>OX638133.1:63653866-64298866 GCA_951804985.1 Dryomyza anilis | reverse complement strand
CAGCATAACACAGAGCCCCACCAACATGTGGCATGAAGCTGATCGTCAATGTTGCGATGTTGCTGCCGTACACGAAGTCGATTAGAGACGTTTGATCGTTATAAGCGTGATAGCTTCGGACGCGTTGGTCCGTTGTAAATCTCGCCAACATAACCGACAACAACACCCCCTTTCTATGTGCATGTACAGCCCGTCCAACCAAATCTACACTTTTGGAAGACTATCAGCTGCCCGTCTGCCCCGCTCAACTGTCGCACATGTGGAATTGCGCTGTAACTATGCAGTGAAAAATGTACATCTATCATGTGCAATTGCGCAGTGGGAACCGCCAACGCAAGCGCAAATGCTTCACACTGCAGCGGCATGGGTGGCAACGGTGCGACAGGTGTGGGTACAGAAAGCGATTCGGATCTCGATGACAATGTACTGACTATGATGATGACATTTTTTATGGTTTGTATCATTGTTTGCAAATTTGTTCATAATTTTATTTTGATTTTTTTTTTAATTCTTCATTAAATTAAATTTAAATTTGTTAACATGTTTTTGTTAACATGTTATTGGATGACCACAACTATATGGTCATCCAATTAAAGATTAACATGTTTTTAGTACTTTTTTATATAAATATTTTAATTAAGGTATGAAACTATATACATATGTTTTGATAGTCAGTTTAAACTATGTTCTGCATAACCATGTATCATTTGCTTGTTTAAAATTAGATCCTAAATACTTTATAAACAATTAAAATCAAAACAAAAATTTCCGATTTTATATTCAAATATTTTAATAACGTTTATGATTATTATCATTCCTTAGTATATCAAAACTAGTCTTTACACTAAAAAGGAAAACTGAGTTTAAGGTTTTCTTGGTAACTGTATTCGAAATAGTGTATGAAAATGTCTTATCGATTGGTTTTGTACGATTGGATTTGACGATTGCAATTCTACAAAAAACATAAAGTATTAGAAAACAAACCGAGTAACGTTTTCAAGCAAAGTGCTCAAGTAATTTAAAGCCCCCTTTCACCTAAAATTTATTACAAAATTTAATACTGTTGAAAATAATTTTCCAAAACATATTAAACACAATCATTCTTATAATTGTCAAGACTAATTTTAAAATACCAATGAATGTTAATACTGTTATACGTTTTTAGAATACAAACTCTAAAAATGTTGAGGTTTTGAGACAATTTTTTAATTATTTATTTAGCATTTACAAGAAAATGATTTATGGTTACCCAAAGCATAGTCCAAACTAAGAACCAAAATTACTATATATGTGTATAAAGAGTCGTACTTCAACAAAAATATAAAAAAAAAATTGATTGTGCCTACTTATGTTAGCATAAATGTATGTAAAATTATTATATATTTAATTGATTGCATTCTTCGGCGATTCAATCTCAAAAATATGTATTTATTAGCTGGTAAAACACAAGACAAGGCAACGTTTATTTACTAATTGGTAAAAAACACAATTAATATGACCCATTGAATGCAATCACTGTTTTCTAAATCTTATATAAATTTCAGTGAATGAAATAATCATTTCATTAAAATTTTTTTGAAAAGACCTCTAACAATTTCATATGAATCGTTGCAAAGTTGCAATCATTTTTCCATTCATATGACTGGAAATAAATTATATAAAATATATAAATTAGGGGCCATTCCACACGAAATCGACCAACAAAAGGAAAAATTGAGATTTGACCTTTTCGATTTGACTGAAATTTGGGCAACTGATAAAGGTTATTGAGACATACATTGACCAATTTCTTTTTATACCACTACTTCCAGAAATACAGTAGTTCAAACTTACAAACAATGGGTAAAAAATCACTTTTCTGCGGTTGTTTATATTTCAATATCTCTTAAAGTATAAATGATGAAAACTCTGTTAATAGCTCGTTTTAAAGCTAATATAACAAACTTTTAGAACAATTGAGTTGTAACTTCTAAACTTGAACATGTGGCCCGTTGTCATTATCCTTGCACTTCAAAATGGTTGTCCTTAAAAAGTACCCTTTTTAACATATTTTGGTTAATTTTATATAAATGTTCATTCCTAATTTCAAGATGGTATTTTGATGGCATCGTATTTTAAAAATTAATTTTCTAAATTTTTACATATTTTTTTGTATTGAAACAATTTTTTTCTACAGTATAAGTTGCACTAATTTATGATATTGAATCTAGTTTTTGAGATATTGATTATGGGATATAATATTTACATTTTTCGAAAAATCGTATATATCTCAAAAATTAGAGACAAGTTGATGGAAATGAAGCCATTTTAGAAATCAGAGTTACAAATACATTAAAAAATTAATTGCACATTTTACTGTGGAAAAAAAATTTTTTTTTCATACAAAAAATATGTAAAAACTTAGAAAATTAAATTTTAAAATATGATGCCATCAAAATACATCTTGAAATTTATATTCAATCAACCAAAATATGTGATTTTTTTTAAATTTTAAAATGGGTAATTTTCATGTATAGAAGTTACAACTTCATTGTTTTAAAAACTAATTCTATTGGCTTTAAAACGAGTCAGTGGAGTTTCTACCATTTTTACTTAAAGATATATTGAAATATAAACAACCACACAAAAGTGATTTTTGTCCGATTTTTTGTAACTTTGAACCACTGTATCTCTGGAAGAAGTGGACGAATAAAATTAAAAAAAAATGGTCAATGCATATCTCGATACCCTTTATCAGTTGCCCAAATTTCATTGAAATCGAAGAAGGTGAGTTCCAACCGCTGGTCGATTTGCTGTGGAATGGCCCTTATATAAATTATATAAATTATATAAATTATATAAATTATATAAATTATATAAATTATATAAATTATATAAATTATATAAATTATATAAATTATATAAATTATATAAATTATATAAATTATATAAATTATATAAATTATATAAATTATATAAATTATATAAATTATATAAATTATATAAATTATATAAATTATATAAATTATATAAATTATATAAATTATATAAATTATATAAATTATATAAATTATATAAATTATATAAATTATATAAATTATATAAATTATATAAATTATATAAATTATATAAATTATATAAATTATATAAATTATATAAATTATATAAATTATATAAATTATATAAATTATATAAATTATATAAATTATATAAATTATATAAACTATATAAATTATATAAATTATATAAATTATATAAATTATATAAATTATATAAATTATATAAATTAAATAAATTATATAAATTATATAAATTATATAAATTATATAAATTATATAAATTATATAAATTATATAAATTATATAAATTATATAATTTATATAATTTATATAATTTATATAATTTATATAATTTATATAATTTATATAATTTATATAATTTATATAATTTATATAATTTATATAATTTATATAATTTATATAATTTATATAATTTATATAATTTATATAATTTATATAATTTATATAATTTATATAATTTATATAAATTATATAAATTATATAAATTATATAAATTATATAAATTATATAAATTATATAAATTATATAAATTATATAAATTATATAAATTATATAAATTATATAATTTATATAAATTATATAAATTATATAAATTATATAAATTATATAAATTATATAAATTATATAAATTATATAAATTATATAAATTATATAAATTATATAAATTATATAAATTATATAAATTATATAAATTATATAAATTATATAAATTATATAAATTATATAAATTATATAAATTATATAAATTATATAAATTATATAAATTATATAAATTATATAAATTATATAAATTATATAAATTATATAAATTATATAAATTATATAAATTATATAAATTATATAAATTATATAAATTATATAAATTATATAAATTATATAAATTATATAAATTATATAAATTATATAAATTATATAAATTATATAAATTATATAAATTATATAAATTATATAAATTATATAAATTATATAAATTATATAAATTATATAAATTATATAAATTATATAAATTATATAAATTATATAAATTATATAAATTATATAAATTATATAAATTATATAAATTATATAAATTATATAAATTATATAAATTATATAAATTATATAAATTATATAAATTATATAAATTATATAAATTATATAAATTATATAAATTATATAAATTATATAAATTATATAAATTATATAAATTATATAAATTATATAAATTATATAAATTATATAAATTATATAAATTATATAAATTATATAAATTATATAAATTATATAAATTATATAAATTATATAAATTATATAAATTATATAAATTATATAAATTATATAAATTATATAAATTATATAAATTATATAAATTATATAAATTATATAAATTATATAAATTATATAAATTATATAAATTATATAAATTATATAAATTATATAAATTATATAAATTATATAAATTATATAAATTATATAAATTATATAAATTATATAAATTATATAAATTATATAAATTATATAAATTATATAAATTATATAAATTATATAAATTATATAAATTATATAAATTATATAAATTATATAAATTATATAAATTATATAAATTATATAAATTATATAAATTATATAAATTATATAAATTATATAAATTATATAAATTATATAAATTATATAAATTATATAAATTATATATGATAGGTATAATATAGGTAGATAAACTTAATATATTCACAATTTTCAATTGAAAAACTAATTTGATAATAATTTCAGGTCACTTGAGACGAGGCGCAGAAGCGTCAAGACGAAGAACGCCGTGAATTTGAGATACTTATGCGCATGTACAGGTACCCGCCTGCTCAACTCTGCAAAGTGATCTTAACGTATTTGGATTAATTCGCGGTGCTTGGTCTACAAAGCTGAATACGGGCGTATAGCCTGCATCAAGTTTCCTTCATGATATTTATTTAGCAACACAAACTAACTATCGTAGTTTTTCAATTAATGTTAGTTGTTTTCTAAATTCATTTATTTCTAATTAATTGTTCTAATAATTGTTTTTGTTCAAATTGTTAATGGTTCAAATAATAAATTTTAGTTTTTATGTATTAAAAAATGTTCAAAAATATTTAATTTCATATGTAAAAAAATTGTACTAAATAATTTTCTAAAACACTGTAATAAACAAAAAAACATTAAAAATGCATTTGTTTTATTTGTCATCAATTTTCCTTTGGGTCTCAGATTACGTCCGACATTGCTTTGATATGTCTGTTCTAATTTCTGAACAAAGTGCGTCATCAGTTATGCTTCACATCGTTATTGATTGGCTGATTTCAAAATATTTCTCGTTTCCGCTCTCTTTGTTTTGAACGTAATTTATCTAAGATTTAGTTTTGAAAAATACGTTAGATGTCTATGTCCCCTTTAGTCTGAATTTGCTCCTGTTATGATACCCAAATCTGAACAAATGTCGTCTATTTTGGTCAGGGATGTCGTACGTTTGAGTACGAAAGAGTACGTAATTACGAACGAACGAAATGCTGCGAATGCTTTGAAATCAATCATTACTTTTAAATTCTAGAGTTGAGGTTAACGTTTGAAACACCTTTAACCAAATTTAAGAATCATACCTTTTTCAATACAAACTGGTAGCTTAATCTTAACTTGAAAATTCCTTAATTTTCAAATTAATATTAACACTAATTCTTGAAATGATTTTAACGTTTACTTCAAATCAAGATTTAGCCTTATTTTCAACTCGATATCAAAGTAACCAACATTTATTTTTTTTATATATTGACTTAATCCTGCAAAATAAGTAAAAAAAAGGGGATCCTCATATAGGACAACAAAAACTGCACTTTTCAATTAATTATCCCGTTATATGTCATGCAACGAATATCCTAGACTTCAAGCCCGAGCGTCAAGACAACTTCAGAAAATCGATGCCAGCATCCAAAATGTGGTAGACGTGTTTTTTTAAGCTTGTATGTTTCAAGCTCTCGAATGTTATTCTGGAGCCTATTCAAGGTTTGCGGGGGCGGTCGGTATATTGTTTTAAATATTACAGAAGTCCAAACACTAATAGATTTCGGTAAGCTATTAGATTTGGACGCGCGTTGATATTAGTTGAAAATCGATTTTGTGATTTAGAAATCGATTTTTTCGTATTTGATTTTCCATTTTGGCTCCACATCTAGCAGCCGTCATGGCATCTCAGACTCAGTGGAAATTTCAGACAAAAATAGCCCAATTGCCAAATGTTTTCAAAATGCGGCTACATATGCATGTAAGTTAATTTGTTCATAAAATAAATCATAATAATCAATAAGGATTTGGTTAGCTGGAGGAAAAAAAAACAACCGAAGCAACCGATGCGCTTTTGTACATGATTGCAGTAGATAACATGCCTCTATGGACTCCAGAAAAGAGAGGTTTTCAAAGTTTATTCGAGTAATTCAGCCCCTCTACAAAGCACCCGTCAAAAAAACTTGCGAGAAGTTATTCGATGTTAAATATAAGACTCTGAAGGAGAAGATATCGAATCGATTGAAGGCAGCGAGCCACATTACATTGACGACGGATCTGTGGACTGAAACCATGAGCTGTAAACCTTTTTTAGGAGTAACAGCACATTTCTTGCACAGTATGTTTTTGTTAATATTATTCACATTTCTTTATATTTACAATTATATAGTTTAGATAACGAATTGAAGTCAATTGTCATTGGTACCGATCAAATTATTCAAAAAAAAACGATTGAGATTTTAAAAAAGGACATGGTGTCTATCTGCAATTCTTGATCGTGTGGCTGCCATTGTTACAGACAATGGTCCCAATATCGTTGGAGCCTGCCCAGCAGCATTTGGCACCAAAAACATCTGCCATGTTTTGAAGCGGAGCTATTTCAATATGAAGATTCAGATGTAGACGATGAATTCGACGAAATAGAACCTTCATCGTTGAAAGAAATTGTGAAAAAATCAAAAATAATGTAACATTTTTTAAAAGGTGTGAGGCAGCCAGCACAGAATTACATGAGCTGCAAAAAAGGAGTTTCCTAATACAAGAAAGAAACTTTTTCAGGAAGTGAGGACAAGATGAAACTCATTATTTATAATGATGGAGCGTTATTTAGAGCTACACGAACTAGTAAGCCGTGCGCTGCGAAAAATAACGACAGACAAAACATCTAAAAGTATGCCTCTCTCCGATCTATCACCGGAAGAAGTAGATAGTCTGGAAGAGATTAGGAAACTCCTCAAACCACTTTATTAGGTAACTCAAGAGCTCTGTGCTGAAAAATCTCTAACGATTAGTAAAGTGATTCCACTTATAAAAATTATGCGTAGTGTAAGTAAAATATCTATGCGTATTTTAGTTATTTATTTATTATTTCATATAATCAAAAATTAAATTACATCAATTGAAAGTGTATCAATATAATCCTAAAAATTAAAGAGTCCAAAAAATATATATTACAATAATGTGAATTTAATATTTTTTTACAGAATGTTGAAAACTGTTATCCAACAGATCCAGTGGCTTACGGTCTGAAGCAAAAATTGTTAATGCAGATGCATGAGCGCTTTAAAAATGTTGAGTGCAACAGCGTTTTGTGTATCGCAACCATTTTGGACCCTCGGTTCAAAAAACTTCATTTTACCAGCAATGTTGTTGTTGCAAACACTTTTTCAAAAATTGGTACAAATAAATTAAAAAGTAATAAACATTAAAATAAATAATCATTTCAAACAGCTCGGCGAGTACAAGAAGAAGCGAATGTTGCAAGTTCGTTTAGCTGCCATGAGAGAAGTTCTCAATGTGATGATCTATGGGGATAGCACGATACAATGGTAGAAACACAAAATAGTACTGCCGAACAAGACATGGCAGGAGGCATCCCTGTGGAGTTGCGTCAGTACCTACATCGTCCTGTATGCACCAGAAATACAGACCCAATCAATAACACAAAAACTGTTCCCCCAAGTGTACGAAATTGCCAGAGAGTTTTTGGGAATCCTGGCTACTTCAGTTCCTTCTGAACGACTTTTTTCAAATGGAGGACTAATGATTGATTTAACATTTAATTATTTTTATTTCTTATTTCTCAATTTTTTATATTATTATGAATAACATTTTATTTTGTTTTATGTTAAAGTAAATATTTTTTTTATTTTTTTTTTCTATTTATATTTTTTTTAATTAAACAAAATGAAAAACTTTATATACAAAATCTGATCTCATCAGTACCAAATAAATGTTGGATATTAGTATTAGTCACATATATACCTTCTTTATATATAATCTGAATATTTTTGTTTAATACATAATGTTTTAATTTAATTTATTTTTCTTAAAAACTTTTATTGTTAAATTGAAATAGACATTTTATTTCATTAATGGACATTTTATTTCATTAATAGACATTTTATTTCATTAATAAACATTATATTTTAAACATTATAAACATTATATATTATTAATAAACGTTTTATAATACTGTCTAAGCACTTTGCATTTTTTTAGTAAAAAAAATCGATTAATCGATTTGAAAATTCGAATTGAAAAACTTGATCGTAAAGTCGACAAACGATTTTCAACTTTGCGTACCTATCACTAGTTGTTATGTTACCCAATAAACATGTTTGTAAAAGTTTGCAGACTCAGATTTCTTAATAAGCTTACTAATAAAAAATTTCACAACCATTTCGTAAATGTTTTCAAATTATTAACTTTATATTTGTTAATAAGCTTTATAACAAAAAGACATGCAATTAAAAAACAAGTGTTTATAATATGCTTACGTTCAGACGTTATATTTACTTCTATATGTAGAAAATATTGAATTTAACGATCATTCGGAGAAATATTATTATTTTCAACTACATCAAATATGTGATGTTGACAGTCAGTGCCCACTGAATCTCCCTGAATTATCTTGCGTTTATTTGGTTGTTTACGTTTCAAAGACATTATTTAATTATTATTTAAACGTACTTATATGTTTTCTCTAAATATGAGCTTAAAATTTGCACACAAACTTAACACAATTGTCTTTTCTTCGATGTTTTACGTTGCCGTTAGTAAATATAACATCTGTGGGGCGATTCTGTAACTTATTAACGACAAAAATCGATATCGTTAACTATTTTTAACGACAAATATCGTTAAAATTTACATTTTTTCATGACGATCGCTTCTGCATGCCACAATTCTTGTTAGTTAACGATATCGACATTTGTCGTTAATAGGTTACAGAATCGCGCCTCTAAACGTACACACAAAAAAATATTAGCTTGGCGTGCAGTTGTTTCAACGAATATTCATTTCAAATGTTGTCAGCCTCAACTGATATTCATTTGTAGTAAACAATAGTATGAAGTGTAACCAACTATTAGTTGAAGCAACTGCAACATTGATTGTGGAAACATACTTTTTATCCATTTTCAATTTTTTTATTTCCATTGCTACGGCAACTAAATTCAAAATGAGACACAATCAATATTTACTTGACTCAACAGATATTTGGTTATATTGACTAAATGATATAACATTAGGTTGTAGCAGCCAATATTTATTTGACTCAACTGCGGAATTAGCTGTTTTGCGATGCCAAAGCAGGACAACATCAGTCGCACAAGCTTCAGATTTTTTCATTCGTTGTTTTTTTGCTGCGGACAGCGCGTGCCACGTGTAAAACAAAATTTGGATATGTTTTAAAACTTGTTCGTTGTTACTCTTCGGTTTTTTCATGCTCAAATATACTTTCTTCAATAACGGACATACTATTGTAGAGAGATCTTGCTATTTCCTTTATATCTGTTATGTTTTTATATGCAGCCCAGCGCTCCAACGTGTTGTAAACACGAAGTCGACAGCACAACGAATCGTCGGCAATGTTCGATCTCGGAAACGTTGTTGTGACGCTGACTTCGTGTTTGCAACACGTTGGAGCGCTAAGGGCTAGGTAAATTGGCCGATTTCTTATAATTAAATTGGCTACCACAACTAAACAAATTGGTTGTGTCAATTGTATTCATTAGTTATGTGAACTGATACGCGGTGTTGAAACAACTGAATCAGTCGAATGTTGACAGAGCTAAATAAAACGGTTGGTAAAAAAATACGGTTGCCCCAACTGATTCGTTCTTTGGGTGTACGTATTTTACAAACACTTGTTTTTTAATTTACTTTTGTTAATAAGCTTATTAAGAAATATAATGTAAGTGATTTGAAAACATTTACGAAATAGATGTGAAATTTTTTATTAGTAAGCTTATTAAGAAATCTGAGTCTGCAAACATTTACAAAAATGTTTATTGGGCAATGTTTATTGGGTATATTTTTTGTCAGGGGTTCTATTGCAATCATAAAAACATACTGTTTTTAGCGTCAGTACATTTTTGCTCCTAATTTTCACTACTCTTTTTTGTAATCTTATCAATCATTTTCAAATTCAGAGTAAGCGCTAAAAATAGCACTTATTTTATATTTGATACTGATTTGTAAAACACACTAGACCTTAAGGGCAATTATGATTTTTTTTTCAAACGCTTACCCTATGGTATATTGGGTATATATATTTTTTTATCTTACTTAACATTTTGTGTAATCTCAGTTACTACAATTTAGTGATTATTAATAAGATCATTGAAGTTGCACAAATCGTTGTCAACATCTTTTCTCTTGTCGCAGTATTCAGTTCATCCACATTCTCCTTGGCGTCTTCAATGGCACGATTATGCTCACGTTGCAGCGCTGCCTGTTCCAATTTACGTCCTAAACGCAGAAATTAAATCATATTGTATAAAAAGATAAAGTCTAACATACCTTTATCCTCCGAAACAGCTAATAGCTACACGTATAGAAAAGATTTGTTTGAATATGTTTGAATATAATAAAAAAGTAATACGAAATTACCATTCATGTATTAGGAATGAAGTGTAATTAAATTATAATCGAAATTGAATTTATTTTTGTTCACGTGTAAACATTATTATATTGTCCAGCAGAATCTGTCAAATTTACCATAAATATGTTACAATACCAACATAAAATTTTAATTGCATTTGAATATACTATTTCTTGGCAATTTACTTGGTTAAAACTATGTTTCGAAACACAGAAAATGCTAATCAAATCTAAATACAACGTATGTTCGCAACGCTCGTCTTAATTGGATAATTTATCGACTGACGAAGTTGGCAACGTTGTGCAGCCTACGTCATCTTATTGTTTTAAATATTACAGAAGTCCAAACACTAATAGATTTCGGTAAGCTATTAGATTTGGACGCGCGTTGATATTAGTTGAAAATCGATTTTGTGATTTAGAAATCGATTTTTTCGTATTTGATTTTCCATTTTGGCTCCACATCTAGCAGCCGTCATGGCATCTCAGACTCAGTGGAAATTTCAGACAAAAATAGCCCAATTGCCAAATGTTTTCAAAATGCGGCTACATATGCATGTAAGTTAATTTGTTCATAAAATAAATCATAATAATCAATAAGGATTTGGTTAGCTGGAGGAAAAAAAAACAACCGAAGCAACCGATGCGCTTTTGTACATGATTGCAGTAGATAACATGCCTCTATGGACTCCAGAAAAGAGAGGTTTTCAAAGTTTATTCGAGTAATTCAGCCCCTCTACAAAGCACCCGTCAAAAAAACTTGCGAGAAGTTATTCGATGTTAAATATAAGACTCTGAAGGAGAAGATATCGAATCGATTGAAGGCAGCGAGCCACATTACATTGACGACGGATCTGTGGACTGAAACCATGAGCTGTAAACCTTTTTTAGGAGTAACAGCACATTTCTTGCACAGTATGTTTTTGTTAATATTATTCACATTTCTTTATATTTACAATTATATAGTTTAGATAACGAATTGAAGTCAATTGTCATTGGTACCGATCAAATTATTCAAAAAAAAACGATTGAGATTTTAAAAAAGGACATGGTGTCTATCTGCAATTCTTGATCGTGTGGCTGCCATTGTTACAGACAATGGTCCCAATATCGTTGGAGCCTGCCCAGCAGCATTTGGCACCAAAAACATCTGCCATGTTTTGAAGCGGAGCTATTTCAATATGAAGATTCAGATGTAGACGATGAATTCGACGAAATAGAACCTTCATCGTTGAAAGAAATTGTGAAAAAATCAAAAATAATGTAACATTTTTTAAAAGGTGTGAGGCAGCCAGCACAGAATTACATGAGCTGCAAAAAAGGAGTTTCCTAATACAAGAAAGAAACTTTTTCAGGAAGTGAGGACAAGATGAAACTCATTATTTATAATGATAGAGCGTTATTTAGAGCTACACGAACTAGTAAGCCGTGCGCTGCGAAAAATAACGACAGACAAAACATCTAAAAGTATGCCTCTCTCCGATCTATCACCGGAAGAAGTAGATAGTCTGGAAGAGATTAGGAAACTCCTCAAACCACTTTATTAGGTAACTCAAGAGCTCTGTGCTGAAAAATCTCTAACGATTAGTAAAGTGATTCCACTTATAAAAATTATGCGTAGTGTAAGTAAAATATCTATGCGTATTTTAGTTATTTATTTATTATTTCAAATAATCAAAAATTAAATTACATCAATTGAAAGTGTATCAATATAATCCTAAAAATTAAAGAGTCCAAAAAATATATATTACAATAATGTGAATTTAATATTTTTTTACAGAATGTTGAAAACTGTTATCCAACAGATCCAGTGGCTTACGGTCTGAAGCAAAAATTGTTAATGCAGATGCATGAGCGCTTTAAAAATGTTGAGTGCAACAGCGTTTTGTGTATCGCAACCATTTTGGACCCTCGGTTCAAAAAACTTCATTTTACCAGCAATGTTGTTGTTGCAAACACTTTTTCAAAAATTGGTACAAATAAATTAAAAAGTAATAAACATTAAAATAAATAATCATTTCAAACAGCTCGGCGAGTACAAGAAGAAGCGAATGTTGCAAGTTCGTTTAGCTGCCATGAGAGAAGTTCTCAATGTGATGATCTATGGGGATAGCACGATACAATGGTAGAAACACAAAATAGTACTGCCGAACAAGACATGGCAGGAGGCATCCCTGTGGAGTTGCGTCAGTACCTACATCGTCCTGTATGCACCAGAAATACAGACCCAATCAATAACACAAAAACTGTTCCCCCAAGTGTACGAAATTGCCAGAGAGTTTTTGGGAATCCTGGCTACTTCAGTTCCTTCTGAACGACTTTTTTCAAATGGAGGACTAATGATTGATTTAACATTTAATTATTTTTATTTCTTATTTCTCAATTTTTTATATTATTATGAATAACATTTTATTTTGTTTTATGTTAAAGTAAATATTTTTTTTATTTTTTTTTTCTATTTATATTTTTTTTAATTAAACAAAATGAAAAACTTTATATACAAAATCTGATCTCATCAGTACCAAATAAATGTTGGATATTAGTATTAGTCACATATATACCTTCTTTATATATAATCTGAATATTTTTGTTTAATACATAATGTTTTAATTTAATTTATTTTTCTTAAAAACTTTTATTGTTAAATTGAAATAGACATTTTATTTCATTAATGGACATTTTATTTCATTAATAGACATTTTATTTCATTAATAAACATTATATTTTAAACATTATAAACATTATATATTATTAATAAACGTTTTATAATACTGTCTAAGCACTTTGCATTTTTTTAGTAAAAAAAATCGATTAATCGATTTGAAAATTCGAATTGAAAAACTTGATCGTAAAGTCGACAAACGATTTTCAACTTTGCGTACCTATCACTAGTTGTTATGTTACCCAATAAACATGTTTGTAAAAGTTTGCAGACTCAGATTTCTTAATAAGCTTACTAATAAAAAATTTCACAACCATTTCGTAAATGTTTTCAAATTATTAACTTTATATTTGTTAATAAGCTTTATAACAAAAAGACATGCAATTAAAAAACAAGTGTTTATAATATGCTTACGTTCAGACGTTATATTTACTTCTATATGTAGAAAATATTGAATTTAACGATCATTCGGAGAAATATTATTATTTTCAACTACATCAAATATGTGATGTTGACAGTCAGTGCCCACTGAATCTCCCTGAATTATCTTGCGTTTATTTGGTTGTTTACGTTTCAAAGACATTATTTAATTATTATTTAAACGTACTTATATGTTTTCTCTAAATATGAGCTTAAAATTTGCACACAAACTTAACACAATTGTCTTTTCTTCGATGTTTTACGTTGCCGTTAGTAAATATAACATCTGTGGGGCGATTCTGTAACTTATTAACGACAAAAATCGATATCGTTAACTATTTTTAACGACAAATATCGTTAAAATTTACATTTTTTCATGACGATCGCTTCTGCATGCCACAATTCTTGTTAGTTAACGATATCGACATTTGTCGTTAATAGGTTACAGAATCGCGCCTCTAAACGTACACACAAAAAAATATTAGCTTGGCGTGCAGTTGTTTCAACGAATATTCATTTCAAATGTTGTCAGCCTCAACTGATATTCATTTGTAGTAAACAATAGTATGAAGTGTAACCAACTATTAGTTGAAGCAACTGCAACATTGATTGTGGAAACATACTTTTTATCCATTTTCAATTTTTTTATTTCCATTGCTACGGCAACTAAATTCAAAATGAGACACAATCAATATTTACTTGACTCAACAGATATTTGGTTATATTGACTAAATGATATAACATTAGGTTGTAGCAGCCAATATTTATTTGACTCAACTGCGGAATTAGCTGTTTTGCGATGCCAAAGCAGGACAACATCAGTCGCACAAGCTTCAGATTTTTTCATTCGTTGTTTTTTTGCTGCGGACAGCGCGTGCCACGTGTAAAACAAAATTTGGATATGTTTTAAAACTTGTTCGTTGTTACTCTTCGGTTTTTTCATGCTCAAATATACTTTCTTCAATAACGGACATACTATTGTAGAGAGATCTTGC
Organism: Dryomyza anilis; assembly: GCA_951804985.1. NCBI lineage: Eukaryota > Metazoa > Arthropoda > Insecta > Diptera > Dryomyzidae > Dryomyza > Dryomyza anilis. Next base: position 64,283,837 of record OX638133.1, on the reverse strand, counting down.
TATTTCCTTTCTATCTGTTATGTTTTTATATGCAGCCCAGCGCTCCAACGTGTTGTAAACACGAAGTCGACAGCACAACGAATCGTCGGCAATGTTCGATCTCGGAAACGTTGTTGTGACGCTGACTTCGTGTTTGCAACACGTTGGAGCGCTAAGGGCTAGGTAAATTGGCCGATTTCTTATAATTAAATTGGCTACCACAACTAAACAAATTGGTTGTGTCAATTGTATTCATTAGTTATGTGAACTGATACGCGGTGTTGAAACAACTGAATCAGTCGAATGTTGACAGAGCTAAATAAAACGGTTGGTAAAAAAATACGGTTGCCCCAACTGATTCGTTCTTTGGGTGTACGTATTTTACAAACACTTGTTTTTTAATTTACTTTTGTTAATAAGCTTATTAAGAAATATAATGTAAGTGATTTGAAAACATTTACGAAATAGATGTGAAATTTTTTATTAGTAAGCTTATTAAGAAATCTGAGTCTGCAAACATTTACAAAAATGTTTATTGGGCAATGTTTATTGGGTATATTTTTTGTCAGGGGTTCTATTGCAATCATAAAAACATACTGTTTTTAGCGTCAGTACATTTTTGCTCGTAATTTTCACTACTCTTTTTTGTAATCTTATCAATCATTTTCAAATTCAGAGTAAGCGCTAAAAATAGCACTTATTTTATATTTGATACTGATTTGTAAAACACACTAGACCTTAAGGGCAATTATGATTTTTTTTTCAAACGCTTACCCTATGGTATATTGGGTATATATATTTTTTTATCTTACTTAACATTTTGTGTAATCTCAGTTACTACAATTTAGTGATTATTAATAAGATCATTGAAGTTGCACAAATCGTTGTCAACATCTTTTCTCTTGTCGCAGTATTCAGTTCATCCACATTCTCCTTGGCGTCTTCAATGGCACGATTATGCTCACGTTGCAGCGCTGCCTGTTCCAATTTACGTCCTAAACGCAGAAATTAAATCATATTGTATAAAAAGATAAAGTCTAACATACCTTTATCCTCCGAAACAGCTAATAGCTACACGTATAGAAAAGATTTGTTTGAATATGTTTGAATATAATAAAAAAGTAATACGAAATTACCATTCATGTATTAGGAATGAAGTGTAATTAAATTATAATCGAAATTGAATTTATTTTTGTTCACGTGTAAACATTATTATATTGTCCAGCAGAATCTGTCAAATTTACCATAAATATGTTACAATACCAACATAAAATTTTAATTGCATTTGAATATACTATTTCTTGGCAATTTACTTGGTTAAAACTATGTTTCGAAACACAGAAAATGCTAATCAAATCTAAATACAACGTATGTTCGCAACGCTCGTCTTAATTGGATAATTTATCGACTGACGAAGTTGGCAACGTTGTGCAGCCTACGTCATCTTTTGCCATAGTTTGAACATATTTGATGTTTAAAAACAAACAAAAAAAAAATTGGATTTAAATAAATGTATTCTTCCAACGTTCTTCTTGTATACGAAGTTGGCACTCGTTGAGCAGAATTTTCTACCTACGTCTCTTTTGTCATCGTTTGAAGTATGTATTATAGGGTCATTTTAAACATACTGATGTTTGAAAACAAACAAAAAAATGAATTCAAATGTAAATAAAAGTATTCTTGCAGCTCTCTTCTTGTATACAAAGTTGACACTCGGTGATCGGCATTTTCTGCGTACGTGTCTTTTGTTGTTCGTTGAGAAAACCTGTTCGCGTCGGTAATACTTTTGTTATTTGTAAATTAAATAAATATACAAATTGTGTTACAAAAAGTACAAATAGTAACAGAGTATAATATGGCGCAGTATATAATTTCTGAAACCAATGTGAAAAAACCACAAATAAAAATAAGTGTTTCGATTTTCAAACAGAATTCGGCATGTTTTTTTACAAAAGCCTCCGTGCATTCCTTGCCTACGCTATGTGCTGTACTGAGACCAACTGTAATTGTACCAAATATAAAGCGAGCCTGGATCGTCTGGTATAGCGTCTGCTGGTGCAATTGTGCATTCGTTGATGCTGTCACTTGTACTTGCAGTTTTAAACGAATTATTTATTAATGCACTTATAAATTTGTATATGAATTTAATTATTATAAATTCCCACTGTGCATGTTTAAAAGATTTTTAAGAAAAATTAATAAAAAAAACAACATTTTACTTTTATTTTCAGGATTTCTTTCCAAAAATATTTAAATATATTTCTATGCAATCATACTACTTTTTGAACTTATAAATTCCCACTGTGCATGTTTAAAAGATTTTTAAGAAAAATTAATAAAAAAAACAACATTTTACTTTTATTTTATTTTCAGGATTTCTTTCCAAAAATATTTAAATATGTTTCTATGCAATCATACTAATTTTTGAACTGAAACAACTGATATGTTTTACTGGAAACATATTTATATTCAGGTCGTTTAAAATCATTTTTTATTTTGAACACATTTATGTTTCGGTTCAAATATTTATTTTATTTGGATGTAGTAATAATTATGTTTCCATTAGAACATACTCCATTTTAAGGGGTAACATTAAAATGTTTCCGGGATATTATAATGTAAGTCAGAGCTCATTACAACACTGTTTAAATCCCCTGTTTACAAATGATTTATCAGTCAATTATATATTATGTTTACATAAAATTCCAAACATACATGTTAATGCCTGCAAAATTATGTTTGGGCGAGCTCATTTTTTTGCAGCGTTTAGCTAATAGCTTCTTGGCAGCAATCAACGTTTCGCCATCCTTGTCGACTTATGCAGTTTTCTGGGTAATAACTGAGGTCACAGCAAGATCCTCGGCCTAAACCGACAATTTGTGGAAGTCCTTGGAATCTTGCAGAGCATGTAAGCGTTTGAAGGTGCGATCCTTGACGACATTGGGCAGCACTTGATTGCGACGATCGTCGATGCTGATTGTATAATAGGAATATTATTTACTTGAAAATTTGGTTTATTGGATAACTTACTATTTGGCATCATAATGATCATTGCAAATTAATTTGGTCGCATGATCCGAGAAACCCTTCAGTATTTTATCCTGCGCCATGAGGATTTTCTCAAAGTGATGACGTTACAAAATGGCTTCGACCTCATCCAAGGAGTTCTATAGACAAATAATATAACAACACTGTCTTCTACACTGTCAGCGTTCTCCTTAATACTGTCGGCGGACACACGTCGTTCGACCAGCGGAGTCACATTAATGGCTGAGAGATGCTTTACAACACGTTTTACTGGCACCACCTGACGCACAAGTATGGTTTTCTTTCTTCTCCGACTTTGGAACCACACACTTAACTGGACCTGTGAACACATCACAAATCGTCGTTGGTCTTGGATTTGAGCAGCATAACCTCGCCCTTGTCCATCTTCCTGCTCTGTCGCTTGAAGGGAAACATAGCGCGCACATGCGGCAACAGCTTGGTTTCGGTAACCTTAACAGTTTGGACTAGTTCGTTTACCGAGACTTCTTTGAGCACCAGACGCTTCTTGTTTACCCACTCCTCTTGCTCGATTTCTGGCACTGGTTGTTCTGGTTCGTTGGCTGAAAGCTAGAGAGAGAAACAGCAATAAGTATTATTTAAACGTACTTATATGTTTTCTCTAAATATGAGAAATATGCTTAAAATTTGCACACAAACTTAACACAATTGTCTTTTTTTCGATGTTTTACGTTGCCGTTAGTAAATATAACATCTGTGGGGCGATTCTGTAACTTATTAACGACAAAAATCGATATCGTTAACTATTTTTAACGACAAATATCGTTAAAATTTACATTTTTTCATGACGATCGCTTCTGCATGCCACAATTCTTGTTAGTTAACGATATCGACATTTGTCGTTAATAGGTTACAGAATCGCGCCTCTGAGCGTACATACAAAAAAATATTAGCTTGGCGTGCAGGTGTTTCAACGAATATTCATTTCAAATGTTGTCAGCCTCAATTGATATTCATTTGTAGTAAACAATAGTATGAGGTGTAACCAACTATTAGTTGAAGCAACTGCAACATTGATTGGGGAAACAAACTTTTTATCCATTTTCAATTTTTTTATTTCCATTGCTACGGCAACTAAATTCAAAATGAGACACAATCAATATTTACTTGACTCAACAGATATTTGGTTATATTGACTAAATGATATAACATTAGGTTGTAGCAACCAATATTTATTTGACTCAACTGCGGAATCAGCTGTTTTGCGATGCCAAAGCAGGACAACATCAGTCGCACATGCTTCAGATTTTTTCATTCGTTGTTTTTTTGCTGCGGACAGCGCGTGCCACGTGTAAAACAAAATTTGGATTTGTTTTAAAACTTGTTCGTTGTTACTCTTCGGTTTTTTCATGCTCAAATATACTTTCTTCAATAACGAACATACTATTGTAGAGAGATCTTGCTATTTCCTTTCTATCTGTTATGTTTTTATATGCAGCCCAGCGCTCCAACGTGTTGTAAACACGAAGTCGGCAGCACAACGAATCGTCGGCAATGTTCGATCTCGGAAACGCTGTTGTGACGCTGACTTTGTGTTTGCAACACGTTGGAGCGCTAGGGCTAGGTAAATTGGCCGATTTCTTATAATTAAATTGGCTACCACAACTAAACAAATTGGTTGTGTCAATTGTATTCATTAGTTGTGTGAACTGATACGCGGTGTTGAAACAACTGAATCAGTCGAATGTTGACAGAGCTAAATAAATCGGTTGGTAAAAAAAGACGGTTGCCCCAACTGATTCGTTCTTTGGGTGTACGCATTTTACAAACACTTGTTTTTTAATTTACTTTTGTTTACTTTTGTTAATAAGCTTATTAAGAAATATAATGTAAGTGATTTGAAAACATTTACGAAATAGATGTGAAATTTTTTATTAGTAAGCTTATTAAGAAATCTGAGTCTGCAAACATTTACAAAAATGTTTATTGGGTATATTTTTTGTCAGGGGTTCTATTGCAATCATAAAAACATACTGTTTTTAGCGTCAGTACATTTTTGCTCCTAATTTTCACTACTCATTTTTGTAATCTTATCAATCATTTTCAAATTCAGAGTAAGCGCTAAAAATAGCACTTATTTTATATTTGATACTGATTTGAAAAACACACTAGACCTTAAGGGCAATTATGATTTTTTTTTCAAACGCTTACCCTATGGTATATTGGGTATATATATTTTTTTTATCTTACTTAACATTTTGTGTAATCTCAGTTACTACAATTTAGTGATTATTAATAAGATCATTGAAGTTGCACAAATCGTTGTCAACATCTTTTCTCTTGTCGCAGTATTCAGTTCATCCACATTCTCCTTGGCGTCTTCAATGGCACGATTATGCTCACGTTGCAGCGCTGCCTGTTCCAATTTACGTCCTAAACGCAGAAATTAAATCATATTGTATAAAAAGATAAAGTCTAACATACCTTTATCCTCCGAAACAGCTAATAGCTACACGTATAGAAAAGATTTGTTTGAATATGTTTGAATATAATAAAAAAGTAATACGAAATTACCATTCATGTATTAGGAATGAAGTGTAATTAAATTATAATCGAAATTGAATTTATTTTTGTTCACGTGTAAACATTATTATATTGTCCAGCAGAATCTGTCAAATTTACCATAAATATGTTACAATACCAACATAAAATTTTAATTGCATTTGAATATACTATTTCTTGGCAATTTACTTGGTTAAAACTATGTTTCGAAACACAGAAAATGCTAATCAAATCTAAATACAACGTATGTTCGCAACGCTCGTCTTAATTGGATAATTTATCGACTGACGAAGTTGGCAACGTTGTGCAGCCTACGTCATCTTTTGCCATAGTTTGAACATATTTGATGTTTAAAAACAAACAAAAAAAAAAATTGGATTTAAATAAATGTATTCTTCCAACGTTCTTCTTGTATACGAAGTTGGCACTCGTTGAGCAGAATTTTCTACCTACGTCTCTTTTGTCATCGTTTGAAGTATGTATTATAGGGTCATTTTAAACATACTGATGTTTGAAAACAAACAAAAAAATGAATTCAAATGTAAATAAAAGTATTCTTGCAGCTCTCTTCTTGTATACAAAGTTGACACTCGGTGATCGGCATTTTCTGCGTACGTGTCTTTTGTTGTTCGTTGAGAAAACCTGTTCGCGTCGATAATACTTTTGTTATTTGTAAATTAAATAAATATACAAATTGTGTTACAAAAAGTACAAATAGTAACAGAGTATAATATGGCGCAGTATATAATTTCTGAAACCAATGTGAAAAAACCACAAATAAAAATAAGTGTTTCGATTTTCAAACAGAATTCGGCATGTTTTTTTACAAAAGCCTTCGTGCATTCCTTGCCTACGCTATGTGCTGTACTGAGACCAACTGTAATTGTACCAAATATAAAGCGAGCCTGGATCGTCTGGTATAGCGTCTGCTGGTGCAATTGTGCATTTGTTGATGCTGTCACTTGTACTTGCAGTTTTAAACGAATTATTTATTTATGCATTTATAAATTTCTATATGAATTTAATTATTATAAATTCCCACTGTGCATGTTCAAAAGATTTTTAATAAAAATTAATAAAAAAAACAACATTTTACTTTTATTTTATTTTCAGGATTTCTTTCCAAAAATATTTAAATATGTTTCTATGCAATCATACTACTTTTTGAACTGAAACAACTGATATGTTTCACTGGAAACATATTTATATTCAGGTCGTATAAAATCATGTTTTATTTTGAACACATTTATGTTTCGGTTCAAATATTTATTTTATTTGGATGTAATAATAATTATGTTTCCATTAGAACATACTCCATTTTAAGGGGTAACATTAAAATGTTTCCTGGATATTATAATGTAAGTCAGAGCTCATTACAACACTGTTTAAATCCCCTGTTTACAAATGATTTATCAGTCAATTATATATTATGTTTACATAAAATTCCAAACATACATGTTAATGCCTGAAAAATTATGTTTGGGCGAGCTCATTTTTTTGCAGCGTTCAGCTAATAGCTTCTTGGCAGCAATCAACGTTTCGCCATCCTTGTCGACTTATGCAGTTTTCTGGGTAATAACTGAGGTCACAGCAAGATCCTCGGCCTAAACCGACAATTTGTGGAAGTCCTTGGAATCTTGCAGAACATGTAAGCGTTTGAAGGTGCGATCCTTGACGACATTGGGCAGCACTTGATTGCGACGATCGTCGATGCTGATTGTAAAATAGGAATATTAATTACTTGAAAATTTGGTTTATTGGATAACTTACTATTTGGCATCATAATGATCATTGCAAATTAATTTGGTCGCATGATCCGAGAAACCCTTCAGTATTTTATCCTGCGCCATGAGGATTTTCTCAAAGTGATGACGTTACAAAATGGCTTCGACCTCATCCAAGGAGTTCTATAGACAAATAATATAACCACACTGTCTTCTACACTGTCAGCGTTCTCCTTAATACTTCTCCTTAAGACACACGTCGTTCGACTAGCGGAGTCACATTAATGGCTGAGAGATGCTTTACAACACGTTTTACTGGCACCACCTGACGCACAAGTATGGTTTTCTTCACATTTTGCAGTGTCTTCACCGACTTTGGAACCACACACTTAACTGGACGCGCCTTGATTTCACGCACATAATTCGCGGGAACAAAACCCTCCAAGCCGTCCTCCTGTGAACACATCACTAATCGTCGTTGATCTTGGATTTGAGCAGCATAACCTCGCCCTTGTCCATCTTCCTGCCCTGTCGCTTGAAGGGAAACATAGCGCGCACATGCGCCAACAGCTTGGTTTCGGTAACCTTAACAGTTTCGACTAGTTCGTTTACCGAGACTTCTTTGAGCACCAGACGCTTCTTGTTTATCCACTCCTCTTGCTCGATTTCTGGCACTGGTTGTTCTGGTTCGTTGGCTGAGAGCTAGAGAGAGAAACAGCAATAGCAATAAGTATTTTATTGTTGCTTTCAAAACTTTTTGTATATTTAAAATCTCTTGAAGTAAATTTAATATTTTGCCTTACTCAATATCTCCGCCTGCATATTCAAGTTGAGAATTTCGCCCGAATAAGCGTTCAATTCGCCCTACAGATCGCGATGACGTTGCAACAGCGCCTGTGCAGAAAGCTTATCGTTTCCGTTGTCTTTCGAGTTAACCAGGTAAATGTTTTCGTTTAGCCATGACTCATCCCCATTTGTGTCCGTATAGATACGCTTCGGTGGTGTTGTATATTTTTAGAGTTGAATTTCCTTTACATTTATTTAATTAAATAAATATATTTTAGAGATGAGGTATTTATTTATTACAGAACACTTTTTACTTTTAGAAAAAAACACTTTTATTATGTTAACACTATTATTACATGCATTACCTCCATATATATATATATATATATATATATATATATATATATATATATATATATTGGTTGACGATTTGTTCGAGATGAGTGTTCTTTTCTGCGATCTTGTCAAACATTTTGAAAACAACTTGGTGCTCATGTCACTTTATGTAGCTTATAGATTCCTGAATTGTTGATATCAGAAAACCGCTGGGCATCTGCTTCACTATTTCTTTGTGGAACATCTTGGTGCTCATGTAATTTTATTTAGAATATTATAGATTTCTGAATTGTTGATATCAGAAATTCGATATTGCATCGCTTCTTCTCTATGTGCGATGGAAGACATAATAATTTGACTTTTTATATACATTTTCAAGAGCAATGTTGAATATTGTTTTCTGCATCTTGTTTCTGGCAGTTACTTGAATATTTTACAAACAAGTAATTTAATTTTGTTTTTAAACTCTTCCAAATGTGTGGTGTAGTACTAACTTATATAAACTTAATATAATTTTCGTAAATTATATAATGGTTTATGTACATTCGTCACAAGAAAGAGATTGATCTTAAGATATTTAAATTACTTGAATTAAAGTATGGTACATTATTTGAACTATTACTATTTATTGTGGTATTAGTTTATCTAAACTTAGTGTCATGTAATGTAAAGTTGTTTATGTATGTAATAACATTGAAATTAAATGTTGTTTGTAAGTGTTTAACTTATTTAAAACACAGTTATTTAGTGTAGCACTAGTTTTAATGTAATTTTAGTGTATTATGTCCCTAGACCAATGGCTAAGATCGTCGTGTTATATGCAGAGGGACTCAATGCGGCGGACTCAATCCCCCTTCAATGCGCAAAATTAAAAAAAAAAAATTTCACATTTTTGTTTTTTATTTCATATATATATATTTTTTTTAGAAATATATGTGTATATATATTTTTTTTTCATATATATATATATTTATTTTTTTAAATTGAATAGTTAATATTATTATCTTTTTTTCTTCTCTTTAATTAAAATTTGTTTCATATATATTATTTTTTTCATATATATTTTTTCATATAAAATTCTTTCTTTTTAATAGAAATTTGTATCCCTCTTTTTTTAAATTTAATTCCCCATTTTTTTTTCACTCTTTTTTTTCTTTAAAATTTAAAAATTCTTTTTAAAAAAAAAAAATAATATTAATATTTAATGCCTATTTATATATATTTTCTCCATTTTATTTATTTTACTAATATGTTTCCTCTTTTATTTTTTCAATTCAATTATTAAAACTTTTTTTTTTATTTCAACTGCACTAAATAATTTAATGTATAAATCGCTTTTTTTTTAATTTTAAATTATTTGCTTTTATTTATTACCTGTTTTTTACATTTAATTTATTCTACTAATATATTTTTTTTGTTCTCTTTTTTTAATTTTAACTATACTAAATATTTATATATCTCTCTTTTTTTTAAAAAATTTCAATAGTAACTGATATTTTTCTTCTTCTTTAAGAAATTTAAATTATTATAAGTAAGTTCTGCATGTAAATAAATATAATTGGAGTTGCGATTTATTTTCTAAACATGTTTAATATTTTATTATATTATTTTTGTGTACTTATATAAGTCACATTATATGAAACATCCTACTGGTAAAATTGAATTATATTTATTTGCATTGTTTATGGTATCAAAAAAAAACTGCAAGATCTGCATTTATATGTCAGCTATTAACGCTTGCTTAGTGTATGTATATATGTTCGTACAAATTGCATATGTGCTTCAGCATGAAACACTTAGGGGACTGACCCTTTTCAAGGTTTGATAGCTTGCGCTATAATATAGGTCAGTAATGCAATTGTTGGTTTTGCATTATCTGTATTGAATTCGACAATTTTATTACTAACATTGATTTAATTTTAAATTAATGCAATTGGTTGCATGTGCTTAAGTTATTTCTTTTCTCAATTGATGATTAACTAACTTTAAAATTATAAGTTCTTTTCCTAAAATAGTTATATATATATTTTTGTATTTCTTATTACTAAATTATTATTTTTAATATGTCCTATCTCTTTTTTTTTATTAGTATAATTTTTCCTATGTTTTTACTTACTGTTTTCCTAAACTATTTATATTCATTTCTTCCTCTAAATGACGAGTTATTTAATGTTTTATTTAATGATTACTTACTATCTTATGGTAAGATTTATTTTTTCTATATGTTGCATAATGTTTTCATAACGTTGCAATCTACGAGTTTATTTGTCAACGAATAGCTAATAGGTTTTATGTTGTTACTTTTATGGGTTCTAACCTAGGGTAATATTATAATATTTTTAGTTTTAACTGCATACACTATTTGTGATATGCCTCTACGACCCACTTCCCTCTAAGACCACGTAGGGTCCCTTCCAAATTGGAGAGAACTTATTCTTCCTAGTTTAGTTTTTCATAAAAACCATGTCGTGTAGTTTGAATTGTATAGGATTGTATAGGATTGAGGTTTTTGTCGTATTGTTTTTTCGACACCTCCTTGGCCCTACATTGATTTTGCCTGACGATCTTGTGTGATCGCTGTATTTGGTACTTTAATACCTTATTGTAGTCTTCTGCGTTATATAAAGGTGAACATTTACGCTTTAAATTCGTAGACATGTCGAAGTCAATCCCGTACAACGTACGGAATGGTGTTTCACCCGTCGACGTATGCACCGTGTTATTATGAACATGCATTACAGAATTTAACCATTGGTCCCAGTTTGACCCATCCTCTTTAGCAAAACTATGTAAATATTCAGCAAGTGGACGATGACTTCGTTCCAATGACCCATTAGACTGTGGATGGTAGGGTGTTATATGTAATTATACCCTACACTAAGAGTGAAAGGGTATATTCAGTTTGGTACGCCGTTTGTAACACCCAGAAGAAAGCATCTCCGGTATGGAAAAGTATATATATTCTTGATCAGCATGACCTCCTGAGTCGATTTAGCGATGTCCGTCTGTCCGTCTGTCTGTCCGTCTGTCTGTCTGTCCGTCTGTCTGTCCGTCTGTCTGTCTGTTGAAATCCCTAAGACTTTTAAAATTGAAGAGCTAGATAAATGAAACTTATAACTTAGATTACTAATATACCTACGCTGTATGTGCGAGATCGGTCCATGGTGACCTATGATCCGACCACTTATGTTCAAATACCACATATAAAATGTACATATAAAGATCAATTTTTATGTATACGTGCTTAGGTAAACTTTGTTGGTCAAATATATATTGACATCATGCTCAAATACATGATAATAATGTTTTCCGGCGAAAAGACTTGTGGTTCACAAAAAAAAAAATTGAAATTCGGTACACCTACCCATTTGTAAATATGGGTATCAAATGAATGGAAATTCTTCAGCGATTGAATGTTTGTAGTTATTTTCAGGATTCGTATACCCTGGTGACCTATATATCACTTTGAATGGTAACCACACATATGTGTAGGGTATTTATAGTCGGCTTAGACCGACTATAATTTTGATAATCCTAACTATCATAATTACACCTACTTTAAAATTTCCAATGTGATCTAACCTTCCCAACTGGTTTTTTAATTCCTGACAATTTACATGTATCCGAAAATAGTTTGGAAACGAAGTTCGATCCATTGTCTGTTACCAATACTTTGGGTATATTGTGGCGTGTAACTATTTCGTTGAAGAATGTTTTTGCTACGGTGTTGGCTTCCGCATCGGGTATAGCCACACCGCACATAAATTTAGAAACGTAAAGATGTATTTATTCCCTGAAATGGTTTCAGGCAGAATACGCACCAGGTCCATGTACACTTTGTCAAAGGGTCTGACTGGCGTATCAGTTAGAACCATTGGCATCTTCGTCAGCCTTGAACTCTTGTTTACCTGGCATTTTGAACAATTTTTCACATAATCCTTTATTTGCTTCTGCATGCCCTCCAACGGTACTGTTGAGAATTCTTAAAAATGTTTTTACGCCACCTTGGTGATGTCCCGAGGTTCAGTTAGAATTATTATATTATCATTTTCCTTTGTTACCAAATCGTCAGGATCGCATTCTGACTGTTTCTTATCGTCTTCCTTGTCTCTTTTAATGGTTTTCGAACGTGTTTGTACTACAACTACTTTTTCAGTATTATTCGGTATGCGGATAAGTGCATCCGCGTTTAAATTACTTTTTCCCGGTTTATAATGAATTTCGAAATCATATTCCGATAATTAGTGTCGGAAACGCGCAAGACGTGATGTCTGATCTTTTAAGTTTGCTATACCTTTTAGGGGCTGAAGATCTGTATAAATTTTAAATGGTCTTCCTAAAAGATATGTCCTAAAATTTTTTGTTGCCCATACAATTGCCAAAAAATGTTTCTCTATAGTAGAGTAGCGTGTTTCCGCACCTTTAAGAGACCTACTGGCAAACGCAATCGGACGGTCGCTTCCAACTTCATCTTGCTATAGAACCGCGCCAATTGCTTCGTTACTGGCGTCTGTCGTGAGCAAAAAGGGTTCGTTAAAATCCGGATACGCTAGTAAGGGTGGTGACATAATTGCCTCTTTAAGTTTTAAAAATGAATTCTGACAATTGTCATTCCATATGAACTTAGCGTCCTTTTTAAGCAAACAGTTTATTGGTAATGACAGTTTCGCCATACCCCCTATAAATTTTCTGTAATAATTAATTAAGCCTAAAAATGCTTGAACTTTCTTCCTATTTTTCGGAACTGGAATATTTTTTACACACTCTACTTTGGCTGAGTCTGGTAGGGCACCTAACTCAGAACACTTGTGTCCTAAATATATAACCTCGCGTCGCAAAAACTGACATTTCTCTGTATTTAATTTCAAATTATGTTCTCTTAGCTTTTGCAAAACTTTGCATAGCCTATGCTCGTGTTCTGCTAAATTATTTCCATAAACCACTATGTCATCTAAATAAACGAAACAGTCAATACCCTGTAAACCAGTTAGTATGTGGTTCATTATCCTTTGAAAAGTGGCATGTGCCCCCGTTAGACCGAATGGCATTCTGTTAAATTCGAAATGACCAAGACCTGTACTGAAAGCAGTTTTTTCTTTGTCACTATCTTCAACTAGAACCTGATGGTAACCACTGGCTAAATCTAGTGTTGAAAAATAGCGACTATGACCTAACTGGTCTAAAATCTCATCTATTCGTGGTATCGGAAATACCTGTTTGATAGTGACATCATTTAATTTTCGGAAATCTATAGCCAGTCTTCTTATGGCCATCTTTATCGCCTGTTTTAGGTACCAATAATAATGGGGAATTCCAAGTGTTGTATTTTAAAATGTCCTTCTACTAGGACTTTAACTTGATCCTATTTATACTTACTGAGTCCTTTTTACTTTCTTTATATTATTTAAAACAACCGAGTCTTTTTTACTTCAAGACACTATATTTCGCTTTAAAAGTTGGTTATACTTATACTTAACACTTATTTGTAGACAGTTCAGCTTATCGAAAACAATTGATTCTTAGTCTATAATTAACTTCTACTTAACACCTCGTATTCTTATAATTTCACAATAAATTGAGTAATTTCATCATGCTAAAATAACTTAGTCAGCGTATTTATAATTTCACAATAAATTGAGTACTTTCATCATTCTAAAATAACTAAGTCAGCATTTATTTGTATGATCGGAGTGACCTAGTTAACGTGGGCGTGTATACCTGCGCTATGTTAAGCGGTGTGCGCCAATACAATTAAATGCTGTTTGTGTTTAACATGCATAATGCTTAACCCTAAAAGAATGCCATAAAGAAAAATATACTAGTTATGTTATGTTGTGGATCATAAGCACGCTGTAAGTTCCACGATTATGATACTCAACAGTGGATCATATGTAAGCTGTGAACTCTACGATTATGATACACAACATACCTCCCCCCTTATTGAAAAAAAAAAAAAATTATTATTAAGAAGAATAATAGTTTTTTTTTTTGTATTATTTTAATTATTTCTGAAGAGAAAATTATTATTAAAAAGAATAATAGTTTTTTCTTTTTACATTGTTTTATGTGGTATAAATTACGTTAAGTTCTATTAGTTATGAAGTTATGATCTTTACTTATATAATATTTAATGGATATTAGTAAATTAAGAGTTGTAATTTCCAGTTATATATAATAAAAACCTGGTCCCGATGTTTTCGTTGCTGACTGCTGCTGTTCTGCGGTAGTAGTTCGATGCGTTGTCGTTGTTTCGGACGTATTGGCTTCTATTTCATGTGACTTCGTTCGTTGGTTTGCTATGGGTGTTGTGGTGTTTGGTTTCTGCGTTGTTGATTTCCGCAATGAACCGATTTTTTCGAGTGGGGATTTCTTGCTGGGAAATGTATTTGACACCATTTCAAGGTTTTTCTTAGCCGCTTCTACATCTATTGTTGCTATTGGTGATTTATTTGTATTAAATTCATCGGCTTTTATTGTTGCTTTATTTTTAATTGTCGAGTAGTAATGTATGTATAATACATATGCCGCTATTATTATTATTAGTATCAGCATTAATATGCCGTACGACATACCGGTTTTCGTTATTTCATTTCGACGATTAAGTAATTCTTTGCGTTCCTGGTTATCAGTTAATTGTAGTAATATTTCGTCGAAATCACGATGCCCATCTCTTAATGCTGCTCTTATTTTGCTGTGATCTGACACCAAGATCGGTAACGATGTTTGTAATATATTTGAATATGCTAATGATGACCAATTGCCTTGTAAATTTTCTATCATAACCGTATGTTCTTCCTTCTTGTATGTTATAATCCTAATGCTTTGATGTGTAAACTCGTATGGCAGTATCATTTCTTTGTTGTGTATGTTGCAAGCTTCATTTATGGACATCCAACCCAGGCCGGATAGTGTCAATGTGGCTATATTTGATCCAAAAACTGCTTCGAAAAAGGCTAGAGTATTGAATTTATACAACAATTTGTTTGGTGTCCATAGTTTAACTACTAGGCCAGAACTCCTTTTGATTGCAACATGTTCACAGGTATCTTTAATATCTGTTCTGTGTTGAATCAGCGCGACTTCACATAGTGTGTTGCTAGTTGTTAGCATGGTTCCTGGACGTTTGCATAGTGTAATTTCTTTGTCCGTATGTTGGCTAACCAAAATGCATTTGCTGTGATCTTCATTCGATAGACCTATGTATTTGCTCCGGTCTTCTGCTTCTGATATGTAGTCATATGTTGTTTTAACCAATGCATCCCATTCTTCATTAATATTTGTGGGTATTGGGTAAATTCTATATAATGTGAACAACAAATCATCAGGTAGTGGTGTCTTGATGACTATTATTAGGCCGTCTGTGTCTGGGAAAACTCGTACTGTTGATGCACGGTGCATTTCGAATGATTTTTGTATGAACCACTTCGCCTTTCCTCTTAACGTGAGACTAGTCAGCATTTCATCTAACTCGCTCTGGTCTATAATTGACGGGTGTAATCGTCCCTTGTATAGATCATCTATGATTGCCATTTCCATCTGCTGTTGTCCTTGAATTTCGATTAGGTTTGCATTAATTGTAGATTGAATTTCCAAGGTATCCATCATGAATAGTAAATGACTAACTTGTTGGTTTATTTTTTCATTTATGTATTTTTGTGTTCTTATTGTTATGTTTAACACATTTTGTAGATTTTCGACTTCCTTCAAGGAATTCAGTAAGGATTCCGCTATCTTGTTATAATTTGATGAAATCACCGTAATTTGTCTTTTCATTATTTCGTATGTTTTATGTTCATTTTCATCAATATTATTCAGGTGTTTATAGATAGTTTCTCTTTCATTATTGTCCATCAGTCCAAAAGCCCAGTTGAGTCCTTCTCCAATAAAATTGAGTGATCTCTTTTGTCGGTTACTCTTTATTGTGCGCTTAATAATTTCTTCATTTTTCTGTAGTGTGGCTATTATTGCCGTGGTCTCCCGTGTTGCTGCTATACATGATCTTTTTATGCTGGGTCCGTTTACATTGGTGCTCATTTGTTCGCACATTGTGTTTGCCGTGATTATGTATTTGTTTGTCAGCTCCAGGAAATCGTTCAGTTGTAGCGGTTTAAACTTGGCTACTATCGTCCATTCATCATTGTAGAACAAAGCATTGGTTGTCTTCTCAAAGAATAATCTTGTATCATTAATTGATGTCTGTGTGATGTTGACTGCTTCATTGGCTGCCAGCATCAGGACCAGTGTGACAATTCTAATCATTATATTGGTTTCGCTCTTTATTGCCTATCGTAAAGAGAAAGAGAAGAAATTCCATTTTTTTTTTATTTTTACATATTTAATGGAATTCTTGATCATATCATATAGTTTTCTTATAAATATTTCTTAGTTTTACCTTAATACATCCTGTTAAGGCTATGGCCATAATTATACCTTAATTAGTTATAATAGTTAATTTACATATGTGTCAACATTTACTATATGATTTGTTTAGAAACATATATGTTTGGATATGTTTCTGCATTATTGCAATACAAATTGTTTTATTTAGAGTCCCAGTAGTACATGGTTAAATGCTAGTCATATTCAACAATACTTAGCTATTTACTCATGCACCAACTAATAATTTTTTTTAAATATTAAGAAATAAGCGCGCGCGACTACTTAGCATTACATAAATGTATTTGCTATATTAAGTTGTTAAATATTTAATTTTGTACATCTCAAATGTACTTATTTATTTTCATTACCGTGTAATGATGAATTTAAAACGTTTGTTAGTTTGCTATATTAACGCATATCTGCATTAATATATTTAGTTTCATGAATGAAAATTGTGTTAATGATAAAAAATATTAGGCAGTTTTGTCGCTGCACTACCGTATCTCGTTTCAGTTCCAGTACGTTAGTGGCTTCTGCCTGTAAAGTGCTGAAGTGCATTTAATCGTTTAGCATATGAATATATTCAAGCCTTCTATATTAATATGAGCTGGGAGCATTGCGCTCTATGCGCAATGAACTTTTTTGTTTAAAATGCCATTGAGGTAGGTACTGACCTATCACAATTTTAATGACAACGTAATTTTTATACCTTGCAAATTCGTACCTCAAATAATAATTTGATTTTTTTATTTGTTTATATTCAATGCTTGTCATCTTCAATTAATACATAGCTATTTTTCTCTGCGATTTGTATTTTGGCAATATTACATGAAATTTTTTGGATTTTATAAACTATTTAAAATTAATTTTTTTAATATCTACATTTAAAAAAATATATAGTTTTTCTCTATTCTTTATTTATTTTGTAGTTTCAATTTAATTTCAATATGTAATACTTAGCTATTCTGTCCTGCACTAACTATTTGACTTTATTTCAATGATGTTAAAAATTATTGGTTCTTGTTGCAGACAGTGTTTATTTCATTCTACGTAACTATACTGTTGTATGCTTTTGACAAATTATTATGAAATTTTTTCCCTTTACCCTTGATACAAATCTCAGTCGTTACAGGGCTTATTATTGAAAGTACCTCGTAGGGTCCTACCCAAACTGGTGAAAATTTATTTTTCCTATTTTGATTTTTTAGTAAAATTTTATCGCCTATTTTGAAAATTATTGGGTGTACTGAGCTATCATAGCTTTGCTTAGATTTTTCTTTGGCACTGGCTTGATTTTGTCGCACGATTTCGTGTGTGCGTTGAATTTGGTATTTTAATAGCTTGTTGCAATCATCGGTATTATATACTGGTGAGCATTTGCGTTTAAGATTGGTTGGCATTTCAAAATCGTAACCGTATAAAGTACGGAAAGGCGTTTGCCCGGTGGACATATGCATTGTATTATTGTGTACATGCATTGCTGTATTTAACCACTGGTCCCAGTTTGATCCATCCTCTTTCGCAAAACTTCGTAAATACTCTGCTAATGGTCGGTGGCTTCGTTCCAAAGAGCCGTTGGCCTGTGGATGATATGGCGTAATATGTAACTTTTTAATTCCTAACAATTTACACGTGTCCGAAAATAATTTTGAAACAAAATTCGAACCATTGTCGGTTATCAATACTTTTGGTATGTTATGTCTTGTAATAATTTCGTCGTAAAATGCTTTTGCTACAGTACTTGCTTCTGCGTCTGGGATAGCTACGCAGCACATATATTTTGAAAAATCATCTTGAAAAGTTAATATATATTTATTTCCAGATATAGTTTCCGGTAAAATACCTACAAGATCCATGTATACTTTATCGAATGGTCGTACAGGCGTATCAGTTAAAACCATTGGCATTTTAGTAAGCCTAGAACTTTTATTTACTTGGCATTTTTGACAATTCTTAACGTAATCTTTTATTTGTTTCTGCATACCTTTCCACTTAAATTGTTTTCTGATTCTAAAATATGTTTTCACTGCGCCCTGGTGACCCCCTAATGCTGAGTCATGAAAGTCTTTTATAACTGTTTTAATTTCCTCTGGGTCAGTTAATAGTAGACTTGATTTTAATTCGTTCTTGGTGTCTGTTGTTATTTCATCCAGTACTGGCGTGCTCACCTGTTGTTTGGTTTTTGAAATTTGATTATCTAATTTATTCTGTGTGGTCTTAGACCGTGTTTGGACCGCAGTAATATCTGGTTCTGGATGTGGAATTCTACTTAAAGCATCTGCGTTCAAATTCTGTTTACCTGGTTTGTAAGATATTTCGTAATCATATTCTGATAATTTATGCCTGAAACGGGCTAACCTTGATGTCTGATCTTTGAGATTTGCTGTGCTACGTAATGGTTGATGATCTGTATAAATTTGAAAATGTCGGCCTAGAAGATAAGCTCTAAAATTTTTTGTTGCCCAGACTATAGCTAAAAATTCATTTTCAATGGTGGAGTAATTTTTTTCTGCTCCATTTAAGGCCCTACTAGCAAATGCTATTGGTCGGTCACTCCCTACTTTGCCTTGTGCCAGTACCGCACCTATTGCTTCGTTACTTGCATCTGTTGTAAGTAAAAAAGGTTTTGTAAAATCTGGATATGCGAGAATGGGTGGTGAAATTATTGATTCTTTTAATTTAATAAATGAACTTTGACAATCGTCTGTCCAAGCGAATTTAACATCTTTTCTAAGTAATTTATTAATTGGTAATGATAATTTTGCCATATTGTTTATAAATTTTCTGTAATAATTAATTAATCCCAAAAACGCTTGTACTTCTTTTTTATTTCTTGGTACCGGAATATTTTTCACGCATTCAACCTTTGAGGGGTCTGGCAGAGCACCTAGTTCCGAACATTTATGTCCTAAATAGACAACTTCGCGACGCAAAAACTGACATTTTTCTGTATTTAATTTTAGATTGTGTTCCCTTAATTTCTGCAATACTCTACTCAACCTAAGCTCATGTTCAGCTAAATTCTTTCCGTACACCACTATATCATCAAGATAAACAAAGCAATCGATACCCTGTTAAACCTGTTAATATGTGATTCATTATTCTTTGGAAAGTGGCTGGAGCCCCTGTTAGACCAAAAGGCATTCTGTTAAACTCGAAATGACCAAGACCTGTACTAAAAGCTGTTTTTTCCTTATCCCCTTCTTCAACTAGTACCTGATGATAACCACTTGCCAAGTCTAAAGTTGAAAAATAGCGACTGTGACCTAATTGGTCTAATATTTCGTCTATTCGAGGAATCGGAAATACTTGTTTAATTGTCACATCGTTTAATTTACGGAAATCGATAACTAGCCTCCAATTTTTGTTACCGTCCTTGCCGCTCTTCTTAGGAACTAGCAACATCAGTGAATTCCAGGGTGATATGCTTGGCGATATAATGCCGTCATCCAACATTTTACTAACCTGTCTGTTGATTTCATTTCTATGTGTGTGTGGCAATTTGTATTGCTTTTGATTGATTGGTGGTTGGTTCCACTGTGTTATTATTTCATGTTTAAGTACTGGCGTGTATGTTAATTCATCGCCATCTAAATGAAAAACATCATGATACGAAATACACAGATTTTGTAAAGATGTAATTTCGTCTTTATTCAAGGTTCCATCAATTTTTATTTCCTCTAATAATTTGTTAATTCTGTTCGTAATGTTTACTGAATTTATGCTATTTATTGTAGAATTGTTGGTATCCGATTCCTTATACTGATTGAAATTCGAGAATTTTGGTTTAAAAGCACTGTCTATTATAAATTCTTTTTCTGTAGCATTTAATACGGACACATAAACTCTATTTTTGCTAACATTCGATATGCTTTCGCCCAAATATACTCCTGGACAAATTTCTTGTTTATGTATTAAGACGATTGGAATTTTTGTTTTTAAACGTAATGATACTATCTTTGCGGTTCTAGGTTCTACTTTTAATTCCTGATTTAGAAAAATATTTTCCATGTCTGCCCGTGTCCTCATGGGTAGTTGTATAGTATTGTTTTTATCTTGATCATAAAATATTAACTTCTTATCTATGGCATTTATTATGGACCTATTCCATATATTATCTCGTCCTATTATTCCATCAGCGGGTATTCCTTGTTCAAGTGCCACTACATGCATCTTTAAACAGAACCACTCTATACTATTGTGCTGAATATTTATTGTCCCTAAAGTCCTTACGCATCCCCCAAAAGCACCACTAAAGTCCTTCTGAGTATTTTTATCAAAACCCGGATGTCGTATCATCGAACCCTCCTTTACTATACTAGCATCTGCTCCCGAATCTACCAGTAATATGAGTTTTCCATTTTTAGCATCCTCACAAGGTACTTCGATGAAAACATCACTTACATTAGGTAGTTTGAAATAGTCACCCTGCCTACTGCATATTATACGATTCTTTCTTTTACTAAACTCACTCATATGACATCTAATCTTCTTATCATATTCTATTACGAAATTTTCAAAACTTTTTGATATTCTTGATAATATGTTTTTTACTTTATACCCTACTGCTTGCTCTCCAAAGGTTCCCTTATACTTTTCATATTCTGCTAATTTTATTATTTTGTTCCCCAGTGTAATCGACACAATACCTATAAAGTGTATGATATAAACTAATATTCCTACTACTGCATTACAAACCAAACACGGTGGCTCAACATATGTATCAACGGTCACTCCCGACATTTGATGAACAATATTTTCACCCATTTTTTCCTCTTTCAACTTCTCCTTACAGACCAAACACGGTGGCTCAACATATGTATCAACGGTCACTCTCGACGTTTGATGAACGATATTTTCCCCCACGATTTTTTGGTTGTTATTTGAAGCTGCGGTAGCAAATGTGATCACAGGCTGCCTTGGTGTATGATCCACTATTTCTACCTTTGACATAACTTTACTAATGTTAACGGGACCCCAGCTTATTGGCCTTGGCTGGGCCCGTGGTAGTTTCCCCTATTGTGAGCATTACTACTGTTTGGCACAACATTTTTCTTGGCGTGGCAATCCGCTATCATATGGCCGACTTGACCACACCCATAACATGCCCTATTATTTCTGTATGTTCTATTAGGTTCGTTATTGTTATTACTATTGTTATTTCTAAACGGATTATTATTTCTATTATTTTCATTACCATTATTAATATTATTATTTCTATTATTACGAGTATTGCTGTCTTGCGGATTCTGATTTTGCTGCTGTTGGTGTTGATAGCCGTTATTCTGAAATCCTCTATAACCCCCTTGGTACTGCTGATTCTGAAATGGTTGTTGTTGGTTCTCCTGGCGTTCTTCCAGTCTATTTGATCCACATCTCCAACTCGATTCATGTCCGTATTTCTCGCATTCTCTGCAAAATGGTGTATTTTTTCGCAAATAACAGTCATCCCTTGTGTGTCCTGGTCTTGTGCAAAATGAACAGACTGGCCCCTTTTTCAAGGCACCCCCTGTATTCCCATTATTTCTATTTTGTTGACTTTTACCCCTATCTTGTCGTGAATTTCTAATATCAGTTTCTTGATTATTTTTACTAACTGAGGTTCCATTCGGTCTTTTTTCAAAACTATACAGTTCCTCCGGTAATCTCGGCCCCCGCAGTATGGTGGCTTCTGCCCTTAACGCTTCGTCTAATAAATCATTTAAATTATCTGCCTTGCTACTCAACAGTAGTATCTTTACAGTCGGGTCACTCACTCCCACTTTAAATGCTGTTAGCACAGAATTTAATAGTTCCGTGTTAAAAATATCTGTTGGCAGGTTTTTCTTTTTGTACATTGTATCGGCTATGTCGTTTGCGTTCGACTGCAATACTTCTAAACGCCTTCAAACGCCCTTAAACTTTCCCCTCCACCTTGATATGCCTGTCTTATGTTGTATTGAACTGAATCTAATGTAGCCACCTTTAAATATGTGCTTTTAAGTAATTCAAACAACTCATCTAAATCATTTATATTTTTGGTCCTCACTAATTCGTATGCATCTCCATCAAGACGCAGTTTAATACAAATCATAAATTCCTCCTGATTTTCTTCAGTTATTTTAAGGTTCGCTGCCTTACAACCGTCTATAAATCTAAGAAGCTCCGTTTTTAGGAACGGTGAATCTTCGCCCTTGAACACCGGGACCAGATTTCGTACGCATTTCGAAATATCGTCTGTCGGCATTTCAATTATTGTTATATCTTTTGTTATGCTTTCTAAATTTTCTTCTATTCTTAAAGCTTCTTTATGGTATAACGATGTTTCGTGTGCTAAGTTTACTTCCGCCTCTAAAAATCTGATTTTCGAATCCAATTCCCTTACTTTGTTATTTGCCTCTTCGACTGATTCGAATTCTAACCTTGGTTGTTGACGTAGTGCCCTAGCTACTGATTCATCAGAAATATCTTTATCTTTCAACAATGCTCTTAATTTTTCGTTTTCCGCCTCTATACCGCAGGCGTGGTCTAACAACTCCTGTTTTTCTGCTAATTTATCGTTTATTTTTTTAGTTAATGCAGCAAATTCGCCTTTCCAGCCTTCTATCTCTTTTATTTTATTCTCACTTTTGTGTTCCAAGAAATATATTAATTCTTCGAACACGACATCTACTCCTTCTACTTTAGAAAAAACCTTTGTGTTATTAACTTTATTTTTTATTAATTGTAAATGTTCTTTATTATTTACTTCGAGGCTAATTTGAGCCCACAATTTATCCGTAAACCTGTCCAATTGCCCTAGTATGTTTCCGTATGCTAACTGTAATTGTTCCAATTCCGCCATATATTTATCAACGCCAAAAAAAAATTCCAATTTATTTCCTAGAACACTCAACAGTTCACGTAGCTCCACAATGTTATAAAAAAAATATTATAAATTTTTTAAATTTTAAATCTGTTGACTAAAATCAGATATTTTATAATAATGTAAAATTTTTAATTAAATTGACCATGATATTAAAATAAAAAAAAATATTTCAAATTCACAAAATCTTTAAAATGTTATTTTATTCTCATTTAAATTTTAAAATGAAAATTATATTTTAAATGTTCTAAAATTTTTTAAATTAAAAAAAAAAATTAAAAATTCCGTTTCATATTAATTTTAGAAATAATCTTATTTACTTATCTGAGTTTAATATTAAATAAATTTCCTATTTTCTTTTTATTTCGTTTGTTATTTAATTTTAATTTCCATTTGTATATTTATTCATTCGATTTGTATTTATTGCTTTATTAAACACTGTAATAATTGTTAATATTTTCTGCTGTTACTCACGTATTTTCAAAACAAAAAATTAAATAATCACCATTTATTTTGTGATTTTTAGTCCTTTTCTTCCTTCTATCGTCCTTCTTCTCTCGGTCCCTGAGAGCGTTGTTTGAGAAACCGGCTGCGCCAAAATGTTGTATTTTAAAATGTCCTTCTACTAGGACTTTAACTTGATCCTATTTATACTTACTGAGTCCTTTTTACTTTCTTTATATTATTTAAAACAACCGAGTCTTTTTTACTTCAAGACACTTTATTTCGCTTTAAAAGTTGGTTATACTTATACTTAACACTTATTTGTAGACAGTTCAGCTTATCGAAAACAATTGATTCTTAGTCTATACTTAACTTCTACTTAACACCTCGTATTCTTATAATTTCACAATAAATTGAGTAATTTCATCATGCTAAAATAACTTAGTCAGCGTATTTATAATTTCACAATAAATTGAGTACTTTCATCATTCTAAAATAACTAAGTCAGCATTTATTTGTATGATCGGAGTGACCTAGTTAACGTGGGCGTGTATACCTGCGCTATGTTAAGCGGTGTGCGCCAATACAATTAAATGCTGTTTGTGTTTAACATGCATAATGCTTAACCCTAAAAGTATGCCATAAAGAAAAATATACTAGTTATGTTATGTTGTGGATCATAAGCACGCTGTAAGTTCCACGATTATGATACTCAACAGTGGATCATATGTAAGCTGTGAACTCTACGATTATGATACACAACACAAGGCGACATGCTTGGTGAAATAATTCCATCGTCTAACATCTTTGATACTTGTCTATTAATCTCATTTCTATGCATATGAGGAAGTTTAAACTGTTTCTGATTTATTGGTGGCTGATTCCATTGTGTAGGTATTTCATGTTTTAATATCGGAGTGAATGTTAATTCATCCCCTTCCAAATGAAAAACGTCATGATATGACAAACAAATATATTGCAAAGATGCAACTTCTTCTTTATTTAATGATTCATCGATCTTTACATTCTCCAATAATCTATCAATTCTATTTTTATACCCTACACTAAGAGTGAAAGGGTATATTCAGTTTGGTACGCCGTTTGTAACACCCAGAAGGTATGGAAAAGTATGGAAAAGTATGGAAAAGTATATATATATATTCTTGATCAGCATGACCTCCTGAGTCGATTTAGCGATGTCCGTCTGGCCGTTTGTCTGTCCGTCTGTCTGTCCGTCTGTCTGTCTGTCTGTCTGTCCGTCTGTCCGTCTGTCTGTCCGTCTGTCTGTTGAAATCCCTACTACTTTGAAAATTGAAAAGCTAGATAAATGAAACTTATAACTTAGATTACTAATATACCTACGCTGTATGTGCGAAAAAATTGGCGAGATCGGTCCATTGTGACCTATGATCCGACCACTTATGTTCAAATACCTCATATAAAATGTACATATAAAGATCAATTTTTATCTATACGTGCTTAGGAAAACTTTGTTGGTCAAATATATATTGATATCATGCTCAAATACATGATAATAATGTTTTCCGGCGAAAAAACTTGTGGTTCACAAAAAAAAAATCGAAATTCGGTATACCTACCCATTTGTAAATATGGGTATCAAATGAAAGAAAAATCTTCAGGGATGGAAAGTTTGTAGATATTTTCAGGATTCGTATTCCATGCTGACCTATATATCACTTTGAATGGTAACCACACATATGTGTAGGATATTTATAGTCGGCTTAGACCGACTATAATTTTGATAATCCTAACTATCATAATTACACCACTTTAAAATTTCCCATGTGATCTAACCTTCCCAACTGGTTTACATTAACCGAGTTTATTGTATTTATTGTAGAACTCGCCTTTGTTGCTTCTTTATATTTGTTAAAATTTGAAAATAGTGGCTTGAATTTGCTATCAATGGTCACTTCCTTATCGGTGGCATTTAAAATTGATGCATATACTCTATTTCTTCTAACGTTTGTTAAACTCTCTCCTAAATATACTCCTAACTGAATTTTGTGCAACAAAACTATAGGAATTCTTGTTCTTAGCGGCAGTGATGCAACCATGGCCGTTCTGGGCTGCACCCTGATTTGTTGATTAAAATTAGTATTTTCTATGTCTTGCAATGATTTTAATGGAAATTTAACAAGGTGATTTTTGTCTTCATCAAAAAATGTAATTTTTTTATTTAACGCATTTATTATAGATCTGTTCCAGAGATTGTCACGCCCGACTATTCCATCTGCTGGTACCACTTGTTCAAGTGACACAACGTGTAGCGTTAAACTCAGGTTTTCTTCGTTTGTGTGCTGAATCTTAGTGGAGCCTAAGGTTCTAACGCATCCCCCAAAAGCACCACTAAGATCTTTCTGAATGTTTTTATTAAAATTCGGCAAATGTGCCATCCTATTTTCTTTAATCAAGCTGGCCTCAGCTCCAGAATCCACTAACAGAGTAAGTTTTCCATTTTTTGCTGCCTCGCAAGGTACTTCAATGAAAACATCACTCGTATCGGATATCTTGAAACACTCTCCATACCGGTTAAATAGTTTACGATGCATTCCTAATTGTGAAGCTAATTTCATTAATCGACATAAATTTACTCTTAAAATTATTAGCAATTGAAGACAATTTAATTTTAAAAATCGTGAATTTATTATACATTTCTGACGATAAAACACACATAGCGCTAATAATAAAAAGAAATATTGAAATTACTTCATTGCAAATTATACTCGCCCCTGTACGGAATGTATCCACAGTCTTGCCAAACGTTTGATCTACAATTCCCAAATTTTCAGGGCAGTTAATTACAACTTTATTTGTTTATTTTTAATTTCCTTAATTCCTATATTCTGTTAATTATTCGCGTCAAGTTGTGTATTACTATTATTTAGTTCATTATATGTTTTTTTTTTGGAAGATTTCTATCTTCATTAATATGTATTTTTACTTTTTGTTCTTCATTTTCTGCGTTAATAATATTCGCTGTTTTATTTTGTTGTAGTGTCCTCTTTGGAACTGCTACAACTACTGGCCTTACTACAATATTTTCTAAGGGTCCCCAGTTTAGTGGCCTTGACTGGGCCCCTGGTAGTTTCCCTGTGGACTGCTATTATTGTTCCAAGCATCATATTTGCGTTTGGCATAACAATTCATAATAACATGTCTGTCCTTTCTGCACCAAGTGCAATATTTGGTGGGCCTGTTTGCAAAATTCCCATTACCATTACTTCCTTGAAAAACTTGTGTATCGCGTTTAACACGACAATCATCCTCGACGTGTCCTCCTCTATGGCACCAATCGCATCTCAATCCTGGAGCACCCCCGCCTTGGGTCTGGATACCACCTTGACCATTTACCTGGGGTACGGGTGGCTGACTTCCTTGGGGAGTAGTATGTCCTTGAACAACATTCCAACCCGAACGATCTGCACACTGTTCATGTCCATAAGTACGACAGTCACTGCAATACGGAGTGTTTCTACGTGTATGACATTCATCCATCAGATGTCCTTTCTTCTTGCAAAAAGAACATGTAGGTATAGGCCGCTTCATACCTACATTTTGTGTTTTGTCTTCCGTCTCCTTTTTTTCATTGTCTTGGCTACCTGATGCAGTACGATTATTTGGCATGAAGGCCGATGAGGGCTCATTGAAATGGACTCCAAACTTGTCTATGCCCGTTAACTCTGCTGACTCCCTTTGTATCGTCGCATGGTCCAAAGCCTCTTCCACCAATAGCTCCAGTGTTGTTTGCTTACTGCTCAACATGAGCATTCGCAAAGTGTAAGACCGAAGTCCTAACTTAAATGAGCTTTGAACTAAATTATTCAATTCATTAACGAACACGTCGTCCGTCTTTCGTATCATTTTATTTGCATTTAATCGTGCTTAATGCTGCCGACTGCAGGTTAACCAAACGCCTCGAGAAAGATCTAATACTTTCCCCCGGATACTGAGATGCCTTTCTAATGTCATATTGAATGGCATCTACTGACCTACATTCCAAGTATGTATTCCTTAACAGATTGTATAAATCATCTATTGTGTCAAACTACTTTGAACTTACTAAGTCAAAAGCATCCCATGTAAACGAACCTTAACGCCTTTAATAAACTCCGTCATTAGTTCAGGCTTCAGTTCTGCCCTCACCACTTCACATCCTTCAATAAAACGGTGAAGATCCGTCCTCAGCGATGATGAGTCTACACCTGCAAAATCTGGCACCGCATTTTTAACGAATTTCGCGACTTCGCCTAATCCCATGTTGCCCTGTGTTGTGATGTCGTCACTTTCTATGGTATCCTTGTGGTATAAGGATGTCTTGTGCTGTTGTAAGTCAACACAGTGTGTTTTGGTAAGTCACTATACGTTGATATTATAATCGTATCGTGACCTATTTACGCGATGACTATTTCATGCAGTTATCGTTACGTTGCAGTAAAGTGCAACGTAGGACATATGTGTCATAGTCAAGCAAGCCAATGAACTAGCAACAGTATGAGCGAAGCTGGGTAAAACCAGCAGCAGCATGATTGGCTAAGGGCCTTTTCCCTTACGGAAGCAAATAGTGAGTGGAATTTGCGCATGGCACTCTGCCGGAACATTTAGATTTGAAACATGCCTTCTTACAATAGTTTAAGTGAGATTTTAAGTTAGTTGTAAATCAGTAGTTCAGTCATAGACAATAATGTTAATATTAAAATATAACTTTAGAGTAAATAAAAGTATGTCTTAAAAGAAAAGACTTGTTTGAATTATTTCGGTTAATAAAAATGCAACTTCGACGTTGGACATTCTCTGGTAGGACATCATGGGTAATTATAAAAAGAACGTTGCGACATTTGGCTATACGCCAAGTCAACCGACATTTAGTTACAACATTTGGCGCAGCCGGTTTTCGAACCATACATCAACTCCCAAGGGACGAGAAGGTCTGGATGGAGATTAATATTGGAAGAAATAAATATTTAGGATCAGAGAAAATATTTTTTACATTTGTGAGTATTGTGAAAAATAGTGAGCGGTAAAAAAAATAAAATTTTGTAAATTTGTGATATAAAACAAGAGACATGTTTGAGAGTTGTAATAAGTAAAAATCATGGGATTATGAAAATTGACATTTAAAAAATGAAAAAACAATTGAACATTTTGAAATTAATTGTGGAATAAAATAAACTGTGAAATAAAATTGAGAAATGAATAACATAAATGATATAATTTGATAAACCAGAAAATTAAATAAGTAAACAAAATGTTTTATAAAATTGTTTAATTGATATATTAAAGCACATTTTTAAAGTAATAGTGAAACAATATAGAATAGTTTGAGTCATTAAATGATAATAATTAATAAAATTGTGAATTTAAATAAATTGAATAACATAAGAATTTTGTTACAGTAATGTTTTCATAATGTTGCGAAATTAATTAAAAAACAAAACTGGAAAATTTTAACCAAATTAAATGCAATAAATAAATTAATTCAGTATTCATAAATTACATGTTGATATGATTTGGAAATATAGATTAAAAAGTTTAAATAATGAAACATAAATAATGTTGTAAAAAATTTAATAGATAAATTAAAAAATGGTTAAAAGTTTATTTAATAAGAAACTAGTAAAAATAAAATAAATAATTTAATTAAGAAAGGCATAGTTAATTATATGATTAAGTAAATGGAAAAATAAGAAACACTAATAATGGGTACTGAAAATGTATTGAAACTCGTTCATTACGTTGTTCCTTACTTTTCTGGGGCGGAATCTCCATTATTAGAAACAGAATTATATAAATTTATTGAATGTTGTAAAACAGCAAAGTTAAAAATAAAGAATCAGATAGTGAGGAATTTATAAAATGTGTTAGGTTACGTTTGGAGGGAGATGCATATAAATTAGTGAGGACAAAACAGTTTCAAAAAATAGAAGAATTATACGAGTTGTTAGAAAATACGTACTTAAAAGAAATTTCTTTAGATTCAGTACTAAAAGAGATTAAAAAAGCTTATCAAAATAGTAAAGAGAGTTTGAGAGCGAATGTTATTGTTTTTTGAGAGCGAATGTTATTGTTTGAGAGCGAGTGTTATTGTTTATATCCAATTAGATTCATGACCATAAGCTCCACATTCGTAGCAGAACAACGTATTTTTCCTAATAATACAATCGTCCCTAGTATGCCCAAATTTACTACAAAATGAACATGTTGGAACACTCCTTTTATAGTTACTTTTATTATTATTTATTTGTTGCAATTTATTTTCCGACTGAGTGTTTTCTAATTTAGTTTTTTCTATATAATTATATTCATCCTCTTCCGACCTTGGACTTCGCTGCATAAGAGCCTGCACATTTAAAGCTTCTTCCAACAATGTATCTAATGTTTCTGACTTACTACCCAACAGTACAACTTTTATCGTCCGATCTAGCTTAGTAATAGATTTTCGTAAACTAAATGATGAACAAGTATTTCCGATTCCTCGGATAGACGAGATATTAGATCAGTTAGGACATAGTAGATATTTTCAACCTTAGATTTAGCAAGCGGTTATCATCAGGGTTTAGTAGAAGAAAGAGATAAAGAAAAAACAGCTTTTAGTACAGGACTGGGTCATTTCGAATTTAACAGAATGCCATTTGGCTTAACAGGTGCACCAGCGACCTTCCATAGAATAATGAACCACATATTAACAGGTTTACAGGGTATCGATTGCTTTGTTTACCTTGATGATATAGTGGTGTACGGAAAGAATTTAGCTGAACATGAGCTTAGGTTGAGTAGAGTATTGCAGAAATTAAGGGAACACAATTTAAAATTAAATACAGAAAAATGTCAGTTTTTACGTCGCGAAGTTATATATTTAGGACATAAATGTTCGGAACTAGGAGCGCTGCCAGACCCTTCTAAGGTCGAATGCGTAAAAAATATTCCGGTGCCAAGAAATAAAAAAGAAGTACAAGCGTTTTTGAGATTAATTAATTATTATAGAAAATTCATAGGCAATATGGCGAAATTTACCAATTAATAATTTACTTAGGAAAGATGTTAAATTCACATGGACTGACGATTGTCAAAATTCATTTATTAAACTCAAAGAATCAATAATTTCGCCACCAATTCTCACATATCCAGACATTACAAAACCTTTTTTACTTACAACGGATGCAAGTAACGAAGCAATAGGCGCAGTGTTATCGCAGGGCAACGTAGGGAGCGACCGATCAATCGCATTTGCTAGTAGGGCATTAAATGGAGCAGACAAAAATTACTCCACCATTGAAAGGGAATTTTCAGCTATAGTCTGGGCAACGAAAACTTTTAGAGCTTATCTTCTAGGACGACATTTTCAAATTTATACAGATCATCAACCATTACGTAGCACAGCAAATCTCAAAGATCAGACATCAAGGTTAGCCCGTTTCAGGCATAAAATATCAGAATATGATTACGAAATATCTTACAGAATTCCACATCCAGAACCAGATATTACTGCGGTCCAAACACGGTCTAAGACCACACAGAATAAATTAGATAATCAAATTTCAAAAACCAAACAACAAGGGAGCACGCCAGTACTGGATGAAATAACAACAGACACCAAGAACGAATTAAACTCAAGTCTACTATTAACTGACCCAGAGGAAATTAAAACTGTTATAAAAGACTTTCATGACTCAGCATTAGGGGGTCACCAGGGCGCAGTGAAAACATATTTTAGAATCAGAGAACAATTTAAGTGGAAAGGTATGCAGAAACAATTAAAAGATTACGTTAAGAATTGTCAAAAATGCCAAGTAAATAAAAGTTCTAGGCTTACTAAAATGCCAATGGTTTTAACTGATAGGCCTGTACGACCATTCGATAAAGTATACATGGATCTTGTAGGTATTTTACCGGAAACTATATCTGGAAATAAATATATATTAACTTTTCAAGATGATTTTTCAAAATACATGTGCTGCGTAGCCATACCGGATGCAGAAGCAAACACAGTAGCAAAAGCATTTTACGACGAAATCATTACACGTCATAATATACCGAAAGTATTAGTAACGGACAATGGTTCAAATTTCGTCTCAAAACTATTTTCAGATATTTGTAAATTATTAGGAATTAAAAAGTTACATATTACGCCATATCATCCACAAGCTAATGGGTCTTTAGAAAGAAGCCATCGTCCGTTAGCAGAATATCTAAGGAGTTTTTCAAAAGAAGATGGGTCAAACTGGGACCAATGGTTAAATTCAGCAATGCATGTGCACAATAACACAGTGCATATGTCCACTGGGCAAACACCCTTCCGTACTTTATATGGGTACGACTTTGATATGCCAACAAATCTAAAGCGAAAATATTCACCAGTATATAATACCGATGATTACAACAAGTTATTAAAATACCAAATTCAACGCACACACGAAATCGTGAGAGAGAATCAAGAAAAAGCAAAAGAAAAATCTAAACAAATCTATGATAGCACATTACACCCAAAAATATTTAGCGTAGCCGATAAAATTTTGTTAAAGAATCAGAATAGAAAGAATAAATTTTCACCTATTTGGGTAGGACCGTACGAGGTACTTTCGATAGTAAGTCCTGTAACGACAATGATTTCTATCAAAGGTAAAGCTAAAAAATCCATAACAACTTATTAAAAGCATACAATTTTGAAGAAAATATAACGAAATAAATAACGTGACAAACAGTTCATGATGATCATAATACATAATGTAGATCATGTTAAAAGCATAATACTCCAAACAATGGTGAATGGAATAAATTACGCATAAATAAGATTTTTTTTTTTTTGGAATAGGTGTTTAATATTACTAAAATAAATTAGTGCATGAGGAAATAGCTATGTGTTAATTTTAAAGGTGACTAGCATTGAATCATGTAGTAACAAAGGTTTTATAAGGAAAATAGATAAAGGAGTAAAGTAATTTAAAATATTATGAGTAAGAAAATATCAAAGGTTAATAACAGTTAATAATGAAATAAGGTGATAAGCATGAGTATATTAGATGAGCTATAACATAGTAAAATAAAATTTAAATTGTCACTACAATTGAGAGAGGTCAGTACCTCAATGGCATTGAACCAAACGATATGAGCCACTGCACTAATGCAAATGAAATGTTATTTTGTATGTTATAATGTATACTGGAGAAAAAATAAATAAGAAAAATGACGAAAATGAATATGAATATGAAAGATAATAATAAGCGGATAGCATGTGCGAGACGGTGTGGAGAGGAGTCAAGGGAAAGTGCATAGTAGCCCAATGGGTTTAAATATAATGCATACCAAAAGTAATGCGGAGTAGGGAGTAAAAAATGAATTATAAGAACATGATTAAATTCGGAAATTAGTGCACGAATAAATAGCTAAATATTACTTATTGAAAATGACTAGCATTGATTCCTAATGAATTTGTATATAGAATAATTAGGTTATAACAATAGTAAGACACTAAAGATTTTAAAAGTATAAATAAACATGTAGTAATATAATAGTAACTTACACACACATATATAAAATATACACGTAATATAAGATAACGTAAATGGAAATAAGTTATAGAGGATGTTAAAAAAAATTATGTATACAATTTAAAGATTTTATAATGTAAAGTAATAATAGTATTTAGTTAATGATCCTGGTTCTGGAAATGGACAAGACGTACACGAAGAGACGAAGAAGTAACAAATAGACGAAGGGAAAACGAAGAATTACAAAATAGAGAAATACAATTCAGGAGCGTCAAAGATGATCGTTTAGTTTTGTTGGGAAAAGGTCTGAAATGGTAATGTTATGTAATGACATATGAAACAACATGTGAGAGTCATGGTGCGGACGACAACAATTGGACGTCAATCAGACTATAAATATGGAGGTAGAAATTTGACAAATATGCGAAGTTGCGACTATTGTACCATAATGAGACAACAACATTTTACATCTTTACATACATATAATTAAAAAAATGTCAATTTTATAGCACAAAACAACACGTTGATATTATAAGTAGAAGGAGCTTTTTCATATACACTTAATTAGCTGTGAATGCGAACCTGTACTAAAACAACAAAGTCAAATGAACACGACAACATCAATGTATAATTAAAAGATACCAATTCCTGATCGATAGAACTCGCTAGAGGAAGACAAGTTATAATAAGATCCAGAAATATACGATTACAAAATTATCCATTTTAAAATCCGCTCTCAACAAATTACGATTTACTTGGCAGAAAAACAAAGCAATATCGAAGACAAAGAAATTAAATAATAACGACGACTAGAAGTTTTCAAGCAATTAACATCAAAACGAAGAACCTCAGCTATTGTCCATTCTATACAGGGAAGGTGAGAAGAAATCGAGAGTTGAAATGCAGCCAACATAATATACACAAGTAATGAATGTAAGTTGAAGTGGAAATATAGTAAACTTAAAGTAAAATGAAGAAAATTAAAGTAAAATGAGAACAAATTAAAATTACAATAAAGTAACAATAAATTTGGTTAAATAAAAGTAAAGTAAACTAGACGAAAATTAAAGTAAAATGTAAGTTAAAGTAAACAAATATTAAAAACTTCAACAATATAAATAAGAAAGAAAGTTAAAGAAATATTATTTAAAGAAAAGTATAATAATAAATTCCTAAGAAAAAGAATATTCAACAAGAATAAATTGAAATATTTAAATTTAAAAATCGCAAAATATTTCGAAGTTAAAGTAAACAAATCGTTGCAAAAAATTAAGCATAATGTCTGATATGTATAATTAAAAATAACAACTGAACAACACAAAACGCTGCAAGTGCAAAGCGGTAACCTGATCAACTACTGTTTTGTCAACTGCAACGTTCTGTGCATTGTAACTGTTGTTTAGTAATTAGGTTATTAACCT
The DNA here is from genome assembly GCA_951804985.1 of Dryomyza anilis. Lineage (NCBI taxonomy): Eukaryota > Metazoa > Arthropoda > Insecta > Diptera > Dryomyzidae > Dryomyza > Dryomyza anilis. The sequence goes on along the minus strand of OX638133.1, from coordinate 64,248,847 downwards.
CCAAATACATTATATTTTCAAATAATATAGTATGTCGTTGCCCATTTAAATAATATTGATGAACAAGAAAAAACTATTATTAAGTTTTTTTATATACATATTTTTTTTATAGTAGTAATGCTTTATATGATGATATTAATGATGTAAAAGAAAAAACTATTATTCATTTTAATAATAATTTTTTCTTAAAATAAGGGTGGAGGTATGTTGTAAGTCAACATAGTGTGTTTTGGTAAGTCACTATACGGTGATATTATAATCGTACCGTGACCTATTTACGCGATGACTATTTCATGCAGTTATCGTTACGTTGCAGTAAAGTGCAACGTAGGACATATGTGTCATAGTCAAGCAAGCCAATGAACTAGCAAAAGTATGAGCGAAGCTGGGTAAAACCAGCAGCAGCATGATTGGCTAAGGGCCTTTTCCCTTACGGAAGCAAATAGTGAGTGGAATTTGCGCACGGCACTCTGCCGGAACATTTAGATTTGAAACATGCCTTCTTACAATAGTTTAAGTGAGATTTTAAGTTAGTTGTAAATCAGTAGTTCAGTCATAGACAATAATGTTAATATTAAAATATAACTTTAGAGTAAGTAAAGTATGTCTTAAAAGAAAAGACTTGTTTGAATTATTTCGGTTAATAAAAATGGAACTTCGACGTTGGACATTCTCTGGTAGGACATCATGGGTAATTATAAATGGAACATTGCGACATTTGGCTACACACCAAGTCAACCGACATTTAGTTACAACAGTGCGCTGTCTTAACCTCCTCGTTCCAATATCTAATACGCGCGTTCAACTCCTGTATTTTGTTGTTCGCTTCGTTCAACGTCGCGTACTCCTCCCTTACCTGGCGTCTGACAGAACTATTTATTGATTCCTCAGAAATATTCTTTTCTTTCAATAAATTTCTTAATTTTTTCCTCATCAATTTTAGCTGTTTCTTCTAACTCTGCTGTACGTTTTAAACAATAATCGTTTAAACGTTTTCTCAACACGTCAACTAATCGTTCTAATTCAACATTTTCTGCTAAAAAAGATTTAGATAAATGCAGAATTCTAGATATATTATCTTTTAATAATGCTGTACTATCTTTATTTAGTATTGTTGGTACAAATTGCGACCATAATTTTTCAACAAATCTGTCCAATTCGCTAGATTGCTTTTGAATATACGCATTATATTCATTAGCATCTGCCATTAAATATTTTCAATCAATTTAAAACGTTATATTTATCTTTAAATTTAAAAAAATAAATTTCATCAAGTTGTAATTGAAAATTTCAATGAAACAAAAATGTTACCCAAACAACGAAATCAATTTTGGCATTCATGAAGTATAAACTATATTTTTTTTTCAAATTTATATTGAAGTATTTTTTTTTAAATCTCTTTTCTATAACATTGGAAAAATAAAAATAATTTTCTTTTTCCAAATAAAAAAAAAAAAATATGTGTATATTCGGTTACTCTAGATTGTAAAAAAAAATTTAACATACAATGATTTTTTAATATAAATTTTTTCTTATTTTTAAAATCATAACAGGAATCAGTGCTGTATTCACGCGCTTTAAAATTTAATCAAATCATTTAGTTTTTATTTGTTATACACTGAAAAGTCCGTAGATTGGAATCTCAGTGTTATTTCGATTTATTTATTTGGAAATGTTAATTTTCCTTTTTAAATTAAAATAAAGTTTTTAAAATCTTTATTTTTCACTTGTTATACACTGGAGGGTCCAGTTCGGTCCTAGTTTGGAATCTCAGTGTTATTTTATTTATTAATTTATTTATTTTTTATTCAATGTTAATTGCTAATACTATTCATTTAATTTTTTTTTTAAATGCTTAAAAATAATTGTTCGTAGTTCTAATCCCCTTTTTTTAACACTTCTAAAATACTATTAAAAAAAAAAATAAAAATGAAAACTCCCCTATTCTTTTTTTTTTTAAATAAAATTTTCAAACACTTACCATTTTATTTTTAGAGTCCTTCCTCCTTGGTCCTTCCTTCTTCCTATCTCTCGGTCCTTGAGAGGTTGCTTACGACGTACCGGCTGCGCCAAATGTTGTATATTTTTAGAGTTAAATTTGCTTTACATTTATTTAATTAAATAAATATATTTTAAAGTTGAGCTATTTATTTATTACAGAACACTTTTTACTTTTAGAAAAAAACACTTTTATTATGTTAACACTATTATTACATGCACTACCTCCACTTGAGGTTGGTTAAACTACAATCTTTTAAATTGCAACGAAAGGTATTAACAAGCTTTTCTTAAATTCTATTCTCACTATGTTCTAGTGAGTTTTCACTTTCACTCAATTCTGGTGTACGTGACTTTTGAAGAAAGTCCGACATGCAGTTTTTGGCTGACACCAATTGCGAAATATCAGAATTGTTGGCAAACGCTGCTTTGCTTATTTTAACATAGACCCAAAATTATGCAATGGAAAATTGTATTGCAAGCCTCTTGAAAGAGATGTGGTCTAAATAAAGCTTAAGCGTTTTGCCAAATTATTGCCACTTCTGGTAACTGTGCAAGCTAACCTGAAAGAGGTGTGGTCTAAGCAAAGCTTTAGCGCTTTGCCAAATTATTATCATTGTTGCCAACGTGAAGCGTTGGGACAATGCTATGAACATGTTGCTGTACACCATGAGTACAACATGATATAAAAACATGATGCGCTCAACATACGTACAGCAACATCCAAAACTGAATGAATAGTGAAGAACCATAAAGAAAAGAAAAATGTATGCGCTAATTCACAACAGTGGCATTATCCAGCTGAAGTCGATGCAACTCGACCAGATCCTCCAGAGTACAGAAAGAAAGAGTACAACACGTAGAACCTTGGGCGCTGTTTGATGACCAGCCCTCTTCGTTGTCGCAATCCTCCATGGCAGGCACGTGCTTCCTCAAGACTTGCACGACGCTTGGCACAGAGTTTTTTTAACCTGACATTTTTATAAAATAAAAACTTTAAGTAAAACATTAATAATAAATGACAATGCTTTCCTTACATTGCATACGCATTGTCCTGCTCTTCTCTTCACTGCAAAAAAAGCTCTGCACCCTATTGCTCGGAGTTTTTCTTTTCCCAAGCGATTGAATCGCTTCAATGATTCGACAAACGTATTCACATGCAATAATCAAAAAATAATCTAACAAAAAAAGAAATAATCAAAAAAAAAGTCGGATTACTTTTTTTGATTATTTTCAAATAATCAAAAAAAAGTAGTCGTATTACTTTTTTTGATTATTTTCAAATAATCAAAAAAAATTAGTCGGATTACTAGTTTTTGATTATTTTAAAGTAGTCATGAAAATAATCAAAAAATGTACTAAGAATCAAATTATTTTTTGATTATTTCTAATCGTAATCAAAATTTTTGATTACGACTACTAAGAATCGTAATCAAAATTTTTGATTACGATTCTTTAGTAATCGCCCAGCAAAAAAGGTAGCTTACAGGTAATTGCAGGTTATTCTGCCGGTTACCTTTGTTCTACCATCGGGAGAAAGGTAACCGGCAGATTCCTATCTGTGTGAAGTACATGTGACAACACATCCCCTTCTAACTAAAGCATTGCGCTCATTTAAAAATAATCTTGTTGTCTCTTTTGCATCTCTTGCTATTTTTATGTCACATTGCCAGACCAAAAAAATATCTTACAGAAAAATAAAACAGTATTGCCATAATTACTTTTATCATATATATTTTTATTTAGTATACTAAATTAAACAATTGTTTAAAAAAAAAATTAAATTAATAAAAATCATAACATAATGTCCAGATCGTCGTTAAAAACGCCTTTCTGATGCTTGTGGTATTTTTTTTTCACGAATTTCCTGTTGTGTCGCTGGAGATCAGCACCAGGTAGTCGAGTGTGCGACCTTCGCAGCTCATCTTCTGAGCACTGAACACTAAGAAAACAAAGATGGTTACCAGAAATATCACAGTCCTAAATATCAAGTTATTTACAAATTATTTACATCGGCTTTGTGACAAACATCTGCCAAATACGATAAATATTGCTGGCAACCATCTTTCAAATTTATGATTATTTACAGCATTAAAAATCTTACAAATAGGAAAATAGTTGTGAAATATTTGGAAAAGGTACGCCATTAGAATTCTCGGAGTAATTTGTATTTAATTAAAATAAAATGAATCAAATGTATTTATATTTATTCTAAAACAGTATCTTGGTTATACATCGCCATCGTGTTTATACATACTTCGAAGGTAAAATTGTACAACGACTTGAGACCTCTTCACGGAAGAACCAAGTCCGTTCGGCGATGCTGTCATCTAAATAAACTCTGAAAAGAAATATTTTCCATTACGTCTTGATAATTTCAATCCCAGGAAATTTTATTTTCACTTTTGCCATTAAAATGTAATATTTGAGTTGGCACTTTTTTTACACAATTTGATTTACTCAATTGTTGTGGATAAATCGAGCGTCAGAATTCCTTTTCCTTTTTTATAGTAGTCAAATGCAAAGATACTTCACAAGTTTTGCTGCAAATGTTCAAGAACTCAGGATGTTTGCTATCAGTCAACTGTAAATATCTCAATTTTTATTGCTGTAGTGGCAAACATCTCGTAACTATCTGCATATATGTCATATTTATAAAATATTCATAGTTTTGCTGCAACTTTATTGAAACTTATGGGATGTTTGAATATTTGCTACAAGGCGTATTTTTTTTAAAGAATGGTTGCAGCAAGAGTCTCATAAACATGATGCCGGTGGCATCATAAACACGTGAAGCTTGATAATTTTATTTTCTCCTTCTTGAAGCACTTAATTTTTTTTGTTGCCCAGATCTTAATTAGTTGTCATTCCTGAATTTTCAAAGTGTCCTATGAGAACAGTTTATGATTAATAAGTAGTAATATTTTTGCAGACCACGTACCTGGCCAATGTGTTGTCCTGCATCCAGCGCCTGATTCTTGATTATGTCTAGTGAAGAAATTTGCATCCAGACATGCTAGTGAATGGCGACTCCGCATCTGCATAACAACTCCAGTGCCGTGTCACGAATTTAAATTTTGACTATTTTTTATTATTTAACAATTGTTAAAATCACTTTAATTCTTTTTCTTTGGCTTTTACCTACTTTTAAACAAGACTTTTTGTTTGATGGAAAACATAAACAAAAATCAAACCTATTGTTATCCCTTTCTCACCTATGACGTTGGAAGAAAGTCTGCTTCCGATGTGTTTGTGAACATGCACATTTCTTTGATAGTGTGCGAGCCAGTTCGAAATTTCGATGACTATCGATTAACGATTGTTTGCTGGGACCTTTACAGCTCTGAGTGCGACTCGCAGAAGATACATTGGCTGCATTCAGCGACCTCAACAGTTGCGAAACTGCTCAGTAACTAATTTCTCACTGTTACTGATTGCACAGCTATCTCATCTGTCAATTTACAAAATATTTTATTAAAAATATTTTATTGAAGTTACATAAAACTCTTTAATTGATTGAAAACATATTTTCCAATCTAAATTCCATTTTTGTTTATAAATATTTGAGTCAAACTGTCATCGAATGTCATCGATAACAAAGGCAGCGCAAATGTAACGTAAACATTTCATGCTGGAAAAAATGGCGACTGCTCTCTAAACATGTTGAGTGTAGCATGCCATTCAAGCTCAAATTGCTCAACAGCTCCACAACTGCTGCGCTCGCTGAATGAAGCCAATGTAAATCGGGCATTAAGGAAGGTGAGGAAATTATGGAGAGCTCCAAAATTTGGAGTACATTTCTGCCCATTGTATGCCGTAAAATGTCATTTCAATAAGGTTATTCACTAAACGGAGCAGTTGCGATGTAGAGTAGCAGTTTTGTCAAGTAGCAGTTTTACAACAACAAAATACATTTGTGGCAAAAACAAAAATTATCTGCTAATCTACTTCGCTAAAAGCTTGAGTTTACTTCGTGGTACTTTTGTAGTTTTTTAGTGATGCTGAATTTATGACTTTTGGGTACTTGATATTAAGACAGTGTTTGATTATTGAGTTGAAATTCACCAAAATGCATTATATTTAAATGAAAATATATATTTTTAATGAATATGTGCATATATGCATGTGAATAAAAAAGAAATGATGGCATAATGTCCACTGTTTTAACAATATATATAAGGTATGAGTTTTTTTCTTAAATAGACATCACTAATCTAATTTGTTTTAATTACACCCAGATCCGCTCGGAAGTATTCTGAACTGTGAAATGCAACAATGTTACGTCAAATCAACCATTTCCCCTTTCAACTAGAATTTAAAGAGAGCATTTACGAAAACAGCTGCCATTTCAGCTCCTTTTTTTTCTTTCGCAAAATAGAAGAATTCGCAACAATAAATTTTTTTATTTGCTGTTGACTTAGATGTCAGATCATTGTCTGCCGTCCGTTTAAAAAAGACTGGCAACAAATTTAAAGTAATTTAGTTTTTGTACCACAAACACGCAATCATTCGCCCAGGCAGCCTAAGGAATTTGTATTGTGTTGGCTACATTTGTGAAGAGCAAGCACCTGGTGGTATGGAGCAGGTGCCAATAGCCGCTGAGATCACTTCATCAATTTAGCACTACCGCTCTCCTCTACATTCAGCGACGTTGCCGAGCAACACAATTGAATTATAATAGTTGGCCTAATAAAATACATCGTTGAATCGCCTACAGTGACAGATGCTGTAGCTGTCAGAACATCTGTAGGCGAGAAATTGAAATTGGCAATAAATTGTCTGCAAAGGAAGTTGACAATGACTCGCCTAATCTGTTTGCAGCAGAGCAGCTATCGACAAGCTTTAATCTACTTGAAAAACTGATGCGATGACAGTTCTGGTGGAAACCTATAATATGTAGGTGACTGTGGTCAATGGCAATAGCTCGTGTAAGTGGAGTTTTTAGTTTTCTAATCTAAATTTTAAATTATGAATTTTTTCCTCTAGTATTTAGTCTATGATGTAGAATATAAGAAGCTAATAAGGCGGCGGTGTCCTGTAGTCGTTTAACACTACAGAAACTTTGTTATTTCATCAGGAGCAGCAACTAAAAGAGATTGAAATGTCGAGGACAGATGGTCGATAATTGAGGAATCAGAAGTGGGACAAGAAAACTGACGGCTGTAGTAAAAATTTGGATAAAGTTTAAGTAGGTTTTGCAAATTTAATTGAATTGATTTGGATTTTTAATGTGTTTATTTAATATGTGCAGAAAGATCATCGCACACCATTAGCGTGTATGAATATAACACGCTTACTGGCAGATCCAAGAGAGTTGACACCGAAAGCCTCCATAAGATAAAAAATGCTTTGCAACACTCAATGTGGCTGCGCGCGGAATCCAAAACATGAATGCTATGCGCGATGATGCCTCAACACCGGACATCAATATTTGTGACTTTATCAATTTATCTTTTTATAAATCAATTAATACTGTAATAAAAAAAATTAAAAATGCATTTGTTTTATTTGTCATCAATTTTCCTTTGGGTCTCAGATTACGTCCGACATTGCCTTGAATTTCTGTTCTAAAAGTCTGACCAAAATGTGTCATCAGCTTTGCTTTACCTTGTTTCTGATTGGCTGATTTTTAAATATTTTTCTTATTTGTTCTCTCTGTTTTGTACATAATTTCTCTCAGACATTCTTCAGAAAAATAGGTGAGATGTCTATGTCACGTTAAGTTCGTTACAGCACTTATTTAGTTCGTAAATCTGAACCAGTATCGCACACTTTTGTCAGCGATGTCTTACGTTTTGATCGTAAAGACGTCGTAATTACGAACGCAGCAGTGTGTAATGTATTGATATGAGATATTGACCCAGTATGATTTCAGCTCCGCTCTGATTTTTCTCGTTCAAAAATTATATGTCAAATCAATCGCTTCCTCTTTCAACTTTCTCTGGAGAGAACATTTTTGAAAAATGGATGCCGATTGTTTCTCATTTGTTTTGTTCTTCGTTTTCAAATCGCATAAAATGAAAAAGTCAAAAGAAAATGTCAAAAAGAAAATTAAGAAATAAATTCGATTTTCGTGAGACAGACAATAAATTGTACAAATTGTAATTGTATATTTAAATTATAATTGCGGCGGTGTCCAGCGTCTAAACTGAAGGAACCAAATTGTGGGAGTTTGCGGTAAGTACTATTTTTTGTCAGAAATTATAATTTAAATGCACTTCTTATTTGGTTCACTTTTATTATGTATGTGGTTATGAAGACGTGGTAGTGGGTGTAGCATGTGGCCTCCAAAAGCAGTTGCCCATAGGCAGTACCATCTTTAGCAATAAAAACGCCCCACAATGCATTGTCGTTAAGCAATGGTAGCAAACGGTAAATTGGCAGCTGCCGCTGGGAAAACTCCGGCATACGAATAGACAATAGTCAAGCGTAACCTGGAGTTGGGCACCGATCGGCATTACCCTCGTACGGGCTGCAGCATAAAAAATGTTTCTTATCGAAGAAGTCCTATGGCCGACACATGCTCGACGAACATGGGATGACCAATGCCGTGGAAATTTAGATCAAGAACTAGCCGAGTTTCCCCATGGTAATTGGTGCAGCATAATTTAGCGCCCGAAGACTAATTCATTAAGATTATTTCATTAGTGTTGATTATTCGTTGATATTTAATTAAGTTATTTTATATAATTAAAAAAAATGGTTCAAAAACACTTCATGTAAAATCCACTGTTCAAAAGAATTTCTTAAAACACTGTAATAAAGACAAAACAAAAAATAAAAATGACTTAGTTTTTATTGTCAGTAATTTTCTTTTGGATCATCTTTGGGTCGGCGAAAGTCAGATTTCTCTTATCTACAAGTATATTTTACTGACGTTTAATTTTCTCAGAGAGATTTTTGTGTTTGTTGTTTGTTCAGATATTCGTCTGAGTAATACGTCATAAAAATGAAAGATAAAGAGGTGAGATCTCTATGTCCCTTTAAGTGCGCTGGCTTTCCTATTTTGATCATCTTTCTGAACATAACTCTGAGACTTTGGTGAGGGATTTCTGACGTTTAGCTACGGAATAGTTCCTAAAGAGTTCAGAGACTACTCACTGGAGAATTAAAAAATAAGTTTCAAAAGGCATACTTTTATATTGGATATGGCCAATAAGCAATAAATTTAAAATTTTATTGAAACAAAAACATCTGTTTTTGGTATATCAAACTGAAAACTACCATACTACACAAATATAAATAAATGAGTTCACGAAAAATGATACAAATCTACAATACTGCTAATGTACATCGGCAACTGCACCGTTTGGTGAATACCTTTATTATAATGGTAAAAGTGAAAATAAAACTTTTTGGGATTGAAATTATCAACACGTGACGGAAAATATTTCTTTTCAGAGTTTACTTTGATGACAGCATCGCCGGATCGCTTGGTTCTTCGCGAAGAAGTCTCAACTCATTGTACAATTTTACCTTCAAATAATTTATAAAGACGATGGCGATGTATTAACAGGATACTGATTCTAGAATAAATAAAAATACATTTGATTCCTCTTATTTTAATTCAATAAAAATTACTCCGCGAATTCTAGTACCTTTTCCAAATATTCATCAACTATCTTCCTATTTGTAAGATGTTTAATTGATGGTTGCTATAAGTAATCGTAAATTTGAAAGATGATTGCCAGCAATATTTATCGTATTTGTCAGATGTTTGTCTCAAAGCCGATCTAAATAATTTGTAAATAACTTGATATATAGGGCTGTGATATTTCTGGTAACCATCTTTGTTTTCTTAGTGTGGATTGTTAACGAAAAAATTGTTACTTTATTTAAATAGCAAGAAATACAGAGTCTTTAGGCAGCAACGGAAATGTACAAGTACAAGAAATAGGGTGCTTAGATATTTCGACGAATATTGTGGACCAAGGAGAGAATTTGGTGGAAGATTTGTTAGTGGTATCACATAACTTCGACGAGTCCGAGTCCGAACCTACCCCTGAGTCCGACGATCCGGTTGAGTCAGAAGGTCCCTTTGAATCTACAAAAGAAAATAAAGACATGGATATTTTGCATGAAGATGCATTAGAATATGTAGCGGGCTACATTTTAAGAAAGCTAAAGCTGGAAGAGTGTGAATTCGACGACTACTCATGGATATGGGTGGACCAAATCTCACATGGTGGGCTTAAAAAACCGTCCTTAGAATTTTTGGGCCAAATAAAACAATTAGAAACTATTTTCACTAAATTTAATGGAAGCGAAATAAATAACTGTGCTAATTTTCGAATAACCTTAATAAACTTAAGTGAAGAAATACATCTACCTCTGAAAGTAAAAGAATTATTCTTTAAATGCAGAATGTATTTTGCATTAAAAACTTAAACAAAAGACAAAAAATACAAAAACTTAAACAGTAAATTATGGGAAATAAAAAACTTTTAAAGATATTAAAAAAAATTATTTTTATTTACAGGCAAATTATAACAAACAAAATTACAGGTACATATAGGTATGACACGTATACATAACTATCTCATTTTTATGAAATGTTTAAATTTGCACACACTAGGAAAGATAATGTAAACTTGTTTTCATACATATAAAAACAATTAATATTTTTTCTTTCAATACAAATTTCAATGTCTGTAAATTTTAAACAAAATTTGAATCACAATGCTATTCTTATTTAGAATTTTTAAAAATTTAAGCAATCAATTTTCAAATACAAAGCTTTTCAAATAGATTTTTTTTTCTATTTTTTCTACTTCAAAAGTTTTGAATGGCTTGTATTTAGTCTAGCCCCATATGAACGCATGTAGTTCTATTCATCTGTCAAAGCCAAGCAATCAAAGCAAGTCGTATTGAAATATATGCTTTATTTTTTTATGGAAAACTAGGCAATAACACGATTGATATTTAAATAGTTTTGAAAATTGATTCAAAAGTTGATTGTTTATTCAATCGTGTGATTCAGGCTTAAATTTTAAAAAATTGTATAAAAGAATTACATTGTGTCAGTGTGATTGAACCTGTAAATAGTTGTATCATGGGTATAACGATTGCAACTGCTGTGTTCTGAATGCAGCCATTGGTTATGGAAAAGATTGGAAGGTATATTATTACACCGTACGTATGAAATTGAAACACTTCCACATATCCAATCTATTCAGCAGCGACGTCACCATTCTATAGAAAATACATACTCTTTGATGCGGTGCCCAAAACTGCCGGCATTAAAGCTGAGCGTAAAAGTGCACTTACCATGCACGCCGCGAACCCCGTACACATTTCCATCGTTGGCGGTTGTAGTTGAAGTCGTCGAAACTGTTATGTATGATGTCTGGAAGATCTGCATTATCTTCAACAATTCTGTATAATGTTCCTGCATGTATTTTGATTAATATTTAATATTGAGAACTATTGTATTATACTTAAATTAAAACTGGCATCAACTCTCAATCGCATGCGAACCTTGCACATATTTCTTTCGTTGGTGATGAGGAATTTGTAGGTAAATTCGTCGAAACTGATGTGTTTGGTGTCTGGAACTTCTGCATCAACTGCAACTATTCTGCGCAATATTCCTGGCAGGAACATGTATTGCATGTATTGTAATTAATATTTAATATTAAAAACTATTACACGCTAATACAACTAGTGTATCACAGTACGCGCATATCTTTAACCGAACTTTAACAGTTTTCAGCCTGGTTCCATTGGCATCAACTCGCATTCACACTCTCATTCGAGTCCGCGTATTGTTTTAAGTGAAATTTTATTAAAATTCATCACAAATTTTCACTAAACTCGATTGAAATGTGGTCTGTCGATTTGACAGAAGCACGGGACGTCTGACAAAAGCTCGGCGCGTTTGACACATGCTTTGACAGAAGCACGGGACGCCTAAGAAGAACAAGAGTAGTTTACTCTGTTTAATACTTCTACCTTATCATTGTATCATGCCCTTAACGAGAAAAAAAAAACGAAGTGGTGAATAAAGACAAGTGTGTCCTACGTTCCTCCTTTAAGGGATAAAGGGACAACAATTTTGCAAATATTTCAATATAAAAATAACTTTATTATACGTTAATTTTAATATTTATAATATTATAAACCGTTTTTTTATAAAGAAAACTTAATTTTTACAAATTGAATATAACAAAACAAAATATTATTTTAATTAAATCATAATTTTAGACAAAAAAATTAAAAAATTTATTACTTAATTTAAACAAATACAAGAATAAAAATATCAAAGAATACATTTGTTAAAAAAGAGTGATGATGAGCATGGAAACCATGCATTATTCAGTCTTAAGCTGGAACTATATTATAAGTAAAACGAGTTGGGAAAGTTAGGTCACATGGGTAAGTTCGGTCACATATGGCGGATTTTTATAGTCGATCGGGCCCGACTATGGAATACCCCACACCTTTGGTGGGGATATTAATGTGGGATATTTAATTGCATACCTTGCAGATATTGTAACGCCCCTTAGGAGGCGTGTCCGGTATAGAAAAGTATATATATTCATGATCAGCATCACAACACGAGTCCGTTTAGCCATGTCCGTCTGTCTGTCTGTCTGTCCGTCTTGCTGTCTTGCTGTCCGAATACAGAATAACTTGAGAAATACTGATCAGAATGCGATGAAATTTCGTCTCAATATATTATAGCCAAAAGTAGGAACTGAGTTTGAAAATGAGCCAAATCGGTTAACGGACACGCCCACCTCCCATACAAGTCACTGTGGTCCAAAAATGGGCGTGATCCGCCCACATTTTTTTTTTCATTATTTCCCGGATTTTCATAGTGAAAATTTGATCCGTTAATTATTCAAATCAAATCTATGAAATATTAGCCTTACAAAATTTTAAATATAGGCGTGTCCGCCCAATTATATTTTTTAATTTTTTTTTTTAGTTTTTTATACTTTTATGTCAATTTTTTTAATTTATAGGGATATAAGACGTTCATTTCTGATATGTGAATAATATTCTGAGGGTGGGGATCGCCGGTCGGACTTGGTTCTTCTGCAAAGAAAACTAAAGACGATGACGATGTATAACCAGGATACTGTAAAATAGAATAACTGTAAATCTAGAATAAATAAAAATACATTTGATTCATTTTCCTTCAATTCAATAGAAATTACTTCGCGAATTCTAATGGAGTACATTTTCCAAATATTCATCTTCCTATCTTCCTATTTGTAAGATGTTTAATTGATGGTTGCTATACGTAATCTTAAATTTGAAAGATGGTTTCTATCAATTTTATCGTATTTGACGGATATTTGAGAGATGGTTGTCTCAAAGACGATCTAATTAATTTGTAAATAACTTAATATTTAGGGCTGTGATATTTCTGGTAATCATCTTTGTTTTCTTAGTGTGTAAAAAAGTGCCAACTTGAATATTACATTTTAATGGTAAAAGTGAAATTAAAATATCCTGTGATTTAAATTATCTACACGTGATGGAAAATATTTCTTTTCAGAGTTTACTTTGATGACAGCATCGCCGGACGGACTTGGATCTCAAGCCGTTGTTGGAAGAAATCTCAAGCCGTTGTACAACTTTACTTTCAAAGGATTTATAAAGACGATGGCGATGTATAACCAGTTTTAATTTTAGAATAATTAAAAATACATTTGATTCATTTTGTTTCAATTCAATAAAAATTACTCCGCGAATTCTAATGGAGTACCTTTTCCAAATATTCATCTTCCTATTTGTAAGATGTTTATTTGATGGTTGCTATACATAATCGAAAATTTGAAAGATGGTTGCTCGCAATATTTATCGTATTGGACAGATTTTTGAGAGATAGTTGTCTCAAATTTGATCTAAATAATTTGTAAATAACTTGATATTCTAATTTGTTTTAATTATTATATATTGATATGAGATATTGAATTAAAAAATAAGTAACAAAAGGCATACTTATATATTGTATATGGCCAATAAGCAATAAATCTAAAATTTTAATGAAACAAAAACATCTGTTTTTGGTACATCAAACTGAAAACTACCATACTACACAAATATGAAATAAGTGTGTTCACGAAATATGATACAATTTTACAATACTGCTAATGTACATCGGCAACTGCTCCGTTTGGTGAATACCTTTAATATATATTTTTGACAATAAAATATTTGAAAGAGAACGTTTTTTCAACTCAACACCTTGCTTAATACACCTTGAGTCAACAAAAGGTTAGTACAACATGAGTCAACTACCCAGTGACTCGTTCTGACGGAATTAACTACTCTTTCCTTTAAAAAAAGTAGAAGCATTCATACTTCTTTGTCAGAACCCTTCTCAGAAATCGGAGCGAAATAGGTTCGGCTGACGTCCAAACTGTACATAGAAATCCATTGGAATTTTACGTTCTCTTTCTGACTGAGTTTCTTACAAAATTCTCTGCTAAGAAATTTTTTTAACGAAACGTTTGTTTCTTCTCTCTCTTCTCTCGCTCATATTCTGACGTTAAATTTATCGGAATAGAATGTCATATTCGCGCTACAACTCTGAGTTAAAGCTGAAATTAAAGGGGAACACAAATGACGTTTAATTCAAATACCTGTTTTTTACTATAAGTATATTTTTATTGAGTTATTTCAATCATATTACATTGCGTTATACATATAATATGGGTCCCGTACGAAATATCGAAAAAAAAATGTCGAAACCTCAAAATGTCGAAATTATAAAAGCCTTAGAACGCCGAAACAATATTTGGCCGAATCACAAAATGTCGAAAAATATTTTAAAGCTAGAAAATGTCGACAAATTTTTTAAACTATAAATACAAAAACCTTTATTTTTTTATGATCAAAAAATATCGAAAATTAAAATGCCGAAATATCAAAATGTTAAAATACAAATTTCAAATCCTATATGAGCAAGTCCACACCAAATCTCGTAGGATTTGCAACTCACTCTCTTCGATTTCAATGATATTTTGGCAACTGATAAAGTGTATCGGGATCTGCATTCACCCTTTTTTTTTGTACGACCACTATTTCCAAAGATATCACTTTTTCCAGAGGTACAGTCCAAAGTTAAAAAATTTTCAATGATAACTTTTGTATGGTGGTTCCTATTGAAATATCCCTTGATGCTAGAAACTTTGATAAGGTTTCGTTTTAAAACTAGTAAAACAATCTTTTGGAAAATGCTTCTTAACATGAACATATGACCAATGGTCGTTATCCTTGAACTTCGAATTGCATGTCCTTAAAAAAAGTATTTAAAAAAAAAAATCGAAATTTTTGTTGATTTTTTATAAGTGTTGAAGCTAAATTCCAAGATGGTATTTTGAAGGCAGCATATTTAAAAATCTCCGCTTGAATCATAGAGTAGCTTAAAATCAGAATTCGTTCTTTTTTAATATCTTTAGCTTCGAGTTTTTTCGACATTTTTCATCATTTATATAATTTATATAATTTATATAATTTATATAATTTATATAATTTATATAATTTATATAATTTATATAATTTATATAATTTATATAATTTATATAATTTATATAATTTATATAATTTATATAATTTATATAATTTATATAATTTATATAATTTATATAATTTATATAATTTATATAATTTATATAATTTATATAATTTATATAATTTATATAATTTATATAATTTATATAATTTATATAATTTATATAATTTATATAATTTATATAATTTATATAATTTATATAATTTATATAATTTATATAATTTATATAATTTATATAATTTATATAATTTATATAATTTATATAATTTATATAATTTATATAATTTATATAATTTATATAATTTATATAATTTATATAATTTATATAATTTATATAATTTATATAATTTATATAATTTATATAATTTATATAATTTATATAATTTATATAATTTATATAATTTATATAATTTATATAATTTATATAATTTATATAATTTATATAATTTATATAATTTATATAATTTATATAATTTATATAATTTATATAATTTATATAATTTATATAATTTATATAATTTATATAATTTATATAATTTATATAATTTATATAATTTATATAATTTATATAATTTATATAATTTATATAATTTATATAATTTATATAATTTATATAATTTATATAATTTATATAATTTATATAATTTATATAATTTATATAATTTATATAATTTATATAATTTATATAATTTATATAATTTATATAATTTATATAATTTATATAATTTATATAATTTATTTAATTTATATAATTTATATAATTTATATAATTTATATAATTTATATAATTTATATAATTTATATAATTTATATAATTTATATAATTTATATAATTTATATAATTTATATAATTTATATAATTTATATAATTTATATAATTTATATAATTTATATAATTTATATAATTTATATAATTTATATAATTTATATAATTTATATAATTTATATAATTTATATAATTTATATAATTTATATAATTTATATAATTTATATAATTTATATAATTTATATAATTTATATAATTTATATAATTTATATAATTTATATAATTTATATAATTTATATAATTTATATAATTTATATAATTTATATAATTTATATAATTTATATAATTTATATAATTTATATAATTTATATAATTTATATAATTTATATAATTTATATAATTTATATAATTTATATAATTTATATAATTTATATAATTTATATAATTTATATAATTTATATAATTTATATAATTTATATAATTTATATAATTTATATAATTTATATAATTTATATAATTTATATAATTTATATAATTTATATAATTTATATAATTTATATAATTTATATAATTTATATAATTTATATAATTTATATAATTTATATAATTTATATAATTTATATAATTTATATAATTTATATAATTTATATAATTTATATAATTTATATAATTTATATAATTTATATAATTTATATAATTTATATAATTTATATAATTTATATAATTTATATAATTTATATAATTTATATAATTTATATAATTTATATAATTTATATAATTTATATAATTTATATAATTTATATAATTTATATAATTTATATAATTTATATAATTTATATGATTTATATAATTTATATAATTTATATAATTTATATAATTTATATAATTTATATAATTTATATAATTTATATAATTTATATAATTTATATAATTTATATAATTTATATAATTTATATAATTTATATAATTTATATAATTTATATAATTTATATAATTTATATAATTTATATAATTTATATAATTTATATAATTTATATAATTTATATAATTTATATAATTTATATAATTTATATAATTTATATAATTTATATAATTTATATAATTTATATAATTTATATAATTTATATAATTTATATAATTTATATAATTTATATAATTTATATAATTTATATAATTTATATAATTTATATAATTTATATAATTTATATAATTTATATAATTTATATAATTTATATAATTTATATAATTTATATAATTTATATAATTTATATAATTTATATAATTTATATAATTTATATAATTTATATAATTTATATAATTTATATAATTTATATAATTTATATAATTTATATAATTTATATAATTTATATAATTTATATATTTTATATAATTTATATAATTTATATAATTTATATAATTTATATAATTTATATAATTTATATAATTTATATAATTTATATAATTTATATAATTTATATAATTTATATAATTTATATAATTTATATAATTTATATAATTTATATAATTTATATAATTTATATAATTTATATAATTTATATAATTTATATAATTTATATAATTTATATAATTTATATAATTTATATAATTTATATAATTTATATAATTTATATAATTTATATAATTTATATAATTTATATAATTTATATAATTTATATAATTTATATAATTTATATAATTTATATAATTTATATAATTTATATAATTTATATAATTTATATAATTTATATAATTTATATAATTTATATAATTTATATAATTTATATAATTTATATAATTTATATAATTTATATAATTTATATAATTTATATAATTTATATAATTTATATAATTTATATAATTTATATAATTTATATAATTTATATAATTTATATAATTTATATAATTTATATAATTTATATAATTTATATAATTTATATAATTTATATAATTTATATAATTTATATAATTTATATAATTTATATAATTTATATAATTTATATAATTTATATAATTTATATAATTTATATAATTTATATAATTTATATAATTTATATAATTTATATAATATATATAATATATATAATTTATATAATTTATATAATTTTATATATATTTATATTATTTATACAATTTATACAATTATATAAACTAAACTAGACAAATTATGTCTAAAAGATGTCTTTAAGTTATCTTTTAAATGTTATCGATGTCCGAAAATTGTTCGAAATGTTACGGGAAAGATGTCTTTTTGTAATACAAATGATTGACCGGAAGATGTCTTTTTGATTTGTCTGAATGATGTCTGGTATACATAAAGATGCCTTAAAGTTATCATCGGAAAGATGTCATTTTAGCAACTAAAAGGCAACCAAATTTAGTCATCTAAAAGTGTACGAAAACGATATGTCAAAAAGGGTAAAAAATATCGTGAATTTTACAGGCTACACTTTCTTTTGCTTTCACAACTGAAACAAAATATTAAATAATTTGAATAAATTTATTAAAACATCATAAAAATTCATTAATGCTGTTAAAATTGATAAAATAAACATTCTTATGTTGCGATCTGTATCTTCAGACCATTGCAGTTAGTTGGATTGACGATTCTGTTGTGATATGAGTCTTGAGGCTCTCGGCGATATCTCCAGGCCGCAAATCAACGAAATATGCAGCAGATTTTCAACTTCTGCAAGCAGCAATCGCTGTTATTCTTCTTACAGTTGTCCATTTTTTTGTGCAATGTGCCTCGATGTCAGCCTTCGATATCTGCATGTCGTCCATCTGACTTTTAATGTTTGTCCAGAAGAATACCGAACAGCCACACTGCTGGTGGGACTTAAGATCGGTTCGCTAACCTCTTCACCGGTTTCAGTTTGCACTTTAACTGTGACGGTGACAAGCACGAATTCGAATTTTTAAAACCGTTCTCGTAGCTTGCACGTGAGTCCACACCCACAAGACTTGTTCTACATTCGCCTTTCCGATAACTTTTTAGGTATGCAAATAAATTTACGGAATACTGGCATAGTTCAGCTGACGTAAAAACGATGCAAATGAGACTTGTTAGAAATTCACCTTTTCGATATCTTTTTGAGAATGCAAATAAGTCCACATTAGAAAGACGTCCTTTTAGGTATCATTTCTTATAATGTTCTACTTGGGCTTTTGCAACGAGAAGAAGTGTCCATTTATGTGTGTGATTTTTTAAAAGTTAATTTCAGTTTCGACATTTATTTAAAATAAATTATTCGTTAAATTAACTAAAATCCACTTTTGTTTTAATAAAGTATTAGGAAAATGTAATTTGACTATACTATAAAATTAATAATTCGTATCATAAAATATTTATAGGTTTTGCTTATCGTAATTAAAGGAGCACATTATAAAATTGATGGTACAACAAAATATTGTGTTCCAATATTACTGAATTAATGGGACGCATCCTATTGACAAATTTTAATATATAAATTATTGTTTTTCTATTGAACCATGATCTTTGTCTGGTTGTATATAAGTAATTAGATGCATTTAAAAAGAGTTAAAAATTTTATTTGAGACATTATTATTAGTCACTTGAGATACTTTGAATATTCACTTAGAACATCTTCCAGCCACACTCACATACATCTATACAAATGTATGTATATTAGTGTGCACACCCAGAAATTCATGGTTAATTGATAGTATTTCAATAGAAAAACAATAATTTATACCATTAATATTGGTCAATAGGATGCGTCCCATTTGTTCAGTAATATTGAAACTGTTAATACAATGTGTGGTTATACCATATATTTTATAATGTGATATTTTAATTACAATAAGAAAGACCTATACAAATTTAATGATACGTATTATTAATTTTATGGTCGAATTACATTTTCCTAATAATTTATTAAAACAAAAATGTATTTCAGTTAATTTATTGTATATATTATTTTATTTAAATGTAGAAATTGATATTCACTTTTACAACATACACACCCAGAAAAAATCATAGTAAATTGATAGTATTTCAATAGAAAAACAATAATTTATACCATTAAAATTGGTCAATATGATGCGTCCCATTAGTTCAGTAATATTGAAATTGTTAATACAATGTGTGGTTGTACCATAAATTGTATAATGTGATATTTTAATTACAATAAGAAAGATCTATTCAAATTAAATGATACGTATTATTAATTTTATTGTAAAGTAGAATTACATTTTCCTAATAATTTATTAAAACTAAAATGTATTTTAGTTAATTTATTGTATAATCTATTTTATTTAAATGTCGAAATTGATATTCACTTTTACAACACACACATAAAAAGACACTTCTTGCTGCAAAAGATTATAAAACATTTAATGTTTGCTTTGGTTTCCAATAATTGATTGTAGTACTTGAGTCTGCAGTTATTTTTGAGTCCGTTGCCATAATAGAAGTTCGACGTATTATTTATTTTCTGTACTAAATAAAAATATAAATATAAATAAATATATAAATATAATTTATTTACATTAAATACATAGAGTCCTTACCAATGTCGCGTTTAATAATGTGGATTATTACAAAAATATACATGCGACCATTTTGAGTAAACACGCAGAATTATGTACAAAATGAACATGTTTGTATTCGTTTTACGTTTTTTAGACCACGTTTATTATTATAGGAGGAAACCATTAAAACAACAGTATTTATTCTAATCTAATTGAAATATTTAAATTAATGGTAGTGAATTTTTCAAATACTATTGAAACAATTAGAAAACTTTTGATTTAAAAAGAAAAAAACTATTAATACATGAACCGTAAGGTTAATGGTCGTACCATAAAGTACTTAATGGTACATTTTCTTCTGAGTGCACATAAAAAGACACTTCTTGCTGCAAAAGGTTATAACACATTTAATGTTTGCTTTGGTTTCCAATAATTGATTGTAGTACTTGAGTCTGCAGTTGTTTTTGAGTCCGTTGCCATAATAGAAGTTCGATGTATTATTTAAGTTCTGTAATAAATAAAAATATAAATAAATATATAAATATAATTAATTTACATTAAATACATTGAGACCTTACCAATGTCGGGTTTAATAATGTGGATTATTCCAAAAAAATACATGCGACCATTTTGAGCAAACACGCAGAATGACGTACAAAACGAACATGTTTGTATTCGTTTTATGTTTTTTTACACCACGTTTATTATTATAGGAGGAAACCATTAAAACAACATTATTTATTCTATTTCAAATAAAAATATTGAAATATTTAAATTTATGGTACTGAATTTTTCAAATATAATAATAATAATAGTTTGGCGCTACAGTCCTGTGTAGAACTTCGGCCGAGCTCTCTCACCATTTTGAGCTGTGCGTGTTATATTTGTACTCAAAGTGGTGGGACCTACAGTTTATTGCCGAATCCGAACGGCGGGTGAGAGCTTTTTCATAGGCAATGGTTTTACTCTCGTAGGTTTGCCATTTACTGACGAGAGGTAGCGCGGTATAGAAAAATGTTTCTATGAAAAGATGTTGTTAGCCCCAGTCCAGGCTTGAACCGGGGACCTTTCGGCTCGCAGTCCAACGCACTAACCACTGAACTATCGCGACCATTTTGAGTAAACACGCAGAATGACGTACAAAACGAACATGTTTGTATTCGTTTTTATGTTTTTTCACCACGTTTATTATTATAGGACGACACCATTAAAACAAGAGTATTTATTCTATTTAAAATAATAATATTGAAATATATAAATTTATGGTCATGAATTTTTCAAATACTATTGAATGAATTAGAAAACTTTTGATTTAAAAAGAAAAAACTATTAATACATGAACCATAAGATCAATGGTCGTACCATAAAGTACTTAATGGTACATTTTCTTCTGAGTGCATCATGTGGCATGTTTATTAACCTTCTGCTTATTCATTGCGCAAACTATTGATCCATTGGTTATAGCCATCAATTCGTCTTCAACTGTACTGATATTAAATTTTAATAAATGAAGAAGAAACGTCAATAAAAAACTAACAAAAAACAAAACTTACTACTTGAAGTAGTCGAATAGTGACAGCCAATTGCAGGTGGAGTCCACAAAGGTCGCCAATAGATCGGTGATGAAAGTATGTGTTTAATAAGGTGCACTCAGAAGAAAATGTACCATTAAGTACTTTATGGTACGACCATTGATCTTATGGTTCATGTATTAATAGTTTTTTTCTTTTTAAATCAAAAGTTTTCTAATTAATTCAATAGTATTTGAAAAATTCATGACCATAAATTTATATATTTCAATATTATTATTTTAAATAGAATAAATACTCTTGTTTTAATGGTGTCGTCCTATAATAATAAACGTGGTGAAAAAACATAAAAACGAATACAAACATGTTCGTTTTGTACGTCATTCTGCGTGTTTACTCAAAATGGTCGCATGGTTTTTTTGTAATTATTAAACGCGACATTGGTAAGGACTCAATGTATTTAATGTAAATAAATTATATTTATATACATATTTATATTTTTATTTATTACAGAAAATAAATAATACATCGAACTTCTATTATGGCAATGGACTGCAGACTCAAGTACTACAATCAATTATTGGAAACCAAAGCCAACATTAAATGTGTTATAACCTTTTGCACAAGAAGTGTCTTTTTATGTGTGTGTTCTAAAAGTGAATATCTATTTCGACATTTAAATAAAATAATATATACAATATATTTACTAAAATACATTTTTATTTTAATAAATTATTAGGAAAATGTAATTTTGTACCATAAAATTGATAATACGTATTATTAAATTTGTATAGGTCTTTCTTATTGTAATTAAAATATCACATTATAAAATTTATGGTACAACCACACATTGTATTAACAGTTTCAATATTACTGAACTAATGGGACGCATCATATTGACCAATTTTAATGGTATAAATTATTGTTTTTCTATTGAAATACTATCAATTTACCATGATTTTTTTTGGGTGTGCATTTAAATAAATACTTGAATACTTTTACTTGTCCTTGGGCAGTGTACAGAAACTTCTGGTCCTCCATGCGAAGAAATCCATTTATAAGTTGAGCTCAAAAAAACTTCCGCTCTGCCATTCATGCTTCTTGTCGCATTGGATATGTTTATATGTATAGATGTAACTTTAGAGTGGTGCTGGCACTGCTGTAGTTTCCGTAGCTGCTGATGACGGTTTTAGTTATCGGCACCTCCCAGCATGATCTCCTCGAAGTAGTCGAATGGTAAGAGACAATTTCAGGTGTTGAACACGACAACTTCGTCGATGGATCTGTAATGAAAGGATATTTTAAATTAGGTTAATTTAAAAAGCGTTAAAATTTATAATTATGAACACGATTTAAAAGTTACATTATTATTCGACAAACTATTATTGTTTATTGGGATATCTTGTAAATTGTCTGTTGTCCGCCCACACTCTAAGAACATGCCAGATGGCCGCTCAAAATATTGCCGCGTCTTTAAACAAATAATTTTCTTATGCTATTTATAATTACATAAATATACTAATTGCCACACACTAATCTCAGACACATTCTGCGGCATATAGTTGTTACGCAGCTTCAACATCCCCACGTACACATTATGATACCCTCACCGCCAATCACCGTCCCAGTGCGATTATTATTGGCAAGAATGCCAATGCATTTGTTGTCATTCAGAGCATCATTCAAAAAAATTATAGCCACACCTGAAGCCTGAAGTTCAATCACATACATGTGTTACTTAGTGCGCAACATGCCGTGTCCTCCGAAAAATGAACGATAGACTTCGTTGTTCTTCAGCATATAGGTGCCATCGCCATTAAAGAGGCTACAAATTCGCGGACAGTATTCATATTTGCCATAGCTTTCGATATCGGTATCATTTCACCCAGAAACCAACTGCAAAAAGCACTTGAATGCAACGAACACAGAAAAAAATATTGTACGTATATATAACAATTGATATTAATAGTAAACAAAATCGTTTTCCAATCAAAAATATGAATGTATTTACTAATTAATTAATTTTATTTACACATTTTTTAGTTAAAATATTAATAGGGATAAATTTAGTATAATTTAAATACAACTAAATATTTAATAGTATTAACTACTTTTATTTGTTACTTTTGATATATTCATTTTCTTAAATTGCAACACTGTTTTTTCTTCTGGATTTCATTTTGTTTTTGTTTGTTCTTCTCGTGCGTCGGCGTCGTTCAGTTTCTTCTAACATTATTTTCTTCTACGTTGCTATTTTAAAACAGGATATTGTATTATTTAGTGTATCCCAAGTAGAACATTATATGAAATGATACCTAAAAGGATGTCTTTCTAATGTTCACTTATTTGCATTCTCAAAAAGCTAGCAAAAAGGTGAATTTGTAACAAGTCTCTTTTGTCAGTATTCCGTAAACTTATTTGCATACCCAAAAAGTTTTCAAAAAGTCGACTGTTTAACAAGTCACTTTTGTATCATTTTGTAGGCAGTGTAACGATTCCAAGAAAATGTTTCAATTGTGAATTTTCAATCTGACAAATAAAAAATAAACAACATTTTATTTAAATTTCAATTTTCTTGCACACGAAAAATTAAAAAAAAACTCTGTGCATCCATTAGCATTACGGCAGAATGCTTAAATGCTCGGGCAAAGTCGGTGAAGTTCCTGATCGCTCGTTCGGATATGGGAAACTTAAGCATAAGATCTGCCTGCCGTCGCATAAATCGGAACTGGTCATGTAGTTGTTGACCCGTGGTACAATGTTGCGATGATAGTACGCAAATTAAAATATCTTTTAGCATATTGTCGTTGTGGTCAATATACACATGTGCGATTTCCAGCGTCAGATGACCGGTGGACAGAAGTGACCAGATACTGGAAAATAAGATCTACAACAAGAAACACAACTGCAACGAGACAAGAGGGCAACTTCAACAACAAAAACATAGCAAAATGAGAAGTTGATGGTCTGACCTGGTCAAGACTTAGTTCAACTCAAATCGACAAATTTGAGCACTGAATCCGCAGTTCTATTATGATCTGCGTAAGATACAGCTGCACTTCAGTTTGACGTTTCAATAAATACATTCAAATTCATAAATATCTTGTTTTAGTTTTGAAACAAAGAAGAAGGGTAGCATGGTTATTGTTCAACTTTTTTTACGCTTTTTGGCATATCGTTTTGATACATTTTTAGATGACTTAATCCGGTTACCTTTCAGTTGCTACAAAGACTTCTTTTAGATACTTACTTTAAGGCATCTTTATGTATACCATTAAGACATCATTCAGACTAATCAAAAAAGCATCTTCCGGTCAATCATTTGTATTACAAAAAGACATCTTTCTCGTAACATTTCGTACAAATTTCAGACATCGATAACATTTAAAAGATAACTTAAAGACATCTTTCAGGCACAATTTGTCTAGTTGGGATGTTATGTTATTACAGCATCCCAACCAGACAAACGATGCCCAAAACCTAACTTTATGCTAACTTTAAAAAGTTAACGATATCCGAATGTTGTCGTAAAGGTGATGAAAAAAGTATTGGAAAGATTTACGTATGTCCGCCTTTTTGTTGACTTTTAGCTCTCGAAAAGATAACTAAAAAGTTGTGTTTAAGTCAACTATTTAAAGGCATCATCAGAAAGTTGTCCTCTAGACAGCCGATAAAATAGTTTAAATACAGCTTTTATTTAACCCTTTTAAATACCAATTCACATATAAATAACGACAACCAAATATTATCAATGTATAAGGTTGTCATTCGATTATTTACTTTTCCAAAATTTGATGGAAATAATCAAATGACAAACTAATACATATCAAATATATATAAAAAATAGACAATAATAATGAAAATCAAAAAGCTATGTTTTAAATTTAAATGGATTTTTATTTTAAATTATTTTAGCTGCACTGTTTGTTACTGCCACAGTCACGTCCTGAGACACGGTAGAATGACGCCTGCAGTAAGTACTGCCCACGAACATTTTCAATATCATAGACCCGATTTTGTAGCGATTCATAAACGTAATTTACTCGTCGTGGTTAATATTTTTACTATCAATCGGACATTTTTGCTAACAGCTAAATATATGAAGCAGCACAAAAAAAATTAATGCCAACTTTGAAGTATGAAGTTCAGAGGTGCCACTATGTGGGTATTAATCCGATTTGTTTACTTTAAAAAGTAACCTTTATGATACGATGCTTAAAAGATAACTTTTGTAAGAACCTTTAAGTCACCTGAAAAACGATAGTCGCAAAGATAACATTAAAAAACATTCGTTAGGTTAAAAGAATTTTACAAAGCATATCAAAAAGTATAAATACTTATTTAATATTTATTTTATGTTATACTTTGAATTAAATTATATTTATTTTCATATGTTTATATTCGACAAATATTTTCTTTAATTTAACAAAATATTTAATTGATCCAATTTCTATCGAATAAATTTTTTAATTGATGTTACTAATTAATTAATGATTTAAAAATTCCTAATAAAAAATTAAATATATGTAACAACATTAATATCAATATGACAAAAAAAATTAATTAAAGTTTCTCCAATTAACATATTCTCATTATTACGAATATGGAATTCAATGCAACTAAAAGTTACATCGGCTGAGTTTCAATTAAAAATTAATTGGATTGATTAACATTTTAGTTATATTTACACACTTTTTTCTGTGTGAACCATTACAGCACGAGCTATAAGCTTAAACACGTCTGTAAAGACATCTGTAAATAAAGCAAATTTAGATATATTTATAATAAACTAATTTTAATGTAATACTAACAAATATTCCAACGCACAACTGCGTTCAATCGACATGAACTTAACGTAAAGCAAAAGAACAAAAACGGCAGCCATTGATAAAAAAATTCTCTCACAGAATGGAAGTTGAAACAGAAAAAGGGTGAATTAAAAAAACATGGTGGCATTTAGTAGTCCGCAGCAAGGCAGAACGGAGCTAACATGTCACTGGGTAAAGGTTATCAAATTTGGTTAAAAAATACGAAAATGGTAACCCTGTATACGTTTTTATTTTCTTAAAATTCAACCCTGACACTGCTGTGGATGTTATCATTTTACCAGTCTTAACAGTGTGTTTCTGCAAAATGGAACTTTCATTTCTATTGGATTCATTCTGTTTTCAAATAATTTCTCTTATTTTATTCTTATTATTTCTCTCCACAATTAATAAATCTGTTGGATTTAGAAGAGCATACGTCAATTTACTTTTAAAAATATTCGAAGTAAGTTATTTTGCACATATGTCATAATCCACAGAATAGATAAAGTTTTTCAATCATCAATTTGATCTTTATCGTTTGAAGTACTTAGTACTTGTTTTGAACTTTAAACCATCATAAATTTATGTTTGATAAAACTTTTGATAAAATTAATTTGATCAATGTTCCAAGGTGCCATAATCCCTCAAAAAATGATTGTGTATTAAGAACAGTGCTATGAAGTTCTTTTTATTGTTGTGTACATCATTACATTTAATATCTAACAAAACATTAATTTTTGTAAATATCTAAAATCGGAGTAGTGGCAACAAATTTTGTCTTTCTTATAAATTTAACGTTTTAAAAAAATAAGGGCTGAAGTTTACTTTATATGGTCGCTGTAAATGTGAAAAAAAAAAATTGCCACACCATTATAAATGGGGTGAGAGTTACTAAAATTGAAACATTTTAAGACCGCTGGAACATACCAAAAGTCGAAAACTTACCGATATCACAACTGCATTTCGGATTATAAAGTTAAAAAATAAAATTAAACATTGTCACGCCACGTCATGCGGAATTCAAGTCTAAAAATTACAAAAATAAATAAAGTGTCTAAAACTCAAAATCCTGTTTTCTTTAGAAACTGAATTTTAAGAATTGGCAAAATACAAAAAAAAAATATAATCCTTTTCAAACACGTAAACAAGGCCAGGGAAATTGTTTTAAACAGAAAATTCCTAAAAATCATTCTTAAAATAAAATTTTAAAAATGTGAAAACACATTTTTTTCAAAAAAATTTCAAATTGAAATTGGCGGCGCGGCTCCGACATTTACAAGAACCTATTTTATTAATTACTCATCTAAAGGTTGTTTCCATGAGGTTGAGTCTATGAGGACACTTTTATGACCTATCGCTACTCTATTCACTTATAACCGGCCGTAGGACGACCATCCAGCCATTTCTTGAATGTAGAAAGGCTTTGCTAGGCGTCAACCTACTGTTTGGACATATAACTGATCTAATCTGTGTGCACCGGCCATAGACCGGCCACCCGCCCCTTACTAAAGGCAGTCTCACCTTTTTATATGTTTATTATTGGCCTGAATTTTACTTTATAGCATGGTTGATGTATATACAGGTTAGGTCATCTTTCAAAATCCAGGCGCCATTTACTTTTTTTTTTGAAAACTATTTGAAAGTCTCAGCATTTGTTTACGAAAATTTAAATCAGAACATCAATGCTTTGTTTACAAGTTCACAAAATTAAAAAAAAATCAAAATTTGAACATCAACAAATCTCAACATTTAAAAAAGTTTAATGATCTCCAGGACTTCAAAATTAACCATCGTGTATTTAAAATGTGAAATAGTTAATTTGTGCAGTGTAATTTTAATAAATTAGTGAAATTAAGTGCAAAAACATAACCTCTGAATAAATTTTAAAATGACAATGTTTGATTTTCAATATTTTTTTCTTGACATTTTTAACATTCTGTATGCCAACTATCTGTGTTGATGAAATAACCTGTATATACTTCAACCATGCTTTATAGTGCCGGTCGAAATTCACAAAAAAATTGTCACGACTTTTTAAATGTGGGGAGAGTGACGAAATTTTTTTTTCCCTCAGACCCCTAGAACCGTATAAAAATCGAAAACCGACCAAGTTAATTTTGACTCGTAGTCCAAAGCACTAACCAAACGAGCCACCCACGCTACAATCAGCACAATTAGACCACCCTCCCCCAAATAAAAATAAAAATATATCAATTTTCCAAAAAAAAGTATATTAAAAATAAAAAGGGACATGTCACGCCCAATGGATGGATATAAAAAATGGGATAATATCCCCATGGCCTCACAAAAATGCTACAGCTGACCCAGAAGGGTCTTGTACTGTGATGTCATAAAAATGTGTAGGGCCTGTGCCAATCCGTACTTTTTACTCGAAAAATTAAATTTTGATAAATAAACCTAAAATTCTGAATCAATTAAAGTGAATATAAATTGTCAAAATTTTGTGTAGCCCAAGGGGTTACATGAAATTCTGACAAATTTATTAAGCAATGTACAATACAACACTCTGCGTCGCGAAATTTTAAAGTACGAGCTGCAGCATTGTTTTAAAAATACCAACTGCAGCACCTGTAATGTGAAAAGAAATAAGCACGTCGGACAAGTAGGCGGACAACTAGTGCATGATAAACAACGCTACCAAATATTATATGCCAGGATATTTAGCCTGTTTTCACATTACACGTGTATTGGTGCTCCAGTTTGTATTTGCAATTGAAAACCAATTTACACGCATTAATTAATGCGAAACCTAGTGCATTCATTAATATTACGACTCTGATGTCATGTTCACAGTAGTCATAGACAGAGATCGCAGATGCCCACGAAACAAGCACTTCGGGCAAGAGCGCGCGCAATCTTTCCGCTGGATAACTTTTGCGTGGGGAATAGCGCTAGCAACCAGTACGGCCAAATATTGGGTTCCAACGGAGACCAAATATTGTGAGTCAGCGCGTGCAAATTTTGCAACAACTGGAGTTCAATGCATGTTTTTTTACATTGCATGAGGACTTTTAATGTTTGAATTTTCGGGGCACGGCTGCAGCTCGGTCTTTTAAATTTTCTAGCCGGCACAATTGCATTTGTCCAAGAATATTACATTACCGAACTCGCGACACCGGTCTTTGTTGAAAAAAATGTATTGCACGAGTGCAAGGACTACATACACAAATGTTAGGGGCATTGAATGTTCGCATTATACAAAATGATATTATATTTTTTTTTTGTTGCACTCATGGGTGTTAGAATCCGCGATCTTTCGCATCGTAGTTCGGCGCACTAGGCAACCGAATCTATGTCGCTACAATTGCATATTCAAAGCCGTTGAATTAATTTTATTCAATTTTTAGTAAAAATTCAAACATTTTCCAAATAATTTTTCAATGGTTGTCAAAATTTTGTTCTGCCAAAATTTCATTTCATTTGGCACAGCATAAATGGAAATGTTGTTTCACAAGACAAAATTTATATTCAACTTATTTTCATCGAGTAAAAAGTACCGGTTGGCGCAGGCCCAAAATCTATAAAGGTGAATATGAAAATGTTCCATGATAAAAGTGTATTTTCATACGGTAACACTATTCTTCATTTTCAATTGAAAAACTTCACTTCACATCTTTACAGAACGAGAATCGACTCTTTGTACGTGAAACTCGGCTACATTCTAATAATATGTGTGAACCCCGGTATTTCTGTTAAATCACGGTCATAATAATACGTCCATAATAATAAAATACGTCCATAATAAGTTTCCCTTATTAAAGGATATAGTATGACAATCCATATAAAAAACTGATAAGGAATCTATAAGGCTTCCTTATGTAGGAAAAACTTATCTCAACCTGACTCTACCCTGTTACGAAATAAGGTTTTCATGAACTTTCCACTCGTGGTATTGATAGACTTTTTAAAAATGAAGTCCAAAACTGGAGCTACATATTGCGTTCCGACGAATAGTCCAATGATTATGATGCTAATTAATTATGCTCTCCTAATATACAAAAGTTATTTCAATTTTCCAAAAACTATTTTTATCGTGATGCCATATATCATAAGCAGTACAATTTGAATGAATGATAACATGGTTGAAATATCTACAGGTTAGTTCATCTAGACAGTTTGTTGAGTTCTGAGAATGTCACGAAGAAAAATTTAAAAATACAAAATTTGATTGTCATTTTAATCTTTATGTTAAGGTTAAGAAAGACAACAGTGTGTTTTGTATTTGAATTTCGCGGATTTATTAAAATTTCACTGCACAATTCACTTCATTACTTTTTCTTTTCAGTGTGGTTTCTTCTGGAGCCATAGATATTTTAAAAATTAACAATATGTTCAATTTTATTTATTTTAAAATTTTGAATTAAATATTTGTTTTTATCAGTTTTGTAAACAACCCAGCAAACACTGAAGCTCATATATGAGAGTATTTCAACCTTTTTCCTGAGCCTGAGCGCTCTAGTTTTTATTCAAAAATGAGTCTAAAAACATATGCGATTCGAGCAAAATGCGTCATTCAAGTGAGAGCATTTAAATAGAATCTATTTACAATTTGAAATTTGAGCCTAAAAATCATCTTCAACTGGAGCCTAAATGCAATCTCAAAAGCGTCTCAATGAAGCATCTTGGAAGATCATGATCATGAGCAGATCATGATCATGCCTCTAAAAAGTATTTAATACGATTCATTAATGAACTTTAATAAGATTTTAAATGTGCAAACATATATATTAATTGTTAAAATATTTGAAATGCAGAATTACACGCCAAATAATGAAAATACTCATTAACAAAAATTCGATTCTTTGGAGACTTGTTGTTCTGCTGCTACATAGCCTCATTTCGTGCACAGGCCTAACTGACAAGGAAACAACGAAAAAGTCGTTTTCGAAAGAGGCGTTTTATTACACTTGATTGTTGGTGTGCTGTAAATGAGGAGTGTGCACTTCTTTGAGAAATAAATGACAACTTTTACTCACATTTTGGTATACTTCGAAGAACAAAGTTTCGTGCACAAGTAAATTACGGCCACTTTTGAGACAATAACAATTTAAAATTGAAACAAATTTCTTAAAAAAAAAATCAAAAAATTTGTTCTAAAAATTGCCTATGAAAAGCTCTCACCCGCCGTTCGGATTCGGCAATAAACTGTAGGTCCCACCACTTTGAGTGCAAAATAACACGCACAGCTCAAAATGGTGAGAGAGCTCGGCCTAAGTTCTTATAGAGCTGTAGTGCCAAACTATTATTATTTTGACTTAAACTATTTAAGACACAATTCCTTAATTGATAATAATATTCTGAGGGTTTTTACGATAGTCAAGAATTTAATAATTTTGGTATACTATTGATGAAGGATATTCGATAGTCGGGCCAGACCGACTTTAAGTCTGATCTATGTGACTTAACATTTCCGACTCGTTTTTTTATGATTTGTAAATCGTTGTGTTTTCTTGATCATTTTAAATGTTAACCGTACTTTATTTTTATTTCTTGATACATTATTAAATAAGTGTACTTTGTTTATAATCGGCTTAGAAGAGCGACTATGTATAAATTTCCTAATCCTTACTAATTTTCTTACTAAAAAATGTTATATCATCTTACCCAAACTTTGGTTGCTGCAACGAAGGCATCCGGGTCGATGTTCGAATGCCTTCCATCAATCATAACATGTTTAATTTGAGCTTGTTCGGATCAAGTGATTAATATATAGACTGGCGAATATTGAGGTGCCAAGGGTCTAGTACAACTAACTACCATGTTCGTGATGCGAATTACGCGCAGTCTCATACTATTATCGGAGGTGTTGTCGTAAAAGTTGAAATGTACGATTGTTGGACCATAGGTAACAAAACATTATTTTTCGATGCCTTTCACAACTCGTAAGCTTTGTCGAGGCGATTGTAGAAGAGCTATTTGATTTCATCGTCCTTCTTATTTGTCGCAATTTGCAAACAAATTTGACTAGTTTGGAAGTTGTTGGAATCTCTTGCCGACTATTAATCCAATTCACGTTTCTCCGAACAACAGCTGTAGTAGATATCACATGATACTTGTTTAGGACAACTCTGTTCTTTTCATCATTTAATGGATTGCACTGATATCAGTTTTGTATTTTTCGATGACATCAACCAGCTATATAGTGCCTTTTATATAAGGTGTTCGGACTTTCCAGGTGCTTATCATAAATCATGATACTTAAAACTTTTGCGGGGGTTGTTATTGTGAGTTGCTCTATTCATTGGTAGTTTATTGCATATAGGTTTACAAATCTTAAATACCTATTCTAAAAGACCAACATCACTGTAACTTATCACAATATCTATGGTAGTTGAAACCTTTTTAATTCCTTTTTTTTCCTTATACAAAATTAGTAATAATTTGTTTGTAATTCACAGTTTGGTAGAGAAAATATTGAATCCGCATCTAAAAATCAAAATACCAAGAAGAAGCAATTTTCTAATGCAAATGGTAAAAATAAATGCGTTGATCCCGGATTAAATTTGTATGATATATCAACAACTAATGGAAACGTTTTGATCAGCAGAGATAGCGTTTTACAACCTACAGGACATCAGCTATTAAATAATCAAATTTGTAATGTAAGTATTTGCTTTGTGTAATTATTGCTTTATGAATGAATTATATGTTCTTGAAAATTGTATATTATATTGAATGTATTTCTTTATTTATTCTGAAATAAGAACAGTGGCAAGATGTTATAACTTCGAGCACTTAAAAGTTCTACAAATTGTCAAATATCAGTATGTTATATCACTTTCGAGAGGCGATATTTTCGATAAAATATCACTTCATATTTATTTTGTGATGAAGATGCGAAACGAACTAAAATGAAAGTATTAAACAAAAAAAAATATGAAATAAAAAATATTTTTTAATATAATACGTTTTTAATGTAAACTTTAAGAATCCAATACGCATCGTGATTTTTATTTTTGAGTAAAAAAAGTATAAATCAAAAAATAATCGTTATTCTTGAGCAAAAAAATAAAAATTATTTTTTAAAGTAAAAATTGAAATTTGAGTTTTATTTCTGAGCAAGCAAACAAAAAAATTAAAAATAATCGATATTTTTTGATTTTTTTCCGTAAAAATCAAAAAATAAAAATCATTGCAGATTTCAATTCTGCATGCGAAATTAATTGATTCTGCATTCTCAAAATTAGCGTAAACCTTTTATAACACGTTGATTTTTTTCATTTAAAAAAATAAGAACAACCGTTATTTACGGTCCCTGTTTAAAACTCAATATGCCCAAATTTAATTCTCGTTCTATGCAAAAAGGGAATAAAAATAATTTATTTAATTATTTAATATATTAATATTCGCTTAAAAACAAATTTGAAAAGTGCGTAACAAAGCAAAAATTCAAATTTTTATGGAGAATTTGAACTAATAATATCGCTTCATTACTTTATGAGATACGGATAATCAAAAACTTTAAACGCAAATATCTCAAAATTTACTTTTTCACATAACACCCTTATTGCACCCAACGCTTCAATTTTAAATTTCGGATTTGGGAAATATTATTTACTTAAATAATTCTCATAATAAAAAAACTTGCTATTTCTATCTGACCGGTTAAATGCTGGTATCTGGCAACTCTGACATGTGCGAGTGAACGCAACTCTTAAGGCGTCGATTAAAATAAATATTTGAACTATTATTACTAAACTATAGCCGCGGTAGCTCAGTGGTTAGTGCGTTGGACTACGAGCCGAAAGGTCCCAGACTCAAGCCTGGACTGAGACTAAAAACATCTTTTCATAGAAAACATGTTTCTATACCGCGCTATCTCTCGGCAGTCAATGGTAAACATACGAGAATAAAACATTGCCTATGAAAAGCTCTCACCCGCCGCTCTCACTGCAACGTTATAGTTTACTTTTTGATTTTTATTATCATATTCAAATCTATTGAGCCTGCTTGATACTGCATCGATAGTGCTGCTCAAGCTGAATAATTTATTTATTTTACAATTAAATCTACAATCTGAATTGGTGACAATTGTTGATTCCTATTCTTCATCAAATTGCTGCTGTTATATTCTTCGTCTTACTGCTGTTGTTGTTGCTGCATTTCATGGTTAAAGTGCTGTTGCTTGCTGGTCAGTTTTAATTGTGCTGTTCTGCTTTGTCTATTTCGTCTCGCTATTGTACATAGCGTAATGTAATGGTACCTGCTGCAATCGACAAGTGTTCGATTTGTACAAATAATGTTACAAAAACTGACCATAGTCGGATGTGGTGCATGTTCGAAATGTATTCATATACACTGCCCCAAGGTGCCAATTGAGCTGTTCAACTTTTTATCGAATAATAAATATTTTAAATACACTTGCTTAAGCTGCATGAGTTAATAACACTAATGATGAAAATGTTAATTTTGCAACAGAACTACTACATGCATTGGTCAACATACTAGATAAATTCGATACTATTAATAACACTGCCTGACAAAATTCAAATTTTGACATGGTGCAGTAAAAGTTACAGCAAATACTGGATACATCTGTAGCGCTGATTTTGAAAATTACATCCGTTTTGTCAAATTGGTTCCACTTTTTGAGATATAGCCAATCTTTAATTTCCCATTATTTTGGTCTTCTTTTATTTTTAAAATTCAAATAAAAGAAAAGTATCCCTGCAGTGAAATTTTAACTAGTAACATAAATATGTAGTATTCAAATTAGTAACAAAGTTTCTAGATCGGTAAATAGTTAAAATGGATGCATAAAAAACTAGTTACAAATGTTTTTGTAGAGGAACGTGTCAA
Organism: Dryomyza anilis; assembly: GCA_951804985.1. Lineage (NCBI taxonomy): Eukaryota > Metazoa > Arthropoda > Insecta > Diptera > Dryomyzidae > Dryomyza > Dryomyza anilis. The sequence goes on along the minus strand of OX638133.1, from coordinate 64,212,907 downwards.
AATTGTCAAAAACCAAAATAAATTTTGTAATACATCCCAAGAAACAAAACGTTCTTGGGAAGTAGTCTACGTTACGTTTCAGTGCCGTGTACGGTCCGTATTATTCTTATAAATACGGAGTGGACTCCGTTGAGTTCATTAAAAAACGTACCGTTTACGTCGTTTTAAAAAATAAATAGGAATGGCATATTTTTCATATATTACTAATTATTTGAAATACCGTTCAATAAATTCATAACATAAGTTTTATTTGATAATACACACATTTGTATTTAAAATACACGATTTTTAAACAAACTATCAATTATTACAACATATATTGGAACAATAATAAAATTTAAAAAATTCATTATTTGAAAAATAATATTATAAATAAAATGTTTTCCGTTCCATCCTGCGGTAATTGCTGTTTTAACATGTAAAAAAAAAGAAATTAACATTTTAGAATTTTTATGGCGAAATACACAAATTTAACATTAAAACCTACTAGAAAAATAGTGAACATCCAAAATCCCGAGTAAATAAAATAAATAACAAGCCACTATAATTCTCACAATTATTAAAATTAACACCCGATCAAGTTTAAATCAGTACACAAATATTTACTTAATTAAAAAATGACCACAAAAGTGTGTGTGCAAACGAATTAGTGTATACCGCAAATTATATTACAACATTATTTTACCGAATTAAAAATTCCACAAATGGGAATTTACCACAAAATGGCAAGTATGCCAAAAATAATAAATTCCCTTAGAATGGCAACCATGGAATATGTCAACTATAATTACGAATGTCAATTTTACTTACATTAATTCAGCGAGACGATGCAAGTTGAGTCTGCATGCCGCCGCCACAGCTCTCCGAAGAAATGGAAATTAAAGGAATGATAATCAACCAATCTCGAACCAATGAGGATTTGAGAATCTTCAGTTTTCGAGCAGCAGCAGCTCATCGCTTGTATGTTTGCATCTTCGGACTTGAGTAAATGGTCTGCACGCTAAACGTCGCTGAGGAGTGAAAACGGAATAGAAACGAATATTCGAAATACGGACAACAAGTGAAGTGAAATATTTTCACATGCCGTAAATTTTTCGTTTTCATTCAAGTATCGACGGATCCGTCTTATGCATACCGTAAACGTACCGTTACATACGGAATTGTGATTCCGTTTGTTTACGGAGCTACGTTAAAATGTTTCTTGGGATATTACATTTTATTTATTTTGTTTGGAGCAAACATCTTTCTTTTTAATTTTGTGGTATGACATCGTGCGATTATTTGTATTTCTTTCCGTCATGGACTTACAAAATTTAACAAATGCCCTTACAATTGTGTCTTGTCTGCTAATAAAAATCCGCGCCAGTCATTCTCTCCTACGCTGTTCTACCAACGAGTTATGTCAATCGTCTTATATTTAATACCATTAATTTTTTCTAGTGTTCCAACTGGTAAATAGAAACCAGTTTAAAGTAGGATTAAAGGAACTAGTTTATAGACTGAATGATAAAAATTACCCTATAGACGGGTTAAAAGAAACTAGTTAAGAAACTATTTAAATGTAATGCAAGAGGGGACAATTGACACAACGTAGGACATGTACATTGAAAAATTTACAGTTCATTGTATGAAAATGTGGTCGAATACGGGCTAATTGTATGTCTACGGAGAACTAGACCAATACTAGTATACAACTAGTCCTTTACACTGCAGGGATGAAATTATCTTTTCGATATAAGATGTAGAAAACCTTACGCCACAAAATAAAAATTTGCTATTATGCTTGAAAAAAATTTAGTTTCGAGATATAAGCAAAAAAAACTTCAAAATAAAAAAAAATAATGTTATGAATGAAAAACGTTGTTTCATAATGTAAGTTAGAGCTGTCGTCCTGACAGCACTTAAAAAAATACTTGTTGGGCCGCCAACTGGCCCAACTTTTATCCTCACCAGAGTTTTTATTGTACATACACAAGTTTATTAATTGATTATTACTATTAAAATATTAATCACGCGACCACGTCCTAAACTGAACTAAAAACTTATTACATTTTTATCATTAAAATAAAGCTTAACTTAATTACTGCATGAAGTTGAAGTGGTGGTATGTGCGCCTTCTTCGTAACCTTTCGCCAAAATAAAACGATAGCAAAAAATATCAGGATCAGCGTAGTCAAATCTGTGAATGTTGACAGACTGAGTCGATTAGCCAATTGTCCCAACCGAGCGATGTTTTTGAAACTGATCTCATGGACGTAGTCTATGTTGACCTTGGTACATTGGCTAGAGAAATTAGTCAGTACCGCTGGTAACACCTGAGAAGTTATTGATGAATGCAGTGAGAATGTCTCGTTATTGAGCCATATGGTTTCATTGTGTAGTTGGATGACGAATGTCCCATTCAGTTTTCGGGATGAATTTTCTGTTTTAAGTTCACCTCTGAAATTCGTTAGGAACAGAGTGTTCTCGTTCAGAAGCTCCACAATTACTTTTTTATTGACCTTGTTTCTGCACTGTACGTTGCCTCCCTTGAGAGCTCTGGGGATGCACGAATTTTCATCAAGTTTTTCCAAAGATGTCATACTGCATACTGATGCGTTTCCAATGACTAAGCAATCATCGATTAGACCATATGTCTCATTGTGGTTCAATAGCAATTTCGAATAATCCACTTGAGTGTCGTTCAGTATCGCAGCACGGCAACTAACTAAATGATAAGGGCTCATTCTAACCTTTGGCACTGCGAGGACGTACAACATAAGAGTTCCATTCGTGTACACTGATGGCTGACCAAATTCGATAGCCTCTATCATGTTCTGATACGGCAAGGTTTCTAGTTCATCTACCACGGTGTTGACCTCTCCTGCGTCTAACAAATTACTGTTGACTATTCCTTTTTTTTGACAAGCTCTGACTACTTCATTGACACCTTCTTTCAGTATAAGGATTTTGTTGAGCAGGTGGTAACCTTTTTCGTTCGTGTCCTTTTTTCAATCATGTTGTTAAGGCGGTCCACCATTTCGTTGACACTGCTGATGAGTTCGCTTGATGTTGCTAAAACCCGGCTGTTGATTTTAAACTGATCATTATTATTTTCGAGGATGGCATCGGGTGAACCTGCCAACCATTTCCAGGCAGATCCAATCCAATTAATTGACCGTGGTGCTCTGCGTCTATGTCTTCGTAACTCGTCGAGCCTATCTTTGGTCTGGGCCAGATGGAATTCCAGGATCAGACGTAACCCTTCTTCTTTAACATCCTGTTGAATAACCTTCTCCGTATCAGCAATGGCATCTGCGTAATGTTGTATATCGATGGTATGGGAGAGCTTGAAATATCCGTTAGTTATCCAGGCTGTCCCGTCTCGAACGGTAACCACGGGTGTATTCTAATTGAAAACATGCAACGCGTCTGCAGCAGCTATCAGGATTAGTCAGAAAGTTTATATAAATACATTCTTTTCTACTACTGTTACTTTTGAATGATGTGAAACAATCTAAAAGAATTTTCACTAATTATTAGATTTATAATAGGTTTAAGTATTTTTTATTTTTGAATGTTGCGAGAATCTAAAAGATCTAAAAGAATTTATATTATTTATTGGATTTACAATAAGTTGACGTGGCCGTTGATATCTTTTAATATATTATTATGATTAATTATAAAGTAATAAAGTAATAAAAATCGAATGGTTAATGATCTAATTGATTTAATACCATACTTTTTATGTTATAGTAAATAAAGAGTTTACACTCCCCCTTTTTTTATAATTATTTAAAAAATTAAATGTATGTGAAACATTTTAATGATTTTTTTCTTATAAAGTTAAACATCCCTTTTTTCAGTTTTAAGATATTGAGGAGTTAATTGCTATGTAAATGTTTCTTTGCGTTTATATTTTTGATGTGGGATTTGTGAACCCTCTTTCCGCTAACCGTCAGAACAGTAACTTTATTGTTTTTCTTGTCTATCTCTCGTCTGAAAAGAGCCTTATGCTTTCCCTTAATGCCTTTTATTGCGACAAATATTGTCTCGCCTGGCCTAAAACTTTTTGGCGAAGGGCGTGACCTATTTGCTTTTTCGTTTTGGAGCAATAATTTCTTTTCAATTAAACCTCTGAGGTCGGAATTTACCTTGGCACGAAAATTTGTTAAGTTTTGGTAATTTATTCTCTCTGTCCTGTTAAAAAAAATATCATATTTTCCTCCGTTGAATTAAGGGAACGGGAGATGTATGCGATAGGTCTGTCTTCATCAGGTTTTCCCTGAGACAATACTGCTCCTATTACGTAATTTGACGCGTCAGTTGTTAATTTAAACGGTTCTTTAAAATTTGGAAAAATTAGAACTTCGGATGAAGCTAACATTATTTTCAAAGTCTCAAAGGCTTTCACTTTGTCACCTTTTAATTCGATTGGGACTTTTTTCGACTGATTTGCTTTTATCTGAGCATTTTGTCCTCTCGTCAAATTTGTGAGTGATTTCGCGACCTTTGCGTAGTCGCGATTGAATTTGCGATAGTAAGAGGTCATTCCTAAAAACCCTTTTAAGTCTTTTAAGTTATCGGAAGGAAGGATTTGTTGAATGGCTGTTACCTTTTTTTGGTAGGCTTTAATACCTTCAGGACATACGACATATCCCAGAAACTCAACCTCGGTCTTCATAAATTTGGTTTTTCCAGGTTGACTTTTAAATTACATTCTAACAACCGAGAAAATACCGTATCGACATTCTGGAGATGTTCTTGTTCATCTTTGCCGAAAACAATGATGTCATCGATATAAACATAACAGATTCGACCAACGAATTCCCTCAACACATCGTCAATCATCCTTTGGAAAATTGCCGGCGCATTTCTGAGACCAAAAGGAAGTCTCAAAAACTCATACTTGCCGTTGAGCGTTGAAAAAGCCGTCTTAGGAATATCCGAAGCTTTCATCGAGATCTTGTGGAACCCAGAAGTCAAATCGATGGTCGTAAAGAACTTTGCGTCACCTAAACTTGTAAAGATTGAAGTTATATCCGGAATAGGGTACGTGTCGCCTGTTGTGACAAAATTTATTCGCTTGAAATCGACTACCATACGATATTGCTTTTCGCCACTTGGTTTTGGCTTTTTAGGGACAATCTATATTGGTGAGATATAAGGGCTTTTGGAAGGTCGAATGATGCCTTCGGATAGTAATTCATTGATTTGTTTTTCGACCTCTTCCCTCATACACACAGGGTATGGGTAACTTTTAGTATAAATTGGTTCTTGAGTTGTAGTTTTTATTTCGCCAAGTACATTGGTTCTAACAGATTCTCCAGCTTTTATTGGTTCGAAAAGGGATTCATATTTTTTTATCAGTTTATATATTGTAGTTTTAGCGTTGTCCGTCGTTTGGTCATTTATTATGAAATTTATTTGTTCAGAAACCTTATTTTTTATAGGAATACTTATATTAGGACTTAAAAACAAAATGTTCTTTTTGCGGTCAATAACTGCCTCTAATTCTTTAAGTGTGTCATCTCCAATTATTCCATCGAAAGAAAAAGACCCGGTAACACGAAAAAGGTAATAAAGTTGTTATTTCCAAACTTTTTGAAAAATCTCCCTATTAATTTGCGGTTAATTGTAATATTGCCTGCGGCTGAATGAACTGAGAAAGGGGTTTGCAAGGCAATACAGCCGACATTTCCCCGTTGAGTCCGCGAATAAAAACGTCCAACGCACGATTTCTGTACGTTTCCACCACAACCGTGACAGTTTCCTGTGCATAATTCTCAATTTTCACTTTATTGATGATTAGTGAAAACTGATGGTTAACAGCAGCATAGAATTCGTCGATATTCGAGTTTCTTGGGTCAACTGACTCAGCTGGTGCTCCAACGTCCTGATATATCTTTTATCAGCGTAATGTAAAGATAAAATTCGTTTAATAGTTCCCCAATCTTCGTCAAAGACATTAAAGCAGTGTCAGCGGCATCCCTGATTTTTTGTCTTAAGTGCCTTAGGATCGCCCGGTATTTCGGTTTGTCACGGACGATCTCATAATCTTGTAGTATGGCTTCCACACTGTGGACCCAAGACAAATACTGAGTAGGACTTCCGTCGAAAGGTCTTAGCTCCTTCACGCAATCACGGAGTTCACCAATTTCTCGTAATTCCTGTTCGGTTCTAGGTTTTTGCAAAGCATAAGTAGGTTTTTCCGTATTAAATTGACTTCCTACCCTAGGGCGCTAGGGTAGGAAACGCTTACCTAATTTTCTTACTTCTTCAGTAAGCTCCGAATTTCCCTCTATTGCTAACAAACGCCCTTCTACCCCTCTTAACTGCTTCAGGATAGCATTAACGGCTCCTGTCAGGTCTGTCAGCGTTTTTCGCATTTCTTCCATTTTTATTTTACTTTATAGTTCTGACGGTTTTTTTTTTTAAGGAAAGAGTTTTCACTTACCCTATATCCTTATTTGTCAGTGGATTTAGTTGTTTTATTTCTTTCTTGTTCGTTGTGGCACTCACAGCATCAACATTTCTAATTTGTCCTAGTGGCTTGTTGATCTGGAAAATTTAAAGATATTTTTAGTTTATATAAATAATTTGTAGTCAGTCAAGGAAGCGCCGCACTATCCCTTTTAGAAGTCCACGTTTATGCTTGTGGACGACCTACTCAGGCGCAGTTAACTTCACGGCTTATCGGATAACTTTTTGTGATCTCCTAAATAGGAAGATTGTTTTTTAGGCAATCAATCATCAGATGAATCCTCAAAGCACTATAGACTGACTTTGGCCCAATTTTGGCTTTAGTTTAATATTGAGCATAAATTAATGCATCTCATACTTTTACTATTTTTTATTCAAATATATATTTTTTTATTAGGTTATATCCTTTGAACTACCCCGTAGGACTCGCAAGATGAAGACATAGAGTGTTATTCGTAATTTTTTATTTTGCTTTTATTTTTCCATTTTAAAATTTTTGTTATATCCTTTGAGCTACCCCGTAGGACTCGCAAGATGAAGACATAGAGTGTTATTCGTAAATTTTTTATTTTACTTTTATTTTTCCATATTAAATTTTTTTGTTATATCCTTTGAGCTACCCCTTAGGACTCGCAGGATAAAGATATAATATGTTATTTGAAATTTATTTTATTTTTTAGATTAATTTTCTTTCTTTGACAGTGGTGCAGAGTTGGACAGAATTTATTTTCTTCATATCCTGTCACAGTTTACTGCACACTGTCATTGTATATAAAAAAAAATTGCATCTGAGACCTGTGGCGATGGCTTAATTCTTCGTTATCACTTTTTTATTGATTAAAATTTCTTTATTATTTTTTTTATTATTAAACTGTTACGTGTGCTCTTTTTTGTATTATAATTTTCTTTGATTTTCCTGAGATTTTCCATAAAACTCTCCTTACCACTGGTGGGGGGAAGCTTTACAGAATTATTTTTATTTAAACACACTTTTTCACCTTTTTTGTTTTTTTTTCTCACAAAAAAGAACACACACTAGTTTTTCACTTAATTAATTTGTAACCACTTTACGCCACAGGACCTCATTAAGGTACCCGCTTTTTTATCAGGTCCCTGCTCGGGGGCCAGTTAGAGCTGTCGTCCTGACAGCACTTAAAAAAAATACTTGTTGGGGCGCCAACTTTTATCCCAACTTTTATCCTCACCAATCAAAGAGAGTTTTTATTGTACATATACAAGTTTATTAATTGATTAATACTATTAAAATAAGACTGCTCGTGACCACGTCCTAAACTGAACTAAAAACTTATTACATTTTTATCATTAAAATAAAGCTTAAATTAATTACTGCTTACGCTGCATTCCTTTAAGCGCGCCAATGTTCCCACGCTCGCCGGTATGCATCGGATACGCGTGCAAGTGCTAGACGCATCGTCAGCACCTTTTTCGGTTACACCCGCTGCATGCTCGCCGTAACTTGTACAAAAATGCGAAATATTATTATGCCAAGTTATGTATCGCCATGTATCCCATTTTTAAACTCCCATTTAAGAAAATATAATACGACCTTTAATTAAAAATTTATAATTACTATATTAAATAAAGGCAACTTTTTTTTACTTGTCAAATTAATAATTTCTGATTTTGTAAATTTTTCAGATTTTAATATATAATTTATAAACCGATCTGATATTGTCATTTCTGGACTTCCATCAGAAATCATCAATCCTGTTGATACCTCATTTTCTATTGCATCTTTCTTCAAAATTGCAGCAACAGATGTTCAACACTGTTGCTACATCCACAATAAAAGAGTGGTTTTACTGAAATTTAATTCTGTGCACCTTCGTGACGAAATCATGAAACAATACATTCAACATCCGATCTTTAAAGCTTTGCGATTTTATAGGAGATGACATTCAATCAGATTAAAAAGTTTAAGCTCATCAATTTTGATGGAATCTTGACGGAATTGAATTGTTGTATGACGCTCAGCAATGTGCAGACTTATCTACATTGTAGGCTATACAAGTATTTTTTTGTCCTATTTTTTTATATGTTAGGTTAATTAAAATTTCATTACTCATTTTAATTAAGTAAATATTTTTTCTCATTCTAATATTGATCGATTCAAATTTTTTTTTAATTAATTTCAAAAGTGTACCTTCAAACCTGCCTAACACATATAGGCACTAACTTTTCTTGCGAAATTTTTGGTTTTTGATTGAAAATTTGGATAATTGCATTTAATATTTAATATGTAACCATTACGTAAACTTAAAATAATCAAGAATTACGCTGAATTTAAAATAAATAAGTTTTTATGTTGGTCTTATAGCTCTATTCTGATCACTAATTCAAATCCGTCACAATATTGCGCTTTGTCACAATTGTCACAGGTTCGTATTCTGTCAATTTTATTTTCTATGTTTATTGACGTCAATCAATTGTCATTTGAACAATTGTTATTGATTACAATTGTTATTGTTCGCTAGAATAGGTCTGTTAGGATCATTTGATATTTACTCTATGGACATAGTCACGTTTGAAAAAATTTCATAGATTTGAAAAAAAATACAATGGCAAAAATGAAATTCGGGAACCTACCCGGGTTTCGCCAAATGTTTTAAACCCTGTGGCTGTTAAAATCTCTTTCATAGAAAACATTATTTATGTGACGCTACCTCTTGGAAGTCAATGGCAAACCTACGAGAGTAAACATTGCCTATGGAAAGCTCTCACCCCGTCATTTGGATTAGGATGTGTAGGTCCCACCACTTTGAGTACAAATATAACACGCTTAGCTCAAATAGTGAGAGATCTCGGCCTAAGTTCTCCACAGGCTTGTAGCGCCAAACTATTATTATAATAATCTAGACGATATTAAACATTTCCTCATCTGAAAAATTGTCATTAATGATTGATGATAAATTTTTCTCCACATGCAGTGGACCTTTTAAAATATTATTCTGTGTAGGATGAAAGTATATATGTTATTGCGAATATTCACAACAAAGATATCAAAGTAGAAATCACTGTTACTTGCGTATTTTGGTAACAGGTTGTCACCGTTACTTTTGAGTAACGGTGAAAAAATAACTGCTACCAAATTATGGGCACATGCCTACTTTTGACTACTTGGGCACTATTCTCGTTTGATGAGAAATATGAAATGATAATGAAAATGAGATAAAAACTATGTTCATACTCTGTTAATAACACTGTTCTACAAATTGAGGGTTGTTGGCCTAATCTGGAATGAAACCTAAATTCTGGTTGATTTCGGTCTCATAATTCTTGCTGCGTTCTCAGAATTTTCCCTATACGTCGAAATTGTGCACAAAATCGAGTCAAAGTTACAAAAATTTACGTTTTTGGTACTTTATATCGCAAGTAATCGCACGATTTCGCCATGTTGCTGATGCAAACTTTATCACAAAATAAAATATGAACCTTGTCATACGGATAATTGTCAAAAAAAATCTGGGTCCAGATATTAGTTTTTGCAAAAAATGAAAAAGAAATTTGTGTGTTGAAAGTGTGTTGAGAGAGAATTTATCACAATGCTCTAAGCTCTCTTAAAAAACATTTTAGTATTAGTTCGCAATGTGTTTGCTGTCAAAATTTCGAAAAAATGTTTTAAACTTTATCTTACGGACATTTTTCCGAATATTTTTAAAAATTTGTTTATGAAATATTTGATTAAAATGGAGCGAATTGCACGTAGAAATATACAATTTCATACATATATAATGTAAGGGTGCTAGATGCAAAATCGAACAAAATTCTTAGCATCTGATGTACGCATTATGGGAAAACATGATGGGGAAAATTGCACTGCGCAATCTCCTGGTGTGTATCTGATTCGGCAGGATTTGATGGTATGCATATGCTTTTTAACACCATCTCCCATCTTTATTTTCAAATTTCACAGCCCAAATTCGATGAATTAAAAATAAGTGATAATCTCCCACATCATCATTTCATATAAGGATGAAAAATTTGTCAACCGTACCCGCTTCATAATTTTTTTAGCTTCCGAATTGAATGATATTTGGTGAACATGTAATATAAGTGGAACTCATTAAAACCTGTTAAGTAGGATCGGCTAGTATGACCGGTTGTCGAGCTAACGACAACCGCAAGCTAAGTTTGTATAAAAAACATCAGTTTCGCGACTTAAATATACAACTAATAATACAAAAATAAAAAGAAAAACTGGCTATTCTTAAAAACCACAAAAAAGTTTTTAAAATTAAAAAATGTTGGTTAAAAAAATAAAATTAATTTTACCAAAATCCATATTTTGATTGTAAAGTTCATGAAAAATACTTTCTAAAGCAGTTATAGTCGATTACAGTTGAGCCACTCTAATAGAAGTTATAATTAATTCAATATAGGTCTACGTTGTCAAATTTGTCATATTTGGACCCCAATATCTCTATCACCCGGCATATTAACTCATCCTGCTTAACATGTTTTAATGAGGTCCACTTATCTTACATGTTCACCAAATTTCATTCAAATCGGAATCAAACAATTTTTGAAGCGGGTACGGTTGAGAAATATAACCCATATAAGAAATAGAAATTCACCATTTTGATCACACATTTCTTTTAATTTCTGATAACAAAAATAAATGTGTACATCCAGTGAAAAAATGGCTATCCCCAACATAATTAGCAGCAAACAACGTATTTGTTTGGAGACTGCTGCAAACATAATATATGTTTGGGATATGCGCCATAAGGAAATATAATTTTTGTTAAGCTCTGAACAAAATATATTTGCTCTGATGCAAACATAATATATTTGCACATAATATATTATGCAAACATAATTTATGTTTAGTTCTGAATATAATTTATGTTTAGATAGGAATAAAATATGTGCAAATATAATATGTTTAGGCATAAGCATCGCTTCGTCGTCGCGAATAATTTCAAATAAATATTTTTTTAAGATATTTGACATATACAAAAGGTATTTACTTAAAAATAATTCACCAATTTCAGTAAAAATGTGAACAGTGTACACACACTGCGTGCCACTTGAATAAGGCCAGTTTTTTAAAGTAAAATGTTGGCTCATATCTCACTCTATTCATAATGCATCAACATTTGTTTGCAGTTCGATAGATTACTTTGTTACGCGTCTGCACCCATCCCAAAAATTAAAATCCGAAATGCATGTGAATTTTGAGATTACTTTAATTAAAAATTACTTTAAAAAAACTCAGAAAAATACAGACAAATTTTGATCCACTTGAATAAGGCCAGTTCAAATTAATGATGAAAAACACAGTAAATCATGGATTTTTGAAAACTGTAGTATAACAGTTGAAGAGTGGCTATTTTTATTATTAAAAAGTCAAAAAAAAAAAAGTAACTTAAAAGAAGTCCACGATAGCATTTTAAAGAATACCTTAATCAAAATATTATTTAATCAAGAATAGTGAAATCCTGCCTGCATTAATTTAACAAATAATTTATTATTTGTCATCAGCTTCACTATTATTGTTAACTGAGAATTAACAAGCATTTTATCTCGCGTTTAACACACTCTACACACACATGTACAAAAATGATCGCATATTTTCGCATTTCCTTCCCAATTTTGTTACACTGTTTTATGCTATGGATTTTTTAAATATATGCTACAGATTTTTTACATATAAAAATACGAAAAATTGAGTCGTTTTTGTACAATTAAACTTATATTTGCTAATTGAATTGCAAAGAAAATGTTTGAGTTTCACGCTATGTACACTTTTTTATGCGTATATCGATTTGCGCATATATTCACACTTTTATGTTGATCAATTATTTTACTTTTATATATTTCGTATTATGTCCAATATCTTTAAATAATATTTGAAGGAAAATTATTCGTGATGACGGCAACGACCACTACATCAACCTGAAGAATCTTCGCCTACGAACTCAACTGTTTGACTGAAACAGTAAGTGAAATAGAGACTGCTCTGGTGAGAACATTGCTCACTGTGCTTATCAATCTAGTTTATTCATTTGCTCACACATTTTATTTGCATGCACCAGAGACAACGATATGTACAAATCTAATGCAAATATATTATATTTGTATCCACACAAACATAATTATGGTATAATGAAGCTTCAAATAAAATATATTTGTAGCTTAAATAATTATATTCACATCTGAACAAAATTATTAAAATTGTGATTATATTATATTTAGAACAATATTAAAATAATAATAATAATAGTTTGGCGCTACAGTCCTGTAAAGAACTTCGGCCGAGCTCTCACCATTTTGAGCTGTGCGTGTTATATTTGTACTCAAAGTGGTGGGACCTACAGTTTATTGCCGAATCCGAACGGCGGGTGAGAGCTTTTCATAGGCAATGTTTTACTCTCGTAGGTTTGCCATTTACTGCCGAGAGGTAGCGCGGTATAGAAAAATGTTTCTATGAAAAGATGTTGTTAGCCCCAGTCCAGGCTTGAACCGGGGACCTTTCGGCTCGCAGTCCAACGCACTAACCACTTAGCTACCGCGGCTACAACAATATTGCAAACATATATTAGAACAATATTGCAAACATATATTTAGTGATTTGTAATCAGATTATATTTGAGTTCAAACATATCCAATTACATATTTCCCTGCGTGTAGTAACCGGGATCCCGGGGGTTGACATCTGTAGTACACATATTCTGCAAAAGTTTGTTCCAATTGTCGAGCCGTGGTTACTTGGGTAGAAATCATATATCAAACTATAAATTAAATTTAACGAACCCATAGTTAAGTGATAAATTTATTTTCACGTGAAGAAATTATGACAGCATATTGTTTTTTATGACAAAACGAGAATAATAAAATGTGATAAAATCTAAATATGAAAATATTCGATGATAAAGTAGTATTTTCATATGGTAACAGTGTTCTTCATTTTCACTTTTTTCGAGAATGAGATCATGGTTTTTTGACTTTTTCGAGACCTAGATTTACAAAATCTCGAAAAATCTCGCTCGATCGCCTTCTCGATGTTGACATACTAGTTTTTTTGCAATAAAAATTTATAGATAAACAACATTGCAACAGTTATGCTTTTTTTTTCTTTTAACTTTATTAAATTAAAAAACTCGGTAATATTTCTAATGTTTTTTATAGTGAAATTACACTGCCCTACAATCGTTATGGTGCAGCAAATATTAGATGCATTTATAACGCTGATTCAGTTTTCAATTGGCTCTAGTTTTTGAGATATAGCCCATTTTTCAATTTCCCATTGTTTTGGTCTTCTTTTGTTTATAAAATTCTATCAAATTAAAATAATGAAATTTTCTTTTCGATATTTGTCGCAGAAAAAATTGCGCTACAGTACAAAAAATTCATTTAATGCGTGAAAAAATTTGTTTGCGAGATATAAGCAAAAGCAATTCAAATTTATTCAAAAAGATTAACGTTATTACTTAGTGGACAAAAATGTTACAAATTATTTTTATGAACTTTTATGTGGTGTTTAAGAAAAGAAATTACGACTCTTGGTTAAAAAGTTATAAATTTAATATTAAATCTGCAAAATTTACAAAATCAGAAAATTTACATTTAACTAGTTAAAAAAATTTGCCTTTATTTAATCGAATATTTATAGCCTTTTAAATACATGGCGCTACATAACATGAAATAAAAATAATTTTTAGCATGTTTATCCATTATGTAAAAACATTTTTTATTCATTAAATTTTTATTTTTTTGAAAAATTTTGAACTTATTTTGCTTATATCTTGCAAACAAATATTTTACGCATAAAAGCAAATTTGTATGATGTGGCGCAAGGTTTTCTGCGTCTAATCGAAAAGATAATTTAATTATTTTCTTTTGTTGGAATTTTAAAAATAAAAGAAAACCAAAATAATGGGAAATTGAAAAATTAGCTATATCTCAAAAACTAGGGCCAATTTGACAAAAATAGTTGAGAATATATAACAAATCAAAGTCAAATTTTCCTGAAAATTTGGTCAAAAAAAGTTGAACTTTTATTTAACCATAAATAATTGAGTTTTAACTTATTTATCAATTTGCAATTTTGAGCCACTTTTTTTAAAAGTAGATTATATTAGCGACATTATTGAATAAAAAACGAGCTCTTATAGTGGATTTTTTCAAAGATATTGTGACTTTACCTTGTAATTATTACATATTTTGAAATAAAAACATTAAAAATATACACTATATTATCCGTTTTTTATCACAATATCTTATGAAATATTCACAACAGTAAGTAAAATGTTTATTCCAGCTTGTAGCTAATAAAGTCTACTTTTAGAAAATGTGGCTCAAATTTGCAAATTGATTTTCAATTGATCAAATTGAAATTCAATTATTTATGGTTTACTAAAAAATGAACGTTTTTTGACCTAATTTTCAAGAAAATTTGACTTTGATTTGTAATATCTTCTCAACTTTTAAAGATAGCGGAATGGGTTTTGATTTGTTTGGTACATACATTCATGCACGTTAATTCATGTATAGACCATTAATGATATTTAAGGATTTTAATTTTTAATTTAATTTTTAATTTTTGTTGGGGTATTTTTATTGTCTAAACTTAAAAGTTTAAACAAAAAAAAACAAAAAAAAATTTAAAAAAAAACTTTAAACCGCGATATTTTAAAAAAACCAGCCTACGATTTTTTTGTTTTTGTCTTAAAATACTCGGGGGATGTCTAAAACATATTATTAAAAAATTTAAGTTCTCCCAGGTCTTTTGGGTTGGAAGTGTTTCAGGATAGACGTGCGCTACAAATATATCCAATATTTGAAGTAAATTTTACTGCACAATGTCAAAATTTGAATTATGTCGGGCAGTGTTATGTTTGACTGAGTTATTTAGCCTAATATTATATTTCTAATAAATATTTTTCTAGGAGGAAATTCGCTTTAACTTAGAAAAATGCTTGGATTATATAAAATCTGGCGTGGAATCAATAATTGAAGATGAAGTGACTTCTCGTTTTGAAGCTGAAGAACTAAAAAATTGGAATTTGTTAACACGTACAAATAGACATTACGAATTTATATCATGGAAAATAACTGTCATATGGATATGCGGATTTATAATTCGATATTTTATTTTAATGCCGTTGCGAGTGATAATCTTCTTTATTGGTGTAAGTAAAAAACATAATTATTGACATTTAACCTTATTCAATCTATTTTTATTATTACTATTATTTGTAATGCTTTGCGACCTAATATCTATTGTGCACAGCTGATAAGGCATTCAACTGTGACACCTCACTATTATACTCAGTCTGAGTAACTCAGATATATTCTGATTAATTGGTTAATACTGGTAACTTAGTATTCAGGATGTATACATTCCAGTCTTAGCTTGTCTCTTTTTTAAAAAATCTGAAAAATCTATCTCTATGATTTGGATGGATTTTGTTCTGGTTATGATTAAAGACTTTTAAATGTTTTAAGTCATTGACGTTCAAAATCGAAAATTAAAAAAAAAATAAACTTTTTATGTACCACCTATATATAGCATAGTTTCCTTTCAAAAATATAAGTTTTAGTTAGATTAAATATTTCCTTTGCTCTTCAAGATGTAGTAGCCTTTATGTTCTCGGCTGACTACATTTGTAGTTTAATACAAATACAAATATAGTCACCACATAAAATGTATGGAAATTCACATCACTTTTTTTACTCAACCTCAAATTTTTTGATTCAGCTTTTCGAAACATGGTTTTTTGACATTATGGTTATTCTTTGATTTCGTATGCACGTTTATGTGTATTTATTATGTGCTTGCATATGTGACTTTATTGCGTATATCGCAATAATAAGAGAAAAACATAGTGCAGTGATACCATTCAAGGGCATGGGAAATGGAGTTAAATATTGACTGATCTTCTATTTTTGTATTAAGTATTCGGGCTTCTATATTTGGCAGGAGTACATTAATAAATTTTGTGAAGTAAAAAATATGTTTTTTTATTTCTTAATATAGCTTATTCGGTTTGTTAGAATGCTGATTATACCGAAAAAAATTACATCATATTGATCAATTCCGTTCTTCAAACCATGATTCATATTGAAGAACCATTCATTATATTAATGACTAACGCCTTCATTGTTATGAATGCTATCATAAATATGATGAACGCTTGGTAACTGTCGAAAAAGTGTTCTTCAATATGATGAACTGTATGTGAAGAATACGTTTCATCATATTATTGAACCAAAATATAAAATACAACATATATGTTCTTCATATTGAAGAACGCTGTTCATTAAACCAAATTTCAATCAAAATATTAATAATAATATCTGTTTCGTCTAAATATGGGTAGAACTGCAGTTTACCGGCCAATCCAAATACATAAAAAGGTCCACGTTCCTATAAATTGGAACTTATTTTTGATATAGAGACACATCCAACTACGTCATTGTAGCAATTTTGTGTGAATATGTTCCAATGGTCATAACTTTAGATCCATAAGCATCAATAAAAATTGTTTGGAGTAATCTTTTCCAAGGATCATATATATTGCTTCAATGGAAAAAATTCAAACAAAAAAGTTTCAGTGCAGCATTCCAATGAAGCACTTGTGTGCTTCTGTAATCCCATTGGAACAGATTCACCCAAAAAATTTAATGACGCACTTGAAGCTTTTTGTAGTAACATGTGTTCCAGTAAGTAAGTTGCAGACGAAATTAGTTTTCAAGTTTTATTTATCGATGGCCCCAAATTAATTGTAATACTGACCACCAACACTCGTGATCCTTCGAAGGTGTTCACTAATATGACCCAAATTAGTACTAGAGTCGATCCTTTCCATCGTAATAATATTATTTTTGCTGCACATCAAATTATGTACAACTCTCCGCACTCTAATTTTTATTTTTGAGTAAAAAAAAGTATAAATATTCTTGAGCAAAAAAAAATAAAAAATAATTTTTAATTTTTATTTTTGAGTTTGAAAATAAAAATTGAAATTTGAGTTTTATTTCTGAGCAAAATTTTAAAAATCATAAATAATCGTTATTTTCAAATTTCAAAAATCATAAATAATCGTTATTACTGATCAAAAAAATGTTTGTTCAAAAATAATTTTTATTTTTGATTTTTTTTTGTATATTACTCGTAACTGTTACAGTCTTTGTTTTATATATGTGGCATGTGTGCTCTCTATAAAACAGAGCTCTCGATTTCATACGAGTATTTTCGAGTATTTTCGAGTAGCCCTGGTACCCGGGTACCCGGGCGCTCGAAGCCCGGGTAATACCCGGGTAGTTCAAATACTCGAAAAACCCGGGTATTAAATGTTCGAGCTACCCGGGTAGTTCGCAAAACCCGGGTAGTTGGTTCGTTCGTTTGTTCGAGCTATTCGAGTAGCTCGTTTGTTCGAGTAGCTCGATGGCTCGTTCGTTGTTCGAGTAGCTCGATCGTTGTTCGAGCTTCGAGTAGCTTGTTCGTTCGTTCGTTTGTTCGATTGACGATTGTTCATTTGATCGCTTGTTAATTTGTCTGTCCGTTCGTTTGCTTGATGTGGGAGTTGGTCGGAAGTGGTTGGAAAAATGTAGGTGGACAAAAGTGGGTGGGTGGACAAAAGTGGGAGGAAAGTGATAAAAAGACCGAAAAAAATATTATTGCAGAAATCGGTAGCAGACATCAAGGGAAATCGAATGGTACCACTCTCAGTGGTACCAATTCGTGACCCCCAAAAGGGGGTCAAAAACCACTTTTTGTCCAAAAAATTTTTATTGCGGAAATGGATAGCGAACCTCATTAGAAGACTACTGGTACCCTTTGGAGTGGTCCCTGACCCCCAAAAGGGGGTCAAAAACCCATTTATGACCCAAACATTTTTATCTCGGAAATCGATAGCGGACATCATTAGAAGGCTAATGGTACCCTTTGGAGTGGTCCAGGTCCCCCCCAAAGGGGGTCAAAACCGCCATTTTCGAAAAAAATATTTTGTGAATGTCAAAATGCATTTCATAACGTCATTTTTCGAAAATGGGGGTTTTTGACCCCCTTTGGGGGTCATGGACCACTCCAAAGTGTACCAATAGCATTCTAATGGTGTCCGCTATCGATTTCTGAAATAAAAAATTTTGGGTCATAAATGGGTTTTTGACCCCCTTTTGGGGGTCAGGGACCACTCCAAAGGGTACCAATAGCATTCTAATGATGTCCACTATCGATTTCCGAGATACAAATTTTTGGGTCATAAATGGGTTTTTGACCCCCTTTTGGGGGTCAGGGACCACTCCAAAGGGTACCATTAGTCTTCTAATGAGGTTCGCTATATTTTTGGACAAACAGTGGTTTTTGACCCCCTTTTGGGGGTCAGGGACCACTGAGAGTGGTACCATTCGATTTCCCTTGATGTCTGCTACGGATTTCTGCAATAATATTTTTTTCGGTCTTTTTATCACTTTCCGCCCACTTTTGCCCACCCACCCACTTTTGTCCACCTACATTTTTCCAACCACTTCCGACCAACTCCCACATCAAGCAAACGAACGGACAGACAAATTAACAAGCGATCAAATGAACAATCGTCAATCGAACAAACGAACGAGCTACTCGAAGCTCGAACAACGATCGAGCAATCGAGCTACTCGAACAACGAACGAGCCATCGAGCTACTCGAACAAACGAGCTACTCGAATAGCTCGAACAAACGAACGACCAAATTACCCGGGTAGCTCGAACATTTAATACCCGGGTTTTTCGAGTATTTGAACAACCCGGGTATTACCCGGGTAACTCGAAAAACCCGGGTAGCCCGGGTAATCGAGAGCTCTGCTATAAAACAACAAAAAACCATCAAGACAATGGAGTCCAAGTATTATTTTTTGTTGTATTTTGTAGAGTGTTTTTTTAATTTCAAAACTGGACATTCTTCAATGAAAATACCCCAATGAAAAAAAAAATATAAAATCTGTTTTAATATATAACATCAAAAATGAACGTAGAAAATATTACAGAAAAAATAATAACATAAATAAAATGAAAATTCTCAAGTGTGGGCGGGAAATTTTATGAATCATATAAATTTATAAATCATAATGACAAATGGCTAAATAGCGATGAAGTAAATTAATTGTAACAAAATTTATCCCGCAACCATATATTTAAAATATTACAAAGGCCTTTAAAAGTTAATAGGCCCTTAAAAAATATCTGCAATTCTTCATTCAAAGTCTTATAAAAATGCATAACGTATGTTAATTTACAATACGTGCTGAAGTAAATGTACGGTTATCAGGACAAATAGATGCTGCAAAATCGATTTGAGTTTTTATAAAAAATACAAATAAAATAAATAATAAAAAATCTAATTAGTCCGGAAATACATGAGAATTCTGTCGGATAAAGCTTTGGCGTATTATGTCGACGCAAGATAACTTTACATACATATAAGCAGACCAGAAAATGGGGAAATGGGTGGAATACATGCTGTATTCCCGTCATGTTACTCAGTTAGAAATTTCAAAAATTATAATTTATTTTTAATAATAAATAATTATATAAATCAATTATAATGTTAATCGCATCCAATACATCAGGGGTAGAAACCGGAACTATAAAAAGAACGTTTGGCAATCGTTCCGAAATTATTCCGTTCTGGAACAAACGAAAAGCAAAAGTTCCGAGCGCTAACGTTTCAGTTGGAACTTTTGCTCAACAGTTGCTCAAAACGTTTGAATCGTTCCTATCGCCATAGGCACACAACCTGGTGCGTCATTGGAACTTTTTCGGGTGAATCGCTTACTGTGTGCCTAGATACATATCCTGGTGCGTCATTGCGTTCACCTAGATGTGAATCCATACCCATTGGAACTTTTAAACGGAACGAATCAATCGTTCTTCATCGGAACGTTCTTTGTCGGAACGATTCAAACGTTTTTTGTATGCAAAAGTTCCGAGCGGAACTTTTGAGCCGGCACTTTTGAGCAAAAGTTCCGATTGAACCATTTGCGCTCGGAACTTTTGCTTTTCGTTCGTTCCCAACCACTGCAATACTTCATATAAAATCAAAAACTAAATTTGGGCAAGATTGCGCCCGTTCAAAACGCCAGCGAATATAGTTCCAGCGGAATGCAGCTACTGTGTCGCATCGACCATCTTGGCGATATCCAGCTCCTCGGATTTAATTAAAGCATAAAGTGCAAAGGTTTCTGATTTTGTGGCAAGATGTTATACTATCACTGTCGAACGAAAATATCGAACTGGCAGTATGTTATAACTTTATCGTTCGACAGGCGATTTACTTATTTCGAACATATTTCGAAGTTAAATGATATATTTATTATGACATTTTTATTAAAATCTGCGGTATTTTTTCATGTTACAAATACAAGAAATGTTCAAAATGGATTACTTGATTAATGAAACGCGATAGGACGATATATTTAATTATTACCGTAGGAGAAAATGGTTAATAATATGATGAAGTGAGTATGCCAATTTGTTTGATTTATTAATTTTCTATTTTTTGATCAGCAATCTAATCTGTCAATTCGATTTGTTTTTATCAATAATTGTTTCAATAAGTCCTAAAATTAAGGTTAATAATATATTAATATTAGAGAATTGACATGCAAATCTGTAAAATTTGTTTATAGAAACACTTCATGGAATTTGATATAAATAGTTTTTCTTTCTTTAAAATTTCAATTTTAGTTATTTTCACTTCTCTATCACAAGTTCAATTTGAAGTGATATTTTATCGAAAATATCGTCGATCGAAATACTGACTTTCGACAAATCGTCGATCTTCGAAATATGTGAAGTCAAACTATCTTGCCACTGGATTCATACGAGCATGAATTAATGCAAATGAAAAATTTAAAAGTGTATTGCAGAACTTTAAGGGTACATGCAGTTCGGTACATGCAAACGCGCGATATGGACGGATGGCTATAGATTTACCGGACACTGCTGCAAGAGATTCTTCGGATGGCCGGCCATCGAATAAATATATGGCCAGAGCGAAATCTCATAAAAAGTGTGGTGAGCAGCAGTGTGTTTTGGCTGTGCTCTTTGCCTCGACCACCTCGTGAAGAACCAGCTTCAGCGCATGTGGAAACATTTTTTTCGAACATTTTTTTTCAGATAATTACATTTTTTTTCTGTTATTTTTTTAACACTTTTTTTCGAAAAAAAAGATTAGTTCAACAATATTCATCATATTGAATATAATATTCATAAATATTATGAACAAATTGCAAAAATATTGTTTTTGCGGGCTCAAGTTCTTGCAAGATACAAAGTGCTATGTACACTGGGGATTGAAACAAACAACAATTGACAAAAACAAAAAGTGGTTGGCTGACCGTACAGCTGTTTTGGAAGCTGCCAAGCTTCCTCATCAGCGGTCTTCTGCACAATTTCTGCATAGCAGAGCCTATTAGATCAACAAATTCATCAATACGACGATTCAAATTCATTGTATTGCATATATCGTTCTTCACTACGATGTTCGATGGTATGAATAAGTTCGTATATATAATGAATGTACTAATCAATATATCATTTAATGAACGGTGGTTTTATCTGTGTACTTGAGCAGCTCGAGTGGTTAACGATAAAGCTGACCCAATCTCTGCATTGTGGCCTAAAATAAACGACAATTTTCGCACGTAAAAATAACAGTGAACTAACAGTTATTTTCATATTGTTGAAGAACTAGAATTACCAAGTATATATTATGCAAGGTTGTAAAAGAGCGCACTCAAGTCCATCGCTCAAATGAGCTTGAGCGAAGAGGGTTAAGCGATTTTTGATCGATCAAATGAGCTTGAGCGAAGAGGGAGACCAGCGTTCAGATTTTTAGCTCGATCAAGCTTGAGTGATCGTCGCGCTCAACTGATTTAAACGCCGCCTAACTATTGCCGCAATTAAACATTTTTAAGACAAATATTTTGACTTCGAATATATGGTTTTTTAACATTCAAAACACTTTCTTTTATTTTTTTAATTATTTTAAAAATAAATTTTCAAAATCTCGTTGAAACACTTTTATCAAAAATAAAAGTGTTTCAACGGAAAGAGATATGAGATATTCCACTTCAAATCAATGAAATAAATAAGAAATTTAAACATCACTTCTTTGAAATTGATAATATTTTGTATGAGTTCTCTCATATTAAACTAAGACAATTTATACATTTTTTTGAAAATTTATTTTTAAAATAATTAAAAAAATAAAAGAAAGTGTTTTGAATGTTAAAAAACCATATAGTAAGGTATTTTTAAATATTTCGCGTAGAATAAATTAATCAGAAATTCGATTAATCAAAATGCTGATTAATCGAAAATCTTTTTTCACTTTTTAAGCCATCATTTTTAGGGAACCATATAAGCTAGAGACCAAAAATTTATAAATACCAAATTTAAATTATTTCTGAGCGGGTAGAGGAAATCCGTTCGTTGATTAAAAATGGAATATTCCATATTATACATTTTGAATTAAACATGGTTGAACCTGAAATCACTAGTAGCAGAACTTGTATAAGTTTGACTTACATTTTCAGATTAAAAAATTTCATATTTTTAGGTATTTTCAATAGGGCTAAGCGATTTATCAAGCTATTTGACTAATCATTTTTTTTATTTATTTATTAATCAGAACATTGATTTATCAATATTTAGAAATGCGGTACTGTATGGTTCTTGAACATTACAAACACTTCCTTTTATTTTTTAATTACTTTATTAATAAATGGTCACTTTATTTAACATGACAAAATGTTCAAATGTTGTTGAATAAAATGGTTAATTTTCGACACTTTTTAACCCGTATTTTTTATTTAAATTACCCAAGAAACAAAACGGTCCGTTAACGGTGCCGTATACGGAACAGCAATACGGAATACGATTCCGTAAACGTTCCGTTTTCTGGATACGAAAACGGTACAGTCAACGGATAAAGAGGAACATCGAAACGGATTTCGAATCAGTTGAGAGTACGTTTCGACGGTACGTTAACGGACCGTCATACTGGATGACAAACGGAGTGAGTCCGCTGAGACTACGTTTTGACGGTACGTTTACGGACCGTCATACTGGATGAAATACAGAGTAAATCCGTTGATATTACGTTTCGATGGTCCGTTAACGGACCGTCATTCTGGACAAACTACGGAGTGAGTCCGTTGAGATTGCGTTTCGACGATTCGTAACCGTACCGTAGGTCTATATGAAAAACGGAATGAATAGAATAAAAGCACCTTTTTCATACCATACAAAGTTACCTTTTTCATATTATTATTATTATACAGAAAATTAAAAACAATTAAAACAATAATGATAAAATTAAACATTAAAATATTATATTAAAATATATTAAAATATAAAATATATTTCTTAAATAAATACATTGTTTTAATTATTTTAAAATACTACGTTTTTAATCTTTTGATATGAACATCTGTAAATAAATAAAAAAAATATATTAATTATAACACAAATAATTATATCTCAAGAATGGATTTAAACCCCACGTCAATAGAATTTAAAACCCACATAAAGAATAATTAAGAAATTAAAATTCTTAGTAAAAAAACGAATATTTACATAAATGCCTCACACCAATTAAAAATTTAGAATGACTAAGACATTTTTTTTTTCAATAGTGTGTAAATAATTTTAAAACGAATTAATTTATACAACAAATTATATTAAAAAATTACCCCTTTCCCGCAACGATGAAAAATACCATACGTCTATATGAAAAACGGAATGAATAGAATAAAAGCACCTTTTTCATACCATACAAAGTTACCTTTTTCATATTATTATTATTATTATTATTATACAGAAAATTAAAAACAATTACAAAATCAATTAAAACAATAATGATAAAATTAAACATTAAAATATTATATTAAAATATATTAAAATATAAAATAAATTTCTTAAATAAATACATTGTTTTAATTATTTTAAAATACTACGTTTTTAATCTTTTAATATTAATATACTATTCGTTGAATTTAACATCTATCTAGTCCTTGATATGAACATCTGTAAATAAATAAAAAAAATATATTAATTATAACACAAATAATTATATCTCAAGAATGGATTTAAACCCCACGTCAATAGAATTTAAAACCCACATAAAGAATAATTAAGAAATTAAAATCCTTAGTAAAAAAACAAATATTTAAATAAATGCCTCACACCAATTAAAAATTTAGAATGACTAAGACATTTTTTTTTCAATAGTGTGTAAATAATTTTAAAACGAATTAATTTATACAACAAATTATATTAAAAAATTACCCCTTTCCCGCAACGATGAAAAATACCACAAATGAGAAATTTATAATAAAATTGGCAACTATGGCACTTATAGCAAATATCCTACAGACTGACAACAATGATTATTAATGTCATTTTTACTTACATAAATTAGTTGATATTTATTTGAAATGTAATGCGCCTACTTTGGGTAGGCGTCAGCGACGGAGCGCCTCGCCAAGCCACCGTTGCAAAATTCCGAAGAAGATTTAAATCTTCACGCAGACGCAGATTTGGATGCACAACTCTTCGCTAATATAACGCGACATCGTCGTTGCCGTTCGCGCCACTTTCAATAGTTCACACGGGTGCTGGCATTTCCAATTTTGCAGGTCATTGCAAACGCAAGCCCAAAGCTTTTCCGGCAATGTCTTGCGTTGGACTTTGCAACCTGAAATATATTAAATAATTTAGTTCTCATCCAATATTTATATTTGCACTTACATAATTAGTATTCCATGCACATCTGCTACATTGCATGTATATTGTTTCCATTTTGATTCAATGTTATTTTAAAATGAATTGCAAATTAAGCAATCCAGTACTAACGGAAGAAAAACGACACCGTTGATACGGAGTTTTTACGGAAACATTACGGAGTACTCCGTTTCAACGGTACCGTAAACGACTACAACAAAACGGCAATCATACGGAGTTATTTAAAAATACGGAGTAAAACGGAATTCTAACGGAGTCGTCCGATTTGACGGTACGTTAACGGACCGTAATAGTATATTCTACGACGGATACTTGCTCAATACTCCGTAAACATGCCGTCAATGACGGTATTGTGATTCCGTGTGTGTCGTAGGCTCCGTAGAAATGTTTCTTGGGTTAAATACTTTTTGTTTAAACTTGATGTAAATGCTTTTTATTTTATTTTTTTAGGTAGGTAATAAAATACTGTTAAAAGTATTTTAATACAATAATATTTTTTAATGTATTTGTAGTGTAGTCACACCTACTACTACTTTTACAACTCTAAAAATTGTATGCTAGCAACCCTGCTTTTTGAGGTTTAAATAAAACGATTTTTCTCATTCGCTTGTGTTCGTGTCGTGCAAAACGATTCTACGTAAATAACATTTTTTGCTGAACTTAATAAAATATAAACTATTATTACTTTTTAATATTTCAAACAAATGTGTTTCATTGACGCCTAAAGTTGTGACCCCGCCGAAGAGAACAAACATGTTTAATACTGACGACGAAACATTTCATGACGCTGCGGCAATGCAACAAGTTTCTAGAGTCGCCTTGAAGCCGCCACCACCGTTCTGAAAATCAGACCCCAAGTAGAAGCACAATTTAAACGTACAGGCATTACTACGGATGATACAAAGTTTAATACGCTGGTAGCAGAAATTGATTCGTCGTTTCTCAAATTTGCATGCGACGTCATTTATAATCCTCCGGAAACAGGCAAATACGAGGCGCTCAAATCTACGTTAATATCTGAGTTTTCCGAGCCGATACTCACTTTAAACGGCTGCTCAACGATGTAGATACCGACGGAAGGAAACCAACAACACTTCTCCGAGAAATGAGAAATTCATCAGGTCACAAATTAAGTGAGGATGTACTGAAATCAATTTAGTTGCGTCGGCTTTCAACGAATGTACAGCAAATTCTGGCTACTGTTGAAGGAGACTTGGATGCGTTGGAAAGAAAGGCAGATAACATCATGGAGATTCCACTGACAACTACGATAAATACAATCAACACAAAAGAAGAAAAAGATGTGTTGCATTCAGCTATAGCAGAGCTTACAAAGAGATTCGACCGCCTGGAACACGGCAGCCTCGAAGAAGTGAAAATAGGCCGCGTCCAAAACGCCGAAACTGCAGAAACTCACCATACCCCGCATCTCGATCACCACACGGATAGAAAAGATTTGTTTGAATATGTTTGAATGTAATTAAAAAGTAATAGGAAATTACCATACATGTATTAGGAATGAAGTGTAATTATATCGAAATTGAATTGAATTATGGCGAGCTCTCTCTCCATTTTGACCTGTGCGTGTTATATTTCAACTCAAAGTGGAGGGACCTACAGTTTATTGCCGAATCCGAACGGCGGGTGAGAGCTTTTCATAGGCAATGTTTTACTCTCGTAGGTTTGCCATTTACTGACGAGAGGTAGCGCGGTATAGAAAAATGTTTCTATGAAAAGATGTTGTTAGCCCCAGTCCAGGCTTGAACCAGGGACCTTTCGGCTCGCAGTCCAACGCACTAACCACTGAGCTACCGCGGCTTTTGTCCACGTGTAAACATTATTATATTGTCCAGCAGAATCTGTCAAATTTACCATAAATATGTTACAATACCAACATAACATTTTAATTGCATTTGAATAAACTGTTTCTTGGCAACTTACTTGGTTAAAACTATGACGAAGTTGGCAACGTTGTGCAGGCTTTTCTACCTACGCCATCTTTTGCCATCGTTTGAACATATTGATGTTTAAAAACAAACAAAAAAGAAATAGGATTTAAATAAATGTATTCTTGCAACATGTAGCCGCGGTAGCTCAGTGGTTAGTGCGTTGGTCTGCGAGCCGAAAGGTCCCCGGTTCAAGCCTGGACTGGGGCTAACAACATATTTTAAAAGAAACATTTTTGTATACCGCGCTACCTCTCATCAGTAAATGGCAAACCTATGAGAGTAAATCCATTGCCTATGAAATGTCTCACCCGCCGTTCGGATTAGGCAATAAACTGTAGGTCCCGCCACTTTGAGTACAAATATAACACGCACAGCTCAAAATGGTGAGAGAGCTCGGCCGAAGTTCTATACAGGACTGTAGCGCCAAACTATTATTATTATTTATTCTTGCTGCGTACTCAGAATTTTCCCTATACGTCGAGATATTCTAAAAAATCGAGGCAAAGTTGCAAAAAAGGCCCTTTTTGGTACTTTATATCCCAAGTTATAGCACGATTTCGACATGTTGCAGATGCAAACTTTATCACAAAATAAAATATGACCCTGCCCTACGGATAATTGGCAAAAATTATCTGTGTCCAGATATTAGTTTTTGCGAAAAATCAAAAATAAATTTGTGTTACCAAAAAAGTGTGTCAGGAGAGTGATTTATCACAATTCTCTAAGCTCTCTTAAAAATCATTTTAGTATTAGTTCGCAATGTTTTTGCTGTCAAAATTTCGAAAAAATGTTTTAAACTTTGTCTTACTGAAATATTTCGGAATTATTTTTTAAATTTGTTTATGAAATATTTGATTAAAATAGAGAGAAATGCACGCAGAGATATACAATTTAATACTAATATAATGTAGTAGCTAGGTGCAAAATTTTAAGGAAGCATGACGGGGAAAATTGCACTGCGTAATCTCCTAGTTTATATTTGAGTCGGCAGGCTTCAATGGGTTAAATAAATATGTTATACACATCCGTCGTCAACGAATGCTTCTGAGCGACTGAACTGAAATTTTTGAAAATTTGACATGAAAATATAAAAAAATACGACACCCTACAGCTACTTATTATTAAATTTAAATTTATAATATTGTTTTTATTGAACATTTTATTTTAATAAATGGCTAACATAATATTTTAACTAAAATTACAAAAATTAAAACATTGCTTAAATTACTCTTTCCCCAGAAAATGTATCCCAAATTGAACATAACTTAGCACCTTATATTATTTGCAAAACATTTGTATTTCAGAAGATATATGAACGGCGCTCATTTTAATATTTTGCAAACGATAAAAATGTCACTTTTTAATAGCAAGCATCAGCATTCTAAAAATCTTAAAAAAAAATGTTTTTTCACTCGTTCTCGAAAAGCAATAGAAAGGTATTAATTTGATTATAACCATGGATGAAAAAATAATGCTGAATTATGTTCATGCTTTTATGTTCAAAATTTGCAACATATCCAAAAATTGTACATCTACATTACCCCATGTCCCATTATGAATATATTCTCCTGGCTTGGCTACATTTTTCACTGATAAAAGGGTTTTCATATTCATTGCAAGATTTTTTCAACACACCTGCTTTGAAAAATATCTGATATATGCAAAGTAACCTATTTTTGTATAGTGAATATCAAAATGTTCATCTGATTGAAATGCAAATCAAAAAATTTTTTTCACAGGTATGTATAAAAATATATATATTTTTTTGTTTCATATAAAGCTATTTATTGCAGTTACATATTTTTTGATTCTTTTCAAATCAGTTTTTACTCTCGGAGTCTGCCAAGGGTTAGCGCAAATGTGTAATGAGGAAAACATATTATGTTCAGATGTAAACATATTATATGTTTACACATTTCCAAATATATATATATAAACATATCGTTGTTTGCCGCTAAATATGTTTGGGAGAGCCATTTTCCTCCCGTCCTGTGGAAAAACACGTTCTACTTAAAGATGTGACATTCCCAGCACAAAAATGAACCTGAACCGAACGGATTTTCTTAAAAAAAAAAAGTCAGAAATATATAGTTCTCGTGAAGTAACAAATCCTAAACTATACAAATTACTAGGTATATTACGCTCTTTTTGAAAATTGTCATTAATTAAAGTCTGCCAAATAAAACTAGTAGTAATGGATAAAAAATGTATTAACCTAACAGTAAAATAAAACATTGATTATTTCTTGCCATTCATAAATTTGCACTGCATCGAAGATCATACCAAACTTGAAGAACATTTGTAAGTCACATAGTTCTTTAAAAATGTTGAAATATGTATGGTATGCTAAAGCGATCCATAAGCGCATTTTTTCTTTAATTTTCACAATTCATATGCGTCAAGAAAAATGGCACTATTCATTAAAATAAAATGTTCAATATATATTGCTACAACAGCCGCGTCCAAATAATAATAATAATAGTTTGGCGCAACAGTCCTATATAGAACTTCGGCCGAGCTCTCGCCGCGTCCAAAAAATATTATAAATATAAATTTAATAATGAGTCACATCATGATACAACTACCAGGTAGTAGTAACAAAAGTTGCTCCCTCTCAACTAAAAATGTAAACAAATAGAAAATAAAAACAAATGAAAATGACATTAAATTTAAAATTAAAACTTTCAAATAATTGTGATATTTCCTAAAGCAAAAAAACAAAATGATTGGTATGCAACAGGAACCAGAGCTGTTTAGTTTTGCGGTTCCGGACGTTAGTAACTCGATCGGAAATGCTCTCCCGCACACTTAATACAATGCCATGAACATTTCCGAACGCAGGTGGAAATGCAGGGGCTGCATACTTGCATCACTTTTTTTTTACAAAAGCCCTTCGTTACGAGCACCTACATGCATGCGGGTCTCGAAATATAAAATCGGAAACTCGCAACCGTGTTTCAAAAACACAAACTGCAGCACCAGCCCTCAAAAACAATGATGAAATGCAGGGCAAGTGAGATGACAATCATTGCGTGCGCAAATATTTCGCTCCAACGCTATTACAGCTAACGAAGGGCACGTGCAATATAGTGCCAAACGTTCCTACAGTTTATTGCCGAATCCGAACGGCGGGTGAGAGCTTTTCATAGGCAATGTTTTACTCTCGTAGGTTTGCCATTTACTGACGAGAGGTAGCGCGGTATAGAAAAATGTTTCTATGAAAAGATGTTGTTAGCCCCAGTCCAGGCTTGAACCAGGGACCTTTCGGCTCGCAGTCCAACGCACTAACCACTGAGCTACCGCGGCTTTTGTCCCCGTGTAAACATTATTATATTGTCCAGCAGAATCTGTCAAATTTACCATAAATATGTTACAATACCAACATAACATTTTAATTGCATTTGAATAAACTGTTTCTTGGCAACTTACTTGGTTAAAACTATGACGAAGTTGGCAACGTTGTGCAGGCTTTTCTACCTACGCCATCTTTTGCCATCGTTTGAACATATTGATGTTTAAAAACAAACAAAAAAGAAATAGGATTTAAATAAATGTATTCTTGCAACATGTAGCCGCGGTAGCTCAGTGGTTAGTGCGTTGGTCTGCGAGCCGAAAGGTCCCCGGTTCAAGCCTGGACTGGGGCTAACAACATATTTTAAAAGAAACATTTTTGTATACCGCGCTACCTCTCATCAGTAAATGGCAAACCTATGAGAGTAAATCCATTGCCTATGAAATGTCTCACCCGCCGTTCGGATTAGGCAATAAACTGTAGGTCCCGCCACTTTGAGTACAAATATAACACGCACAGCTCAAAATGGTGAGAGAGCTCGGCCGAAGTTCTATACAGGACTGTAGCGCCAAACTATTATTATTATTTATTCTTGCTGCGTACTCAGAATTTTCCCTATACGTCGAGATATTCTAAAAAATCGAGGCAAAGTTGCAAAAAAGGCCCTTTTTGGTACTTTATATCCCAAGTTATAGCACGATTTCGACATGTTGCAGATGCAAACTTTATCACAAAATAAAATATGACCCTGCCCTACGGATAATTGGCAAAAATTATCTGTGTCCAGATATTAGTTTTTGCGAAAAATCAAAAATAAATTTGTGTTACCAAAAAAGTGTGTCAGGAGAGTGATTTATCACAATTCTCTAAGCTCTCTTAAAAATCATTTTAGTATTAGTTCGCAATGTTTTTGCTGTCAAAATTTCGAAAAAATGTTTTAAACTTTGTCTTACTGAAATATTTCGGAATTATTTTTTAAATTTGTTTATGAAATATTTGATTAAAATAGAGAGAAATGCACGCAGAGATATACAATTTAATACTAATATAATGTAGTAGCTAGGTGCAAAATTTTAAGGAAGCATGACGGGGAAAATTGCACTGCGTAATCTCCTAGTTTATATTTGAGTCGGCAGGCTTCAATGGGTTAAATAAATATGTTATACACATCCGTCGTCAACGAATGCTTCTGAGCGACTGAACTGAAATTTTTGAAAATTTGACATGAAAATATAAAAAAATACGACACCCTACAGCTACTTATTATTAAATTTAAATTTATAATATTGTTTTTATTGAACATTTTATTTTAATAAATGGCTAACATAATATTTTAACTAAAATTACAAAAATTAAAACATTGCTTAAATTACTCTTTCCCCAGAAAATGTATCCCAAATTGAACATAACTTAGCACCTTATATTATTTGCAAAACATTTGTATTTCAGAAGATATATGAACGGCGCTCATTTTAATATTTTGCAAACGATAAAAATGTCACTTTTTAATAGCAAGCATCAGCATTCTAAAAATCTTAAAAAAAAATGTTTTTTCACTCGTTCTCGAAAAGCAATAGAAAGGTATTAATTTGATTATAACCATGGATGAAAAAATAATGCTGAATTATGTTCATGCTTTTATGTTCAAAATTTGCAACATATCCAAAAATTGTACATCTACATTACCCCATGTCCCATTATGAATATATTCTCCTGGCTTGGCTACATTTTTCACTGATAAAAAGGTTTTCATATTCATTGCAAGATTTTTTCAACACACCTGCTTTGAAAAATATCTGATATATGCAAAGTAACCTATTTTTGTATAGTGAATATCAAAATGTTCATCTGATTGAAATGCAAATCAAAAATTTTTTTTCACAGGTATGTATAAAAATATATATATTTTTTTGTTTCATATAAAGCTATTTATTGCAGTTACATATTTTTTGATTCTTTTCAAATCAGTTTTTACTCTCGGAGTCTGCCAAGGGTTAGCGCAAATGTGTAATGAGGAAAACATATTATGTTCAGATGTAAACATATTATATGTTTACACATTTCCAAATATATATATATAAACATATCGTTGTTTGCCGCTAAATATGTTTGGGAGAGCCATTTTCCTCCCGTCCTGTGGAAAAACACGTTCTACTTAAAGATGTGACATTCCCAGCACAAAAATGAACCTGAACCGAACGGATTTTCTTAAAAAAAAAAAGTCAGAAATATATAGTTCTCGTGAAGTAACAAATCCTAAACTATACAAATTACTAGGTATATTACGCTCTTTTTGA
This sequence comes from Dryomyza anilis, assembly GCA_951804985.1. Classification (NCBI taxonomy): domain Eukaryota; kingdom Metazoa; phylum Arthropoda; class Insecta; order Diptera; family Dryomyzidae; genus Dryomyza; species Dryomyza anilis. The sequence continues at coordinate 64,180,153 of OX638133.1, read as the reverse complement.
AAATTGTCATTAATTAAAGTCTGCCAAATAAAACTAGTAGTAATGGATAAAAAATGTATTAACCTAACAGTAAAATAAAACATTGATTATTTCTTGCCATTCATAAATTTGCACTGCATCGAAGATCATACCAAACTTGAAGAACATTTGTAAGTCACATAGTTCTTTAAAAATGTTGAAATATGTATGGTATGCTAAAGCGATCCATAAGCGCATTTTTTCTTTAATTTTCACAATTCATATGCGTCAAGAAAAATGGCACTATTCATTAAAATAAAATGTTCAATATATATTGCTACAACAGCCGCGTCCAAATAATAATAATAATAGTTTGGCGCAACAGTCCTATATAGAACTTCGGCCGAGCTCTCGCCGCGTCCAAAAAATATTATAAATATAAATTTAATAATGAGTCACATCATGATACAACTACCAGGTAGTAGTAACAAAAGTTGCTCCCTCTCAACTAAAAATATAAACAAATAGAAAATAAAAACAAATGAAAATGACATTAAATTTAAAATTAAAACTTTCAAATAATTGTGATATTTCCTAAAGCAAAAAAACAAAATGATTGGTATGCAACAGGAACCAGAGCTGTTTAGTTTTGCGGTTCCGGACGTTAGTAACTCGATCGGAAATGCTCTCCCGCACACTTAATACAATGCCATGAACATTTCCGAACGCAGGTGGAAATGCAGGGGCTGCATACTTGCATCACTTTTTTTTTACAAAAGCCCTTCGTTACGAGCACCTACATGCATGCGGGTCTCGAAATATAAAATCGGAAACTCGCAACCGTGTTTCAAAAACACAAACTGCAGCACCAGCCCTCAAAAACAATGATGAAATGCAGGGCAAGTGAGATGACAATCATTGCGTGCGCAAATATTTCGCTCCAACGCTATTACAGCTAACGAAGGGCACGTGCAATATAGTGCCAAACGTTCCTACAGTTTATTGCCGAATCCGAACGGCGGGTGAGAGCTTTTCATAGGCAATGTTTTACTCTCGTAGGTTTGCCATTTACTGACGAGAGGTAGCGCGGTATAGAAAAATGTTTCTATGAAAAGATGTTGTTAGCCCCAGTCCAGGCTTGAACCAGGGACCTTTCGGCTCGCAGTCCAACGCACTAACCACTGAGCTACCGCGGCTTTTGTCCACGTGTAAACATTATTATATTGTCCAGCAGAATCTGTCAAATTTACCATAAATATGTTACAATACCAACATAACATTTTAATTGCATTTGAATAAACTGTTTCTTGGCAACTTACTTGGTTAAAACTATGACGAAGTTGGCAACGTTGTGCAGGCTTTTCTACCTACGCCATCTTTTGCCATCGTTTGAACATATTGATGTTTAAAAACAAACAAAAAAGAAATAGGATTTAAATAAATGTATTCTTGCAACATGTAGCCGCGGTAGCTCAGTGGTTAGTGCGTTGGTCTGCGAGCCGAAAGGTCCCCGGTTCAAGCCTGGACTGGGGCTAACAACATATTTTAAAAGAAACATTTTTGTATACCGCGCTACCTCTCATCAGTAAATGGCAAACCTATGAGAGTAAATCCATTGCCTATGAAATGTCTCACCCGCCGTTCGGATTAGGCAATAAACTGTAGGTCCCGCCACTTTGAGTACAAATATAACACGCACAGCTCAAAATGGTGAGAGAGCTCGGCCGAAGTTCTATACAGGACTGTAGCGCCAAACTATTATTATTATTTATTCTTGCTGCGTACTCAGAATTTTCCCTATACGTCGAGATATTCTAAAAAATCGAGGCAAAGTTGCAAAAAAGGCCCTTTTTGGTACTTTATATCCCAAGTTATAGCACGATTTCGACATGTTGCAGATGCAAACTTTTTCACAAAATAAAATATGACCCTGCCCTACGGATAATTGGCAAAAATTATCTGTGTCCAGATATTAGTTTTTGCGAAAAATCAAAAATAAATTTGTGTTACCAAAAAAGTGTGTCAGGAGAGTGATTTATCACAATTCTCTAAGCTCTCTTAAAAATCATTTTAGTATTAGTTCGCAATGTTTTTGCTGTCAAAATTTCGAAAAAATGTTTTAAACTTTGTCTTACTGAAATATTTCGGAATTATTTTTTAAATTTGTTTATGAAATATTTGATTAAAATAGAGAGAAATGCACGCAGAGATATACAATTTAATACTAATATAATGTAGTAGCTAGGTGCAAAATTTTAAGGAAGCATGACGGGGAAAATTGCACTGCGTAATCTCCTAGTTTATATTTGAGTCGGCAGGCTTCAATGGGTTAAATAAATATGTTATACACATCCGTCGTCAACGAATGCTTCTGAGCGACTGAACTGAAATTTTTGAAAATTTGACATGAAAATATAAAAAAATACGACACCCTACAGCTACTTATTATTAAATTTAAATTTATAATATTGTTTTTATTGAACATTTTATTTTAATAAATGGCTAACATAATATTTTAACTAAAATTACAAAAATTAAAACATTGCTTAAATTACTCTTTCCCCAGAAAATGTATCCCAAATTGAACATAACTTAGCACCTTATATTATTTGCAAAACATTTGTATTTCAGAAGATATATGAACGGCGCTCATTTTAATATTTTGCAAACGATAAAAATGTCACTTTTTAATAGCAAGCATCAGCATTCTAAAAATCTTAAAAAAAAATGTTTTTTCACTCGTTCTCGAAAAGCAATAGAAAGGTATTAATTTGATTATAACCATGGATGAAAAAATAATGCTGAATTATGTTCATGCTTTTATGTTCAAAATTTGCAACATATCCAAAAATTGTACATCTACATTACCCCATGTCCCATTATGAATATATTCTCCTGGCTTGGCTACATTTTTCACTGATAAAAAGGTTTTCATATTCATTGCAAGATTTTTTCAACACACCTGCTTTGAAAAATATCTGATATATGCAAAGTAACCTATTTTTGTATAGTGAATATCAAAATGTTCATCTGATTGAAATGCAAATCAAAAATTTTTTTTCACAGGTATGTATAAAAATATATATATTTTTTTGTTTCATATAAAGCTATTTATTGCAGTTACATATTTTTTGATTCTTTTCAAATCAGTTTTTACTCTCGGAGTCTGCCAAGGGTTAGCGCAAATGTGTAATGAGGAAAACATATTATGTTCAGATGTAAACATATTATATGTTTACACATTTCCAAATATATATATATAAACATATCGTTGTTTGCCGCTAAATATGTTTGGGAGAGCCATTTTCCTCCCGTCCTGTGGAAAAACACGTTCTACTTAAAGATGTGACATTCCCAGCACAAAAATGAACCTGAACCGAACGGATTTTCTTAAAAAAAAAAAGTCAGAAATATATAGTTCTCGTGAAGTAACAAATCCTAAACTATACAAATTACTAGGTATATTACGCTCTTTTTGAAAATTGTCATTAATTAAAGTCTGCCAAATAAAACTAGTAGTAATGGATAAAAAATGTATTAACCTAACAGTAAAATAAAACATTGATTATTTCTTGCCATTCATAAATTTGCACTGCATCGAAGATCATACCAAACTTGAAGAACATTTGTAAGTCACATAGTTCTTTAAAAATGTTGAAATATGTATGGTATGCTAAAGCGATCCATAAGCGCATTTTTTCTTTAATTTTCACAATTCATATGCGTCAAGAAAAATGGCACTATTCATTAAAATAAAATGTTCAATATATATTGCTACAACAGCCGCGTCCAAATAATAATAATAATAGTTTGGCGCAACAGTCCTATATAGAACTTCGGCCGAGCTCTCGCCGCGTCCAAAAAATATTATAAATATAAATTTAATAATGAGTCACATCATGATACAACTACCAGGTAGTAGTAACAAAAGTTGCTCCCTCTCAACTAAAAATGTAAACAAATAGAAAATAAAAACAAATGAAAATGACATTAAATTTAAAATTAAAACTTTCAAATAATTGTGATATTTCCTAAAGCAAAAAAACAAAATGATTGGTATGCAACAGGAACCAGAGCTGTTTAGTTTTGCGGTTCCGGACGTTAGTAACTCGATCGGAAATGCTCTCCCGCACACTTAATACAATGCCATGAACATTTCCGAACGCAGGTGGAAATGCAGGGGCTGCATACTTGCATCACTTTTTTTTTACAAAAGCCCTTCGTTACGAGCACCTACATGCATGCGGGTCTCGAAATATAAAATCGGAAACTCGCAACCGTGTTTCAAAAACACAAACTGCAGCACCAGCCCTCAAAAACAATGATGAAATGCAGGGCAAGTGAGATGACAATCATTGCGTGCGCAAATATTTCGCTCCAACGCTATTACAGCTAACGAAGGGCACGTGCAATATAGTGCCAAACGTTCCTACAGTTTATTGCCGAATCCGAACGGCGGGTGAGAGCTTTTCATAGGCAATGTTTTACTCTCGTAGGTTTGCCATTTACTGACGAGAGGTAGCGCGGTATAGAAAAATGTTTCTATGAAAAGATGTTGTTAGCCCCAGTCCAGGCTTGAACCAGGGACCTTTCGGCTCGCAGTCCAACGCACTAACCACTGAGCTACCGCGGCTTTTGTCCACGTGTAAACATTATTATATTGTCCAGCAGAATCTGTCAAATTTACCATAAATATGTTACAATACCAACATAACATTTTAATTGCATTTGAATAAACTGTTTCTTGGCAACTTACTTGGTTAAAACTATGACGAAGTTGGCAACGTTGTGCAGGCTTTTCTACCTACGCCATCTTTTGCCATCGTTTGAACATATTGATGTTTAAAAACAAACAAAAAAGAAATAGGATTTAAATAAATGTATTCTTGCAACATGTAGCCGCGGTAGCTCAGTGGTTAGTGCGTTGGTCTGCGAGCCGAAAGGTCCCCGGTTCAAGCCTGGACTGGGGCTAACAACATATTTTAAAAGAAACATTTTTGTATACCGCGCTACCTCTCATCAGTAAATGGCAAACCTATGAGAGTAAATCCATTGCCTATGAAAAGGTCTCACCCGCCGTTCGGATTAGGCAATAAACTGTAGGTCCCGCCACTTTGAGTACAAATATAACACGCACAGCTCAAAATGGTGAGAGAGCTCGGCCGAAGTTCTATACAGGACTGTAGCGCCAAACTATTATTATTATTTATTCTTGCTGCGTACTCAGAATTTTCCCTATACGTCGAGATATTCTTAAAAATCGAGGCAAAGTTGCAAAAAAGGCCCTTTTTGGTACTTTATATCCCAAGTTATCGCACGATTTCGACATGTTGCAGATGCAAACTTTATCACAAAATAAAATATGACCCTGCCCTACGGATAATTGGCAAAAATTATCTGTGTCCAGATATTAGTTTTTGCGAAAAATCAAAAATAAATTTGTGTTACCAAAAAAGTGTGTCAGGAGAGTGATTTATCACAATTCTCTAAGCTCTCTTAAAAATCATTTTAGTATTAGTTCGCAATGTTTTTGCTGTCAAAATTTCGAAAAAATGTTTTAAACTTTGTCTTACTGAAATATTTCGGAATTATTTTTTAAATTTGTTTATGAAATATTTGATTAAAATAGAGAGAAATGCACGCAGAGATATACAATTTAATACTAATATAATGTAGTAGCTAGGTGCAAAATCGGACAAAATTCTTAGCTCCGCATTTTAAGGAAGCATGACGGGGAAAATTGCACTGCGTAATCTCCTAGTTTATATTTGAGTCGGCAGGCTTCAATGGGTTAAATAAATATGTTATACACATCCGTCGTCAACGAATGCTTCTGAGCGACTGAACTGAAATTTTTGAAAATTTGACATGAAAATATAAAAAAATACGACACCCTACAGCTACTTATTATTAAATTTAAATTTATAATATTGTTTTTATTGAACATTTTATTTTAATAAATGGCTAACATAATATTTTAACTAAAATTACAAAAATTAAAACATTGCTTAAATTACTCTTTCCCCAGAAAATGTATCCCAAATTGAACATAACTTAGCACCTTATATTATTTGCAAAACATTTGTATTTCAGAAGATATATGAACGGCGCTCATTTTAATATTTTGCAAACGATAAAAATGTCACTTTTTAATAGCAAGCATCAGCATTCTAAAAATCTTAAAAAAAAAATGTTTTTTCACTCGTTCTCGAAAAGCAATAGAAAGGTATTAATTTGATTATAACCATGGATGAAAAAATAATGCTGAATTATGTTCATGCTTTTATGTTCAAAATTTGCAACATATCCAAAAATTGTACATCTACATTACCCCATGTCCCATTATGAATATATTCTCCTGGCTTGGCTACATTTTTCACTGATAAAAGGGTTTTCATATTCATTGCAAGATTTTTTCAACACACCTGCTTTGAAAAATATCTGATATATGCAAAGTAACCTATTTTTGTATAGTGAATATCAAAATGTTCATCTGATTGAAATGCAAATCAAAAATTTTTTTTCACAGGTATGTATAAAAATATATATATTTTTTTGTTTCATATAAAGCTATTTATTGCAGTTACATATTTTTTGATTCTTTTCAAATCAGTTTTTACTCTCGGAGTCTGCCAAGGGTTAGCGCAAATGTGTAATGAGGAAAACATATTATGTTCAGATGTAAACATATTATATGTTTACACATTTCCAAATATATATTTTGTTCACCAAACATATCGTTGTTTGCCGCTAAATATGTTTGGGAGAGCCATTTTCCTCCCGTCCTGTGGAAAAACACGCTCTACTTAAAGATGTGACATTCCCAGCACAAAAATGAACCTGAACCGAACGGATTTTCTTAAAAAAAAAAAGTCAGAAATATATAGTTCTCGTGAAGTAACAAATCCTAAACTATACAAATTACTAGGTATATTACGCTCTTTTTGAAAATTGTCATTAATTAAAGTCTGCCAAATAAAACTAGTAGTAATGGATAAAAAATGTATTAACCTAACAGTAAAATAAAACATTGATTATTTCTTGCCATTCATAAATTTGCACTGCATCGAAGATCATACCAAACTTGAAGAACATTTGTAAGTCACATAGTTCTTTAAAAATGTTGAAATATGTATGGTATGCTAAAGCGATCCATAAGCGCATTTTTTCTTTAATTTTCACAATTCATATGCGTCAAGAAAAATGGCACTATTCATTAAAATAAAATGTTCAATATATATTGCTACAACAGCCGCGTCCAAATAATAATAATAATAGTTTGGCGCAACAGTCCTATATAGAACTTCGGCCGAGCTCTCGCCGCGTCCAAAAAATATTATAAATATAAATTTAATAATGAGTCACATCATGATACAACTACCAGGTAGTAGTAACAAAAGTTGCTCCCTCTCAACTAAAAATGTAAACAAATAGAAAATAAAAACAAATGAAAATGACATTAAATTTAAAATTAAAACTTTCAAATAATTGTGATATTTCCTAAAGCAAAAAAACAAAATGATTGGTATGCAACAGGAACCAGAGCTGTTTAGTTTTGCGGTTCCGGACGTTAGTAACTCGATCGGAAATGCTCTCCCGCACACTTAATACAATGCCATGAACATTTCCGAACGCAGGTGGAAATGCAGGGGCTGCATACTTGCATCACTTTTTTTTTACAAAAGCCCTTCGTTACGAGCACCTACATGCATGCGGGTCTCGAAATATAAAATCGGAAACTCGCAACCGTGTTTCAAAAACACAAACTGCAGCACCAGCCCTCAAAAACAATGATGAAATGCAGGGCAAGTGAGATGACAATCATTGCGTGCGCAAATATTTCGCTCCAACGCTATTACAGCTAACGAAGGGCACGTGCAATATAGTGCCAAACGTTCCAATGTATTGAAATACATGCGATGATCGATGACGACTTGAAAAGCAGCTTCATTTAATTTTTCAAATTAAACATAAACAAAAATTATTGAAGTTTGGAAAGGAAATAAAATATACAAAAGTCTTGATAAAAAAAAATTCAAAAAAATTTGACATTACTTTGGGACTTCTGACATTTCGGTAGGCACAGAAGTAGAACAAGAATAAATTTCTCTTTTTATTCTAGTACCTTATAGTTGTATCATGGTGTCGCATTTTTTTATTTTTGTTCATGTCAAATTTTGAAAAATTCCAGTTCAGTCGCTCAGAAGCATTCGTTGACGACGGATGTGTATCTCGACGTATAGAAAAAATTTTGAGTACGCAGCAAGAATCAGGAGACCGAAATCAACTAGAAATGATAGGTTTCATTCCAGATTAGGCCAGCAAACCCTCAATTTCTAGAACAGTGTTATCAGCGCGGATTTAACATTTTGGTAGATATGAAAAGGAAAGCGCTGGTTAACAATAAAACATATCTACATATTATATGCAACATCAAAACCTGCACTCCAGAGAACATTACAATATTGAAATCAAGAAATTCGTTACATAATGTGTTAACAAAATATTGATCTGACGGATGACTCAATATATCTAGCTAAGCGGCCGTCGGAGGTTTTTCATTTCATCGAAACCAAAGTCCCGCCAATGTCTCAAAAGGTACGCAGACTGTCGCCAGAAAAGCTTGAAATAGCAAAAAAAAAATTTGATCATCTACTCGACCGCGGCATTTGCACTCGCTCGAAAAGTCTGTGGCCAGTCCACTGCACTTAGCACGTAAACCAAATGGATCTTGGCGGTCCTGTGGCGACTACAAGCGTCTTAATGCTACAACGGTCGGCGACATCTACCCAATTCATCACTTGCAGGTAAATCTATAGTTTCTGTAACTGATTGCTAAAAAGCTTATCATCAAATCACAGTCCACCCCAACGATGTACCCAAGACCGCCATACTTACACCGTTTGGACTATTTGAATTTAAATTTATGACATTTGGTTTACGTAATGCGGCGAAGACGTTCCAGCGATTTATGGATGAAACGGTTCAACGACTACCATTTGTTTTTCCATATCTGGACGATGCACTGGTCGCATCCTCGTCGTTAGCGGAACATCTAAATCACCTGAAGCAATTATTTGAGCGTTATCGTGATAAACATCGACAAATGTCAATTGGGACAGTCTGAGGTAGAATTTTTGGGTCATCTTGTAACGAAAGACGGTGTTAAAACACTGACACGAAAAGTTGATGCTAATCAGCCTTATCGTGAAGACTTGGGGAATATTCTATTCCCTCGGAATATTTTGTTCCCAGGTAAAATTTGTTGATATCGTCAATCTCCCAAGAACAGCAATTCCTCCGGAATTTTGTTCGAAATTCGAATGCAGGTTTATAATATGGCCAGATTTTTTTTAATGCGTTTTTTTGGTTATCTTTATCATTTCAGATAATAAAGTTGTAAAATAATAGTTCAGATATAAAATATGTATACAGATCTTTATTCTTTATATACTTGCAATGCTAAATCAGCTGTTTTGTCAAATGTCAAAAAGTGTTGTTGAATAAAATTGCGTTGTGTTGTGCAAATAAATATTGAAGTTAAAATTATGTTAAACTGCAATTAAAAGTATATAAAATGACTCTTAATTGTAGTTTTTCATTTAAGAAAATGTTGTGATTAGATTGCGTTCATTTTGCAAGAGTTAAAAAAAAAGTTGAGGTGAAGTTTTTGCAGTGGTTGAATATATCTGTAATTTACTTGTGCAGAAATATATAAATAATTTTACTTAAATAATGTTGGTGCTATCCATGATATTTGTTAACATATTATAAATAAAAGTATAGTTAAATAATGTGTGCTTGTGCTTCGTTTTTAATTAATTCTTTTCCCCGATGAAAAAGTGACGGAATTTTTTCGGCGAAACAGGGGTAATTTTTCCTCCAAAATGTTGTTCATGATACGTAGATTCTTCACGATACATATTTTCCACCAAGGGTAAAAATTCCCTGAGGAATGTTATTCACGATTAGGCTGATTTTGTCATGCAAGAAACCTACAGAAGTATAGGTTCTACGGAGCTTTAATATGCGTGAAGTTAACAACACGGCTTCAACAACAGGAACGGGTGGAATCAACATCTGCCACCAAAAGTAGGCAGATCTGATTTTCACTTTGTTATCTTTGTAAAGAAGTGTAGTTGTGTCATTGTTTCCACTTTTTGTGTAATTCCACAAAAACAGTGCTTTTTTTTTGATCTCATTGTGTATTTTATTTAATGTGTAATTTAGAATCAAATAAAATTATACTACAAAAGAAGTTTCAAGAATATTTCCAGATATATATATAAAACACTATCGCCTACTGAAATTCGATGGCAATCATATAAAAGTTCTTTAGCGGTACGAATCGCTACGTGATTAAAGTATTTGAGTATCCGTCGTCTTTAGACAGTATATATGTACGAATTTATTATATTATTTCAATCATAGAGGTCTCTCTAAAAAAATGTTGTTGTCAAACTATATTAAATTTCAAACAGTGAAACAGAATGTACTTGGATTATTAATAATAGTGATATCAACATATTCAAAGATTTTGAATTTAGTTTAAATTTAAATTGATAAAATTCGAAAATGAGAAACGCTTTTGTATTCCGCAGATCCAGTTCAAATGGTGTTTTATCAGGAAGTGGAAATGACAAATGATGTAATATTTTAGATATAGTTTGTTTAGACTTTGCCCAAAATTTTCAGTCAAAAATATTATCTTGCATTAAAAAAAATCCTTAAAATAGTATGAGTTATATCGATATCTTACAGGCAGCAACCAACAGAAAGCAAATTTCACAGAAGGAGAAAAAGACTCAACTTAAAGTGTCATTTAATTGAGCTGACAATAATAATAGTGTGGCACAATTTCCAAAATATCCAATACTTGCAGAAAAATGTAGATGTCCTAATTTATTTCGAACAATTTTACAAATCATGAATTTTTGGAAAATTTTGATGCTAACTTCTATGTTTTGTGGTTAATGTGGTTAAAAACGTTAAAGACTTAAATTTTAAAAATACAATATATGTAATACCAGCTCTAGAATACGAATTCTGGCCTGGTTTAACTTTTTTTTTCCAAAAATGGACTAAGCCTTTTTGATTCTCAACGGCACATTTTATTGTACTTTTTAATGTCATTAAAAAATTGTGTAATTTTTTTTAGCAAAACTATTGTATGTTTAGGGTTTACCAAAATAACTTCAACAATTTTTAGTCCATATAAACGCAAATGCAGAAAATGGTTTTAATATCGTAAAATCAATATAATATAAAATCATCACATGAGAATTTATTAACCGCATGGGTCGTTTTCAAGAAAACGATTCAGAAGATTTGTATAAATATTCCTCCAAATCCTCCTAAATGCTTAAAAATTATTAAAAATAGTAAAAAAATACAAATTTGATTTTTTGTGCATTATGTCATATTTACGATATCCTTTGAATATCTTAAAAATATAATTGGGTTTACTGGAAAAAATACTTGAAATCAAACACAGTTTAGGTTTTTAGTAAAAATTATTTTAGGTCTTTTCTTTTCTTTTTTTTTATTATTATACTCAGAAGAAAATTTATCATCAAGTACTTAATAGTACGACCATTTGGTGTATGTATTAATAGTTCCATGTATTAATTTTCCAGGTATTGTACCTTTACTTTTAATCGTTTCATACTGTTTTATATGAAATATCGTAACTGATACCAAAATGATGGCAATGAACGATTATCGTTCCGGAATTAAAATGTTACCGGTAAAATATCAGTATGAAAAGTTTTTCAAACTGTAGAAATTGTAGAAAATTATAAACTTTTCATATTTTATATATATATATTTTTTTTTGTGAATATATAACAGAGATGCATTTTGAGAAAATAAAAATGTATCATCAAAAAAATAAAAACGTACGATTTAAAATAAAAACGTACTCTTTTGTGCAAAAAAAGAAAATTTTATTTGAATCGTACCAAAATTTTCGAATCGTCTCCAAAAAAAAAAAAAAAAAGGACAGACGGAAAATTTTCAAAAGGTACAAAATTTTTGAATCAGATCCTAAATGTACAAAATTTTCCCATCGGATCAAAACTGACGACCAAAAAAAAAAAAAAAAAAAAAAAAAAAGGTCCCTCAAAATATTTTCGTACTTCTAACCAAAAACGTGCTACAAAATTTAAAAAAAAAAATACTTAGTACGAACTGCTAAGTATTTTGTACTTTCAAAATAAAAACGTACTCTAAAAGTACGCACTTATGCAACACTGATATCCAATAATATTTTTCAACTATAGAGGATTTTTTGGAAATTTAATAGAACGAGGCGGAATCAACTTCAGTGCAAAGAGAACGAAGTGAAATTCAGATCTGCCTACTTTTGGTGGCAGATGTTGATTCCACCCGTTCCTGTTGTTGAAGCCGTGTTGTTAACTTCACATACGTGGAGATTTATAGGAACCGTAAATTTTTATCGCCGTTTTTTTACCGAATGCCGGCGAAATTCAGCCGTGCAAAAAACGTGACAGAACCAAACTGAAATGGACAGCAGACCGAGGTAGCCTTCGAAACGTTAAAAAAACAACTGGCAGATGCCGCTCTGCTGTCTTTTCCGATTAAAGGTGCTACAATTGCGCTGATAACCGACGCATCAGACAAGGCAATGGAAGCTGTATTGCAACAAATAATTGGCATAGACGGGCAGCCCCTGGGTTTTTTTATAAGAAATTTAGTCAAAGTGAGCAGAAATATAGTACTTACGATTGTGAACTGATGACATTTTTCACATCTATTCGACATGTTCGCTATTTTTTGGAAGGCGCTGAATTTATAGTTTATACCGACCACAAGCCACTGGTATATGCATTTGAACAAAAATGGAAAACACTTTCTCCGCGGCAGACGAGGCAGTTAAGTTTCATCATCCAATTTTCGGTAAATATACAACATATCGGAGGTGCAGACAACGTGGTGGCGGATCGAAACTATTCAGGCACCATCCCCAATCGACTACACAATCCTGTATGATGAACAGGTGAAAAGCAGAGAATTAGAAAGCATACTTGAATCGAATTCAACGTCTCTCACATTGGCTAAATACAAGATAATAATTCAAACAGCATGATTACCGACAACAGCGACAACTCTACAAGTAAATTGCGTTCATATATCACATGTTCTTTACTGTTTTCGATGCGATACATGGATTATCACATCCAGGTGTTAAGGCCACAACCAAACTGATTTCGAAATGGAAAAGCATGAATTCGGAGATCAGGAACTTAGTAAAGAATTACCAGGAGTGCCAGCGGAGTAAAATTTCTCGACACACACGAAACGAGCTGCATACGTTTGCAGTTTGAGCATTTGAATATCGATATTGTGGGACCTTTACCTCAGTCAAATGGTTACACCTATTGCCTTACTTGTGTGGATAGATATTCGCGGTGGATCGAAGCCATTCCTATTCCGGATATTACAGCCGAAACAGTCGCAAAATCATTATTCAATGGATGGAACAGCAGATTTGGTGTGCAGAAATTCATTACATCGGACCAAGGCCGACAGTTTGAAAGCAGTCTATTTAATGAAATGTTGAAAATTTTAGGAATAAAACGCATTCGTACGACGGCCTACCACCCGCAGACAAATGGCCGCATAGAACGTTGGCACAGGGTATTAAAATCGGCTCTAAAGTGCCACTGCGCAGACGCCAACTGGACAGAAATTTTTCCTACCGTTCTACTAGGTCTCAGAAAAGCTGTTAAAGAAGATTTAGGCGCATCAATAGCTGAGATGGTATACGGACAAGCAATTAGACTTCCAGGAGAATTTTTTGATAACAATTCAACAAATCATGTAGATGAACACGAGTTTCTACAAAAACTACACCAACATTTCGAGAAAATGAGACCAACCGAAACATCTCAGCAAGGAAGAAAAGCCGTTTTTGTCCCAAAAGATTTACGTTTCTGCAACTATGTATTCTTACGCGATGATAAAGTGCGAACCCCACTAAAAGCGCCATATGACGATCCTTACAAAGTAGTACAGAGACATCCGAAGACATATACCATCTTATACAATTCGAAACCAATCACAGTATCTATTGATAGGCTAAAACCAGCCTAAAACCCCTAAATTTTAATTTAAATGCGCACGTAATAAAATTAAACACTTTTTTATTTTATTTGAAATTAAATACTCGCGTAATATTTTTTTTTGTATGAAATTTCGTTTTTTTATTACAAAAGTATTTAAATAAATTTTATTTAATTTTTACGTCACTTTTTTCGTAGTGTATCACTTTTCGTTGGAACACTTTCGGAAAAAAAAAAACACTTAGGTCATAACCATTCCACTAAAGTTTAATTATTTGTCTTAAAAAATTGAATTGTCACAATAGTAGAGGAGTGGAATAGTTTTTCTATCGTTTTTGCATCACGTATCTCTATACGCTATCGAACTGACGATAGTAGCTGCTCGCCATCACTTGAGGTATCGTTTTCATAGAAATTTTATTTTGCGTTAATTGACAAAAATTTTAATAAATAGCATGTTGATAAAAAATGTTTATTACAAAATTTTTTTAGAGTTCAAAATATACGATTTAAATAAAAAAAATGTTTTGCGGAAAGTTTAGTAAAGAAAACTAGTATCAAAACGATAGTATCACTTAAAAGTTACGTGAAGCAAGAATCTGCAATCGATCAGACGATATCGTTCACAGCTCTCGTTGAAAAGATTGTCGAGTATCGACTTACGCGATTCCACTCCACTTGAGCGCTCCGAACTGAACATCTTCACTCAAACTTATTTGAGTGATCAAAAATGGTACAACCCTCTTCGCTCAAGCTCATTTGAGCTAGCTCAAATGATGGCACGGACATACACGGGAGCGCATATAGGTGACACGCACGAGCAGACGACTTAATTTATAGGCACGCACGAGAAGCACGATATAGGGATAGAGAAAGCAGGGCTCGGGTGGAACCGTTTCATTTTTATAGAACCAAAACTGGGTCTAGAACCGTTTTTTTTTAATTTTTTATGAAACCGGAATTGAATTTGGAAACAAATTGAATTCAATATTAATTAAGTTACACATGTACATATTGATAGTCATAAAAAATATGTTTTGTATTTTTGACAAATATTACATTCTCTTATTTTTCAAAAGATGTATATTATAATTAATGTTGACGTTTAATTTAAGACCTTGTCCCTGCGAGGAAACTTAAATACGACTATGAAATCATAAATGGTTAATTCATATTATGCCAAAAAAAATTACTTCGTTTGTGGAGCCCCAAATAAATATAAAAAATATGGTAAAACAATTTAAACAGATATTGGAAAAATTTTAGCTTTTCAGATGGTGGGGTTTAGAGATTTGATGATTTTAAAAATGTATAAAAATCACTAAAGTGGAGTTAATCAATTGAATATTGAAAGAGATCGTTTTCGGCAAATGAATTTATTTTGCAACGTGCTCATACTTTGCTCTCAAAATTTAACATATTTGGTGTAAAAAATGAAGTTTATTATAAAAGCAGTTTTTATTTTTTTTGAACGAAAGTTCGTTTTTCCCTCAATATGTGTCAAAATTCTTTTGCAACAAATGCATATATAAATGCTTGTTTTATATCAATATTTTTTGTGTTAGTGTAAAACATACATGTTGGAATGAGCCCAACGAAGTTTGCATACAAACACAAATGATTTTCTATAAAAGTTTATTTAGCCCCTAATCATGTATCTTTTTAATATCGTCTGACTAACACTCGCCGGCCTCAGCAGTCCAGAGATAGCGCGCTGGACTTGCATTCTGAAGGTCTCGGGTTCGAATCCCGGCTTGGGCATGGGCGCTCGTGGTGATATTAACCACAAAATTGTAGGGACTAGATTTCACAGTACAATGGATATAGTCTGTCTGAGTGCTGTGTATCTTAGTAGATATTCCAAAAAAAAAACACTCGTTTTCAGTCCCCTTCGTCTAAAATTGGTTAACGTATTTCAAACGTTTCGTTCGTTTCGATCTTTGAATCGAATGTTTGTGCAATATTTTTCTTTTTCTAACTATTTTTGGATATACAAAAATTTTTTTTTTTTTACCTAGTCGTATGATTTATGTAAAAAAAACTCAAACCAAACGTACTCAACGATTCGTTTGATACACCGAAAAAATACTGTATTAAAAATAACTAAAAATGTCTAAAATAAATAATATGTATTTATTTTGACTAAACTGATATAGTTGTTTTTGTCTGAAAAATTACTACATAATTTAAGAGCTTTTCTATACAAAATTTCAATACATATGTATTAAAATACCTACATTTTGTCTTTATTTATACGTCCAGAAATATGTAGAGAAATTACTACATATGCCTTTAATTTTACAATAATATGTAGTTATTTTACATTGTTGTGATAATTAATAAAATAACATATTTTTTTTATTAATTCGAAAAATTATGTGAATGAATATTGTTTTAATTATAAATCTAAAAACTATTTAGTTGTATAGTACAAATACAACTAAAGATTGTTACTCACAACCACAAGAAAAATGTACCATTAAATAAATAAATTAATAAATAAATAATTAAATAAATAAAATTATAAATAAAACAAATATTTTCCTGATCATAAGATGAAAGCACTACTAAGCATCATCAGTTCTGACGACTCAAAGGAATGGCAAGCACTTAAGTGTTTCTTTTCAGTTAAAACACATAAGAATAATATGTTATGGTAAAACCATGCGATGGTAAAATCATACCATGGTAAAACCATAAAGTTGGCATATGAGAGAACGAACATTGAAAACAACAAAAATTTGCCGTCCGATGCTTACGTCATGGCGTGTCACATCAGCAAACTAGTCATCTGCAGCTGCGTGCTATATTTGTGTACTGCAGAGTTGACACCTAACTTTTAAAACTAAAAATATTCAGCGGTAAACTTAGTTGGCAGCTCTATAGTCTTCTCTCATTAAGACGGTTCGGTCAGATGCTACGGACAGTTTTGGTATATTTATATACCTCATCCGTCGTGTGCAAAAAAAACAACAACAAAAAACAAGTTCTTCAATATGAAACCAAAGAATACGAGGGACGACCTTTCGTAATTCATTCTTCAGTGATCCCACACGTATTCAATGGAAGCAAAAAAACAAAACACCAATACAGATTGTGCAATATGAGAGAACGAATTTTCAATACATGGTGTAATAAAAAATTAGACAAATAAAGGCAAATGTATTTAAAAACCAACAAAAAATTTAGTAGAAATACATTTTTTCAAAACAAAGACTTAAAATGTATATAATTTACTATATAATATTTCGGACGTATTAAAAAAGACAAAATGTAGTTATTTTCAATACAAATGCATTAAGATTTGTAAATAAATGCAGTAAAATTATGTAGTTAATTGCATGAAAAATAACTATATCAATGTTGTAAAAACGGATACATTTGTGTATGGACGTAAATCAAATACATATCCTTTCTTTTAATACAGTTTATTTCGTTGTATGGACATTAGACTGATAATGAATTTGTATGAAAAAAAATCATCGTGTTTGATTTTGAATTAATTTTAGATGGGAATCGAACTTTTGAGTTTAAAGTGTTTCAGGCTAGGCGTGCTAAAAAAACGAAGGATGTCTGTTTAAATAATAACTGCTTCTGTATTTTTTATCCGATTTTTTTTATTGGTAGTTTCTTGAAAAGCTAATAAAATAGTCCAACTGATGACTTATCCACTTTTTTAGTTTAATGCTTTTGAGAGACATAATTTCAACACAATTTTGAAATTATCGATTTAGGTACGATAACGCCTACTTTGAGGTCCCGGCGGGGCTATTTCCCATATTCGGATTTAGCTGAAATTTCTTCACATCGATTTTCTCATCCAATAGAGAATTTCTAGGGGGTGGCCTCCTCTCGATTCGAAATCTTGATTTTCCATTGTCAGTCTAATGGACATGTGCACAGCTTCGCCGGTGCGAAGTTCTTGTTTATATTTTTTTGATTTGAATTATATTTGATTAAATTAGTACAATAAGAAATGTTTCTTTCACAGAGGTCAGTTTATAAAACACGAAAAAAAGAACTGCACTCGCCTCGCCCATCTCTAGTTATAGCTTTTAGCGTTTTTTTTTTAAATTTAGTGGGTTTTTTGTATTTCTCCTAGTACTTATTATATGACTTATGTATTGACAAAATGTATTTTTAAAATTATGGTTTTAGAGGAACTATGCAGAAAAAAACATTGAAATACTCTAGGTTATTTTGCTTCTTCTCCGTTTTGGTTCCAAGATCTTCACTTTAGGTTCACACTTGCTGAGAAAGAAGTGCTCCGAACACGTGGAAGATCAGTATTAGTATAATTTGTATAGCATAATTTGATAGATTGATATATGGTGGTGCAAAATTGAAACCATTTTTTCCCCCATTTTCAAAATATCTGATTTTTTTTTTTGTCAGGGCACGTTCGCCCCTCAATGAAATTCTAATTTGATAATATTAGTTGAAAGCTGTTATAAATTTGCACCGTATCTTGTTAATGTGCAATCAAGCTCAAAAGAGTACGATCACTACAAATGTCGAAAAAAATGAGGGTGAATTTGTTCAAAACAGAGGGAAATTGTCGGGGTTTCGTCGGGTAACCCCTATTATAGAAAACATGATCATTGCCTTGTCATGTCCTTGTCATGCTCACCATAGCCGGGTTTACATTATCTAAACAGTCAATGGTTACGATCATAATTATATTAGTTGTCCATTAGTTTCAATCGGGTAATGATCGGGATTTTATGAGAAAAGCCCTAAATATTTTTTTATAAACGGGAAACTATCAGAAATATTTTACTATTATTATGAACATATTTTTTTGATATTGAAGGTCACCCCCTAGAAATGCTCTATTGAATGAGAAAATCGATGTGGAGAATTTTCAGCGAAATCCGAATATGGGAAATGGACCCGCCGGGACCTCAAATTAGGCTTTTTCGTACCTAAATCAACAATTTCAAAATGTAATTGAGATGACGTCCTTCAAACACATTAAACTAAAATTGTGAATATATGGCACGGAACAAATTCATACAAATTGGGTATTTTGTACCAACAAATAAAACAACAAACAATTGGCAAAATGCATTGAGTGGCAGATCGTACAGCTGTTTCAGAGGCAGCGAAGTTGTGGAAAATCTGCAGCCTATACGTAGCAAATTGCTGCACGCCACAACAACTTTGGCAAAATCTTGAGTTGACGCAGTTTTTGCATTCTTTGCTTTTCGTTCTTTCTTATAATAATAATTCTTATTGTGTTCATTGGAAAAGGAAAACTTTAGGGACTTGAAATGTAGAATCTGCAGAGAAAGATCGCTGATGAAGGGGCTTGGCTGTCTCTGAAACAGCTGTACGATCTGGCACTCAATGCATTTTGCGAATTGTTTGTTGGTACAAAACACCCAATTTGTACTGACTGGACCTTGAGCACGTTAGGACAATATTAATTATTAATTTCTAAAAAAATTAGTAAATACTGCATCAAAAAATGCATTAATTTCGCTATATTTTAAAAACTACAATTTTTTATTTCATCCTAAAATAATCACTAGGGATGTCAAAAACAAATTTGAGATGGGAATCGAACTTTTGAGTTTAAAGTGTTTCAGGCTCGGCGTGACTGATGAAAATAAAAAGCGAATGATGCCTGTTAAAATAGTCACTGCTTCTGTATTTTTTATCCTATTTCTTATACCCTACACTAAGAGTGAAAGGGTATATTCAGTTTGGTACCCCGTTTGTAACACCCAGAAGGAAGCATCTCCGGTATGGAAAAGTATATTCTTGATCAGGATGACCTCCTGAGTCGATTTAGCGATGTCCGTCTGTCTGTCCGTCTGTCTGTTGAAATCCCTACTACTTTTAAAATTGAAGAGCTAGATAAATGAAACTTATGTGCGCTGTATGTGCGAAAAAATTGGCGGTCCATTGTGACCTATGATCCGACCACTTATGTTCAAATCTCTCATATAAAATGTACATATAAAGATCAATTTTTATGTATACGTGCTTAGGTAAACTTTTTTGGTCAAATATATATTGACATCATGCTCAAATACATGATAATTATGTTTTCCGGCGAAAAGACTTGTGGTTCACAAAAAAAAATCGAAATTCGGTACACCTACCCATTTGTAAATATGGGTATTAGTTATTTTCAGGATTCGTATACCCTGGTGACCTATATATCACTTTGAATGGTAACCACACATATGGGTATTTATAGTCGGCTTAGACCGACTATAATTTTGATAATCCTAACTATCATAATTACTTTAAAATTTCCCATGTTATCTAACCTTCCCAACTGGTTTTTATTTATAGTTTGTAGAAAACCTAATCAAATTTTTCAACTGACGACTTACCCACTTTTTTAGTTTAATGTGTTTGAGGGATATAATTTCAATACAATTTTAAAATTGTCGATTTAGGTACGAAAAAGCTTACTTTGAGGTCCCGGCGGGTCCATTTCCCATATTCGGATTTCGCTGAAAATTCTTCACATCGATTTTCTCAGCCAGTAGAGCATTTCTAGCGGTTGACCTTCTCTCGATTCGAAATCATGATTTTCCATTGTCAGTCTAATATACATATAATGATCACACATGCCTTCTAATCTTAAATTTAATATATAATTTTTAGTTTTCCAAATGTAAAAATAATGATATAAAATGATAGTAAATATTATCATTAAAATAATAATTTTATCAGTTGTCTTAATCATAATATATGATTAACAAGGACTAACAAACTTGCAGCGATACCGCACTCAGTATAAACTAATTGTTGTAAAGCAACAGCCACAGATATAGTTTGTTGTATTTCGATTCGCATATGTTTGCAAAAGTATTCGATTCGGATTCGATATACGAAAAGACAAGGCCGAAAAAAGATATAACCAAAACCAAACACATGAATTATTCAGACCAAAGAAACGGGAGTCCGTCGTTCTGCAAACCATTGTTTTAAACAAATAACTTGTTTTGTACAACAAGTATTTGTTGTGGGCGCAAATGGCGGAAGGAGTAACGAGCTGGGCACCACTGAATGAGATCACAATGAATACACAGAGTAATATCCAATCATATATTCATCCATATCTATTTTTATTCGATTTAATATCTGGTAATATATGTGGCTTCACGAATGCCATATATGCTGGCATCATATATGATATATCAATTATTTATATATTTATATATGATCATATATCTGCAAATATATCGCACGATATCCAATCACATCTGATTCCATATCTACCATATGTGTATGACCAGATATGATTATGTATGAAATCATATCAAATTAGATATGATCATGTATGGAATCATATATAATTATACATGACTTGATGTAGTTATATATAACCACGGGTAGTATTCTGTTAATGAAAAAAGTTCAAAGATCATCTTAGGCTAAAAAAATTTAAATGTTCAAATTTCAAAAATCTACGTATTCTATGTTATAAATAATTTTTCATATCTTCGTTGTAGAACGTTACCAACTACTTTGTCAAAATGCCAATTATACATTTACATTCATTTGTCATTATTTGATCGATGAGCTCAATATTTGTACCAAATTATAAGAAAATGTGCATTGGTATTTAAACTTCAAAATGTATTAAATACTTTTTGTAATAATAACCAACCAACTCGAAATTTAAAATTTTCATAAAAATTTATACGGGGACTTTTAGTTCTTAAAACGACAATATATTTTTATTTTTCTGGTGTTTGCACTTCAAACCAAAAATTCAAAACTCACAAAAAACTCGTAGCAAATAGGAAATTTAAAAATCAAAAATTATAAATCGTCAAAATATGAGCAAATTCATGAAACCTTTAACTTTTGGATTTAACAAAAAGTTAAAGCACTTTTAAATTTAAACTTATATGCGCTTATGTAATATAAATTCATTTGCGTGATTCACTTTTAATGATAGCAGTCAATGTTAGGGGATGGTAAAGTTTTTTCATGGAAAATTCGAAAGTCTAAGGGATAAATTGCCTGAAATTTTTTTTTTTTATAATACCATACAGTCAAAAGACCGTAACCAACAAAAATTTTACTGGAGGCGAAAAAACGTCTCAAAATCGAGTATTCAAAAAAAAAAAATTTTTTTTTGTTAAAATATTCTTTAAATGAGCTGATAGCCAGGGCAATTATGAGCCCTGTCGCACACTGGTCCAAAAGTAAAAAAAGCTGGTCATAATTCAATATTTTTTTCTAAAAAAAAGGTAAATTGTTAAAAACGGTAAAGTGTTCCGCATTGTTCGGCTAAACTTTTAATGCAGTTTTGTTGCCTAATGTAGGAACATTTCAAATCAGTTTTTAAATTTACCAAATAATTGCTTTTGTGAAAAAAACAACTTAAAATTTAAAATATGGGATTTTTAATTTAAAATAGAAATGTATGCGAGAGGGACGATGAAAAATATTGAAACTCTTGGTATTCTTTATCAATGTCTTCTTTATCATCTTCTTCATCTCTGTTATCTTCTTTCTTTTAAGATTGTTCCTTTTAAACAAATTTCTTATACATTTTATTTCTTATAAATTTTATGTACATATTTGAACTTTTTCAAAAAAAATAAATGGTCAGTTCATTGCAATTTTTATACCGAATCACACGTATTTGAATCACATATTTAACGCTTATTTTTCTTTAATCCAAATAGACGATTTTCAGAATTTTTACCAGCTTTTTTCAGTTTTGGACCACTGTGCGTAAGGGACATTTTCATTCGGATTTATCTATCATACAATCCGAATCGAATTCGGAAATATAGCAGCACACGATCCGTGCTGAACGGAATTTTAACATATTTTATGTCGTAATGTGATTTTTTGTGTGAACAATCTTTTGTTTTGCATTAATTTATTAATTTTTGCAGTAATTCATGCTCATGTCAAACAAATGCCGCAGAATCTATTTCTGTCTATGTTTGGTCCTAACAATAAGTTTTTAAATTATGCATTTTGCCACTCGTATATTCCTCAAAAGTGGTTTAAAAAACATGTTTATGAATTTGAGGTAAATTTTTTGATTTGTAATGTTTTTGATTTGTTTTGTATGCCGACTTTGTTATAATCCAAAAAGCAGTTGCGACCTCGATCGGTTTTCGATTTTTGGTCGGTTCCAGGAGTTATTTTTTATACTTTCGTCACGGTCTCCCCTTTTAGAAGGGAATGGCAGCATTTATAAGGATTCCAGCGACCCTATAAAATAAACTTCAACCAATTCACATTCCGACACAACAATGTAATAATAATAGTTTGGCACTACAGTCCAGTTTATAACTTCGGCCGAGCTCTCTCACCATTTTGATCTGTGCGTGTTATATTTGTACTCAAATTGGTAGGACCTACAGTTTATTGCCGAATCCGAACGGCAGGTGAGAGCTTTTCATAGGCAATGTTTTACTCTCGTAGGTTTGCCATTTACTTCCGAGAGGTAGCGCGGTATAGAAAAATGTTTCTATGAAAAGATGTTGTTAGCTCCAGTCCAGGCTTTAACCGGGGACCTTTCAGCTCGCAGTCCAACGCACTAACCATTGAGCTACCGCGACACAACAATGCGTTTATAGAAAAAGTTCTAAAAATTAATCCATTCCGCACGGATCCTGTGATGCCATATTTCCGCATTTTTTGACAGATTTTTGACACTTTCTTCGAATGCATTGTTGTGTCGGAATGTGATTTGGAAGTTTATTTTATCAAAATGTAAAAAAAAATTGCCATGCCCTTCTAAATTTGGAGATAGTAACGAAAATTGAAAAAATGTTACCCTCACGGTCCCCTGGAACAGTCCAAAAATCGAAAATGGACCTGGGTCACAACTGCTTTTTGGATTATAAGAAATTGGGCGGTGAAAAAAATATAAAAATTGTAACGCCATGCGGAAAACAAAATTGGAAAAAACTTAAAACGCTTTACATACACGTAAACAAGGCCCACGAAATTGTTTTGACCAACAAATTTTCGAAACTTAAAAAAATAATCTTGAAAATAAAAATATGCTTAACTGAATTAATATTTTTCATCGAATTTATTTGTGAATTTTTTTAAACATTCAACATCTGCGAACAGATCCGTCCGCAGATTTACGCAATGATGTGATCAATACCTTGGAGTTCTGGCGTGATGCAGAGTCCACTGTGTGACTGTCTCTGGTAATATTCGTGGTACACGGCATGTTCGTCTGGCTTGCCGATATGTCGTTTTAGATCGCCAAGGAGCTGGATGCGACACAGCATTCCCTTGCAACTCTTATCTGCCGGCGATACTCGTCCGCATGTGCTAGTACTACACGTAATGGACGAGGGAGAAGCTACCAGCAAACAGCCCTCACTAACCGTCTATTTTGTGTGCTGTGGGCCACGATGGCCGGCAATCCGACGAATCTATTTCAGCAGTGTCTGCAGTATGAGGAGCTCGACTGGAAAATCTGTAGCTATCCATCCGTATCGCTCGAGAATTGCAAATGGCAGCTGGCCATCTATTACATTTTTTAAAGGCTATGGATCCAAATCAAATCGATGCCTACTCAAATTATTAAAGACAAATTGAACAAATTTAACTCTGTTTTAAGTTTTTTTTTTGTTGGTAATCGCGGATTTTCCATTCCGTATTCCAATTCGTATTCGTAGTGGAGATTCATGATTGCCCTGAATAAAATATTATATTATTTTTTTTTTATTTTGTTATGTAATTGATGATTTATTTTATTTAATAATTAGGTTCTTTGGTTAACTGCATGTACAGCCGCAGTGGGATGCTACACCAATGAAAAGCGTAAACGTATAGTGGTACATCAAGTTCTAGGACATTGCTTTTCCGTCTTATCCAGTGCTATATCAGCGGTTATATGTTACCATAATATTGAAAATCGTCCTGCAAGCGGAATCTGCGTGGCCAATCACACGAGCCCAATAGATGTTTTGGTGCTTATGTGCGATACAACATATTCTCTTGTAAGTTTCGATATTTCTATTTATTTTTAATTTTATTGCGATTTATTGCTTATTAAATAAGGCGAGAATATTCTGGCATAGCTTTTATGTGCGAGTAGTCGTATTTTTACAAGTCGGCAAAAGTTTATTATTTTATTATTAAAATAAAGATATATCCCAGTGAGTCGTCTCAAAACATTTAGGAACTATTCCGTACACAGAAAAAAATTTTGTACGTATATATAACAATTGATATTAGTAGCAAAAAAAATCGTATTCCAATTAAAAATATGAATGTATATTAATTAATTGTATTTACATATTTTTTAATTAAAATATTAATAGGAATTAATTTAATATAATTTCAATACAACTAAATCTTTAATAGTATTACAACTTTTATTTGTAACTTTTGATTTATTCTTTTTCTTTAATTGCAACACTGTTTTTTTTCTGGATTTCATTTTGTTTTTTGTTTGTGCGTCTCGTGCGTCGGCGGCGTCGTTCAGTTTCTTCTAACATTTTTTTCTTCTACGTTGCTATTTTAAAACATGATATTGCATTATTTAGTGTATGTTATGTTATTAAAGCATTAAATGACTCAATTTATTTTTGCTTCATTAAAAAGCGAATATGAAATTTTATGCTTGACTAAATTAATTGGCCCACCTGTAGAAGTTGTGAAAACTGACTTCGGTAAAACATTCGTTAGTTTGAAAGAATTTTACAAAGCATATCAAACAGTATAAATACTTATTTAATATTTATTTTATGTTATATATTGAATTAAATTATTTTTATTTTCATATGTTTCTTTTCGACAAATATTTTATTTAATTTAACAAAACATTTATTTGATCCAATTTCTATCGAATGAAATTTTTAATTGATATTACTAATTAATTAATTAATGATTCAAAAATTCCCCATAAAAAATATAATATATATAACAACTTTAATATCAATATGCCAAAAAAATTAATTGAAGTTTCTCCAATTAACATATTCTCAGTATTACGAATATGGAAATCAATGCTACTAAAAGTTACATCGGCTGAGTTTCAATTAAAAATTAATTGGATTGATTAACATTTTAGTTATATTTACACACTTGTTTTTCTGTGTGTAGCTAAACGTCAGAATTATCTCACCATACTCACAGAGTTATGTTCAGAAAAATGGTCCAAATAGATAAGCCAGAGCACTTAAAGGGACATACGTATCTCACCTCTTTCTTTACGACGGTTTAATCTAATGAATATCTGAACAAAATAAAATTCGAAAATTCTCTCTGAAAATTTAACGTCAACATAAAAGACTTTATATAAGAGAAATCTGACTTTTCGCCGACCAAAAGATGATCTAAAAGAAAATGGATGACAAATGATGTTTTTTGAATGTGGATTTTTAAATATGAAATTTACAATCGATATAAATTTGAAATAAACATAAATAACCACATTGCAACAAAACTAATTACCGGTGCAAATAAATATCTCAATCAAAATTAATACCGCCTATATATCACTTACAATTGGTACTAAATATAGCTTAATATATAGTTTAGACTTCAATACATACACTAAGAAAACAAGATGTTGCTGAAAGTCTTGCTGCAACTATCCTTTTAAATTTACGCCTTGTAGCAAATATTCAAACATCCCATAAGTTTCAATAAAGTTGCAGTAAAACTCTTGGTATTATTGAAATATGACGTATATGCAGATAGTTACGAGATGTTTGCCACAACAGCAATGAAAATTGAGATATTTACAGTTGACTGATAGCAAACATCCTGAGTTCTTGGACATTTGCAGCAAAATTTTTGAGGTATTTTGTCATTTGACTACCATAAAAAAGGAAAATGGCGTACTTTTTCCTTACGCTCGAGTTATCCACAACAATTAAGTAAAACAAATGGTGTAAAAAAGTGCCAACTCGAATATTACATGTTAATGGTAAAAGTGAAATTAAAATATCCTGTGATTTAAATTATCAATACGTGATGGAAAATATTTCTTTTCAGAGTTTACTCTGATGACAGCATCGCCGGACGGACTTGATTCTTCTGCCAAGAAATCTCAAGCCGTTGTATAATTTTACCTTCAAAGGATTTATAAAGACGATGGCGATATCCAGTTTTAATTTTAGAATAAATACAAGTACATTTGATTCATTTTGTTTCAATTCAATAAAAATTACTCGGCGAATTCTAATGGTGTACCTTTTCCAAATATTCATCAACTATCTTCCTATTTGTAAGATGTTTATTTGATGGTTGCTATACATAATCGTACATTTGAAAGATGCTTGCTAGCAATATTTATCGTATTCGACGGATGTTTGAGAGATGGTTGTTTCAAATACGATTTAAATAATTTGTAAATAACTTTATATTTAGGGTTGTGATATTTCTGGTAATTATCTTTGTTTTCTTAGTGTACATTCAATACATTTTTTTGTAACACACCCATTCCAACCACCGCCCACTTCACATCCCCACCCTATAAAGTTTATAAAATAAAAAAGTTAAAGTTTATAAAAGTTTATAAAATAAAAAAAAGAAAAATTTAATACTGACAAATTCTATAAGGACTATGATAGTTTTCTCAACAATTAAAAAAAATATTAATAATTTTTTATATTAAATTAGGTTTTATCATATTTTTGGAATATATTTTTAAATATTTTTTTTATTATGTGAATTCATCATAAAATATTAACCAAATTGCAATTGTTGTTGGCATCTAACTTTATTCGATGCAAGTATGTCCACTTAGGTTATGCCACAATGCACGTTAAAATAGTATTGCAATTAATTGAAAAATATTTATTATTAAAAATATTTTATTAAATTATCTACAACACACACTGGAAGATATCAACCACACGCTTCAAAAATGTTTAACCTGTTCTCACTTTATCATCGATGTAATACCTGCTTCTGAGGATAATTTGGTGAAAATCGTCGTAAAATTGTGTAAATCTTAAAATGTGCCTGTTTTGGAGAGCGTTTTATAAAATTCAAAAGAGCGTACTTACTGACTTATTTGGCCATTACAACCCATGTTGGGTCTCGGTCGCAGCAATTACGCCTCGCCAGTCGCTTCTGCATTGCGCGCGTTATCGCTAGTTTTGCACTCCAAGTGTTGTCAGGATGTCTCGCACTTGGACGCTTCACCGGAGATTCGGACGCCTTCTGCTACGTTGACCACTGGGTACAGAATTGAACACCTTTTTTGCTGGAGCGCTTTCATCCATACGCTCGACATGCCCAAGCCAGCGTAGGCGCTGGATCTTAATGCGTCTGACTATGTCAATGTAGGCGTAGAGCTCATACAGCTCGTTGTTCCATCTGATTCTGTACTCGTTTTCAACGCATATCGGGCCATAGATTTTCCGAAGAATCTTTCTCTCGAACGCTCCTAAAGCTAATCAAAAGAGCTGTTCTTATAAAAATGAACTCCATACATAAAAGAGATTTTATTATGAAAAATTATTTCATGACACGTTCTTTAAAGTTTCCGGATTTTAGCAACTTTAATATTTGTTCCCGAGTATTTAAAAAAAAAAAAACATTAAGTAGGTGCATAAAATCTAGAGTTTTCAAAAAATTTTAATGAGCCTCACTTTTTGGGTTAATTGACCAAACCTACGAATATTGAATATTTTGACCGTTTTCGTGCAGTATTGAGGATGTGCATCAATTTAATAGACGATTATTCACATAAATTATTTGTGTACTTCTTGGAATCGAAATCGGATGTTTTAAATACATTGAAAGAATTTAAACAAATGGTAGGAACACAAGACGATCGAAAAATTAAAATCATTCGATAATTTTGTAAAAATGCTGGCATTGTGCATCAAACTACAAATACTTATACGCCTGAACAAAATGGAATAGCAGAGAGATTCAACCGAACAATTGTCGATTTTCGATGTAAAAATAGACAAATCGTTCTGGGCAGAAGCGGTCAATACGGCGGCGTACATAATGAACAGATCTACAAATATTTTGTATGTTGACAAAACACCGGAAGAGTCTTGGACTGGAGTAAAAGTTAATTTGAGTGGCATGCGAATTTTGGATCGTCTGCGATGGTTCACGTGCCTAAACAGAAGAGACGTAAGTGGGACTCTAAATCGAAAAAGATGATATTTGTTGGATATTATGCTACAACAAAAGTTTATCGATGTTTCAATCCGATAACTAAAAAGATCGAAAAAAAAAAACCAAGATGTGGTGTCATGGAAACGGAAGCGGAAATAATTGACTACGATCCGGTTAATAGTAATGAACCAATCGATTCAGTTAGGGATTTGATAGAAACATTATCCACGTCACAAAATGAAATTGTCATTCCATGTGTTGGAAATGAAGAGGCAAATGGTATTGATCCAGATGAAACAAACATTAATGTCAGCGAAGATTCATATAGTGATGGTTCGACATATACAGATGCAGAAGAATCTGTGTTTCCGATCACACCTTCACAATATTTACGAAGAACGCAGCGTATTCCAGTACCTCGTAATTTTTATGAGTATGTAACTTATGTGACAAATATGAACGATGAGAACATTGAGCCAGAAACAGTCGAAGAAGCTATGGCTCGAGTAGATAGCAAAGAATGGAAAGTTGCCATGGAAAGCGAAATACAATCTTGGCAAATTGTCGATTTAGTACGGATCGATTAGGCCATAAATCCAAGCAGTAGACAGTGGAAATGTTAAATTAGAGGCTGCGTTGAATACATTTGGGCTCACGAAATTGAAAATGGATCCGTGTGTTTATTATAGTCCAGGTGGAGAGTTGATTGTAGGAATCTACGTTGATATATTAATTTGTTGGCGAGATGTCGAGCTTCGAGACAGATTGAAGGCGGTGTTGAATAGTGCATTCAAAATGAATGGGCCAACAATTGTATCGGTCATAATAAATCGTACGACAGAAATTCAATTGGAATTTGTCTGCATCAATCGCATTATATTAGTGATATACTCACGAAATTTAGAATGTCTGATTGCAAACCAGTAACAACGCCAAGCGATCCGAATCATAAGCTTTCAATTCAAATGTGTAATGGACATGATAATATGGAAAGGGTTCCCTACCAAGAGGCCGTTGGTAATCTTTTATATTTGGCACAAGGGACTAGACCGGATATAGCATTTGCTGTAAATGATGTTAGTCGATTCAATTCCAACTATGGTAAGCCACATTGGATAACAGTAAAGCGTATTTTAAGGTACTTAAAAGATACGATCAACTAATTCATTTTACTGGCACCGATAATTTGAATGGTTTTTCGGACGCTGACTGGGCGTCTGATATTGACAAGCGTCGATCATGTACGGAATACGTTTTCAACATGTGTGGTGGCGCAATATCATTGGGAAGCAACATACCGTAACATTGTCGACCATTGAAGCCGAATATATGGCTTTGTCTGCGGCCGTGAAGGAGGCAATGCTCAAGCAATTTTGGAAAGAAATCGATTCAATCTGAACAGATCGATCAATATTGACATCGTGCGATAACACTGTTCTACAAATTGAGGGTTGTTGGCGTCCACAGAAATGAAACTTATCATTTCTTGTAGATTTCGGCTCCTGATTCTTGCTGCGTACTCTATACGTCGAGATTTTTCAAGAAAAGGCCATTTTTGGTACTTTATATCGCAAGTTATCGCACGATTTCGACATGTAGCAGATGCAAACTTTATCACAAAATAAAATATGAACCTTTCCCTACGGATAATTGGCAAAAAAAAATCTGGGTCCAGATATTAGTTTTTGCAAAAAATCAAAAAGAAATTTGTGTTACCAAAAAAGTGTGTCGGGAGAGTAATTTATCACAATTCTCTAAGCTCTCTTGAAAACATTTAAATATTAGTTCGCAATGTGTTTGCTGTCAAAATTTCGAAAAAATGTTTTAAACTTTATTTTACTGAAATTTTTGGAATATTGTTTTAAAATTTGTTATGAAATATTTGATTAAATTGGATGGAATTGCACGCAGACATATACAATTTCATACTCATATAATGTAGTGGTGCTAGATGCAAATTCTTAGCATCTGGTGTACGCATTATGGGAAAACATGATGGGGAAAATTGCACTGCGTAATCCCATGGTGTGTATCTGATTCAGCAGGCATTAATGGGTTAAAAAAAAAATCAAATATACATCCGTCGTCAACGAATGAGCGATTGAACTGAAATTTTTGAAAATTTGACATGAACTCATTATTAAATTTAAATTTATAATATTATTTTGTCGCGACTGTTGTAGTAATATATATGAACATTTTATTTTAATGAATGTCAGATTTGGGACTATTTTCGTGACCCATATGAATATGAAAAAAAAATGCCCTTATGGATCGCTTCAGCATACTATACATATTTCAACATTTTTAAAGAACTTTGTGAGATACAAATGTTCTTCAAGTTTGGTGGGATCTTCGATGCATTGCAAAATATGAATGGCAAGAAATAACCAGTGTTTTATTTTACTGTTAGGTTAATAATTTTTTTTATCCATTACTACTAGTTTTATTTGGCAAACTTTAATTAATGCGTAATATACTCAGTAATTTGTATAATTTAGGATTTGTTACTTTGCATATTTTAGATATTTTTAAAGCAGGTGTGTTGAAAAAATCTTGCCATGAATATGAAAACCCTTTTATCAGTGAAAAATGTAGCCGAGGACAAGGTTCATATTTTATTTTGTGATAAAGTTTGCATCTGCTACATGTTGAAATCGTGCGATAACTTGCGATATAAAGTTCCAAAATGGCATTTTTTTTGCAACTATGACGGTTTTTTGCAGAATCTCGACGTATAGGGAAAATTCCGAGTACGTAGCAAAAATCAGGAGACCGAAATCTACCAGAAATAATAGGTTTCATTACTGTTGAAAATACTTGTAGAACAGTTTAATCAAACACAAACATATCTTGAATATATGCAGCAAACTATTAATAAATATTATTTAATAATTAAATTATTATATTAAATCATTAAAAATTGGTCAAAAATTTTTACTTTCGACTGTGCTTGTCTTTCTTCGAAACTTTGGCTAAGTACAAAATTAAAACTATTAAAAAATATTTTAACTATTAAATTGAACTATTAAAAATGGGTCAATAATAATTAATTTTCTTTTATTTTTGGCTATCTTCGAAACTGTAGCTAAGTTCGACAAAAATATTGAAAAATATTATAATTTGAAGATATTGTCTTAATGTGCTCAAGGTCCAGTCGGTACAAATTGGGTGTTTTGTACCAACAAATAAAACAACAAACAATTGGCAAAATGCATTGAGTGGCAGATCGTACAGCTGTTTCAGAGGCAGCCAAGCCCCTTCATCAGCGATCTTTCTCTGCAGATTCTACATTTCAAGTCGCCTAAGTTTTCCTTCTCCAATAAACACAATTAGAATTATGTGCATTGAAGAAAGAACCAAAAGCAAAAATGTAAAAACTGCATCAACTCAAGATTTTGCCAAAGTTGTTGTTGCGTGCAGCAATTTACTACGTATAGGCTGCAGAGTTTCCATTTCATCGGTACAAATGAAATGTAGAATCTGCAGAGAAAGATCGCTGATGAAGGGGCTTGGCTGCCTCTGAAACAGCTGTACGATCTGCCACTCAATGCATTTTGCCAATTGTTTGTTGTTTTATTTGTTGGTACAAAACACCCAATTTGTACCGACTGGACCTTGAGCACGTTAAGACAATATCTTAAAATAATCAAAAGAGGTCGTAAAACAAAAACAATTAATTGTTAACGCAGTGCGCGGCGTTTAAAATCTAAAAGATTTTTTATATTTTTTAAAAATAATAAAAAAAAACATTTTTTATGCAAAGTGCAGCCTACGTATTTGATTCTGTGGATCTCTGCAGCCTATACGTAGCAAATTGCTGCACGCAACAACAACTTTAGCAAAACCTTGAGTTGATGCAGTTTTTACATTTTTGCTTTTGGTTCTTTCTTCAATGCACATAATTCTTATTGTGTTTATTGGAGAAGGAAAACTTAGGCGACTTGAAATGTAGAATCTGCAGAGAAAGATCGCTGATGAAGGGGCTTGGCTGCCTCTGAAACAGCTGTACGATCTGCCACTCAATGCATTTTGCCAATTGTTTGTTGTTTTATTTGTTGGTACAAAACACCCAATTTGTACCGACTGGACCTTGAGCACGTTAAGACAATATCTTAAAATAATCAAAAGAGGTCGTAAAACAAAAACAATTAAATATAATTATTACATTAAATCATTAATAACGGGTCAAAAATAATTAATTTTGTTTCATTTTGACTGTGGTCGACTATCTTCGAAACTGTAGCTGAGTTCAAAAAAAATGGTGCTAACTTTACATGTTGTGAAGTTAGCATCAAAAAGCTAGCTACACTTTCGAAGTTCGAAAATCTGCTTGTTGCTATCTTTATGCCGGTTCCTCGTGATTGGTATCAATTCATAAGATGAGTCTGAAAAAAAAAAACCCTTTTCATGTAATTGATATGAAGAATAATTTTATAGATTTTTGATCTTTCGGTAAACTTAATTTTGTTGGACAAAATTTAATAAAAGTGATAATAATTTTTTTTAACTGAGGCTGTCCAAGAGTTTGAAAGTTGAAAAGATAGATTTAGATTTAGGAGTAAAATACATACCAACCATTTCCAATGACAAAAAAAATTATCTTTGTATGTTTTATTTAATATAGGCCTATTAAATTATACATACAAAGATCAGTTTTTTAATCTTTCTCCATTTTTATATAAATTTACCCTAATTCCGAATTATGATCCTGCTATTTCAGAAGTCAACAATACAAAAGATTCTTAATATATTTACACACGCATAAAAATGAGATTTACTTAAAAGTAACAACATAACTCGGGAGAACTTTACTCTATAGGACCCATCCCAAAAAAAAAATTAAAAAATTGCACCGCTCCCTAAAAGGTGCGGAGAGATTCGAAAAACAACAAATTTTTTGCCTCCTAGTAACTGCCCATAAATCGAAAACCGACCGAGGTCATAAGTGGTTTTTGAATTATAAACAAGTGGGCGGGGCAAAAAAAATTTCACACGATGCAGAAACCAGACCTTAAAAATAAAAAAGTGACCTCAAGGTCACGTGATACCTCTTAAAAATCAAAAACTTTTTTTTTTTTTCAAATTCCTGGAAAAGGGAGTGGCAAAATTAAAATAATAAAATATTGAAAATTCTTTAAATTCAGTTAAATAATGCCATGGAAATTTGTACTTTTTATATTTTGAAGGTCTGGTTTCTGCATCGTGTGACAATTTTTTTTATTTTTGTTTTTTGTGAATTTTGGCCGGCTCTATAAAGTAAAGTTCAGCCCATAACTCGATAAAATTAAAAGTTTCGTTTCGGAAAAACCGCACAAGTCGTGTATACTTTTGTGATCTATGTTATTTGTTTTGAAAAAACAACATAGGTCGAGAGGTTTGTATATATTGTAAATATTTTAGTTTGGAATAACAGCATGGGTTTATTTTTCATCAATAATATTTCACAGAAAGGATTTTAATACAATTTTTTTGCAAACGTTTTTTTTTTTCTTTTTTTTTAGTTTGCAAAAATAAAATTCAAAATTTATTTAATATCTTTTTTCAGAATCAGTTTTAAAATTTAAAAATGCTCTCCTGAAAAGTTCAAAAAATAGACTTATGTTGTTATTTCATATTGCCACAGAATTGATGGTTGCTATACGTAATCGTAAATTTGAAAAATAGTTGCTAGCAATATTATTTGTCTGATGCCTGAAAGATTTTCGATCGATTTTTTCGAAAAAAAAAATTATAATTAGTCTAATTTCTTTATTTTTTTATGGTTCTAGAATTTTTTTTTGTCATATTAACTGAATGTAAAGGATTTTCAATATTTTATTATTTTTATTTTGTCACTCCTCTTTTCCAGGAATTTGAGTTTGAAAAAAAAAAAACAGATTTTTGATTTTTAAGGGATACCACGTGACCTTGAAGTCACTTTTTTTAGTTTTATATTTTTAAGGTCTGGTTTCTGCATCATGTGACAATTTTTTTTTTTACCCCGCCCACTTCGTTATAATTCAAAAACCATTTATGACCTCGGTCGGTTTTCGATTTTTAGTCGGTTCCAGGTGTCCGAACGACAAAAAATTTTTTTCGTCACTCTCCCCTCATTTAAAAGGTCTTGACCCAATAAAGTAAAGTTCAGCATTTAACTCGATAAAATTAAAAGTTTCGTTTCGGAAAAACCGCACAAGTCGTGCACGGTGCTCTAAAAGCAATCATAAGTATGACTAAAATGGGTATAAAAAGTACAAATAGGGTTATATTCATCATCATTTCTAGTTTAAAAATCCGTTTGAACCAAAATCCTACCATTTCCTTATCTCAAGTTTTCGTCATTTACATTCAATTTTTACGATTTTTTCAATTTATCTCTATTTCTTATTAAAAATATATTTTACAGTGCGACAAATGTCAACTTTTTTAATTGTACTCCGATTTTTTTTTATTTTGTGTTTCTATATGGTCTACTGATAAAATGTATAGTATATTTTTATACACCTTCACGAAAGGGTTCAAAGGTTACAAATATAGTTTGTCATTTTGTAGCGAAATGGTTCATAGTACGTTTCTATTGTCTAGGGAGCGATCATGGGGAACATCCTAAGGATGATTTACACTAAACCCTTAAAGTTTGTATCTTAACGATTAACCACTATTTTAATTGTTCTCTATTAACAATTTCGTTAAGGAGTTATTACCTGTGGAAAAAGTCAGATAACTATTATAATGTCTTTCTAGAAATTGTTCGTTTTTTTTGAAATGAGCTGGGGTCTCTAAACAACTAAATTCTCCAACACATAATATTTCTGAAATAAAAGCCTACTAATAACGAAAAATATTCTAACTTCAACTTTGAATAAAGTGTTAGAGATATATTATTACAATAATTTTGGTGCAGTAAAAATTTCAGCAATTTTTAATTAAAATGTGACGCTGAATCCGAAGAAGAAGTTACATGGTGCTACACAAAAAGCATAACAGTCGTTTTTGGCAATTTTTTTACCAAGTAATAATATTTTTTTTATTAAAAAAAAATTGTAATTTTTTGTTTAGTTTTAATTTTTTTGCCTATATCTCCGAAACCAATTTCTTCTTTTATAAAATAAAATGTTTGTATTACAGCAAAGACACGGAGACTAGTGCTGAAAAGATATTTTCATTATTGTCATTGGTTGGAATATGAAAAATAATACTAAAGCATAACTATGAAAAAAAAATGGACCGTATCTCAAAAACTAGAGCCAATAAGAAAAAACCAATGCTATATTCGGAATCAATGACATAATTTTTACTATAGCTGCAATTTTACTGAACCAAAATTATTGTAATAATATATATCTAGCCGCGGTAGCTCAGTGGTTAGTGCGTTGGACTGCGAGCCGAAAGGTGCCCGGTTCAAGCCTGGACTGGGGCTAACAACATCTTTTCATAGAAACATTTTTCTATACCGCGCTACCTCTCGTCAGTAAATGGCATCCCTACGAGAGTAAAACCATTGCCTATGAAAAGCTCTCACCCGCCGTTCGGATTCGGCAATAAACTGTAGGTCCCACCACTTTGAGTACAAATATAACACGCACAGCTCAAAATGGTGAGAGAGCTCGGACGAAGTTCTACACAGGACTGTAGCGCCAAACTATTGTTATATATCTAACCCTTTATTCAAATTCAAGTTAGAACTATTTTTCGTTATTAGTATGATTATATTTCAGAAATAGTACGTGTTGGAGAATTTAGTTGTTTGGAGACCCTAGCTCATTTTTAAAGATGAATATTTTTCCCAAAGACATTACGATAGTTTTCTGACTTTTTCCCCAAGTAATAACTCCTTAACGAAATTGTTAATAGAAAACCATTAAAAATATCGGTTAATCGTTAAGATGCAAACATTAAGTGTTCAGTGTAAATCATCCTTAGGATGTTCCCTATAATAGTTCCTTAGACCATAAAATCGTACTATGAACGATTTCGCTACAAAATGAACTATATTTCTTATCCTTTGAACCCTTTCGGAGCCCATAGGGCCTAATCCAGACGTGTAGGGGTATAAGAATATACTGCACTTTTTCAGTAGACCATATAGAAGCACAAAATAAAAAAAAACGAAGTGCGGCCATTTTGCCGCACTGTGAAAAATATTTGTAAAAGGAAATAGAGATAAATTGAAAAAAATCGTTAAAATAGAATGTAAATGACGATAACTTGAGAAAAGGAAACGGTAGGATTTTGGTTCAAACGGATTTTTAAACTAGAAATGGTGATGAATATAACCCTATTTGTATTTTTTATACCCATTTTTGTCATACTTATGATTGCTTCTAGAGCACCGTGCGTGTATACTTCTGTGATCTATTTGTTTTGAAAAACAACATAGGTCGAGAGGTTTGTATATATTGTCAATATTTTAGTTTGGAATTTTTTTTGTCATATTAACTGAATGTAAAGGATTTTCAATATTTTATTATTTTTATTTTGTCACTCCTCTTTTCCAGGAATTTGAGTTTGAAAAAAAAAAAACAGATTTTTGATTTTTAAGGGATACCACGTGACCTTGAAGTCACTTTTTTTAGTTTTATATTTTTAAGGTCTGGTTTCTGCATCATGTGACAATTTTTTTTTTTACCCCGCCCACTTCGTTATAATTCAAAAACCATTTATGACCTCGGTCGGTTTTCGATTTTTAGTCGGTTCCAGGTGTCCGAACGACAAAAAATTTTTTTCGTCACTCTCCCCTCATTTAAAAGGTCTTGACCCAATAAAGTAAAGTTCAGCATTTAACTCGATAAAATTAAAAGTTTCGTTTCGGAAAAACCGCACAAGTCGTGCACGGTGCTCTAAAAGCAATCATAAGTATGACTAAAATGGGTATAAAAAGTACAAATAGGGTTATATTCATCATCATTTCTAGTTTAAAAATCCGTTTGAACCAAAATCCTACCATTTCCTTATCTCAAGTTTTCGTCATTTACATTCAATTTTTACGATTTTTTCAATTTATCTCTATTTCTTATTAAAAATATATTTTACAGTGCGACAAATGTCAACTTTTTTAATTGTACTCCGATTTTTTTTTATTTTGTGTTTCTATATGGTCTACTGATAAAATGTATAGTATATTTTTATACACCTTCACGAAAGGGTTCAAAGGTTACAAATATAGTTTGTCATTTTGTAGCGAAATGGTTCATAGTACGTTTCTATTGTCTAGGGAGCGATCATGGGGAACATCCTAAGGATGATTTACACTAAACCCTTAAAGTTTGTATCTTAACGATTAACCACTATTTTAATTGTTCTCTATTAACAATTTCGTTAAGGAGTTATTACCTGTGGAAAAAGTCAGATAACTATTATAATGTCTTTCTAGAAATTGTTCGTTTTTTTTGAAATGAGCTGGGGTCTCTAAACAACTAAATTCTCCAACACATAATATTTCTGAAATAAAAGCCTACTAATAACGAAAAATATTCTAACTTCAACTTTGAATAAAGTGTTAGAGATATATTATTACAATAATTTTGGTGCAGTAAAAATTTCAGCAATTTTTAATTAAAATGTGACGCTGAATCCGAAGAAGAAGTTACATGGTGCTACACAAAAAGCATAACAGTCGTTTTTGGCAATTTTTTTACCAAGTAATAATATTTTTTTTATTAAAAAAAAATTGTAATTTTTTGTTTAGTTTTAATTTTTTTGCCTATATCTCCGAAACCAATTTCTTCTTTTATAAAATAAAATGTTTGTATTACAGCAAAGACACGGAGACTAGTGCTGAAAAGATATTTTCATTATTGTCATTGGTTGGAATATGAAAAATAATACTAAAGCATAACTATGAAAAAAAAATGGACCGTATCTCAAAAACTAGAGCCAATAAGAAAAAACCAATGCTATATTCGGAATCAATGACATAATTTTTACTATAGCTGCAATTTTACTGAACCAAAATTATTGTAATAATATATATCTAGCCGCGGTAGCTCAGTGGTTAGTGCGTTGGACTGCGAGCCGAAAGGTGCCCGGTTCAAGCCTGGACTGGGGCTAACAACATCTTTTCATAGAAACATTTTTCTATACCGCGCTACCTCTCGTCAGTAAATGGCATCCCTACGAGAGTAAAACCATTGCCTATGAAAAGCTCTCACCCGCCGTTCGGATTCGGCAATAAACTGTAGGTCCCACCACTTTGAGTACAAATATAACACGCACAGCTCAAAATGGTGAGAGAGCTCGGACGAAGTTCTACACAGGACTGTAGCGCCAAACTATTGTTATATATCTAACCCTTTATTCAAATTCAAGTTAGAACTATTTTTCGTTATTAGTATGATTATATTTCAGAAATAGTACGTGTTGGAGAATTTAGTTGTTTGGAGACCCTAGCTCATTTTTAAAGATGAATATTTTTCCCAAAGACATTACGATAGTTTTCTGACTTTTTCCCCAAGTAATAACTCCTTAACGAAATTGTTAATAGAAAACCATTAAAAATATCGGTTAATCGTTAAGATGCAAACATTAAGTGTTCAGTGTAAATCATCCTTAGGATGTTCCCTATAATAGTTCCTTAGACCATAAAATCGTACTATGAACGATTTCGCTACAAAATGAACTATATTTCTTATCCTTTGAACCCTTTCGGAGCCCATAGGGCCTAATCCAGACGTGTAGGGGTATAAGAATATACTGCACTTTTTCAGTAGACCATATAGAAGCACAAAATAAAAAAAAACGAAGTGCGGCCATTTTGCCGCACTGTGAAAAATATTTGTAAAAGGAAATAGAGATAAATTGAAAAAAATCGTTAAAATAGAATGTAAATGACGATAACTTGAGAAAAGGAAACGGTAGGATTTTGGTTCAAACGGATTTTTAAACTAGAAATGGTGATGAATATAACCCTATTTGTATTTTTTATACCCATTTTTGTCATACTTATGATTGCTTCTAGAGCACCGTGCGTGTATACTTCTGTGATCTATTTGTTTTGAAAAACAACATAGGTCGAGAGGTTTGTATATATTGTCAATATTTTAGTTTGGAATAACAGTATTGGTTAATTTTTAATCAATAACATTTCACAGAAAGGATTTTAATACAATTTTTTTGCAAACGTTTGTTTTCTTTATTTTTTTTTTTTAGTTTGCAAAAATAAAATTCAAAATATATTTAATGTATTTTTTCAGAATCAGTTTTAAAATTGAAAAATGCTCTCCTGAAAAGTTCAAAAAAATAGACTTATGTTGTTATTTCATATTGCCACAGAATTGATGGTTGCTATACGTAATCGTAAATTTGAAAAATAGTTCCTAGCAATATTAATCGTATTTGTCGGATGTTTGAGAGATGCTGAGGCTCAAACACGATCTGAATAATTTGTAAATAAGTTGATATTTAGGACTATGATATTTCTGGTAATCATCTTTGTTTTCTTAGTGTATATATAATCTAGTGACTTATATTATTTGTGTATAAAATGAATTCAGCTGTAAATTCTAAAAAGGGTTCCGAGGTCAATTCGGTTATCAGACTTACACAACATTTCATTAATTTCTGAAATGATGCTGCCAAAAATTTCCAATTTCCGGTTGATTTGACGTGGAATAACCCGTATGCAAAACTTTAAACAGTGACTCATTGACCTTATTCCGTTAAATCTTGGGTTATTGTGATTTACATTTACTACTGTTGTTATTTTTGATATATTATTTGCGGCAGTGTTGCATTGGAATATAATTAAATTGGGCAAAATAAAAAATATAAGTGGTAATTTTCACTTCAATGTCATTTTTGTACGTATTGGCATAGAAAATCATTTATATGTAATTATATTTAATATAACTATTTTTGATATGTAGAAAATGTCAAAAAGTTGACTTTAAACTTCCTATATCGTATAATGTTGACATATTTTTTAAAAGAGTAACAATAATTTATTTTTTCAATTATTATATATTTTTTTTTATAAATAAATAAATAAATAAGTATATTATTATTTTTAAATAAATATATTAATTTTATTAAAAACTCATTTTAAAGATTGGACAAAGACACGGTGGATTTTTGGGGATAATACAAAGAGCTCTTGCAAGGGCTTCACCTCATATTTGGTTCGAGCGTGCGGAAGCGAAAGACCGACATGCGGTTGCCGATCGTTTACAACAACATGTATCAAATGCTAATAATCCTCCAATACTTATTTTTCCTGAAGGAACGTGTATTAATAATACTTCAGTAATGCAATTTAAAAAAGGCAGCTTCGAAGTTGGGGGAGTGATCTATCCGGTTGCAATAAAGTACATCCCATGGATTTTACATTATATTAATATTTATTGATTTATTACAATATTTTCAGATATGACCCCAGATTTGGAGATGCATTTTGGAACAGTTCCAAGTATTCTATGCTTCACTACTTGTATATGATGATGACCTCATGGGCAATTGTCTGTGATGTGTGGTATTTGCCACCAATGTATAGGGGAGATGGTGAATCTGCAATTGACTTTGCGAATAGAGTTAAAGGTGTAATTGCTAAACAAGGTGGATTAGTGGATCTGGTGTGGGATGGACAGCTAAAAAGAATGAAGCCTAAAAAAGAATGGAAAGAACTCCAGCAAATAGAGTTTACAAAAAGCTTAAAATGCTTTTAATATTACTATATTTTAATAGTTTAAGATTGTGTTATAATTCATAATACTATATTTATTTTTTATTAAATTTAAAGTGTAAATAATTTTCATAAAAATAAATAATATTTAATTTTTTAAGATCATATTAAATCTTGGTTAAATAAATTGAAATCTTAAATGGTTTGTGAAAATGTCCTTTAATAATTTAAATACATGACATGCTATTTTCCAAATGTGCTAGGATATATCGACGCCTCATATAACACATATAATTTATATTTCGGCCACTTAAAGTAGTTCCAAATAATTTCCATATCAAATCTACCAAGTGATTGGCAGCACCATCTCCGAATTTGATGAAATTTGAAAGTACGTATAACTTTAAAAAAATTGGAAGGAAAATTTCAGGCTTCCCAGATGGAGTGGTTTCAGAGAATTGTTGCTATAAAATATGATAAAACTGTTTAAATTTCAAAAAATTGGTGCTAATTAATTGAACGTAACTTACACAATAGTAAATGCTAAGGTCTCGTTTTAAAAATAATAAATTAATTAAGTAAGAAAAAATAAATAAATTGTGGTGCTCGGAGAAACAAGTTATCGTAACAGATCTAAGATCGAGTCGTTTTGTTTGCATGTTTCCATACACAATTTTTAACATAGTACAGCACATGTATTAATAACTTCTGAAGCCGACGAACTGCTATTCTAAATTATATCTTAAATAATAGAAAAAATATCCACATTCAACATATTATTTTAAAAATTTAGCTTTTTAAGATATTGCCACTGACACGCCAAAGGGGTGAATGTGCATTTTAAAAATGTTGGAAAATCAAATTATACAATTTGAATTGCTTAAAAATTAGTAAAATTTTGTTCTTTTTTTTGTTATTTTGGTTTATTCATCAGTTCGCATAACGTATATGGGTAATTCCACACCAAATCGACCAGTGGTTGGAACTCACCTTCTATTTCAATGAAATTTGGGCAACTGCTAAAGGGTATCGAGATATGCATTGACAATTCTTTTTTTTGACTACTACTTTCAAAGATACAGTTGTTCAAAGTTACAAAAAATGGTAAAAAATGACTTTTGAATACTTGCTCAAATTTAAATATTTCTCAAACTAGAAATTCCATTGAGCGCTCAATTTAAGCTTTTTAACAATTAACTTCTTAACTTGAACATGTCGCCCATGATCATTATCCTTTTCGGCATCATTATCCTTACACTTCAAAATAGATGTCCTTAAAAAGAACCTTTTTTAAAATTCCTAAAAAAAAAAATCATATAGATATTTGAT
Organism: Dryomyza anilis; assembly: GCA_951804985.1. Classification (NCBI taxonomy): domain Eukaryota; kingdom Metazoa; phylum Arthropoda; class Insecta; order Diptera; family Dryomyzidae; genus Dryomyza; species Dryomyza anilis. Next base: position 64,137,133 of record OX638133.1, on the reverse strand, counting down.
TTAACATAAATGATCATGCCAAATGTCAAGATGGTATTCTGATGGCATCATATTTTAAAAAATAAATGTTCTAAATTTCTATATATTTTTTTTATAAAAGCATCGATTGCTATTTGATCCATTTTTAAAACAATTTGTAGTTTAAAATATTTAGGACATCTTTCAACTTCTTTGTAAGGACCAGAATATTTGTATTGTAGAGATTTGTGAACATCAGAATGTTGAGTAATTGTTTTCTGGTATAGGCTTAATTTCAGACAAAATGCGTTTGAAGTTGATTTAGAAATAGCTATGGTCGTCATTATCATCAGTTTGAAAAATGCACCGGATGTCGTATTACATCACCATAAACCAATTCAGCTGCAGTTGTTTGGATGTCTTCTTTAAATATGATCGCAAACCCAGTAGCACAGTTGAAAGATTTTTGGTTGGGTGTGTTCATGTGCGATAAGTGCAGCTTTCATCGTTCGATATACACGTTCCACCATTCCGTTAGACTGAAACGCTGTGCAATGATTAACTTCAGCGCCTAAAAGTTTGCCATGTTGCGGAATGTTTGTGACGTAAACTGCCGTCCTCTATCCGTGTAAATATTGCTGTGACACCCAAATCTTATAACCCAAGTGTCATACAATTTTCGGCAAACTTCTTCAGCTGTAATTGTTTGCAGCGGCTCAACCTCTATCCAAGGCGTAATACGATCTGTTATAGATAGCAGGTACTTAAATACTCAGTTGATCGCTCTGAGTATTTAAGTACCTGCATATTTGAAAATTTATCAGGGGATGCTGGAAAAATCCCAAGAGGCGATTTAGTCTATTTATCTGTGGTGCTTGACAATTTAGACACAACTTGTCCCAGTTAGTGCGGTTCTGTTTGTTTGAAGGCCATACAAATCTTTGAGTCAGCATATCCTGAGTAGTGCGTGCGATAAACCATGTATGTTGTTGAAAATCATTATTGCGAAATTGCTGATGAATATATGATCGAATTCGCTACACGGTTAAAAATATTGGGTTATTTTTTAAACTTTTTTGGATTGTATATATGTCTCGACCAAAAAATGATTAAATTGTAATAATCCTAAAAGATTAAAAAATGTTTGTAATACCCCTCTACCTTACATTGTAATACATGTTGTATTACTTTGCATGTAATCCTACGGGATTAAAATTAATGCTGAAAAAGATTGAAAATACGGATTTGTTTTTGTAAAAAAAGTTTAAAAAATTTCTATTTTATTTTATAAATAATATATTTTTATTATTTTCATTATTATTATTTTTATAATTAATAACTCTTTGTACACTCTTTAATTATTGTTCGTCTCTTTCGAAATTATTTTCATGTCATCAACGGTATACCTTGTCCCCTACAGATCTTCTAACATACCGCCAACTAGCTTTACTGTCATTTACTATTAGAGCTATTTAAACATATTGTCGTCGAAAAAGGCATTTTGAATTATAAAGCGAGCACTGGTGTGAATGTTACTAACATGGCGACGTTATCACAGGTTCGAATCCCGGCCGTGGTCCTAATTTTTAAATTTTTTTTTTTTTATTTTTTAAATTTTTTTTTTTAATTCTTTTTTCTTCACTTTTTTATTTTTTTTTTTGTTATTAAGTAATTTCAATAGCTAGAAGTATTTTGAATGTGACAAAAGTTAGTTGCTTTATTATTTATTTATCTTTGAATAATTTTTTTCATAATTCGTAAGTAATAATTACAAAAAAAAAAAAAAAATCTGAAAGAATAACAAAAAAAATTAGAAAAAAAAATTGCACTGGCCGAGATTCGAACCTTCGATTCTAAACTAAATGTAGTAAGTATGGTTTACAATTTAATCTTTTATGGTTTAAACATATTAAATAAACAGAAAAATAAACTATTTGAGTTTAAATTTTAATACAATCGGATTAAATTTAAATTTTTGAGCCATTTGGATTATTTTATAAACTAAAAAAATTACATTTCAATGTTCAATGTTTCAATGTTCAATGTTTCAATAAGAAATATATTAAATTTCAGTCTGAAAAAGTTTAAAAATGGGTGTAAACTATTGGTAAGTTTAAAAATTAGACATACTAGTATTGAAATCAGCTGTAATCCAAAGAGAATATTCCAACATTTTTTACCGTGTAAGTAGAAATGTCGCAGAAAAGTTCTGTGTTGCAGTGAGACATTAAAGCAATTTCAAATGAAGACCAATGTGTTGTTTCAAGAAGTGTTTTGAGTTCTTGATCAGAATGCTGTTCTTGCGCGATTGCTTCATAATTTACTTCCGAAAATCTGTTCGATGCGAGACATTACATTTGCTACAACGTTCAGCTTGCCAGATATGTGTCGTATTTCTGAAGTAACAGCGCGATGAAATCTAAGTAGCAGAATTGACGTGGTTTTTATCTCCAAGCAAATGTAAATGGTTTGTGATCCAAGTACAAATTACGATTTTCAAGCATGTGTCGAAAGAAGTTTTATGCCACTACGCTGCCAATAACTCTTTGTCACTCTGTACACTGTACTTACAAACAGCTCCAATTGCTTTATCTGAACCATCAACTTAAAGGCCAAGCTTTGTTTCATGATCTGGATGAGCCATTAATGCAGTATTTGACAAATCTTTTTTGCAATAATTAAAAACGTTTTCTAAATCTGTAGTTCCTTTTGTGAGCTCATTAAGTTTTGCCAAAGCTTTGCGCCACCTGGCAGGAATTCCCGGTAGAAATTGGGCATCGCTAAGAATCGACGCAACTCAGAAATGTTGTTCGGTTTGTTGAATGCAATGATGTCTGCAACCTAAGATTTTATTGGCGAAATTTTTTTCAAGTGAAAGACAGAATCCCAAAAGCACATTTTGAATGCCGAACTTCTTGAAGCGTTGAATTATAACTTTGAGGTGCTCATTATGTTCTTCAACCGTTTTAGAAACGATTAACACATAATTAATGTAGACAAATGTGAAACTTAAAAATCTGCAAACTTCGTCTATATATCGTTAAAATTTTGTGCGGCATTCCGCAATCCAAAAAGCATTTTTATAAACTCAGATAACCCAAACAGACAGAATTTCATGAAATTGATCATTTAGAAAAATGTTAAACATTTTTTTTTTTTTAGTATCACACTTCCGTGTTCAAGTCTTGTTTTTTTTAAATTCAGTGAAAGAATAATTATATAGTCCTTATGTGTCGTCAAGTCCAAGGTCTGTAGTTAATATTATCAATTTAATAGACTATTTTGAACTATTCGTTTTATTGTAATTGGCAAAAAACTGAATCAGCTTATTTTATAATTGTTGTTCATTTTTACTTCGATTTCTTTTCTATTTCCGCAAAATATTCATTCAAATTTTAACAATACAGCAAAAATAAACCCTTGTTGATATGAAACCAAACAAATTTGCTTGCATATTTTGCGGAAATGAAAATAAAATTGATTTGTATCTTGTTCTTTGTCACATATATTTTTTGTTTCTTGTAAATTTTATTTTTTATCAAGTCAAGAGAAAGAAAAATTTACAATCAAATAAGTAATTTAATGTCAACGACTATGATCATTATTGGTAACAAAAACGTTGTCCACCAAAACCCACTTTTTACAATGGTCGAAGGAAAAATATGCAACTCCCTAAGTAACCACGGCTCGACAATTGCCACAAAATTTTGTGGCAAATGTGTAGCTTTTAATTTACCTCTAACACCAGTGTTGCAAACTAGTATTTTTTTAGTTGCAAAGCAGTGCCTAAAAACATGTATGGAACATACGAAATAATATGTCACAATGCTGTGATATATAAGTCATACATTATGATAATGGAACATAAATTTAGTTCCAAAGCGGTGGCTAAGAACATGTGTAGGACAATGAAAATAATATATCACAATGCTGTGATATATAAGTCGTACATAATGGAACATATATGATAGTGGGCGGAACTAACTTTGTTGTTATGACGTGACTAATTAAAAAATGTATTATGTTCCATATATGTTGCATGTATATAATGAAGAACCTAATAGGAAGATGTTTATAAATAATATAGCTAATTAACTTTAAAATGTTATAAATGTTTATTATTATACACAAAATATTTATTATATCCACTACATAGTATAATTTAAGAAATTAAAAAAATCTCTTTTAAAAGAATTTTACAAATTGCATTTTTTTAGGTGCGCGTTAAAATTAGAGAGGGTAGAAGCTTTAATCCGAAAACTTGAACCGTTTATTATTTTGGAGTTGTAGTTTGCCGAAAAATCTGTTCGTACAGACTAATATTATTATGCCATAGCATACCCAGTGTATTCTCAGCTCCGCTCGGAAGTATTCCGAACTATGGAATGCAACCATGACGTGTCCGATCAACCTTTTCCGTTTCAACTTTTCATTCAAAGAGAGCTTTTTAAAAAAATGGCTGCTTTTTGTTCTCGTTTGTTTTGTTTTTGCTAAGCCAAAAGCAAAGGCGAAAAAAAAATTAAAAAGATGACATTGACTAGACGTCAAATAGCTTCATTAAAAAGAAAATTTTCGTGCGGCTCGCTATCACAAAATTGTAAGCATGATTGTAAGTATTTAATTTTCATTCATTTATTTTGTAACATAATGCACGGTTTACTTTCAGATAAGCTTTAAAGTACGTCTGGAGATACAGTCATTGTTGCAGTTGTTCCCGGATGCGCCGGCATATTAACAACATCATACTAAACCAAATTCATGAGGGTAGTGTGGAGATTGATCAAGATAATTTTCATATGCAAATCCAAATGATACGACTGCCATTAGTTGTCAAAATTGGTGCGTATAACAAATATTGTATTTAACAAATAAAACCAAAATTTCCGATTATATATTTGTGCCTATGTGCTGCCTGCCTGGTGATCACAGGAAAATCCTGCTAATTTGTTCAGAAGCTTACAACGCAGTTGTCACAACTGGGTTTTTCGTTGGGTCGCGTTCCAAGGGCTTAGAATTCTCGCCATCAGACAATTTGCTGTGATTTAATCAACGAATTAGTGCAGTTAGTTACATCCTTTTTTTAATCTAATAACATTATCTCTGTTATACAACTTATAAGTCACCAAAGATGGGGAAAAGCTTCGATGATTCATTAAAAAGGCAACTTGGGAAAAGTTCTCAATATGCTGCTACTTAGGCATCTCCATGGCATTCACACCGTTAACGAGGACAGTGCCTGTTTGGACCAAGGACATCGAGCATAATGTAATGGGCATATATATCAATGCAATTAATTTTAAAATTTTTTTTCAGAAATCGAAAGCATAAAAATGTGAAGTCTGACGCTTTCGATGTTTAAGGAACATTTTGTTGGTCATACGATGTATGTGTTCTCTGTAACCATTTAAATTTATAAATAACCGTTATTTTTTTCTACAGTTGAGCTGCCCATTATGCATCAACGCTATAGCTGTCACCAACTTCAACTAAATACAGAATCGTCGCAACTGCACATGTTTTGAGCCGATTGTCTATGTTGACGCGGTAGATCTGAAATCACCGGTTATCAATGAAAGTAATCATTAAATGGCAAGTCGGAAATTGTATACAATACTTTAGGTTGGATTTTAATATTTGAGTTATATATGTATTCATTTTTCGTATCAGTACCAAATATGCATTTATCTGTCTTAAATTATTTGAATAACTTTATTTAATTACTAAATCGAAAATTTTGTGATTTGGTGCAGTAATAGTTGCTGCCAATTTTATAAATTTGTGGAGCTAATTCCGAAAATGGCGTCAGTTCTGTTAAATTGGATATAGCTCATTTCGTAATTTCCACAATTTAATCTTTTTTATTTTTAATATTTAAAAAACGAAACTAATAAAATTACCTTTTTAAAATTAGGCAGATAAAAAATCTTGAGCTGCAATACAAAAGTTTGCAGTGTAAAAAATACATTTCCGAGATATATAAAAATTTTTATTAATTCAGGTATTAAATATCTCATTTATTTATTTATTTATTCATTATCCATATGTTAATATGTTATTCATTTAATATTTCTATATATACTGTTGCATTAAAAATATTATCCAGATATTTTTTTTTATTTATTTAAGGTTCTTCCTCTAGACTCCTGTTACCTCGTTCATTCTGGTGATTATCATAACCATCAGACGCAAATAATCAAAAATGCAAGGTAGGTGCTTAAATTATATACTTCAATTGGTTAAATTATATATTTATATATTTATATATTTATATATTTATATATTTATATATTTATATATTTATATATTTATATATTTATATATTTATATATTTATATATTTATATATTTATATATTTATATATTTATATATTTATATATTTATATATTTATATATTTATATATTTATATATTTATATATTTATATATTTATATATTTATATATTTATATATTTATATATTTATATATTTATATATTTATATATTTATATATTTATATATTTATATATTTATATATTTATATATTTATATATTTATATATTTATATATTTATATATTTATATATTTATATATTTATATATTTATATATTTATATATTTATATATTTATATATTTATATATTTATATATTTATATATTTATATATATTTATATATTTATATATTTATATATTTATATATTTATATATTTATATATTTATATATTTATATATTTATATATTTATATATTTATATATTTATATATTTATATATTTATATATTTATATATTTATATATTTATATATTTATATATTTATATATTTATATATTTATATATTTATATATTTATATATTTATATATTTATATATTTATATATTTATATATTTATATATTTATATATTTATATATTTATATATTTATATATTTATATATTTATATATTTATATATTTATATATTTATATATTTATATATTTATATATTTATATATTTATATATTTATATATTTATATATTTATATATTTATATATTTATATATTTATATATTTATATATTTATATATTTATATATTTATATATTTATATATTTATATATTTATATATTTATATATTTATATATTTATATATTTATATATTTATATATTTATATATTTATATATTTATATATTTATATATTTATATATTTATATATTTATATATTTATATATTTATATATTTATATATTTATATATTTATATATTTATATATTTATATATTTATATATTTATATATTTATATATTTATATATTTATATATTTATATATTTATATATTTATATATTTATATATTTATATATTTATATATTTATATATTTATATATTTATATATTTATATATTTATATATTTATATATTTATATATTTATATATTTATATATTTATATATTTATATATTTATATATTTATATATTTATATATTTATATATTTATATATTTATATATTTATATATTTATATATTTATATATTTATATATTTATATATTTATATATTTATATATTTATATATTTATATATTTATATATTTATATATTTATATATTTATATATTTATATATTTATATATTTATATATTTATATATTTATATATTTATATATTTATATATTTATATATTTATATATTTATATATTTATATATTTATATATTTATATATTTATATATTTATATATTTATATATTTATATATTTATATATTTATATATTTATATATTTATATATTTATATATTTATATATTTATATATTTATATATTTATATATTTATATATTTATATATTTATATATTTATATATTTATATATTTATATATTTATATATTTATATATTTATATATTTATATATTTATATATTTATATATTTATATATTTATATATTTATATATTTATATATTTATATATTTATATATTTATATATTTATATATTTATATATTTATATATTTATATATTTATATATTTATATATTTATATATTTATATATTTATATATTTATATATTTATATATTTATATATTTATATATTTATATATTTATATATTTATATATTTATATATTTATATATTTATATATTTATATATTTATATATTTATATATTTATATATTTATATATTTATATATTTATATATTTATATATTTATATATTTATATATTTATATATTTATATATTTATATATTTATATATTTATATATTTATATATTTATATATTTATATATTTATATATTTATATATTTATATATTTATATATTTATATATTTATATATTTATATATTTATATATTTATATATTTATATATTTATATATTTATATATTTATATATTTATATATTTATATATTTATATATTTATATATTTATATATTTATATATTTATATATTTATATATTTATATATTTATATATTTATATATTTATATATTTATATATTTATATATTTATATATTTATATATTTATATATTTATATATTTATATATTTATATATTTATATATTTATATATTTATATATTTATATATTTATATATTTATATATTTATATATTTATATATTTATATATTTATATATTTATATATTTATATATTTATATATTTATATATTTATATATTTATATATTTATATATTTATATATTTATATATTTATATATTTATATATTTATATATTTATATATTTATATATTTATATATATATATATATATATATATATATATATATATATATATATATATATATATATATAATTACAGTATTATTAATTAATTTTGTTGGTTAATCCATTTCTGCAAAATTGATTAACTGATTAATCAGGATTTTCGATTAATCAGAACATTGATTAATCAATTAAACTGGATTCTAATTAATCAAAATTGTGATTAATTGATTAATGAGCATATTGATTAAACAACAACATTTAAAACACTTGCTTTTACTTTTTAAATATTTTAATATAAGTTAGCAAAATTTTTAAATGTTATTGATTAAAATCTGATAATTGTCAGTTAATCAAAATGCTGATTAATCAGGGTTCTGATTAGTCAGGGTTATCGATTAATCAGGATTATGATTAATCAAATTTCTGGTTAATTCATTAATAGCACAGTCGTAATAATTATATATCACATAAAGATATAAATTTTATTTATCATATATTTTATTATTTATTTAATCTTTTACATAGATGGACTAGCAGGTGTTGCCTCTATGCGTTATCCTGAACTTGAAGCCCTACTGCAAGGATTATTGCATAATTGGGAGCATCCAAAAATACGAAGGCTTGAATAATCTGCAAACACACTTTGACATGAGGATAAGAGCTGAAGTTTGAAGGTACACAATCAAGGTGTGTTTCAACCATATTTTTAAATTTGTATGTAATAAAACTCTTTACTAATTAGTAGCTTTGAGGCGCTTGCTTGGTGAAGACTACTCGTTGTAGGACGAGGATAATTTACTCGTGGTGCAATGACATGTGTATTAAGTGTGACAGCCTGGAAAGTATCATTATTATTATATTTAGAAACATAAATAATTCATTTAAGTACACGCTGCAAAAAAAATGGCTCTCCCAAACATAATTTGGCAGGCATTTACATGTATGTTTGGAATTTTATGTAAACATAATATATAATTGACTGATAAATCATTTGTAAACAGGGTTGTATTGAGACTCGAACAGTGTTGTAATTAGCTCTGACTTACATTATAATATCCCGGAAATATTTTAATGTTGCCCCTTAAAATGGAGTATGTTCTAATGGAAACATAATAATTACTACATCCAAATATAATAAATATTTGAACCGAAACATAAATATGTTCAAAATAAAACATGATTTTGAACGACCTGAATATAAATATGTTTCCAGTGAGACATATTAGTTGTTTCAGTTCAAAAAGTAGTATGTTTGCATAGAAACATATTTAAATATTTTTGGAAAGAAATCCTGAAAATAAAATAAAATGTTTATTTTTTTTATTAGTTTTTATTAAAAATCTTTAAACATGCACAGTGGGAATTTATAATAATTGAATTCATATACAATTTTTTTTTCGTCAGTCGATAAATTCGAACATATCGAGCGTTGCGAACATACGTTGTATTTAGATTTGATTAGCATTTTCTGTGTTTCGAAACATAGTTTTAACCAAGTAAATTGCCAAGAAATAGTTTATTCAAATGCAATTAAAATTTTATGCTGGTATTGTAACATATTTATGGTAAATTTGACAGATTCTGCTGGACAATATAATAATGTTTACACGTGAACAAAAATAAATTAAATTTCGATTATAATTTAATTACGCTTCATTCCTAATACATGTATGGTAATTTAGTATTACTTTTTAATTACATTCAAACATATTCAAACAAATCTTTTCTATCCGTATATGTGATATTTACTTGTATATTAGTTTCGCTTATTTGATTAATGGTAGAATATTTTACAAGGATTGAAACCGTAACCGAAACCGATATCCGTTTAAAACCGTTTCATTTTTAAAACCGAAACCGTAACCGAAACCGTTATACGAAAATCAGAAATAAACCGATATCCAAAACCGATATAAACGGTTTCGGTTTTATACCGGTTTAAAACGGTTTTTAAAAAAGTATAAAAAGAAAAAGAAAAACATATTTTATTTTATATAGAAGATCTTAAGTAAAATATCATTAATTAAATTTGGAGTTCCCAAAATAAACATTTTTGGTTGTACAAAAATTCACTTTTTTTTTGAGAAACGATATTTCCAAAACAACGATATTTCGTTTAAAATTTGTTTTTTGTTTCATTAATCGAATTTAAACATTTCAAGTTTAAGGCAGATATTTGTTTACATTAGTGATGATTAAAAATTTCTTGTTCTTGCATCTTGTTCTTGCATTTTTTTGCAAGAACAAAAGCGAGAGCAAGAAAAAGAACAAGAGCAAGTGCAAAACTAAGACTGCAAGAAAAGGAAGACTCTTGCGTTTTTTTTATGATTTTAATGAATTTATTATGTTTTTAAGGTAATAATAATATACAAAAGAATTCATGATATTACTAAATATTGAACAACAAGTAACAATGGAAAGCGTACAAAATATTTATGAACGTGAACAGTAATGAAGATGTGTGTTTTTTTTTTGTTTTTGTCAATTCTAAAGAATATAAGCATCTTAAAAATAAGGCCTGTGAAGCACTTTTGAAGCGGTTAATAGCTTTAAAAGTGCTTCAAAAGTCGCTTCAAAAAGATAAAATAAACAAAACAATTCACATGTTTTTTTTTGAGAAACGATATTTCCAAAACAACGGTATTTGGTTTAAAATTTGTTTTTTGTTTCATTAATCGAATTTAAACATTTCAAGTTTAAGGCAGATATTTGTTTACATTTTTTTGCAAGAACAAAAGCGAGAGCAAGAAAAAGAACAAGAGCAAGTGCAAAACTAAGACTGCAAGAAAAGGAAGACTCTTGCGTTTTTTTTATGATTTTAATGAATTTATTATGTTTTTAAGGTAATAATAATATCAAGGATTGAAACCTAAACGAATAACGGTTTCGATTTCGGTTTCGGTTTTTTCCGCGTTTCGGTTTCGGTTACGGTTACGGTTTCGGTTTTAAGTTTTTATAACGAAACGGTTTCGGTATACCGGTTCCATGTTACGGTTTCGGTTTTGATTTCGGTTTTTGTATAAAATTTCTTTATATCCATATTTTTCAATTAATTTTACATTTTTTATATGGTGCTAAATTATGATCAAATTATGATACTGGGGTAAAGTGGGAAACGTAATTTAAACAATGTTGGTTGTTATTTTAGTAAAATATTGTGTTATATGAATTTATTTAATTGATTACGTCAAGAAAAAATTTTAATTTAAAATTTCGTGACCACAAACCAATGAAAAGCAACATTTTGACTTCACCTGATATATGATCTGAATTGAAAAGAAGATGAATTTTGTACAATTTTCATCCATAAAAGCCAAAGAAATTAAATTTCAACAATTCTGTGAACTGCAATATATGTAAACTAGTGATGATCATTTGCAAGAGCAAGGCATGAAATGTTAATCTTAATCTTTTAAATTTTAAATAAAGATCTAAATCTTAAACTGCATATTAATTATGAAAACGAATAGAATTTGAACACTAATTGTATTTAAGTTACTTATTTTCCATATTTTCAATTTCTTCAACATTTTACTAACAAAAAAATCTAATAACATAAAAATTTGAATTATATTTTAACAAGAATTAACAAATAAAAAATAATTGTATAAAACAAGTGATGTTGACAAGACAATTCAAAATCTCAAGGCCATAATAAAATGAACAAAAAGTCACCAAATACATTTTCAAAATGCTAAATATTTTTTACAAACATCTTTATGTATCTGTCAATTTTTAATCGATGATCTCAATTTTTTTACCACATGATAAGAAAACGTAAATCTATCAATTGATATTTCAACTTTAAAAATGCATCAATTACTTTTTATAATATTAATCAACAAACTCGAAAATTAAGTTTTTCATAAAAATGTATTTGGTGACTTTTCGTTCTACAACGACGATATACAGTATACGACATACATATACAATAAATATAAGGAATATTTCGTATAAGCATATTTCTGTTTTCGTCACAGATTAAAAAAATCCGTATGCTACACGTACCGTATGTCAAGAGAACTCAAATAGTATCTTGCAGAGTAACATTTTTCTTTGCGAACACCATGCGAACACAAACTCAAACGCTACAAAGCGAATACTAACAGAAAGAAGAGAATATAACAATAACGATTACGTTTCGTATACACAGACTTTCCCAACGACAACTCTTCGTTGCTTTCCTGTATCATCGCATGGCAACAAACATACGCATGACATCAGACAGACGCATGACAACGGACAGACGCATGACACAGACAGACGCATGAAAACGGACAGACGCATGGCACCACACTACATGTATGTATCTAGTACAGCTCTCTAGTTGGCAACAACAACGAGTTCTCTTTGTGGTACAAAATATTTCCCGCCAAAATTCAATCAAAAGCTTGTATGCTGCTTTATTCGCATTTTTGTTGTTGTTGCACTTTCAAACGAATCAGCGGATTTGTGAAAAAAGAAAAACACAAAAAGCTAAATATATCACACTGTGAAAATGTTCATATATTATTTTTTATTACTTCATGATTTTACAATTAACAAAATAACTATATATAAAAGTAAAACCAAAATAAAAATGTGCATAGCACAGTGCTTATGCACAATCGATGTACGAACTAAGAGAAAAAAGAGAAAAAACATTGTTTTGTCTGTTTTAACTTTTTGAAGCGACTTTTGAAGCACTTTTAAAGGTATTTACCGCTTCAAAAGTGCTTCACATGCCTTATTTTTAAGATGCTTATATTCTTTAGAAATGACAAAAACAAAAAAAACACACATCTTCATTAATGTTCACGTTCATAAATATTTTGCACGCTTTCCATTGTTACTTGTTGTTCAATATTTAGTAATATCATGAATTATTTTGTATATCATTATTACCTTAAAAACATAATAAATACAACAAAATCATAAAAAATGCAAGTCTTCCTTTTCTTGCAGTCTTAGTCTTGCACTTGCTCTTGTTCTTTTTCTTGCAAAATCTCGATTTTGTTCTCGCTTTTGTTCTTGTAAAAAAAAAATGCAAGAACAAGAAATTTTTAATCATCACTAATGTAAACAAATATCTGCCTTATACTTGAAATTTTTAAACTTGTCTAAGTTGCACTTCATTTTTCGTATTTCCTTAAATAGGTACTGAGATATCCAAAACCGATATAAACGGTTTCGGTTTTATACCGGTTTAAAACGGTTTTTAAAAAAGTATAAAAAGAAAAAGAAAAACATATTTTATTTTATATAGAAGATCTTAAGTAAAATATCATTAATTAAATTTGGAGTTCCCAAAATAAACATTTTTGGTTGTACAAAAATTCACTTTTTTTTTGAGAAACGATATTTCCAAAACAACGATATTTCGTTTAAAATTTGTTTTTTGTTTCATTAATCGAATTTAAACATTTCAAGTTTAAGGCAGATATTTGTTTACATTAGTGATGATTAAAAATTTCTTGTTCTTGCATCTTGTTCTTGCATTTTTTTGCAAGAACAAAAGCGAGAGCAAGAAAAAGAACAAGAGCAAGTGCAAAACTAAGACTGCAAGAAAAGGAAGACTCTTGCGTTTTTTTTATGATTTTAATGAATTTATTATGTTTTTAAGGTAATAATAATATACAAAAGAATTCATGATATTACTAAATATTGAACAACAAGTAACAATGGAAAGCGTACAAAATATTTATGAACGTGAACAGTAATGAAGATGTGTGTTTTTTTTTTGTTTTTGTCAATTCTAAAGAATATAAGCATCTTAAAAATAAGGCCTGTGAAGCACTTTTGAAGCGGTTAATAGCTTTAAAAGTGCTTCAAAAGTCGCTTCAAAAAGATAAAATAAACAAAACAATTCACATGTTTTTTTTTGAGAAACGATATTTCCAAAACAACGGTATTTGGTTTAAAATTTGTTTTTTGTTTCATTAATCGAATTTAAACATTTCAAGTTTAAGGCAGATATTTGTTTACATTTTTTTGCAAGAACAAAAGCGAGAGCAAGAAAAAGAACAAGAGCAAGTGCAAAACTAAGACTGCAAGAAAAGGAAGACTCTTGCGTTTTTTTTATGATTTTAATGAATTTATTATGTTTTTAAGGTAATAATAATATCAAGGATTGAAACCTAAACGAATAACGGTTTCGATTTCGGTTTCGGTTTTTTCCGCGTTTCGGTTTCGGTTACGGTTACGGTTTCGGTTTTAAGTTTTTATAACGAAACGGTTTCGGTATACCGGTTCCATGTTACGGTTTCGGTTTTGATTTCGGTTTTTGTATAAAATTTCTTTATATCCATATTTTTCAATTAATTTTACATTTTTTATATGGTGCTAAATTATGATCAAATTATGATACTGGGGTAAAGTGGGAAACGTAATTTAAACAATGTTGGTTGTTATTTTAGTAAAATATTGTGTTATATGAATTTATTTAATTGATTACGTCAAGAAAAAATTTTAATTTAAAATTTCGTGACCACAAACCAATGAAAAGCAACATTTTGACTTCACCTGATATATGATCTGAATTGAAAAGAAGATGAATTTTGTACAATTTTCATCCATAAAAGCCAAAGAAATTAAATTTCAACAATTCTGTGAACTGCAATATATGTAAACTAGTGATGATCATTTGCAAGAGCAAGGCATGAAATGTTAATCTTAATCTTTTAAATTTTAAATAAAGATCTAAATCTTAAACTGCATATTAATTATGAAAACGAATAGAATTTGAACACTAATTGTATTTAAGTTACTTATTTTCCATATTTTCAATTTCTTCAACATTTTACTAACAAAAAAATCTAATAACATAAAAATTTGAATTATATTTTAACAAGAATTAACAAATAAAAAATAATTGTATAAAACAAGTGATGTTGACAAGACAATTCAAAATCTCAAGGCCATAATAAAATGAACAAAAAGTCACCAAATACATTTTCAAAATGCTAAATATTTTTTACAAACATCTTTATGTATCTGTCAATTTTTAATCGATGATCTCAATTTTTTTACCACATGATAAGAAAACGTAAATCTATCAATTGATATTTCAACTTTAAAAATGCATCAATTACTTTTTATAATATTAATCAACAAACTCGAAAATTAAGTTTTTCATAAAAATGTATTTGGTGACTTTTCGTTCTACAACGACGATATACAGTATACGACATACATATACAATAAATATAAGGAATATTTCGTATAAGCATATTTCTGTTTTCGTCACAGATTAAAAAAATCCGTATGCTACACGTACCGTATGTCAAGAGAACTCAAATAGTATCTTGCAGAGTAACATTTTTCTTTGCGAACACCATGCGAACACAAACTCAAACGCTACAAAGCGAATACTAACAGAAAGAAGAGAATATAACAATAACGATTACGTTTCGTATACACAGACTTTCCCAACGACAACTCTTCGTTGCTTTCCTGTATCATCGCATGGCAACAAACATACGCATGACATCAGACAGACGCATGACAACGGACAGACGCATGACACAGACAGACGCATGAAAACGGACAGACGCATGGCACCACACTACATGTATGTATCTAGTACAGCTCTCTAGTTGGCAACAACAACGAGTTCTCTTTGTGGTACAAAATATTTCCCGCCAAAATTCAATCAAAAGCTTGTATGCTGCTTTATTCGCATTTTTGTTGTTGTTGCACTTTCAAACGAATCAGCGGATTTGTGAAAAAAGAAAAACACAAAAAGCTAAATATATCACACTGTGAAAATGTTCATATATTATTTTTTATTACTTCATGATTTTACAATTAACAAAATAACTATATATAAAAGTAAAACCAAAATAAAAATGTGCATAGCACAGTGCTTATGCACAATCGATGTACGAACTAAGAGAAAAAAGAGAAAAAACATTGTTTTGTCTGTTTTAACTTTTTGAAGCGACTTTTGAAGCACTTTTAAAGGTATTTACCGCTTCAAAAGTGCTTCACATGCCTTATTTTTAAGATGCTTATATTCTTTAGAAATGACAAAAACAAAAAAAACACACATCTTCATTAATGTTCACGTTCATAAATATTTTGCACGCTTTCCATTGTTACTTGTTGTTCAATATTTAGTAATATCATGAATTATTTTGTATATCATTATTACCTTAAAAACATAATAAATACAACAAAATCATAAAAAATGCAAGTCTTCCTTTTCTTGCAGTCTTAGTCTTGCACTTGCTCTTGTTCTTTTTCTTGCAAAATCTCGATTTTGTTCTCGCTTTTGTTCTTGTAAAAAAAAAATGCAAGAACAAGAAATTTTTAATCATCACTAATGTAAACAAATATCTGCCTTATACTTGAAATTTTTAAACTTGTCTAAGTTGCACTTCATTTTTCGTATTTCCTTAAATAGGTACTGAGATGTTAATAATTTGAAACTTTTTTTACATTTTTTTTTGCATTACATTGTTTTGTTTATGTCCGAAATTGAGCTGTTTTGAAACATCAGTCAAAAATCCATTAGAAGACTTATAAATGGTATTCTATTGAATAGATCATTTAAAAGAATTTAAAATATATTCAAATGAACTTTTCAAAACTTGTTCCACTTTACCTCAAGCTCCCCTATATATTTTACTAATAAAATAAATAAAAAACCAATATTATTAAAATTTTAATCATTTTTTAACGTAAAAATTTTGCTTGGAGTTGCTGGTGTTTTGTTGTTAGTTCGATTAATGAAACAAAAAACAAATTTTAGACCAAATACCGTTGTTTTGGAAATATCGTTTCTCAAAAAACAACATGTGAATTTTTGTACAACCAAAAATGTTTATTTTGGGAACTCCAAATTTTTTATTAATGAAATTTTACTTAAGATCTTCTATATAAAATAAAATATGTTTTTCTGGTTTTTTGTATACTTTTTTAAAAACCGTTTTAAACCGGTATAAAACCGAAACCGCTTATATCGGTTTTGGATATCGGTTTATTTCTGATTTTCGTATAACGGTTTCGGTTACGGTTTCGGTTTTAAAAATGAAACGGTTTTAAACGGATATCGGTTTCGGTTACGGTTTCAATCCTTGAATAATATACAAAAGAATTCATGATATTACTAAATATTGAACAACAAGTAACAATGGAAAGCGTGCAAAATATTTATGAACGTGAACAGTAATGAAGATGTGTGTTTTTTTTGTTTTTGTCAATTCTAAAGAATATAAGCATCTTAAAAATAAGGCCTGTGAAGCACTTTTGAAGCGGTTAATAGCTTTAAAAGTGCTTCAAAAGTCGCTTCAAAAAGATAAAATAAACAAAACAATGTTTTTTCTCTTTTCTTCGCTACGCAAGTTCGTACATCGATTGTGCATATGCACTGTGCTATGCACATTATTATTTTTGTTTTACTTTTATTTATATATATTTTTTGTTAATTGTAAAATCATGAAGTAATAAAAAATTATATATGAACATTTTCACAGTGCTGATATATTGCTACTGATAGCTGATATATTGTTTTTTATGTTTTTCTTCTTTAACAAATCCGCTGATTCGTTTGAAAGTGCAACAACAACAAAAATTCGAATAAAGCAGCATCCATCCAAGCTTTTGATATAATTTTAGGCGCGAAATTGTGTGTACCACAAAGAGAACTCGTTGTTGTTGCCAACTAGAGAGCTGTACTAGATACATACATGTAGTGTGGTGCCATGCGTCTGTCCGTTGTCATGCGTCTGTCTGTTGTCATGCGTCTGTTTGTTGCCTTGCGATGATACAGGATAGCAACGAAGAGTTGTCGTTGTGAAAGTGTGTATACGAATCGTTATTGTTATATTCTCTTCTTTCTGTTAGTATTCGCTTTGTAGCGTTTGAGTTTGTGCCCGCATGGTGTTCGCAAAGAAAAATGTTACTCTGTAAGATATTATTTGAGTTCTCTTGACATACGGTACGTGTAGCATACGGATGTTTTAATCTGTGACGAAAACAGAAATATGCCTATACGAAATATTCCTTATATTTATTGTAAGTATATGTATATCGTATAATGTATATCGTCGTTGTAGAACGAAAAGTCACAAAATACATTTTTATGAAAAACTTAATTTTCGAGTTTGTTGATTAATATTATAAAAAGTAATTGATGCATTTTTAAAGTTGAAATATCAATTGATAGATTTACATTTTCTTATCATGTGGTAAAAAATGGAGATAATCGATTAAAAATTGACAAATACATAAAGATGTTTGTAAAAAATATTTAGCATTTTGAAAATGTATTTGGTGACTTTTCGTTCATTTTATTATGGCCTTGAGATTTTGAATTGTTTTGTCAACATCACTTGATTTAAACAATTACTTTTTGTTAGTTAATTCTTGTTAAAATATAATTAAAATTTTCATGTTATTGGGTTTTTTTTTTTTTAGTAAAATGTTGAAGAAATTGAAAATATGAAAAATAAGTAACTTAAATACAATTAGTGTTCAAATTCTATTCGTTTTCATAATTAATATGCAGTTTAAGATATTTGTCTTCGATCTTTTATTTAAAATTTAAAAGATTAAGATTACCATTTCTTGCCTTGCTCTTGCAAATGATCAGTTTACATATATGGCAGTTCACAGAATTGTTGAAATTTAATTTCTTTGGCTTTTATGGATGAAATTTGTACAAAATTCTTCTTCTTTGCAATTCAGATCATATATCAGGTGAAGTCAAAATGTTGCTTTTCATTGGTTTGTGGTCACGAAATTTTAAATTAAATTTTTTCTTGGCGTAATCTATTAAATAATTCATATAACACAATATTTTAACTAAAATAACAACAAACATTGTTTAAATTACGTTTCCCACTTTACCCCAGTATCATAATTTACCATAATTTAGCACCATATAAAAAATGTTAAATTATTTGAAAAATATGGAAATAAAGAAAATTTATACAAAAACCGAAATCAAAACCGAAACCGTAACATGGAACCGGTATACCGAAACCGTTTCGTTATAAAAACTTAAAACCGAAACCGTAACCGAAACCGAAACGTGGAAAAAACCGAAATCGAAACCGTTTTTCGTTTAAGTTTCAATCCTTGATATTTTATTTTGTTATTATTTGTTATTATGAAGAAAGAACTGTTCAAAAAAACACATATTTATTTTGTATGTATAAACAACTGTTTACAAATATTTTATAAAAAACACTGTAATAAACATAAAAAATGCATTTGTTTTATTTGTCATCAATTTTCTTTTGGGTCTCAGATTACGTCCGACATTGCTTTGATATGTCTGTTCTAATTTCTGAACAAAATGCGTCATCACTTCTGCTTCACCTCGTTTTTGATTGGCTGATTTCAAAATATTTCTCGTTTTCGCTCTCTTTGTTTTGAACGTTATTTATCTCAGATTTAGTTTTGAAAAATAGGTTAGATGTCTATGTCTCCTTTAGTCTGATTTTGCTCCTCTTTTGATACCTAAATCTGAACCAATCCCAGTGACAAGTTAGCTCCGCTCTGCCTTGCTGCGGACTGGTGAATGCAACCATGTTTCGTTAATTCACCCTTTTCCTCTTTCAACTTCCATTCAGAGAATTTTTTATCATGGTAAATTGATAGTATTTCAATAGAAAAACAATAATTTATACCATTAAAATTGGTCAATAGAATGCGTCCCATTAGTTCAGTAATATTTAAACTGTTAATACAATGTGTGGTTGTACCCTAAATTTTATAATGTGATATTTTAATTACAATAAGAAAGACCTATACAAATTTAATGATACGTATTATTAATTTTATGGTAAAGTCGAATTACATTTTCCTAATAATTTATTAAAACAAAAATGTATTTTACTTAATTTATTGTATAATTTATTTTATTTAAATGTCGAAATTGATATTCGCGTTTACAACACACACATAAAAAGTCACTTTCACACAACATTTAATGTTTGCTTTGGTTTCCAATAATTGATTGTAGTACTTGAGTCTGCTGTAATTTTTGAGTCCGTTGCCATAATAGAAGTTCGATGTATTATTTATTTTCTGAAATAAATAAATATATAAAGATAATTTATTTACATTAAATACTGCATTGAGTCCTTGCCAATGTCGCGTTTAATAATGTGGATTATTACAAAAAAGTACATGCGACCATTTTGAGTAAACACGCAGAATGACGTACAAAACGAACATGTTTGTATTCGTTTTTATGGTTTTTTTCACCACGTTTATTATTATAGAAGGAAACCATTAAAACAACAGTATTTATTCTATTTAAAATAATAATATTGAAATATTTAAATTTGTGGTAGTCAATTTTTCAAATACTATTGAATTAATTAAAAAACTTTTGATTTAAAAAGAAAAAACTATTAATACATGAACCATAAGATCAATGGTCGTACCATAATGTACTTAATGGTACATTTTCTTCTGAGTGTATAAATATATTAACATTCATTTTGCGAACAGATGACGACGTGGCCCATGGTGAAACAGTTTGTTGCATACCAACTGATATCTGCAGTTTTCAGATCATTGTTTCTGTGCTAAATGCTTCGTGCCTGTATCGAGGGCTATGGCAAAATGTGAATACCGTCCGCAGATTTGTATGAGGAAAAATTTGCACGTTGCAGCTTTAATGGCGATGGCACCTTGAGCTAAAGGCAAACGAAGTCTATGTGGCTTATTTCCTAGATGGCACGTTGCGTAGTAATATATAAACAGATGTATTTGATTTTCACATGTACCAAGCGTTTTTTGCATGATGCTCTAGCAAAAAATGCAAAGGCATGTTTGGCGATAACAAACGCACTGGGACCGGTACTTGCATCATTATTAACGTTGACTATTTGAGGCAATATTTGCCGAATAACGAACTGGCGGTGAGCACATTGCTGGGAATGACATGCGCGATTCCAAAGGCAAAGGTATATGCAGCAGGATGGGTCGGAGAAGTTAGAGTCTGAGGTTAGTGTGTGGTATTTACTGTATTTTGGTAATTATAAAAGGAATACATAAAATAATTTGTTTGTATACAAATAATACAAACAGTTCAAATGCGACAAAAAGCATGAAAAGCTGAACGTGTCAATGGATTTCTTCGCATGGACGTAGTAGATTTATCATCAAGCTTCTGAAACGGCGCAGGGCAGTTGTAGATGTCTGTTACAACAGCCCAGTGGAGGATTTAAATTGTCTATTGCGGGACATGTATGATGAGGCCAAGGATTCCGCCCAAGGATACGTAAAAGTTTTAATTATTAATTTAAATGAACCAAATCAAACACATACTAGCATTATAGATCCATCGGTGACCTTGTCGAGAACCACGCTTTAAATTGGCAACATACAAAGGTAGATGCAAAGGTACAGTGTAGATCGCATGCATTTTATAACAACTTCTTTACTCTTTATATAGGCGTCAGCAGGATGAAGAGTTCGAGTGCAACGACGCAATGCTGGAGCGTATTGGTTACAATCTGTATGAGCTGGCGGGCATCAAGAAGAACCCTCAGACGATAGTGGTGGAATCGTGTCTGAATGCCGTAACTGGCAACGCGGAGACCAAGACCAGTGGCGGCGCCGGCAGCTGGAATCTCAAAAGAAATGACGCCGCACGCCTGATTACAGCGCGTCTGCGTGTCTGATTACAGCTAAAAATATAGCTCGCCCACAAATAAAGGACACTCGCCGAAGCCGCTGACCATACTGCCGAAGTACGGTGACAATGGAAGCATCGTCAGGTAGATAAACTAAATTATTTTTTCTTGATAGATTTATTCAATTTCCATTCCGATAGTTATTTGCATATTTATGAGTTCGAATTGATGAAGTTCGAGGTCCCAGCTGCGCAAATCGCCACAACCACCGCCGCCAGCAACAGTCATCGAACTCGTCTATGTGGACAGCGTGGCAAAGTTGCAGACTGCACTCGCCGAACTGCGCCAACACGCTGTAATTGCCATCGATGTTGAGCATCATTCGTATCGCAGCTTCCAAGGCAACACATGCCTCGTGCGGGTCTCTACGCGCAACAAGGACTATCTTTTCGGTGCCCTGGTGCAGCGCGAGGATATGCAACTGCGCAACGAGATTCTCACCGATCCGCGCGTTGTAAAGATTTTGCATGGCGCTGATCTCGATGTGGAGTGGCTGCAACGCGATCTCTTGCTGTATATTTTCAATTTGCTTCTTACATCTTAACAACGATCTGATGCGGTGAACAATCAGACGAACATAGTGCGCAACATCTACCAGCACAGCACTTAGATTTGTAAGAAGTGATATATATATATATACATATACATATATATATATATATATATATATATATACATATATATATATATATATATATATATATATATATATATATATATATATATATATATATACATATATATATATAGTTATATATTTATATACTATATTAAATAATATATTTTATAAATTGTATAAATTATATTGTCGATGCAGTAAAATTGTTTTATTTAGTTAAATGCTTTAAGCTATATATATGTAATGTTCAAAAAATTTAAAATTAATTTGTAATTAAAAACATGTCTATAATTTATTATATACCTATGTATATGTATAATGTCTATGTAGTAAATTGTTTTCAAGAACTCAATAAAAATATACTTATAGTAAAAAACAAGTATTTGAATTAAACGTCATTTGTGTTCCCCTTTAATTTCAGCTTTAACTCAGAGTTCTCGCGCGAATATGACATTCTATTCTGATAAAATTAACGTCAGAATATGAGAGAGAGGAGAGAGAACCCAATAAACATTGTTTCGATAGTATAAAATTTCGATAATGTCTCGAATTCGAAACGATATCGTTAATTTTCTATAATTTCAGTATTGAATAATTCGTCATAATAATTTGTATTGAATAATTGTATTAAAACTCGATATCGCGTCGAATTCAAAACGATATCGTTAATTTTCAAGTAGGCTGTGAACGTCAATGAATTTGAACATAAAAATAAATTTATTTGAGAAAATTAAATAGCAAAAATTGGTGAAGAAATTTAATCAACATTTTAGTGCATCGAAATCAATTCAAGAAACCACGAGCAATTATAATTGAAGGTAAGTAACATAAAGAAATAATAACTTAATTAAGTTATATTTAAGTTATATTTATTTATATTTAAGTTATATTAAATTAAAAGAAATGAATAAAAAAGTACAAAACGCGAAGCTCGTGAACTTTTTGAAAACTATATGAAAGTTCCGCGGAGATATATTGGAAATGTTATTCCCGAAGATTCACCACAGCGAAGGGAGGATGTTGAAAATGCTATTCCCGAAGACTCACCGGACCAGAGTCAGAGATTTGACACTGATTATGAAAGTGATAGTTTTTCTTTATGTAATAATAATAATAATAATAAGTTGGCACTACAGTCCAGTATAGAACTTCGGCCGAGCTCTCTCACCATTTTGAGATGTGCGTGTTATATTTGTACTCAAAGTGGTGGGACCTACAGTTTATTGCCGAATCCGAACGGCGGGTGAGAGCTTTACATAGGCAAAGGTTTTACTCTCGTAGGTTTGCCATTTACTGCCGAGAGGTAGCGCGGTATAGAAAAATGTTTCCATGAAAAGATGTTGTTAGCCCCAGTCCAGGCTTGAACCGGGGACCTTTCGGCTCGCAGTCCAACGCACTAACCACTGAGCTACCGCGGCTACTTTATGTAGTGATGAAAATATCGCATTTAATGAGCAATTGGATACTAAAACAATGCGACAAAAACTTTCTGAGTGGTGCATTGACAATAATATTACAAATAAGGCAGCGAATGAGTTGCTTCAGATTTTGCGTATAGATTTTCCCAATCTTCCAAAAGATGTACGAACCCTAAGAGAAACTCCAAGGGATGTGAAGAAAATACATATTGAAGGTGGTGACTATATGCACTATGGCATAAAAAATACTCTTCAAGATTTTTTTAATATTTAGATTTTAACAACAACATTTTGGAATTACATTTTGATATTGATGGTTTGCCAGGATTGCAAGCTTGGCCAATCCTGATGAATGTTTCACACACTGATCCAGTTCAGCTCATTGGGGTATTTGAAGGCTATTCTAAACCGAAAAGCTGCAATGAATATCTAGAACTATTTGTACAAGAATTACAGGAAATCGTAAGAGATGGCTTTTCATACATGGATAAATATGTTGAAATAAAAATCGGTGCATTTGTGTGTGACGCACCTGCTAGAGCATTTATACTTGGTACAAAGGGACACTCAGGTTTTTACAGCTGCACAAAATGTGTTCAGCGCGGTGAATGTTTGCAACATAGAATGGTATATAGGCCATGTGATAATTTGCTTCGAACGGGTTTCGATTTTAGAACAAGATTATACCCTGAGCATCACAGAACTAACGAAACGAATATACTGGAGTCCTTACCAGTAGATATGGCGCGCAATTTTCCGATGGATTACATGCACGTTGTATGCATTAGTCTTATGAAAGCGTTTCTCAAAGCTTGGTGCAAAGAAAAAAAAACAGCCATTTTCGCTAACTAGTCTTAAGATAAAAGTATTAGATTCAAGTCTACTTTTTCTAAAAAAACCAAATACCACGCGAATTTCAACGGAAACCCCGATTAATTCATGAGTTAGATCGCTGGAAGGCTACAGAGCTGCGACAATTTTTAATATATACTGGTCCAGTGGTCCTGCGCACTGTATTGGATTCCGAAAGGTACAATCATTTCTTAATGTTGAGCATTGGAATGCGACTGTTGCTAAGTGCAGATTCGCAAAACTACGATTTAGCTCAAAAACTGTTGGATACTTTTGTCGCACGTACACAGGATTTATACAACAATAATACATCAAGACCAACCGCAACACCACCAGCAACACCAACAGCAGCAGCAGCATCAACACCAACAACTACATCAACATTAAATAACATATCAGGTATTGAATATTTTTTTATATAACGAATTTTAATTAATTAGTTTTATATTTTTCCGTTAGATAACACTGCTGAAGATAAACTTGATTTAATTTTGCATAAAGTTACTTCAATGGAAAATGTAATGAACAACGCAATAAATCTGTTAGGAAGATTAACGGAAGAAGATATACAAAACCAACGAGAAATAAAAAACTTAAAACTAAATTCCAAAATTACGTCGAGTGAAACAATATTACCCGAACAACCGTTCGATGATCCACAAGAGTTTCTACAATTAGAAAATAATTTGAAAAATGACGAAAAATTTCAAATTTTGGTAAGTTTGAACATATTTCTTATAATTCATTAAACTAATTTTAAAAATTTCAAACAGGCAAATAATTTTTATGCGTTGGATGCCAAAGATCCGAAGGATTTTGTCGGAAAATGTTGGCTAAAACTTTTGGTGGACAAAGCTGCAAAATATTTTTTTTGGCAAGGCACCAATGAGAAGGAAGCTATTAGAACCATGGCGGTTACAGCTGCCTTAAACAGTATGTTTTTTGTTGTTGTTTAGTTTGATTATTAAAAACGTTTTTACATTTTTAATTAATATAGATGCATTTAAAAAGAAATATCGAAACGAAGATATCCAAGTTTTTGAACAAAAGAGCAAAAAACATTCGTGAAAAGAATCGGAGATCGTGAAAAGAAAATAATTAAACACAAAGAAAACATTGAGAAATCTAAAAACATTTCAGATATAATTATTTAATTTTTTGTCAAATTTAAAATTTAATAATTGCTACTTTTATCATTATTTTTATTTATTTTCACGGAGTTCAAGAATTGAACTTAATGTATTAAACTGAATTGATTGTGTTAATAACTTAATTTTACTTTAAATATATGTTTTTAACTATTTATATATATATATAGTTATATATTATATCTTAAAAAATACGAATATATAATTAATTAAAAATTGTTAAACTAATATCAAATATCGCAATTTATTTGTATCAAATTTTTATATTTTTTAAATCCCTAGCATATTGATTCAATTTCGTAATCGAAACGATATTGATTCAATTTTCGAATTCGTTTAGATACCGAGAATTCATACAATATCGATATCGTTAACGATAGAGCCATTTTTTTCGAGAACGCTATCGTTTTCGAATCGTTAACGATAGTCGAAAACGATATTAATGTTCGTTCAAACGATATCGTTTCGAATTCGTTTCGATATCGTTTGGTATGCTGGGAAGAAACAAAAGTTTCGTTAAATTTTTTTTAAGGAGAGAATTTTGTGAGAAAATCGGTCAGAAAGAGAACGTAAAATTCCATTGGATTTCTATGTTCCGTTAAGGCGTCAGCCGAACCTAATTCGCTCCGATTTCTGAGCAGGGTTCTGACAAAGAAGTACGAATGTTCCTACTTTTTTAACGGAAAGAGGAGTTCATTTCGTCAGAACAAGTCACTGGGATGGCGTACATTTTAGTCAGGGATGTCGTACGTTTGAGTACGAAAGAGTACGTAATTACACTCTAAGAAAAATTTACTATAATAAATGTAGGAAACCGGTTTCCTCTTATTAATGGAGTAAATTCCAACGAATGTGTAAAAATAAAATGTACACACAAAAGTATGTAAAACTAGTACACATCTGTAGTGTCAAAATACAATTTTATGAGTGAAAAAACTAATAAAAAAAACTGTTTAAAAATCAAGCTTTTATAAAAATCTGTACTAAAAAATTAAAAATAAATTTACTAAAAATATAAAATATATTTATAGTAGGTATGTATATTTATAATGAATACTTATTAATATATGAAATAAATTAAATTCAATCTTATTCAAATTATATTATTAAGATATACGTTTAAAGGAAATAAATTTTAAAATTTACTAAGAGGTTTCCAAATACAAAAATAAAAGCGTGCGGCGAATATATTAAAAATTACCAGCATATTACATTTGTAAATGTGTAGCTTAAATATGAATTTTAACTATCAAAGGAATACAATTATGATCATATTTATATATAGATAGATATATATCTTATACATCACAAACCTACAACTCTTTATACTTTAAATCTCGCAACCGCTTAGCACACTATAACCTTTCACAGCATAAGGCAAGATTGTATAGGAGATATCACGTCCCGTTGTCCAGTTACACCCAGATTCTACATGGCGATTATAATGTAAACTATGACCATTTACTTCAATTTTTAAAACTACTACTTTTATAAGTCGAGAGTTGTAGCATTTTAAAAGGATTTTAAAAGGTTTGCTTATTTGACAGGTGCCACACACCTCGGTGAAATTACGACCCTTTCTGGCAAGGAGATATATAACGTTAATCTACATCATTTAGACAAATTCCATGACTTAAATTAAGTACATAAATAAATATTTCTAATTAAAAGGTCAGTTTTGCCAGATTATCCTGAGGTAAAAACATAACACATGCCAAAAAAATATCATTGGACTTCCGATACCAGCACTGCCTACAAAACTCATAGATACTTCCACACAGATCTACCCCTTCTCCAAAATTATCTTGAAAACTATTGCAAAGTTGAATTAAATTGCAAAGTTTATTAGTGCTAGAGTTGGACTGTAATATTCAATTATTTTGCCGCACGCTTTTATTTTTGTATTTGGAAACCTCTTAGTAAATTTAAAAATTTATTTCCTTTAAACGTATATCTTAATAATATAATTTGAATAAGATTGAAATTAATTTATTTCATAAATTAATAAGTATTCATTATAAATATACATACCTACTATAAATATATTTTATATTTTTAGTAAATTTATTTTTAAATTTTTAGTACAGATTTTTATAAAAGCTTGATTTTTAAAAAGTTTTTTTTTTATTAAATTTTTTATTTTTAATTTTTTAGTCGTTATATGGTTATTAGAATTATTATTTTGCATAGATCGGTTCAGCGGTTACCGAGTTATATATTCCCCCTTAACACCTTCTGTCGGTGTAATTTGAACTACTTTCTAGTCTTAGAAAATTTCCGCAACGATTTCCTGTACCAAGCATTGACGAGATCAGTTAAGTGATAACCGAGATATAAAATTTTGATCTTAACACCCTCTATCGATATAATTTATAACTACACTCTACAGTATGTTAAATTTGGTGCCCGCAAGAGTAATTGTACCAAGTTTTTCATATATCGGTTCAGCAGTTACCGCGAAATGTTTTGTCCTTACCGCCCTCTATCGATACAATTTCGAACTATACACTAGCATATCGTCGTTGTAGAACGAAAAGTCACCAAATACATTTACAAAATGCCAAATATTTATTTACAAAAATCTTTATATACATTTCTGTTAACTTTTAATCGATGATATTAATATTTTTTACCAAATGATAAGAAAATGTAAATCTATCAATTGAAATTTCAACCTTAAAAATGCATCAATTACTTTTAATAGTATTAATCAACAAACTAGAAATTTAAATTATTCATAAAAATGTAGTTTTTGACTTTTCGTTCTACAACGAAGATATGTTAAATTGGGGTCCCGAAGGAGTCACTTAATGAAGTTTTGCATATATCGATTCAATGGTTACCGATATATAAAATTGTGCCTTTAACGCCCCCTCTCGATGAAATTTAGTACTACTTTCTGAACTGCATTAATTTGTGTGCTCGAAAGAATTACTGCACCAAGTTTTACAGAGATCGGTTCAGTGGTTACTGCGATATAGAATTTCTACTTAAAGTCCTCTAGCGATGGAAAATCAAAGCTCTGAGTAATTAAATATAACATATAAATAAATATGACATATTTTAGTCTTCAATACTATACATATTATATACTAGCTGGACCCGTGCAGGACTCGTTCCAAGATTTTGTGAATTCAAAGATATGGATCGATTTTATTAATATAAAAAACATTTTTATTATTTATATCATTGAAGTTTTTATGGGTTTCATAAATGTATGGGTTTAAAATAAATTCTTCCCAGTAGAAATCTTCGCCGTTTAATTCTTCCCCATAGAACGCTTTCCCGTAGAATTGTTCACCGTAGAGTTATTCCCAGTAAAAGTTTTAATGTGGTGAGTTTTAATGTGGTGAGTTTCAGTGTGGTAAGTATAGGTGTGGTGAATTTTGGTGTGGTGAGTTTTAGTGTGGTGAGTTTTAGTGTGGTGAGTTTTAGTGTGGTGAGTTTTAGTGTGGTGAGTTCTAAGTTTGCCAAATTTTTACCCGTTGTCAATACTATACATGTTTTAAATTTCAATTTTCTAGAGGGTCCATTAAGAGCAAATGCGCCCCCTAGCGGACAAAATTCAAAGTTCTGAGTTTGCCATATTTTTCCCCGTGTCTAAAACTATACATATTCTAAATTTCAACATGCTAGGTAAAGAACAGATACACACAAAACCCTGTATTTATTCACATAATGCGTGTTTAAAAAGCACAACAGAATGGGTAGATTTTTAAGGTTAAATATTATTAGAAAACTTTATATCATCTCAACGGGGCGGATTCAGCAAATATGAAAAAAAAATCTGTACGAAAATGAAAAAGTTCCCAACTGTTTAACGAATATCCGCAAACATGAATTGCACACAAAATTAAATTCACTTTCACCAACAATCCGTCCCTTACATATTTTATTTAAAATATGTAAGTTTTCTTTTCTTTAGTGTCTTCTAAAATGGCATAGACAAGAGCGTTCGCGTGGTGTATGGTTCGCGTCAGCTAATGATCTTTTTACACATAAATTATTGAGTGCTAGACGTCATTTTTATACACTTCAATGTGTTTATGTACAAAACAATGCAGAATCTTTAAATTTACCATTTTAAGTGTGCGATTCAGCTCAAAACAGTTAATTTGTGTAAAATAACATATTTTTCATAAAAAACATGTCAGATGTTTATTTTTTACGGAAGTATTAGTGTTTTTATTTGAAAAAATGAGTAAATTAACTGCAATTAATGTAGCAAATTCACTACTCCTAAATCTGATTTCTTAGAGTGTACGAACGAACGCAAGACTGGGTATTTTTGACATTACCCAATAAACCAAAAACCTGCATAGAGAATATCAAATGTATATTGAACATGGATATCGAAGCTTTCGCTGGAGAAAAGCGTTCATATTTTTGTAACTGTAAGCTTGAAAATCATAGCGTTCTCCAGCAAAACTGGGAGCTTTATATTCAATTGAATCTAGCCTTTACTAAAACTTGAATTCCGACATTCAATATACATTCTAGGTTTAACTTAATTGTAAGCTATAAATAAAATGTGATTCGACCTTCAAATTACACATGAATTCAAGCGCATATATTTCCCTAATTAAAGGTTTAAATATAAAATAAAAAAAACGTATATAAGTTATAATACTATATATTAAAAGGAATTAAAGTATGTTCTACAGCAGCAACTGCACCGGTGGCAGTGCACAGGAACTTCTTGTAAAATCCATGACGTGCCGCGAAGATCAAACCTGTGAATCCAATTGCGCCACTTGCGATGTATAACATTGCCAAGTTCGCGTAAAATATCAATGTTGTCTGCGTATGAATGAAAATATATTAATATTTCACAAACGTATTCGTAAACCTTGGCCACTTACATTGTATGTCAGCTCATCGTGCATTTTCCGTGCAGTAGAATATTCGTGATGACTTTCATGTTTGGATCAGCACTTATATATTAATTGATTTGTCTGTTTTCTAATTCAAGCGAAAAACAATGATCTCACTGATTGTGCGAATGCAGTGGCGCATATGTAGTGGTGAAAAAAATGAAAATTTTCTTGTTGACATTTACTTTATCACGTCACTGGGTTACCATAGAGTAATTTTGTGGAGTGAATTTCGTTTTTTTAACTTCGAAAACCAAAACTGAGAATATGCGCAATGCGAACACTCCAATTTAAGTTATACTTTTGTTTAACTCAAATAGTCCCGCCTGTGTTGTAAAATTTTGTGTTGAATTTTTGTTATCATTTAATTAATTAAAGAACACTTTTATTATTTTTAACACTTTTATTAACTTTACTACCTCTACTTGAGGCTGACTAAAAAGATCTATTTTAAATTTCAACGAAAAGTATTAACAATACGTTCGTTGCAACCTTTTCTAAAATTCTATTTTTACAATGTTCTAGTGAATTTTCACTTTCACTCAATTTTGGTGTACGTGACTTTGAAGAAAGTCCGACTTGCAGATTATGGCTGACACCAATTGCGAAATAGTATAATTGTTGGAGAACGCTGCTTTGTTTATTTTAACAGCTTATTTTAACATATTGCAAGCCTCTGTTAGCTGTGTAAGCTAACTTGAAAGAGGTGTGGCCTAAAAAAAGCTTTAGCGCATTGCCAAAGTATTATCATTGTTGCCAGCGTGAAGCGTTGGAGCAATGCTATGTACATGTTGCTCAACATATGTACAGCAACATCCAAAATTGTGTGAATAGTGAATATTAATAAGGAAAAGAAAAATGTTGTGAAGTAATTCACAACACCTGCGACAAGGATACCCATTGCGAGTACTCTTAGAATTTTCGTAAAGAGGAAATATGAGTCGTACTTCTGCAAAAGATGTCTCCAAACAAATTTCGTGAAAAAGAAAAACATGTTTAATACAATTCGTTTTTATAATAATTGGTTTTTGTTTGAATCAAATTTTAATTTAAATAAATATGCGAATTAAAATGTAAAAAAAAATGTTATTAATATTATACCAATGTTTTTTTTTTTCAACACAAATTATGTGGAATTTGCCAAATCCAAAGTCTTGAAACTGAGTTAATTTTCAATTATGAATAAAAATATAGTCTTGAAAAAATATGTCAATAAATTCAGTTCCGAAAAGCAAACAATATTTCAAAGAGCTGCTGACGCAAGTATCATTCGCGGAAATACTCGGGTTGCGTCTGCCGGGGCTGCTGGCGTTGGTGGTGCCCTACCTACTGACGGCGCTGTTTTCGGAAAACTCTGAGTAGAGATGCGGAATGATGAGCTTGTTTTAATGAGAGTTTTGCAAATGTTAAATATACTTAAAAGCTAATTTTCAAAATTACCACTCAAGATCTTAAGTTTTGGAAGGGCTCACTGCACTTTATCTGAATACGCAAACATATAGTGGCTGGATTCGCAAACATATAGTGGCGCCGCTTAGGAAGAGTGTGCTTCGTTCTCATCCATGGTGGCGGTCTATGTGATACCGCTCTTCTTTGGCACGGCGCATGTGCATGACATTGCCGAGCGGCTCAATCTTTGTATGAGCTGATGTCGGGGCGATATCGTGTAAGAGTGCAAATGTTTTATTAAGACTCTTTTTTTAAGTTCCACTTGTAGGTAATCAATTAACTATAACACTCCTTGGCTTATATGCGAAATTGGGTGTTTCCGCAAAATTTTGACATTAGGTCATGCCCAAATTATTTATTTAAAAACATAATATACTTTTTATTAACTCATGTTTATTTTTTGCGTAAACCTTAACTTTTTGAGATAATTCTGCGAGTACTTTGCGGATTTTCTCAATGTTTGTTGGGTTAGGTTCTTCATTCTATACTTGCTGCATATATGGAACACAACACATTTAATAATTTGCCACTTTTTGCCACCTATTAGCATCAAAGTTAACTCCGCCCTTTATTGTATATGTTCCATTATCAGAATGAATTACTTATTTATCACAGCATTGCGACATATTATTGCGTATGTTCCATACATGTCTAATTTTTAGTCACCTCTTTGGAACTACATATTAATAGTTTGCAACACTGGTGTCAGAGGTAACTTAAAAGGTACACATATGCCACAATAGTTTGTGGCAATTGTCGAGCCGTGGTTGCTTGGGCAGTGTACATAAAATACTGATCCATGGTGGTGAAGTAATAAAGAATGCCTTGTTGCCAATAGGACAGCTAAGTGAAGAGGCTCAAGAGGCCAGAAATAAAGATATAAAAAATTTCAGGGAACAGTATAGTCGAAAAACTAGTAGAGTTGACAATCTTCAGGATATTTTCAACAGTCTCTTGATTTCGTCTGATCCTGTTATAACATGAACGCGTTCGTTACCAGTTCTTTTCAATAGGAAATCAATTAGTTCCGAAGTTTTGAACATGCTAGAGGACGAATATGTTCAAAATGATGAGGATTCTGATTTTTCTGACTAGATCTGGACCAGAAAAATGTTGATAGTTTTCAGTCAATCATATGATTTCTTTGATTTCCGAATTTTGAGCACATTCTTATATGGAGCGGCTCCAGTGTGCGTCGGTAGCTCAAGGTTAAAAAAATATGTAAGCCGCTGGGCAGCACCACGGCTTGTGCATCACCACCGCTTGGTGGAGCAGTCGTGGTTGACGAGTATGCGCGTTAAGTAAGGATCAGAAGACGAAAAAGGTTAGTCCATGTGCTGGACAAGCAGCTGACAACGAAACAGCAAAATGCATGTAAAACGGTGTCATCTGCAGTTGGATCAAGGAGCTGGATCAGTTTTATCAGCTCTGCATGGACAACAGCAGTTGTAATACATTTTATTTTTAGACCGACCCGGCCAAATGTGCACCCGCTACGATTGTTGAAAAAACTATTGCATTTACTAACTTATCTAGTTGATCGTCGATTCTCTGCATCGGAAATCAGTCTTTTTGTGCAACTTTTTTTAATCGGCGATAATCAACACATAAGCGATATCTTTCATCATTCTTGCGAACAACAATAACTGGACTCGAAAACTCGGAGTTACTTGGAGTTACAATGATGCCATCTTTAATCCACCCTTCTACTTGGTTTTCAAGAACTTTGGATTCTAATGGTGCCAGTCTACGTGCGTGTTGATAAATGGGTGTTTCATCATTTAGATTCAAGCGTGTTTATATTGGTGAATCCGCAGGCTTTCCTGGACGATATTTGTTGAAAATATCCACAACAACGTCTTCAAATTTCGATGATACTTCCAGTTCAAACATTGTCGACTACAACTTGAATATTCGCAAAAGAGTCCTGTTGATTATCTTCTTTAATGGATTCTACAGCTTCTTAATTTTTATATTATTTGAACTCATTGACTATTCGCACGCTTCGAGGAACTCGCGACCGAAAATGATCTCATAGCTCATGGAATCGTTCGACATCACATAAAAATCACAACGATACGAGTATTCTGCTACGCTGACGTCTTGTAATCACAATCTTTTAAGAATAGTCTTCTTCAGTCCTTCGTCAAGTATTCTGCCACTCTGGATTTCCTATCGCTTGATATACAGCCGTCCTCATCAAATTAAAGCAGCTCCAAGTATCCATTAACTTTTTATACACTTTTGCTCCAATTGTAACAGCAAATACAGGTTCGTCCATGTTGATAGTACCTACGTTCTTCTTCCCGAGTGTTCCCTTGAAGCATGCCGATGCAGGGTACAGAAAATTTATATTTCCAAGGAAGAAAAGAAGTTTTGATGTTTAAAATTTAATGTTAGTTTATTATGATTTCAAATTGAGTATTTAAGGTCCTCCAAATATTTATATTTATTCTTAATTTGGGAATTTATGGTCCTCCAAATATATACATATTAATATCCTTAATTTCGGAATTTAATGTCCTCCAAATATATACTTATTAATATACTTAGTTTGGGAATTTAAGGTCCTCCAAATATACTTCTATTTAGTTTTGGGAACTGCAAGTCCGCGAAGCTAAATTGCTACCAGTCCGGGTTCCTTGTCGGAAACAAACTGCTTTCTACTAAAAATATCAGCTTCATATGTACACATTTTTTGTGCTTTAGTGTATATTAGGTGACAGCGCTGCCGCTGCGTCTTTATCTATTATATGTGGATGTCGGTAATATTTTGTCGGTAATATTTTGTTACTCTCGTAGGTTTGCCATTTACTGCCGAGAGGTAGCGCGGTATAGAAAAATGTTTCTATGAAAAGATGTTGTTAGCCCCAGTCCAGGCTTGAACCGGGGACCTTTCGGCTCGCAGTCCAACGCACTAACTAATTGTTGTTGCTGCTGCGACGGCGATGGACCGTTGTCGGCAGTCTGATCGCTTCTTGTTTTTTTTTGGGTTCACTTAAAAAAATAAATAAACAAACGTCAAAAATTCAAAATCAAATCTATCTTACCCCAGAAATATTTTTTTTTAGGCAAGTGCTTTTATTAACTTTAAAATTTATATGCCTCCTGATATCCTTAACTGCGCACTTTTAAATCACCAATTTATCTCCCTACATATTAATTTTGGTGCAACTCACCGGTTATAATAATAATAATAGTTTGGCGCTACGCTACAATCTTCAAGAACTTAAGTTAGGCAGAGCTGTCTCACCAATTGAGATGTGCGTGTTATATTTGTACTCAAATACGCACATGCTACTACCGGCGAAGTGCTGGCAGTAAATACGAACCGGCTTTGGTTTCACTACGGGCCCAGAAAAGTACCAGTAGGAAACCTGCGTTGCGCCCATACTGCGCCAGCATTACGTTGCCAGAATTGGGAACCTTTACTGGGCGAGTACTGGCGAAACGCTGGCAGTAAATAAGGCCCGACACTCGTTTGAAGACGGGCCCAGTAGTATGCCAGTTGTAAACCAGCGTTGTGCCAGTACTGCGCCAGGACTGTATGTCTAGCATCGGCAACCAATAGTGTGCCAGTCTGGCAATTTCTGCCTGGGTATATATATATATATATATATATATATATATATATATATATATATATATATATATATATATATATATATATATACAAATTTGTCCCGCAATATTTGCGCCTTCACAACCCCTTCTTACTTTTCGTAGAGACGTGAAACTCGTACCATACACGTATCCATACAAACAAACAAAAATTTAAAGACCGCCCCTAAAATAAAAGATTATCTCGCCAAAGTGTCAGAAACAAAAAAAAATATTTTTGGCACCCGCAATTATAGCTTTCTTATTTAATGTCCAATCATGAAGTTTTATATACCGTTGGAATAGTTTCAGCGGTTAACACATTTGTCCCATAGGTTGAATTGACCTTCGAGGTCACCTTCGATGAGTGACATCACTATTTTCAGACTTCTACCCCCCTAAATAATTTTTTTTTCTAATATAATTAAAGATCTCCAAAAATTATTTAATGTTTCTGTTGAAAGTATTTAGTTACCTTCATAAACAAAAAAGTTGCAAAAACTCGTTTTTAATTTAAGACGTAATTGAAAAAAATATATAAAATTTATTTTTATTTGAAGTTCTGTCCAAAACTTAATGCTTACATCGAGAAAAAATTGAAACAAAAAAAAATGTATCCTCTAAAAACCGCCAAAAAACTTTTTCACTTAAACACTTTCAACGGGAAAGTTTTACAATTTTTCTAGACAAAAAAATTCATTAAGGGGGGTAGAAGTCAGATAAAACTAACATCACTTATTGAAGTTGACCTAGGAGGTCAATTAAACCTATAGGACAAATATATTAACCGCCGAGAATTTTCCAAATAAAAATGATGAAAAAAACGATTTTGGCGGTTTTTGTTTTATTTTTACGACCTCTTGATAATTATAAGTTATTGTCTTAACGTGCTCAAGGTCCAGTCACTACAAATTGTGAGTTTTGTACCAACAAATAAACAACAAACAATTGGCAAAATACATTAGTGGCAGATCGTACAGCTGTTTCAGAGGCAACCAAGCCCCTACTTCAGCGATCTTTCTCTGCAGATTTTACATTTCAAGTCGCAAAATTTTTCCTTTTCCATGAACACAATAAGAACTATGTTCATTGAAGAAAGAACCAAAAGCAAAGAATGCAAAAACTGCATCAACTCAATATTTTGCTAAAGTTGTTGTTGCGTGCAGCAATTTGCTACGAATAGGCTGCAAAGTTTCCACAGAATCAAATACGAGGGCTGCACTTTGTATAACAACAGTAATTGACAAAAAACCAAACTCTTGTTGGCCGTCCGTACAGCTGTTTCGGAAGCAGCCAAGTCTCCTCATCAGCGGTCTTGTATGCAGTTCATGTCAAATTTTCAAAAATGTCAGTTCAGTCGCTCAGAAGCATTCGTTGACGACGGATGTATATTTGATTTTTTTTTTTAATCCATTAAAGCCTGCCGAATCAGATACACACCAGGATATTACGCAGTGCAAATCTCCCCATCATGTTTTCCCATAATGCGTACATCAGATGCTAAGAATTTTGTTCGAGTTTGCATCTCGCTCCCTTACATAATATATGTATGAAATTGTATATCTCTGCTTGCATTTTAATCCATTTTAATCAAATATTTCATAAACAAATTTTAAAAAATATTCCGAAAAATGTCCGTAAGATAAAGTTTAAAACATTTTTTTTGAAATTTTGACAGCAAACACATTGCGAACTAATATTAAATTGTTTTTTAAGGGAGCTTACACACAAAAAAAAGTTCATACTATTTATGAATTTGTTCATCAATTTTATGAATTTTTCATTATTACTCAACCAATGAACCAATTCATCCAATTTATGAATCTTTCATAAAACCGTAATGAATAAGTTCATTATATTGATGAACTCTTTCATAATATTTATGAAAAAATTCATGGTATTTATGAACTTTAAACTATTTAAAAATAAAAAAAAAACTATTTTTTTATTTTCTTGTATTAATCTTTTTATTGTATTATATTACTTTTTTATTTTATTTTATTCTTTTAATTTATTTACTACTTATATTTTATTTTATATCTACTCTTACTGTTGCTTCCTATTGCTGCTGTTTGTTGTTGCGTGATGTTAAGTACCAGTGGTGCACGTTTCTTTGGAGTTGTAAAAAACAAATGAAACGATTCGGTCTATTTGTACGAAATGACATACAAATAATAAAAAGTAAGAACTGTATATGCTATCATCGACTATCGACACATCGCGACGAGTTGTCAAAATAATCACTGCGCATCATGCGGCATAACCACTGCGCGTTATGTGGCGCCTCAGTAAAATAAAAATATCTATTTATAGAATTGTCAAAAGTTGCATGTCACACATACGATCATACACACATACTCAAATACCTACCTACCTACCTACTTTGGACTCGTGGGGGTTGTATCCCTAGAGTGCGCGTCCCCAGGTGGCGGATAGGGGAAAGCTCGGCAGATATGCAGGGTAGGTGGGAAATAAAATACCACCCGCGGACCAAACAACCACCGCAAGGGTGTTTCGCAGTAACGAAACTATGAGAATCACGACCCCGCGGACCCTAGTTGAAACCCAGGAGCGTCTGACTCATAGTGAGCGGTTACCTGGTCAGCGTCTGTTTTTGAACCAAACAACACAAGAGAGACGGAGGAAAACCCTTTCAGGCGACTAACGGGCATAAGTAGGTCACCACCGGCGACAACCGAAAACCCAACATCGATGAAGCAGCAAACCACGTAAGTGGGCCCTCGCAACTGGCACGAACGCCACTCAGGGAGATCCAAGGAGGAAACAAAATACTTGATCAAGTTCTCACCATCCAGCGGGAGAACTACAGCACACACCAGGGGCCATTTACGCCAGACCACCCAAAGATGGATACACTTTCTAGACTGGGTAGTAAAATACACCAGCTAACGCAGATGGTAGCCGAAAAGCGGCATATTAATCAACCAATGATATTATTTATTGAGATATTCTCCACTCCATGCAGGCGCTACATAAACGTCTAGTAGAAGAGAAACCAGATGGAGCACCAATGAGTTTAGAAATGGTAGACCAGCCGACAACGGTAAACCGAGCTTCGCAGACATCACCAGCCGCGAAACGTGATTGCAGCACTGAGAAAAGCGCTAAGAGATCAAGAAGAGGGACAGATGAGACTGTCACTCTGCTTCCTGGACCAAAAAATCCAAAAACGGCACAAAGAAGAGAGCCTGTTGAAGAAGTCGGACGGAAATTCCAAACCCCGCATCAGAGGCCAAATACAGCAAAAAATGGCAGACGAAAATCACAAACGACTACTTCGCTAGCATGGAATACCAAGCAAAGGCGGGTAAAAGTCGCTGGTAGAGAAGAAGCACAATGGAAAAAGGTGCGAGCACGCGTACGTACGAGGAAAAAACAAGCAAAACCTGACGCTATCGTAGTCAAGGCGACCGACGGAAGCTCATACGCAGAGATATTAAAGATGGTCAAACGCGAACTCCAACTACAGGAAATGGGACAATCACAAGTCACAACAAAAGATGAGGTATGCGAAGCACTGAACGCACAGTTCGAAGAGTTACGTATAGCGTTGCCAAAATACGCGCAACAGTCAGCCTGCCAGCAGAGGCCGCAACAAAGCTCGCAGGAGCAGGGAAAGTAAGAATAGGTTGGGTTATCTGTCGCATACGCGAAAAATTACAGCTCACGAGGTGCTTTAAGTGTATGGACTTCGAGCACGTAGCGAAGAACTGCACCAGCGAAGTGGACACTGCAAACACATGCTATAGGTGTGGCGAGCAGGATCACAGAGTAAGCAACTGCAAGAAGGAGCCAAAATGCATCCTGTGCACAAGGAAAATTGAGAAGGACACAAATCATGCCACTGGTGGCAGACGATGCCCGTTCTACCTAAATGCAATCAAAGGTCCAAGAAGAGCATGAAAATACTCCAGCTCAACCTGAACCATTGCGATGCTGTTCAAGACCTACTCATGCAGACAACGCGGGACATGAAAATTGACATAGCCATAATAAGCGAGCCTTACCGAGCAAAGCATGCGAACGTGTGGGAACGGGACAGCACCGGAAAGCGGCCATTTGGAGCTGTGGAAAACACCTTCTTCATGGCAAGACGTCTGAGATGGGGTTTATATGCGAAGAAATATGTGGAATACACATATATAGCTGCTACATACCGCCGAGTATCTCCCTATATGAATATACGAGGATAATTGATAAGCTAGTCGCCGATGCTAGTGGAAAAAAAAACCCGTAATAATAGCTGGAAACTTTAACGCCTGGGCGATAGAATGGGGGTGCCCAAAAACGACCCCGAAAGGCAAAGCTCTTTTAGAGACCATCGCCTCGCTAGACGTTGTGCAGATGAACTCAGGATCACTGAACACGTTCTCCAGAGGCGGGAATGGGTCTATCATTGACCTAAACTTTGCTAGTAGCGGTATCTTCCGAAGGACATCTTGGCACATTAGTAATTGCTAAGCTCATAGCGACCACCAGGCCATAATATGTGAAATAATAAAAACGGTTAAAGCTCCTAGAGAAATAGAGAAAGTAAAAAGTGGTTGGAAGACTGGCACTTTCGACAGAGAGGCATTTCTCATCACGCTAGAGAACATGCAGATAGAAGGCTCGGCTACACAAATGGCAGACCACATTAAGAAAGCCTGTGACGCATCGATGGAGCGGAAGTACTACAAGGGGCAGCACAAGTCAGTGTACTGGTGGAACGATAACATTGCTAAGCTTAGGGCTGATTGCAACCGAGCAAGAAGAGCACACCAGAGAGCAAGGGGAAGAACCACATTTCTGGACAGACAGCGCGCTCATAAGGAAAAACGACGACAGTTGCAGGAAATATTGGGGACAACAAGGCGCCTGGCCAGACGGTGT
Organism: Dryomyza anilis; assembly: GCA_951804985.1. Lineage (NCBI taxonomy): Eukaryota > Metazoa > Arthropoda > Insecta > Diptera > Dryomyzidae > Dryomyza > Dryomyza anilis. The sequence goes on along the minus strand of OX638133.1, from coordinate 64,096,047 downwards.
TCCCAACCAGGCGATGAAGACTGCGGTTAAACGTCACACTGGAACATTTGTAAAACTGTACACAGCCTGTATAAGTGAAGATGTCTTCCCGGACAAGTGGAAGCTGCAAAGACTAGTGCTCTTACCAAAGGGAGGAAAACCACTGCATGAGCCATCCGCATACCGCCCGCTCTGCATGCTAGACACGGCTGGCAAGATCCTGGAGCGCATTATATGTGACCGTCTAGACACTGCGATTACTGTAGCGGGAGGACTCTCTGATAGCCAATATGGTTTTAGGAAAGCTCGATCCACGATAGACGCTGAAAACGTAGTCAAGGAGATAGCCAAATCGGCAATAGAGGGGAAGCGCTGGAGATTCGGGACGAAAGAATACTGCTTGGTGATCACATTAGACGTGAGAAATGCGTTCAACTCAGCTAGCTGGTCGAGAACACTGAGCACACTAAGTGGACTCAAAGTGAACTCAAAGTGCCCCAACCGATCATGAAGATAGTTACTGACTACTTTAGGAATAGAGTAGTAAGGTACGAAGCTGATACTGAAACCGTTGAGGACAAAATAACGTCCGGAGTACCCCAGGGTTCAGAGAATAGTATCTAAACCGTTTATTAAGTACCTTGGTGTCATAATTGACGGATTCTGAACGCCAGGGGACCAAAACAACGTCGCAGGATACGCCTAGCGGGCGTAGTGAAGTCCATAATCCTATACGCGGCGCCTATATGGGCCGAAGCAATCAAAGTTAGGTCTTATGGGAGAGTTGTTAGATCGGTATATCGACTCTGCGGCTTGAGAGTGTGTAGTGCATTTTGCACGGTTTCAGAGGATGCAGCACTGGTTATCGGAGGCATGTACCCAATTGACCCCCTGGCATCGGATGCAGCTGGCGGCAGCATAAGGAGCCCCACAGCAAGACAAAGAATCTTGACCGCGTGGCAGGACCGCTGGGACATGCAGAGAAAGGACGATGGACGCATCGACTCATACCGAGCATATCGGAATGGATGAATAGATGACACGGGGAAGTAGATTTCTACATCACTCAGCTACAAAGCGGACATGGCTGCTTCAAAGCTTAGTGTCTATCGAAGATTTCCCACCTATACAGAAAAAAAACCCTACCTACTTTGTGTTGTATTTTCTATTTTCTTTTGGTGGACTGGTTTTTATTTTTCAGTATCGCCATAATACTCGGCTGAATTGCACGTGATGTGGAGGTTGTGCAAAAAATTAATATGAATACCTCAATGAACGCAATTCATAACAATTATGAACGCGTTTATTATATCAATTTCGTTCAAATTGTGCGATTCGTATATACGAAGAATAATTCATAAATAGAATGATTTTTTTTCCATATATATTATGAACGATGTCGCAATTAACGGCGTTCATTCCATTTATGAACACATTTTTTTCTGTGTAGAGAATTGTGATAAATTACTCTCTCGACACACTTTTTTGGTAACACTAAAAACTAATATCAGGACTCAGATTTTTTTTGCCACTTATCCGTAGGGCAAAGTTCATATTTTATTTTGTGATAAAGCTTGCATCTGCAAAATGGCGAAATCGTGCGATAACCTTCGATATAAAGTACCAAAAACGCCCTTTTTGCAACTTTGACTCGATTTTGTGCAAAATCTCAACGTATAGAGAAAATTCTGAGTACGCAGCAAGAATCAGGAGACCGAAATCAATCAGAATTCCAGATTAGGCCAACAACCCTCAATTTGTAGAACAGTGTAATCTTCGTCATGTTCGTTGGTCGGCTCTGCTATGTTAAAAACTTGTGGACTTGAATTCTTCGGTATCGGTGCTCCAGCGCAGAAGAAAAATGAAGCGTTTAAATAATTTATTGGTACGTTATCACGCAACTTAGTTTGTTCCAAATAGGTGAACCGACACTTCATTGGATCATAATTTGTGGCAACTAAGCCTCGCCCCGGATCTTAATATGAAATAAGTGTGTTCACGAAATATGATACAATTCTACAATACTCCTAATGTACATCGGAAACTGCTCCGTTTCGTGAATACCTTTAATGTAAATCGGGCATAAATCGGGCATTATCCCAGTGTATTCTCAGCTCCGCACTGAAGAATTCTGAGCTGTGAAATGCAACCATGTATTGTCAAATCAACAGTTTTCTTTTTCGACTTCTTTCGCTGAGAGAGTCTCTTGCTTTTTTCTTCATTTGAAATTGTCAAAAAAAAAGTCCGTAAAATAAAATGTTTAAGACGCGTTTTGTTGACTTGTAAGTTTGTATTACATTTTCATTTATATACGTTATAGTAATTTTATTTGTTTAGCATACAAATCTAATGAAATTGTAGGAAATGTTGGCAGTCTACGGATGCAAGAGAATGCGTCGAAGGAGTTGATAAGTGTGCTGTAGTTGGATGAAGTGTTGGCACAGTTGGAGGAACGGTTATAGTTGGCACAAACACAAAAAAGAAACATCAATAACTAATAAACGCTGCTCAAAAAAACCAACTTAAAGCTGAACACGCAGCTAATATATCAGGAGATGTATATATAGTCGCGTGGACATCACTTAATGAAATAATGAAAGCTGGAAGATGTGCAAAATGTGGAAAAGTTTATAGCTTTGTAGCTGGAAAATGCAACGGCTGCATTGCAACCATTGCCGATCAGTGTAGCTGAGTTTTCACTTGCTTTGTTTAACAAAATGTGTTAGCTTGCCACTGATTTAAATGTCAATATTTTCATGAGATTTCAATTTTCGAAAGTAATTAAAATTGATAATTGATTTTATTACATGGTTTTTATTAAGGTTGGTAATATTTGTATTTTCAGAACTGTACTTTGGTGGTGCATAATTGATAGATGGCAGATATTTCTTCATTCTAACATGTACCTGCAGGTACGTTTTAAATATTATTTAATACTGAATTATTTAATGAAATTATATTATTTTTATTTTTTATTTTTTGTTCACTCATCACGAAGAGGTCGGCTGCACCCTTTGGGCTTTCTAGATGCGCTACAAAATCCGAAATAAACACTTCATCAGTGGACTCTCGTTTTTGTAAGTATTGATAAAATGTTCAGCAGCAGCGCAATGTCGCAAGATGGATTTATTTAACTTTGTTTTTAATTCATTAGACAACTACATTCATGTGCAGGCATTGTCAGCAAATATGCGTGAGCTAATGCAGTTTAAGAATTTGATGTTGTATAAATCCACATGGTTTTTCTCGTTCGCCTTTGGCTTATATTAATTAGGTGAGCAATAAATATATTGAGAACTATTATAAAATGAAAGTTTATATATTTTTTTCTATTTATATTCATCTACTATTCTATTGTCGGCTGTAGGTCACACGAAAAAACCATAAGTGGTTTTGGAAGTGGCAGTGCAGCTTGTGGACGCATTGCAAAAGGCCATGGAAACTGATATTCTGAAATCAGTCACAAGTTTTTAATTTTACCCCTACAAGTATGATTTAAATATTATTAAATATAATGTAATATACTTTATTTAAGTGGTAGCCACACAGTTGCCATTAAAGTGTTTGTTCTAAACAATGCGAAATACACTTATTTTCCACCCAATTGCCAGTCAAAAAGCCCCGGGGCTGGGCTTAGTTGCCACAAATTTTGATTCATTCAAGTTTTGGTTCACCTATTTGGAACTTGAACTGTAATTTTAACTTCAACTGTAATTTATGTGTAATTTAAAAATAAAAATAATAACGATCCTACGCAGTGCCATTAACGTGAATGTTTGTCCTGTAATAAAAAATATGCATGGCATAATAAAGAAGTCTTTACGAACAGAGTGTTTGTCAAACTACAACTCTAATTTAACAAACGGTTCAAGTTTTCGGGTTAAAGCTTATATTCTACCCCTCTAATTTTTACGCGCACACAAAAAAATGCAATTTGTGAAAATTTATTAAAATTCTAATTATTAAAAATTTTTCTTAATTTTTTAAGTTATGCATTTGCGGATGTATATTTTTGCAACACAACTCCGCCCTTTGTTGTATATGTTCCATTATCAGAATGAATGACTTATATATCACAGCATTACGACATATTATTGCGTATGTTCCATACATGTTATTAGTCACCTCTTTAGGACTACATATTATTAGTTTGCAACACTGGTGTCAGAGGTAACTTAAAAGGTACACATATGCCACAATAGTTTGTGGCAATTGTCGAGCCTTGGTTGCTTGGGAACCAAGGATTAAAACTAAACGAATAACAGTTTCGATTTCGGTTTTTTCCGCATTTCGGTTTGGTTACCGTTTTAAGTTTTTATAAGGAAACGGTTTCGGTATACGGGCTCCAAGTTACGGTTTCGGTTTTGATTTTGGTTTTTATATAAAATTTCTTTTTTTTCATATTTTTCAATGTTTTCAACAAAAAACTTGTAGTAAAGTGGGACTTGGAGTAATGTGGGAAATTGCAATTTGTGGACATGCTTTTACACTTAAAAAGAGAAAACAAATTGTCAAGTGCTTCTTAATATGACATCAACTTTTTCATCCATGGTTATGATCAAATTAATATCTTTTTACTCCATATCGAAAACAAGTGAAAAAAAATGGTTTTGAAAATTATTTAGAATACTGGTGGTGTTTAAAATGATCTAATATTTTGAAATACAAACTGGTTTGGCAAATAATTTAACATTGTTTATATCAAAGACTTTTAGAAGTGCGACTTCGAAAAAAAAAGGCGCTGATTGTAGTTTTTATGATATTTTTTGGTACACGGATTGTGTATATGAGCTCGCCGACATTGTTGTTGCACCGTGTAAAATTTTTACAACTCAAAACAGCTGTTTGTTAATTCAAATGCTGAAAAAATTTAAAATTTGCCAAGTCAAATGCAGAAGTTTGGAGTTGCACGCAACAAGTCTAAAAATGAGCACTAATTTTTAAAACTATGCAGAAAATTCATAGTTTAACAGAAAAGTAAAGGAATATTTGCATTTTCTCCTTAAAATTGCTTAATTAGGGCCTGTACCATCGTTAACTTTTTACTCGAAAAATTAAATTTTCAGAAGTTAATATGAAATCCTGAAATCAACATAATTTTCAGCACTAATTAATCAAAAACAATGATACTTCTGTAATTTTGTCTGCTACGGAATTTGAACCGCACTGGCACGAAATATTTGTTATTTTTGATTTCACACTTATTTTAACGAATTTTAACATAATTGAATTATAGCCGCGGTAGCTCAGTGGTTAGTGCGTTGGACTGCGAGCCGAAAGGTCCCCGGTTCAAGCCTGGACTGGGGCTAACAACATCTTTTCATAGAAACATTTTTCTATACCGCGCTACCTCTCGTCAGTAAATGGCAAACCTACGAGAGTAAAAACCATTGCCTATGAAAAGCTCTCACCCGCCGTTCGGATTCGGCAATAAACTGTAGGTCCCACCACTTTGAGTACAAATATAACACGCACAGCTCAAAATGGTGAGAGAGCTCGGTTCAAATAATTTTGTGTATAAATGTCAAAATTTCTTTCCGTCAAAATTTCATTTTATTTGGCACAGCATAAATGTAAATATACTTTCACCACACAACATTTTTATTCAATTCGTTTTCATCGAGTAAAAAGTTACCGATTGGCACAGGCCCTTAACCATAATACAATTATAAGATAGAAGTATGCGAGAGTGCCTCTCTCAAAAAACAAAAACGAATAAAAAAAACAGCTGATTTGACAGATGATGATGACAATAACAAATTGTAATAAATAAAAATAAACAATATCTCAATACGAAATCAAACTTTGTGTTTTCTTTACTTAATTTATACAGACAATTTATTTAAAATGGTTAAAGGCACTTGTGTATTATGCGGAAGAACCGGGCGCAGTGGAATTATTCGATTTTATGGTGTGCCAAAGAATGAACACTTGCAACACAAACTATGGAACGTTGCCTGCAACCAAATTCTGAAAAATTCGGCGCAAATGTACACTAAGAAAACAAGATGTTTATGAAAGTATTGCTGCAACTATCTGTTTAAATTTACGCCTTGTAGTAAATATTCAAATATCCCATAAGTTTCAATAAAATTGCGGTAAAACTATTAATATTATTTAAATATGACATATATGCAGATAGTTACGATATGTTTGCCACACCAGGAATGAAAATTGAGATATTTACGGTTGACTGATAGAAAACATCCTGAGTTTGGAAATTTGCAGCAAAACTAGTGAAGTATTTTGACATTTAACTACAATAAAAAAGGAAAATGGCGTACTTTTTCCTAACGGTCTATTTATCCACAACAATTAAGAAAATACAATGGTGTAAAAAAGTGTCTACTCAAATATTACATTTTAATGGTAAAAGTGAAAATAAAATTTCCTGAGATTGAAATTATCAATACGTGATGGAAAATATTTCTTTTCAGAGTTTACTTTTATGACAGCATCGCCGGTCGGACTTGATTCTTCAGCGAAGAAGTCTCAAGTCGTTGTACACTCAAACTGTTTTAGTTCTAGCAAGCGCGGATCCAGGGGGGGCGTTCACCCCCCCCCCCACCAAAAAAAAAGGCTCACTTTTGAATTTTTCAAACAAATTTTCAAAAAAACACAACATGAAAAAAATGCGCCTAATATTCAGAATTTTGCGCCTTTTTAAATGAGCGGAAACTATAGAGAAAGGCGAAAAATTTGCAAAAAAATCATAAAATTGCAAATTTTGCACCTCTACAGATGGGCGCAAAATATAGAGAAAGGCGCAAAATTTTCAAAAAAGCATAAAATTGCAAATGCGTCTTATTTACAAAATGTTTGCGCCTCTATAAAAGGGCGCAAAATATAGAGAAAGGCGCAAAATTCTCAAAAAAGCATAAAATTGCAAATGCGCCTAATTTTCAAAATTTTTGCGCCTCTATAGAAGGGCGCAAAATTTTCTAAAAAGCATAAAATTTCAAATGCGCCTTATTTACAAAATATTTGCACCCCTGTAGAAGGGCGTAAAATATACAGAAAGGCGCAAAATTTTCTAAAAGTATAAAATTTCAAATGCGCCTTATTTACAAAATGTTTGCGCCTCTATAGAAGGGCGCAAAATATACAGAAAGGCGCAACATTCTCTAAAAAGCATAAAATTGCAAATGCGCCTAATTTACAAAATTTATTCGCCTCTACAGAAGGGCGGAAAATATAGTAAAAAACGCAAATTTTCAGAATTTTTAAGCCTTTTTAAAAGACCGCAAACTACAGAGAAACGCGCTAAATTCTCAAAAAAATAAACACAAAATGGAAAAAGCGCTTAAAATGCAGAATATTTGCGGCTTTTAAAAATATCGCAAAATATAGAAAAAGGCGCCAAATTTTCAAAAAAAAAAACACAATTAATTTACAGAGTAAATATGCGTCATATTAATTTTTTGTTTGTTTTGATAATTTTGCACTTGTAAAGACGATAAAATACTGCAAGTTATGCGATGTTTTAATTTTGATTGTTATTTGAATAGTTTACGCCTTTTTGAGCTTTTCTCTCTACATTGCGCCTTTGTGTAAAAATTACTAACTATTTCCAGATTACTAATATTCTGTAAATTACCTTTTTAATTGTTCGCTTTTTTTTAAATTTTGCGATTTTAAAAAAACTTTTTGACATTTTAATCTTCGTTAAAATTGCCAAAAATATTGTCTACGAATATGCGCCATTGTATTTTGACAAAGATTCTGAAGAATACACAATTCGAGTTTTAAGTGTTTTGAGATCTATATCAAAATGTCCCAAGACAAAAATTTTAGGCAATGTCGAGTAAGTTCAGAAACATTTTTTCGAGTTTGTATCACAAGCTGTCTGCCCGAACTGCTCGATCCCAAAATATTCCGTGAACCTGTCATTAAAATTCCACAAAATTTTACAACCTGCTATACACTTCCCAAAATATTCCATTTATCTGTGTGTTGGCCGGAAATATTCCTGAAAAATTACATAAATTTTGTCTCGGGGTATCAATATTAAATCGAATTTAGACATTATAGGCGCATAACCATAGACAATTTTAAACAACTTTAATAATTCGACTTCAAAAAAAAACGACTTTTTTAGAAATTTTGTATAGAATAAATTGTCAAATAGATGATTTTGAATTTAGTTTTTAAAAAATATACTTATTTTTTTTGTATATCTTCGTTGTACAACTATAAGTCCAAATACCATTTATGAAAGTTTGATAAAAGTTCGACAATTCATAGTTTAAGATGTGTTGGTGTATTTTTCATAATTAACGAGTTGGGAAAGTTAGGTCACATGGGTAAGTTCGGTCACATATGGCGGATTTTTATAGTCGGTCGGGCCCGACTATGGAATACCCTACACCTTTGGTGGGGATATTAATGTGGGATATTTAATTGCATACCTTACTTTTAAAGTTTTTAATTATGCTGAACCTCCCCACCCTCAGAATATTATTCACATATCAGAAATGTACGTCTTATATTCCTATAAATTAAAAAAATTGACATAAAAGTATAAAAAACTAAAAAAAAAAATTAAAAAAATATAATTGGGCGGACACGCCTATATTTAAAATTTTGCAAGGCTAATATTTCATAGATTTGATTTTAATAATTAACGGATCAAATTTTCACTATGAAAATCCGGGAAATAATGAAAAAAAAATGTGGGCGGATCACGCCCATTTTTGGACCACACAGTTTTAGGTGAATTATAATAATATGTTTTAAATATTATAACTATATCTTGAATACTTTTCGAGTTATTAGTTCCTAAAGAGTTATATAAAAGTGACTTGTATGGGAACGTGTGGGCGTGTCCGTTAACCGATTTGGCTCATTTTTAAACTCAGTTCCTACTTTTGGCTATAATATATTGAGACGAATTTTCATCGCATTCTGATCAGTATTTCTCAAGTTATTCTGTATTCGGACAGCAAGACAGCAAGACGGACAGACAGACAGACAGACAGACGGACATGGCTAAACGGACTCGTGTTGTGATGCTGATCATGAATATATATACTTTTCTATACCGGACACGCCTCCTAAGGGGCGTTACAATATCTGCACAAAGTTAATATACCCTGTACCTCATAGGTGTAGGGTATAAAAATCAGTTATTCACAAAATATAGTTTTTAAGTATGTCCATTCGGCACTGCGCTAAAAGGTTATGATTGTTTCAAATTATAATTGAAGAAGTTATTAACAAAAAAAATCGATATTGAAACAAAATTTATTTGATGACTTTTAGTTCTCTAACTACGATTTATAATCCGATTTTTACGTTTTTAGTATTTTTGAAATTAAAAAAAACTGTTGTAAATTAATTTAATAATTGGTGAAATAACTATTAGCTTTTAATTCTTGAATAAATAGTACAAAAAACTAGGTTAAATATCAAACTTAAGTTTGGTACAAATGGTACAATTGGTACAAATGTTATACTTAAAAAAAAAATCAAATTCAAACATTTTTGGTTTTCGAAATATGCTGACTTGTTAAGTGAAAATAATCATTAAAAATATATTGTGTATATCTGAAGTAGTTTTCCAACGAGATGTTGGTATTGAATTTTGTTTCCAAAGGATACTGAGATATGTACAGCTTCGTAAAATCAGAGACCAAAAATATTTTTTTTTTCAAATTTATGTGTAAAAAGTCATTATAAGAAATGATGGCACTGTAAAACAAAGGGTACCATTAGATAACATTCGATGAACATTTTTAATTTATGGTCTTATTATTATTATAGGACTGTTAAATTTTAAAATATTTTTTAATAATTATATTTGAGAAATATAAATAAAAGTTAATATTATTTAAGTTAAAAATAATTATTTTTGATAAATTCTTTCAAAATTCAAATATAATTTTTATTTTAGATACATATTTATTAAAATCATAATTCATTATTATTTTTGATATATATATATGGAAAAAAAGTCGTTACTGCTACCAAAAAATCTCCAAACAAATTGGCTGAACTTTAGATAACCGGATGAAGTGAAATATTTTTTCTTCAAACTATCGGACTTGTGGTACCCCAGATAAATCAGAACCTTATACACCTATCTATATGAACATGTAGGTACTGAAATGAAAGATATTGATCTCACGATTAATATGTTATTATGTTCATGATCCGATAACCCCAGTAACCTCAGAACCCTTTTTAGTTTTAACAACTGAGTTCATTTTATACACGAATAATATATAGATACAAGTGTGGGTACCCAAACGAAAAGAAATTAAATCAGGAGTCTATTATACACTTTTGTATTTATGTTTTAAAAAATATAAAATTTAATATTTTATAAAAAAAATTTCGCCAGCGGCGCTTCTTCGCTATATCTTGCCAACGAAATATTATAATTAAATGTTGGGCCACTTCTAGACAATTTTAAAAAAGCGTTTCAGCGTTACCTATTCATTTCATTTCGTTTTCTTCGTCATTTTGATAAATAATTAAAAATTTTATTCAACAATCAACATTTCATTTTAATTTTATTTTTTACATAATTACAAATCCTAATCGCTATGGTTATTAGATCATAAAAATAACCATATAATTACAAATGTGGCATTATTATCTTTCATTTGAGTACCTATAATCAAATATGTAGATGCACCTGATATCGTTTTTTCAGCAAATAAAACGGTTGATTTAAAGAAAAAAAAATTGGTTTAAAGAAGTACAGTTGTATAAAATGTAAAGTACAGAAAATATAAAAAAGGGCGCTTTATTTTGCGCCCTTTTTTTGGACCGCATTTTAGAAAAAATTGGAAAAAAGGCGCAAAAAAATCAATCTCTCCCCCCAAATCATACTTCTGGATCCGCCCCTGAGTTCTAAAATAAATAAAAATACATTTGATTTCTTTTATTTCAATTCAATAAAAATTACTCCGCGAATTCTATTCGTATCTTTTCCAAATATTCATCAACTATCTTCCTATTTGTAAGATGTTTAATTGATGGTTGCTATAAATAATCGTAAATTTGAAAGACATTTGCCAGAAATATTTATCGTATTTGTCGGATGTTTGAGACATGGTTGTCTCAAAGACGATCTAAATAATTTGTAAATAACTTGATATTTAGGGCTGTGGTATTTCTGGTAATCATCTTTGTTTTCTTAGTGTATACATTAGTATTTAAGATTTATTGTGATCTTAGTTACCGTGGACGAAAGGCTGGCAACAATCCGCATCAAGGCTAAATATTTCCATATCAGCCTAATTTGTGCACACGCTCCGACGAACGAGAAAGATGACGAGACAAAAGAGCGCTTCTACGAGCGCCTAGACAACGCATACGAGCGCTGCCCCCGCCACGATATCAAAATCGTGCTAGGCGATTTTAACGCCAAGGTGGGCAGAGAAGCCATCTATTGTCCCACAATCGGAAAATTTAGCCTCCATGCCAACACTTCCGATAACGGAACGAGGCTAATCGACTTCGCCGCAGCACGAAACATGGTAGTTAGTAGCACTAGATTCGAACATTTCGATATCCACAAGGCCACATGGTTGTCGCCCGATCAAATAACTCGAAATCAAATTGATCACGTTGTGATTGACGGAAGGCACGCTTCAAGCGTGATGGACGTACGCACTATCCGAGGTGCCAATATGGACTCGGATCATTACCTTGTAGCAGCCAAGGTCCGCACACGCTTAAGCGCTGCGAAGAACGTACGGAACCAAACGCAGAGAAAGCTAGACGTCGGAAAGCTGCAATCACAACAGACAACGCAAGCCTTTTTCACTCGACTCTCACACCTGCTTAGACAAAGCACTCCTCCTCTCGATCATATAAGCGCGCAGTGGAATCATATCTCCTGCTCTATGCGTACGGCTGCCGAAGAGGTGCTTGGATTCCAACGCCCCCTCAGTGGTATGACCAAGAGTGTCGCGCGGCCACTGCAGAGAAAGACGCTGCGTACAAATCCACCCTGCAGTCAGTAGCTACGCGAGCTGCGAAGGAGCGATACAAAGAGAAGAGGAGGGAAGAGAGACGTCTTTTCAGGCGTAAAAAAAGCGAGGCAGAAAGACGTGAGTGTGAGGAGATTGAGATGCATGGGGACAGGAATTAGGCTCGAAAATTCTTCGAGAAAATAAGACGCCTAGCCGGAGGTTCAAAATCCGGAGCCTCTTCCTGTAAAGATGAGAACGGGAATCTAGTGACAGATATCCAGAGCACACTGAAAATATGGAGGGATCACTTCTCTAAACTGCTGACCGGTGATGATGACCTCAATTCCACCGATAGAGAAGCAAACCCGGCAACCCCAGTACTTGATGACGACATTGAGATTCCGCCACCCGACCATGACGAGGTAAGAACAGCCATTGCTCGGCAGAAAAACAACAAAGCCGCAGGTGCTGATGGCCTGCCTGCTGAATTGTTTAAGACCGGAGGCGAAGAGCTAATAGAGAGCATGCACGAGCTCGTAAGCAGAATATGGTCGGATGAAAGCATGCCAAGTGACTGGAACCTCAGTGTACTCTGCCCAATCCTTAAGAAAGGGGATCCCACTATCTGCGCCAACTACCGTGGGATCAGCCTACTCAATATCGCATACAAGGTTCTATCGAGCATATTATGTGAAAGACTGAAGCCCATCGTCAACAGACTGATTGGACCTTATTAGTGCGGCTTCAGACCTGGAAAGTCCACCATAGACCAGATTTTCACATTGCGCCTAATCCAGGAAAAGACCCTAGAAAAACAGATCGACACCTTCCACCTATTAGTCGACTATAAAGCCGCCTTCGACACTCCGATAAGGGAACGATTATACGCCGCAATGTCTGAGTTCGGTATACCTGCGAAACTTATAAGGCTTTGCAGGATGACCCTGAGCAACACACGTTGCTCAGTGAGAATAGGAAAAGACCTCTCCGAGCCATTTCATACCGAACGAGGTTTCAGACAGGGTGACTCCCTATCGTGCGACTTTTTTAACTTATTGATGGAGAAAATAGTTCGAGCTGCCGAACTCCGTCAAAGCGGCACTATCCTCAACAAAAGTGTCATGCTGCTCGCATATGCCGACGATATTGATATCATTGGCAGGAGCACACGAGCAGTCAGCGCAGCATTCTCCAGATTGGAGAAAGAGTCGCGTCGAATGGGTCTAGCGGTGAACGAGGACAAGACGAAGTTCCTTGTGTCAACAAGCAAAAAAGAGTCCGTGCGTCTTGGACAAAAAGCTGATTTTGACACCCACAAGTTCGACATTGTGAAGGACTTCGTCTATCTGGGATCCAGCGTAAACAGCAACAACGACGTCAGCCTGGAGATCAAATGGAGAATAACTCTTGCCAACAGATGCTACTTTGGGCTCAGTAGGCAATTGAGAAGCAGAGCCCTCTCTCGCCAGACAAAAATAACGCTCTACAAGTCACTCATCATGCCCGTCCTACTTTATGGTGCAGAAACATGGACGCTGGCCACCACCGATGAGAGAGTACTGGGAGCGTTCGAGAGAAAGATTCTCCGTAAAATCTTTGGCCCTATCTGCTTTGCTAACGAGTATCGAATCAGGATGAACCACGAGCTGTATGAGTTATTCGACGACATTGACATAGTCAAGCGCATCAAGATCCAGCGGCTTCGCTGGCTAGGTCATGTCGAACGAATGGATGAAAACACTCCAGCCAAGAAGGTGCTTGAATCGAAACTCGAAGGTGGACAGCGTAGAAGAGGGCGTCCAAATCTGCGTTGGAAAGACCATGTTGAGGACAACCTGGCAACGCTTGGTATTTCTAACTGGCGTCAGCGCGCGCAAAGCAGATCCGACTGGCGCGGCTTCATCTCAGCGGCCAAAACCGATCCACGGTTGTAAGGGCCATTTAAGTAAGTAAGTAAGTTAGTTACTAATTATTATTAAGACATAATCCTAATTTTAGTTGGCCGTTCCGACTGTGCAATATCCTACACACATTTCACCACTACTCCCAGTTAAATTCCTCTTACATCATAAGTTTACACTAAGAAAACAAGATGTTTATGAAAGTCTTGCTGCAATTATCTGTTTAAATTTACGCCTTGTAGCAAATATTCAAACATCCCATAAGTTTCAATAAAGTTGCAGCAAAACTATGAATATTTTTTAAATATGACATATATGCAGATAGTCACGAGATGTTTGCCACAACAGCAATGATAATTGAGATATTTACAGTTGACTGATAACAAACATCCTGAGTTCTTGGACTTTTGCTGCAAAACTTTTGAGGCATTTTGGCATTTGACTATCATAAAAAAGGAAAATGGCGTACTTTTTCCTTTCGCTCGATTTATCCACAACAATTAAGTAAATCAAATGGTGTAAAATAAGTGCCAACTCAAATATTACATTTTAATGGTAAAAGTGAAAATAAAATATCCTGTGATTTAAATTATCAACACGTAATGGAAAATATTTCTTTTCAGAGTTTACTTTGATGACAGCATCGCCGGATCGCTTGGTTCTTCGCGAAGAAGTCTCAACTCATTGTACAATTTTACCTTCAAATAATTTATAAAGACGATGGCGATGTATTAACAGGATACTGATTCTAGAATAAATAAAAATACATTTGATTCCTCTTATTTTAATTCAATAAAAATTACTCCGCGAATTCTAGTACCTTTTCCAAATATTCATCAACTATCTTCCTATTTGTAAGATGTTTAATTGATGGTTGCTATAAGTAATCGTAAATTTGAAAGATGATTGCCAGCAATATTTATCGTATTTGTCAGATGTTTGTCTCAAAGCCGATCTAAATAATTTGTAAATAACTTGATATATAGGGCTGTGATATTTCTGGTAACCATCTTTGTTTTCTTAGTGTGGATTGTTAACGAAATAATTGTTACTTTATTTAAATAGCAAGAAATACAGAGTCTTTAAGCAGCAACGGAAATGTACAAGTACAAGAAACAGGGTGCTTAGATATTTCGACGAATATTGTGGACCAAGGAGAGAATTTGGTGGAAGATTTGTTAGTGGTATCACATAACTTCGACGAGTCCGAGTCCGAACCTACCCCTGAGTCCGACGATCCGGTTGAGTCAGAAGGTCCCTTTGAATCTACAAAAGAAAATAAAGACATGGATATTTTGCATGAAGATGCATTAGAATATGTAGCGGGCTACATTTTAAGAAAGCTAAAGCTGGAAGAGTGTGAATTCGACGACTACTCATGGATATGGGTGGACCAAATCTCACATGGTGGGCTTAAAAAACCGTCCTTAGAATTTTTGGGCCAAATAAAACAATTAGAAACTATTTTCACTAAATTTAATGGAAGCGAAATAAATAACTGTGCTAATTTTCGAATAACCTTAATAAACTTAAGTGAAGAAATACATCTACCTCTGAAAGTAAAAAAATTATTCTTTAAATGCAGAATGTATTTTGCATTAAAAACTTAAACAAAAGACAAAAAATACAAAAACTTAAACAGTAAATTATGGGAAATAAAAAACTTTTAAAGATATTAAAAAAAATTATTTTTATTTACAGGCAAATTATAACAAACAAAATTACAGGTACATATAGGTATGACACGTATACATAACTATCTCATTTTTATAAAATGTTTAAATTTGCACACACTAGGAAAGATAATGTAAACTTGTTTTCATACATATAAAAAACAATTAATATTTTTTCTTTCAATACAAATTTCAATGTCTGTAAATTTTAAACAAAATTTGAATCACAATGCTATTCTTATTTAGAATTTTTAAAAATTTAAGCAATCAATTTTCAAATACAAAGCTTTTCAAATAGATTTTTTTTTCTATTTTTTCTACTTCAAAAGTTTTGAATGGCTTGTATTTAGTCTAGCCCCATATGAACGCATGTAGTTCTATTCATCTGTCAAAGCCAAGCAATCAAAGCAAGTCGTATTGAAATATATGCTTTATTTTTTTATGGAAAACTAGGCAATAACACGATTGATATTTAAATAGTTTTGAAAATTGATTCAAAAGTTGATTGTTTATTCAATCGTGTGATTCAGGCTTAAATTTTAAAAAATTGTATAAAAGAATTACATTGTGTCAGTGTGATTGAACCTGTAAATAGTTGTATCATGGGTATAACGATTGCAACTGCTTGCAGCCGTGCTGCTGATAGTCCTCGTCGAGCTTGTCCTGGCGTGCACCCTCTGCCAGCAATTTCGGTGCCATAGCCATCTCGTGCTGAGCAGCTGCACAACTTCTTCTGTGTTCTGAATGCAGCCATTGGTTATGGAAAAGATTGGAAGGTATATTATTACACCGTATGTATGAAATTGAAACACTTCCACATATCCAATCTATTCAGCAGCGACGTCACCATTCTATAGAAAATACATACTCTTTGATGCGGTGCCCAAAACTGCCGGCATTAAAGCTGAGCGTAAAAGTGCACTTACCATGCACGCCGCGAACCCCGTACACATTTCCATCGTTGGCGGTTGTAGTTGAAGTCGTCGAAACTGTTATGTATGATGTCTGGAAGATCTGCATTATCTTCAACAATTCTGCATAATGTTCCTGCATGTATTTTGATTAATATTTAATATTGAGAACTATTGTATTATACTTAAATTAAAACTGGCATCAACTCTCAATCGCATGCGAACCTTGCACATATTTCTTTCGTTGGTGATGAGGAATTTGTAGGTAAAGTCGTCGAAACTGCTGTGTTTGGTGTCTGGAACTTCTGCATCAACTGCAACTATTCTGCGCAATATTCCTGGCAGGAACATGTATTGCATGTATTGTAATTAATATTTAATATTAAAAACTATTACACGCTAATACAACTAGTGTATCACAGTACGCGCATATCTTTAACCGAACTTTAACAGTTTTCAGCCTGGTTCCATTGGCATCAACTCGCATTCACACTCTCATTCGAGTCCGCGTATTGTTTTAAGTGAAATTTTATTAAAATTCATCACAAATTTTCACTAAACTCGATTCAAATGTGGTCTGTCGATTTGACAGAAGCACGGGACGTCTGACAAAAGCTCGGCGCGTTTGACACATGCTTTGACAGAAGCACGGGACGCCTAAGAAGAACAAGAGTAGTTTACTCTGTTTAATACTTCTACCTTATCATTGTATCATGCCCTTAACGAGAAAAAAAAAACGAAGTGGTGAATAAAGACAAGTGTGTCCTACGTTCCTCCTTTAAGGGATAAAGGGACAACAATTTTGCAAATATTTCAATATAAAAATAACTTTATTATACGTTAATTTTAATATTTATAATATTATAAACCGTTTTTTTATAAAGAAAACTTAATTTTTACAAATTGAATATAACAAAACAAAATATTATTTTAATTAAATCATAATTTTAGACAAAAAAATTAAAAAATTTATTACTTAATTTAAACAAATACAAGAATAAAAATATCAAAGAATACATTTGTTAAAAAAGAGTGATGATGAGCATGGAAACCATGCATTATTCAGTCTTAAGCTGGAACTATATTATAAGTAAAACGAGTTGGGAAAGTTAGGTCACATGGGTAAGTTCGGTCACATATGGCGGATTTTTATAGTCGATCGGGCCCGACTATGGAATACCCCACACCTTTGGTGGGGATATTAATGTGGGATATTTAATTGCATACCTTGCAGATATTGTAACGCCCCTTAGGAGGCGTGTCCGGTATAGAAAAGTATATATATTCATGATCAGCATCACAACACGAGTCCGTTTAGCCATGTCCGTCTGTCTGTCTGTCTGTCTGTCTGTCTGTCCGTCTTGCTGTCTTGCTGTCCGAATACAGAATAACTTGAGAAATACTGATCAGAATGCGATGAAATTTCGTCTCAATATATTATAGCCAAAAGTAGGAACTGAGTTTGAAAATGAGCCAAATCGGTTAACGGACACGCCCACCTCCCATACAAGTCACTTTTATATAACTCTTTAGGAACTAATAACTCGAAAAGTATTCAAGATATAGTTATAATATTTAAAACATATTATTATAATTCACCTAAAACTGTGTGGTCCAAAAATGGGCGTGATCCGCCCACATTTTTTTTTCATTATTTCCCGGATTTTCATAGTGAAAATTTGATCCGTTAATTATTAAAATCAAATCTATGAAATATTAGCCTTACAAAATTTTAAATATAGGCGTGTCCGCCCAATTATATTTTTTAATTTTTTTTTTTAGTTTTTTATACTTTTATGTCAATTTTTTTAATTTATAGGAATATAAGACGTACATTTCTGATATGTGAATAATATTCTGAGGGTGGGGAGGTTCAGCATAATTAAAAACTTTAAAAGTAAGGTATGCAATTAAATATCCCACATTAATATCCCCACCAAAGGTGTAGGGTATTCCATAGTCGGGCCCGACCGACTATAAAAATCCGCCATATGTGACCGAACTTACCCATGTGACCTAACTTTCCCAACTCGTTAATTATGCTGAACCTCCCCACCCTCAGAATATTATTCACATATCAGAAATGAACGTCTTATATCCCTATAAATTAAAAAAATTGACATAAAAGTATAAAAAACTAAAAAAAAAAATTAGAAAAATATAATTGGGCGGAAACGCCTATATTTAAAATTTTGTAAGGCTAATATTTCATAGATTTGATTTTAATAATTAACGGATCAAATTTTCACTATGAAAATCCGGGAAATAATGAAAAAAAATTGTGGGCGGATCACGCCTATTTTTGGACCACACAGTTTTAGGTGAATTATAATAATATGTTTTAAATATTATAACTATATCTTGAATACTTTTCGTGTTATTAGTTCCTAAAGAGTTATATAAAAGTGACTTGTATGGGAGGTGGGCGTGTCCGTTAACCGATTTGGCTCATTTTCAAACTCAGTTCCTACTTTTGGCTATAATATATTGGGACGAAATTTCATCGCATTCTGATCAGTATTTCTCAAGTTATTCTGTATTCGGACAGCAAGACAGCAAGACGGACAGACAGACAGACGGACATGGCTAAACGGACTCGTGTTGTGATGCTGATCATGACTATATATACTTTTCCATACCGGACACGCCTCCTAAGGGGCGTTACAATATCTGCACAAAGTTAATATACCCTGTACCTCATAGGTGTAGGGTATAATTATGAGGATGTCAAAATAAATTAACACTGTGAACTTACTTAAGAAATGAGTGATCTGATTATCACATTCCCTACGGATATTTTGAATTTTATTATATTTTACAGTTTTGTACGCTTATTAAGCGAAATATACATTTATACTGCACACAGAGAACAGATTTGTTAGGCAAACAACTAAATTGCCCTACCGAATCATTCGGTTGCGGCAATAACTAATAAAGTAGTTGCAACAACCTCTTAATTCGGTTGTGCCAACCTCCTAGTTGGTGAGAATGCGGTTGTGGCAACCTCCAAATCGGTGATCATGAGGTTGACAACCTCCTAATCGGTAAGTATGAGGTTTTCTAAACCTCCAATTGAAATTTTATTATAACATAGTTATTTATGATATAAAAGTTATGTATTCTATATGTATTATAATCAGGGCTAGGAACCGAAATTTTATTCTCTGCGGTTTCAGTTTCTGTTCTATAAAAAAATGGTTCCGGTTCTTAAATTTTTTTTTATTTCGGTTTCAGTTCCGGTTCTATATAAATAAAATAACGATTCCAGTTCCAGTTCCGGTT
The DNA here is from genome assembly GCA_951804985.1 of Dryomyza anilis. NCBI lineage: Eukaryota > Metazoa > Arthropoda > Insecta > Diptera > Dryomyzidae > Dryomyza > Dryomyza anilis. The sequence continues at coordinate 64,076,377 of OX638133.1, read as the reverse complement.
CCACAAACAAGCCAAAAAACGCAATAAAAATATAAATATTTTTTATTTTTACGTAAAAACAATGAAATTTATATACATATCTATCTATGTATATAAAAATTAATTGCCGTGCAGTAGTCTCGCGAAAACATGAGAACAGATCGACTGATTTGAATGATTTTTTTCTTTGTTTTATTCGTCTCAAATTCGGAAAACTCCCAAGGAAAAACGGGAAAATAGGAAAAATCGAATTTTGTGTTTTCTATGAGAATGCATTAAGTGCGCCACCAATTGGAATTGTATTTTAATAATGAGGATTCGTTTATAAAGCCACTATGGATAGATTGGACAAAGCGAAGTTGCACGTCCCATACAACTAAACTTTTTTAAACGCTATTTCTACTGACCTCCTAAGAGGAGATTTTAATAATGTGACGCGATATGTTTTTAGTTTGTAGCATTACAAACTATCTGGATATAAGAAACTGCATATTTCTGCAAAAGTTGCTATATTCCAAAACTCCATCACATCTTTCTGATAAGATACGTCTTAGCGTTTCAAATAGAAGCCTCAATTAAATTTTGCCAAAATTTAACTATCTACAATGGCAATTACTATTTTTCATAAACGCAATTCGACTCTGGAACTCACTACCACTTAGTATTTAAAATATAAACAGGACATGTAGATTTATGTATTATATACTAATACATTTTTCAGAAAAATAATCTATTAACATCTTAAATCTACTATTTATAAGTAACCACACATCTAATTTCTCTTTAAATATGTTAAATTTTATTTTATTTTTTATTTTTTTATAAACTGACCTTTTGATTATCTACACTAAGAAAAAAGTGACGTAATAAAATTAAATAAAATTTATTTAAATTTGATTTCAATACTTTTGTAATAAAAAACATAATTCTCCATACAAAAAATATTACGCGCGTATTTAATTTCAAAATAAATAAAAAAAGTATATAATTTTATTAAACATTTCGAAAAAAAGTAAAATAAAATAATAATTTTATCTGTTCCTAACTAATCTTCTTTATATGAAATAAATAGTTTTTATAATACCAATTTACATATTTATGATGTTGTGATTAAATTCAAATGTTATAACCTTAATACAAAGTGATAACATTTTTTTTACATACGTAATAAATTTAAATAAAATGTATTTACTTAAAATTTTATTACGTACGTAATAAATTTGAATAAAACATATTTACATCAAGTTTAAATAAAAAGTATTTAATTTAAATACAAAAGACTACGGGTGAAAAACGTGTCGAAAAGTATTTAAATTTATTACTTTTTTATTTAATTTTATTCTTTTTTTCCCTCAGTGTGTGTAATTTTAATATTGTTGAACTGTAAAATAATCACTTCTTATTGTACTAATATATAAATGAAATCAAAAAAATATATACGAAAACTTCGCACCGGTGAAGCTGTGCACAAGTCCAGCTAATATATATATATACAACGAAAAAAACTGTATTAAAAGGAAGAAAAATGACTTTAAAATAAATACATATGTATTTGATTTACGTCCTTACACAAATATATTCGATTTTACTTCATTGATGTAGTTATTTTGTATGCAATTAACTACATAATTTTACTGCATTTATATACAATTTTTAATACATTTGTATTGAAAATAACTACATTTTGTCTTTTTTAATACGTCCAAAATATGTAGATACATGACTGCATCTTAATTTATTTTACATAAATTCCGTATTTATTTAACACCAATATGTATGGTATGGTGAAACAACACAATTTTAAGTTATTAGCTAAAAATCATCTTCCCAGATGGTGTGGTTTCAAAGATTTGAACATATCTAAAATGTTTAAAATAATATACCTATAATGACATTTTATCTTTAACTGCAAAATAATATACCTATATTGACATTTTATCTATAACTGCACCAAAATGAGTATAAGGGTGGTGTAAGACGGACGGAGAATCATGAACAGACCTTTAAAGAAGGAATTTAGGTGACAGAATTATTAGAATAATAAGAGACAGTTTCACACGGCAGCCATTAAGCTCGAACGGGCGACAATTTATTATATTAACCCCCCTGATCATTTATTTCCCGTTAACAAAGATATCGGCTATAATAACGGTTGAAATATTTGTTAAAATTATAATTTATATTTTGTATGACAATCAATATGTACATTATACTGACAATGGAAAATCATGATTTTTAATCGAGAGGAGGTCACCCTATATAAATGCTCTATTGGATGATAAAATCGATGTTAATATGGGAAGTGGACTCGCTAAATCGACAATTTTGAAATTGTATTGAAATTATATCTCTCAAACTCTTAAACTAAAAAAGTGGGTAAGTCATCAGTTGGCAAATTTTATTTGCTTTTCAACAAACTATAAAAAAAAAAATCGGATAAAAAATACAGAAGCAGTGATTATTTTAACAGGTATCCTTCGTTTTTTTTATTTTCATCAGTCACGCCTAGCCTGAAACACTTTAAACTCAAAAGTTCGATTCCCATCTCAAATTTATTTTAAATATGTTTTTAACATCCCTTGCGATTAGTTTAGGATGAATAAAAAAAATTGTAGACTTTGTAATATATTGCGATATTAATGCATTTTTTTATGCAGTTTTTACTATTTTTTTAGTAATTAATAATTAATTTCAATAATTTAAATTCATCTTAAAATAATCGCAATGAATGTTAAAAACATATTCTATAAAAAATTGAGATGGGCATCTTCTTTTGAGATTAATTTGTTTCGGACCAGGCGTAACTGAAGGATGCCTGTTTAAATAATCACTGCTTCTGTATTTTGTATCCGATTTTTTTCATTTATAGTTTGTTGAAAAACTAATACAATTTTCCAAAAGATGACATACCCACATTTTGAGTTTATTGCGGTTGAGGGACGTGATTTCAATTCAATTTTGAAATTGTTGATTTAGATACGTGATTTAGATACGTGACCTTCAAAATCAAACTCGATGATTTTATTTTTATACAAAGTCATTGTCAGTCTAATGTACATATAAAGAAAATTTGCAAAGCTCAACATTTTTTAAAATGACATTGTACACATTGCACACATGTCATTGTACACATGTGTAACTTCATTAATATTTGTGTTTGTTCATAAATTTATTGTCCAAATTGATTTTATAATTATTTTTTTGATATATTAATTTCTGATCTAAATAATTTAGAAATGGTTCCAGTTCCGGTTCCGGTTCTGGTTTTCTGTTCCAGTTCCGCTTCTTTAAAAAAATAAAATAACGATTCCAGTTCCGGTTCCATAAAAAAATTAAATAACGGTTCCAGTACCAGTTCCGTTTCTATAAAAATGAAACGGTTCCGGTCCGGTTCCAGTTCCGGTTCCACCCGAGCCCTGATTGCAATTGAGTAAAATTGCCGCGTACAGAATTTAGAAGAATATCTACTAATTCCTGCTCCCTGGAAAAAAAAACTATGAAAAGATACATTAATCTGCATGCATTTATTTTTTATTTCCTCATAACTAATAAAAAAAATATATTTCCATTGGTCACATATTTTTTATTTAAATTATATTTCACTTTATTAATATTTCTATATTTATTTCGCATTTTTACTTAATTAATGAATTTCCTATTGTTTGCCACTTGTGAAAATTTTGACGTTTATTTATTTCTGCATGTATCCATAATTGTTGGCAAGAAACTGGCAACCGAACTGCTGATAGACATGAGGTTGCCGTTTGTCATTTATTTTGTTGATACAACAACTTACTCAATCGCCGTAACAAATAAACGAATGTCAATTTTGGCAGACTGAAAAATGCAATCATGAGGTTACGGCAAACGAACGTGCAGTTGCGCGAACTAACATTTCGGTTGTAGGTACGTTCATTTTAATGACATGACAACTGCAACGTTGGTTCAATTAACCTCATGCCAAAAAAGGATTTTTCTGTGTGTGATCATGAATTTCTCCTTGAGAACGATATTGTCCACAATTCATTTATAAATAGCTTGAATATCGAGTGACTGAACTTCTCGAGTAAAACTAAATTAGTATATAAGCTAAAACGTTGATTATGATCTTTTTGAGAGTCTTTATGTCTTTATGATTTTTTTTTATTAAAATCCTGTTTGGCCAACGTTTAAAGAAGTGGTGAAGATTGGTGAATATGTTAAATATATAGCGACGGCATTATTGACCAAGTTGAATAAAAATTGTCCACGTTGAATAAAAGTTTGTCAAAGTTGCGACTGCGACGCACACTAATAAAACGTTTTTTACAACTACATTGACGGAGTTTCATGTGGTTATAATGGTGCTAAGTTATATTCAAATTTTGATATTGGGGTAAAGTGGGAAATGGAATTTAAGCAATGTTTGTTGTAATTTTTGGTTTTATTTTCGGCAAAATCAGATCTTGGATGAATACGTTGTTTCGGGACAACAAGTGACAAGGAGCTGATAACCTCCTCCGATTTCTCTGAGAAAAAGTTATTCTGAAATGGTGTACAACTGGGCGCAGTTTATGTCTCAAAGTGGCGGTATGAGCGACTTATTATTTTAAATAAAAATGAACTTAGCCGACGCTGAGTTGTCTGTGAGGTCGAAGGGTTCTGATAAGGCGGCGTCTGCATCAGAATCCCGAAAGTCAGGTGTTAAGAACACTGATCCTGAAACCGCAAAATTGATGGGTAGACCCACCCTGAAACTTGCGGCGAAGAATCAAGGAAGTATGATGGAGATGGAGTAATGAGGCATTAGATGTGGTAGGTGCTGTAGGTAACCTCCGGATGGAACACTCAGCTCAAGCTCAACTGCTGCAAATCCAATAGGCCGACACGCTCAGACGACTAAGGCAATTGAATTTAACATAATTTGACATAAGAGCTATTGAAGAAGAATGGCTCCAGAATTAGCATCGGACTAAGCAGTGTCGTTGCACGCCTAGTGACATGGAGAGGGAATACCGATATGAAGCAACCGGATCGCAATGATGAAGGTAATTCAAATTAACCTGCACCATAGCAAAACGGCTTCTGCAAACCTTCTTCTCCATATCACAAAAAATAACATAGATCTCGTACTTATATAAGAACCATGGGTGAATCAGAACAAAATCTCTGGAATTGACCACACGGACTACGTAACCTACAATGCTACAGACAACAGAACACTTAGAACATTCATCCTTGCAAAAAGAACTCTAAAACCAATACATTTGACTCAGTTCAGTAATCGAGATCAAACATCGATAAGATTAGACACAAAAATAGAACCCCTAATTATAGCATCGGCTTACTTCGCGCACGATGATGGAGACCTTCCTCCGCCAAAAATAGTTAGACAGCTTGTCAAACACGCAAGTAAAGGAAAGATAAACGTGATAATAGGATGCGATGCGAATGCGCATCACACTCTCTGGGGAAGTACAGACACAAACCACAGAGGCGAGTCTGTTCTATGTTATATGATAAAATACAATCTTGCCATCATAAACAAAGGCTCTGAGCCAACGTTCGAAACCAGAAATAGAAGAGAAGTATTAGATATAACACTTTACACGCGTTCTAACATCACACGACCAGAGGGCTGGAAGGTGTTAAGTGAAATGAGTTTTTCAGACCATAAGAATACCGAATTCACAATCAATACAGGGAAACAAAATGAGCACCTATATAGAAACCCAAAAAAAAAACTAACTGGGCGGAATTCATAAACATAGTAGGAAAATCTAAAATAACTAGTTCACAAAGACAAATAAGTAACGAACTTGAAATAGAGCGCACGATAAACTCCATAAACTCCACCCTTAAGCATGCACAAGGCATATCCATTGATAAGGAGTAAAAAATAAAAATTAACCTTGGTGGAACCCTCAACTCAAAGCCCTGCGTACAGTGTTGAGGACACCATTCAATACTGTTAGAAACACAACCGACAATCAAAAGTGGGAAACATACAAAAAACAAAAATTAACTTTAAGAGGGAACTTAGGAAAGCAAAGCGAGATGCTCATAAAAATGTTATAAATGAGCTAAACAGCATAAAAGACACTTCTGGACTCAGGAAAATTCTCTCAAAACAGACACATGTTCCTTGCAACATAAATGATTCTAATGGTGTATGGACATACACACCAGAGGAAACACTGAAAGTTCTTCTGCAGACCCACATTCCGGGATGCGAACAACTACCACAACAAACTAACGAAACGAATGACATACATACACAACCAACGAGTCAATAACGAAGACGAAGTGAGAAACATAATCAACCTCGAAAAAATTGAATGGTCTATGAACACCTTCTCCCCATACAAATCCCCGGGATTGGATGGTATCTATCCAATGATGCTACATAAGACATGTAACCTAATAGGCCCAATCATGGTAAGGGTATTCCAGGCGTGTCTATACCTAAAATACCTACCACCCATGTGGAAAGAAGTGAAGATAGTATTCATACCTAAAGCAGGGAGAATACAGCAGTCCTCACCCAAGGATTATAGACCTATAAGCCTATCTTCCTTTATGCTCAAAACTCTAGAAAGAATACTAGACAACCATATTAAAGCAAAGTTACCAAACCTAAACATCTCATGCAATCAACATGCATATCTTAAAGGCAAATCAACTGAAACCGCGCTCCATGACGTAGTCTCCCACATTGAGAAATTCCTCAACCTTCAACAACATCTACTCTACAGCCATCCGAAACGCGTTAATAAACGCGTAGGTAGAAAACGGCTTAGTACCATGGCTGATGGAAATGCTAAAAAGCCGGAGAATCAATGCAAATATTGGGCAGTGTGCCATAAAAGTAAGAGCTAGTCGGGGAACCCCTCATGGGGGAGTTATATCCCCAACACTCTGGATACTAGTCCTGAATGAGATTCTAATAGAATTAGAAAACACAGTTATCCACGTGGTGGCATACGCCGCCACGTGGATACCTGTTCTAAAACAGTGTCCAATGTTTTAGAAACCTCTTTAAAAAAAACTGACAAGATGGCCACAGACATGTGGGCTAAACATAAACCCATTCAAAAAGGAACTTGTACTATTAACGAATAGAAGAAAAATCCCACCATTTCGGCTACTCATACTAGAGGAGACCATGCTTAACCTGTCGAAAAGTGCAAAATTTCTAGGTATTGTCTTAGACGACAAACTAAACTGGAAACTAAACATAACCGAGAGGATAAAGAAGGCATTCGCAGCGTTCTACTCCTGTCAAACATTAATTGGTACAAACTGGGGTCTTCAACCAAGATTAATATATTGGATGTACACGGCCATAGTACGACCCATACTGTGCTATGGTAGCATAGTATGATGGACAGCCCTTGAAAAAAAAATGTAACACAACCGAACTGGAAAAACTGCACAGAACAGCACTTATAAGTATTCTAAACATAATGCCAATAGACCTCTTCATTAAAGGTGCTGCATCAAAAACAGCACTGAGACTCTCTCATTCAACAGATTTAAACATACTGTCATACGGACACTACACAATAACTCGTCAATTTATGTCGACTGCTCCTGTAACGGACTATATTACACCTTATATTGACTTAGAAAAAAGATTAAACGTAGTTTTTCCAACAAGGGAACAATGGACCCAGAACAGGGTCATAAATCAGTATGTACTAAGTGTCTATACAGACGGGTCCAAGATGGACACGGGAACTGTGTGTGGGATCTTCTGTGAAGCCCTTCAAGTGGAAAAATCGATAAAAATAGGAAACGACTGTTCCATATTTCATGCGGTAATATATGCCGTAGCTGAGGCGGCCAGATTGCTAGCAATGAAGGAACTATCGACGACCGATATTACCTTTTTCATTGATAGTCAAGCTACCATCAAAGCCTTACAAAATAGGAATATAAGATCTGAAGTAGTCAGCCGTTGTCGCAGAGAGCTTCAGGTTCTCAACGAGCAACACTGTTTAAAACTGTGCTGGGTACCAGGTCATTCAGAGATTCCGGGTAATGAAAAAGCAGACGAGCTAGCCAAGATAGGAGATAAAGCAACCGACTTCATTGACAGTAGTGTAAGATCACCTATGGCGGAATACAATCTACAGATCACAAAAATACTAGAGAACATTAGGAATACGGACTGGGTTAGATCAAATACGGGGCAAACGACAAAAAAATATGGAACCATCTTGACAAAGGCCACAGTACTAGTATTCTAGAATTACACAAAAGAGAATTAAGACTACTAATAGGGATAATAACAGGACACAACACGCTGGGAACCCACTTGAGAAGGATGGGTTCTCAGGTAGACGACATTTGCAGGTGGTGTGGGGATAGTGAAGCAAATGAAGACAGCCAATGCCCAGCAATGGCTCGAATAAGAAATAAATTTCTAGGCTCTTTTTTCTTTCAGGAACTTTTTTCTTCCATGAAGCTCATCCAATGCAGATAATGAAGTTCGTTAGGGCATCAGGATAGCCCCAAAAGGAGGGAAGACACGAACACCCTTCGAAACCCATATTCTTAAGAAAAATAAAAATAAATGTAAATTGGAATATACGTTTCGGTTTCGGTTACGGTTTCGGTTTTAAGTTTTTATAACGAAACGGTTTCGGTATACCGGTTCCATGTTACGGTTTCGGTTTTGATTTCGGTTTTTGTATAAATTTTCTTTATTTCCATATTTTTCAAATAATTTAACATTTTTCATATGGTGCTAAATTATGGTCAAATTATGATACTGGGGTAAAGTGGGAAACGTAATTTAAACAATGTTTGTTGTTATTTTAGTAAAAATATTGTATTATATGATTTATTTAATAGATTACGCCAAGAAAAAAATTTAATTTAAAATTTCGTGACCACAAACCAATGAAAAGCAACATTTTGACTTCACCTGAGATATGATCTGAATTCCAAAGAAGAAGAATTTTGTACAAATTTCATCCATAAAAGCCAAAGAAATTAAATTTCAACAATTCTGTGAACTGCCATATATGTAAACTAGTGATGATCATTTGCAAGAGCAAGGCAAGATGGTAATCTTAATCTTTTACATTTTAAATAAAAGATCGAAGACAAATATCTTAAACTGCATATTAATTATGAAAACGAATTGAATTTGAACACTAATTGTATTTAAGTTACTTATTTTTCATATTTTCAATTTCTTCAACATTTTACTAAAAAAAATGTTAATTATATTTTAACAAGAATTAACTAACAAAAAGTAATTGTTTAAATCAAGTGATGTTGACAAAACAATTCAAAATCTCAAGGCCATAATAAAATGAACGAAAAGTCACCAAATACATTTTCAAAATGCTAAATATTTTTTACAAACATCTTTATGTATCTGTCAATTTTTAATCGATTATCTCCATTTTTTACCACATGATAATAAAATGTAAATCTATCAATTGATATTTCAACTTTAAAAATGCATCAATTACTTTTTATAATATTAATCAACAAACTCGAAAATTAAGTTTTTCATAAAAATGTATTTGGTGACTTTTCGTTCTACAACGACGACATACATTATACGATATACATATACTTACAATAAATATAAGGAATATTTCGTATAGGCATATTTCTGTTTTCGTCACAGATTAAAAAATCCGTATGCTACACGTACCGTATGTCAAGAGAACTCAAATAATATCTTACAGAGTAACATTTTTCTTTGCGAACACAATGCGGGCACAAACTCAAACGCTACAAAGCGAATAACAGAAAGAAGAGAATATAACAATAACGATTCGTATACACACACTTTCACAACGACAACTCTTCGTTGCTATCCTGTATCATCGCATGGCAACAAACAGACGCATGACAACAGACAGACGCATGACAACGGACTGACGCATGGCACCACACTACATGTATGTATCTAGTACAGCTCTCTAGTTGGCAACAACAACGAGTTCTCTTTGTGGTACACAAAATTTCGCGCCTAAAATTCTATCAAAAGCTTGGATGGATGCTGCTTTATTCGCATTTTTGTTGTTGTTGCACTTTCAAACGAATCAGCGGATTTGTGAAAGAAGAAAAACATAAAAAACAATATATCAGCTATCAGTATCAATAGCAATATATCAGAACTGTGAAAATGTTCATATATAATTTTTTATTACTTCATGATTTTACAATTAACAAAAAATATATATAAATAAAAGTAAAACAAAAATAATAATGTGCATAGCACAGTGCATCTGCACAATCGATGTACGAACTTGCGTAGCGAAGAATAAGAAAAAACATTGTTTTGTTTATTTTATCTTTTTGAAGCGACTTTTGAAGCACTTTTAAAGCTATTAACCGCTTCAAAAGTGCTTCACATGCCTTATTTTTAAGATGCTTATATTCTTTAGAATTGACAAAAACAAAAAAAAAACACACATCTTCATTACTGTTCACGTTCATAAATATTTTGCACGCTTTCCATTATTACTTGTTGTTCAATATTTTGTAATATCACGAATTCTTTTGTATATTATTATTACCTTAAAAACATAATAAATACATTAAAATCATAAAAAAACGTAAGAGTCTTCTTTTTCTTGCAGTCTTAGTCTTGCACTTGCTCTTGTTCTTTTTCTTGCAAAATCTCGATCTTGTTCTCGCTTTTGTTCTTGCAAAAAATGCAAGAACAAGAAATTTTTAATCATCACTAATATAAACAAATATCTGCCTTATACTTGAAATGTTTAAATTCGATTAATGAAACAAAAAACAAATTTTAGACCAAATACCGTTGTTTTGGAAATATCGTTTCTCAAAAAAAAAACATGTGAATTTTTGTACAACCAAAAATGTTTATTTTGGGAACTCCAAATTTAATTAATGATATTTTACTTAAGATCTTCTATATAAAATAAAATATGTTTTTCTTTTTCTTTTTATACTTTTTTAAAAACCGTTTTAAACCGGTATAAAACCGAAACCGTTTATATCGGTTTTGGATATCGGTTTATTTCTGATTTTCGTATAACGGTTTCGGTTACGGTTTCGGTTTTAAAAATGAAACGGTTTTAAACGGATATCGGTTTTGGTTACGGTTTCAATCCTTGAAATTAATATTGTATATATACAATAAAACAGAGGAAACACAATGGATCAAAAATGGTCTCAGTGGGTTGGCAAGTGTCAAATATCTTTATATATTTGCATTTCCAACATCCTCACTACCTAACTTAACCTATTTTTTATTATTTTGTTCTCTGTTCATTTATTTGTAATATTATTTAAATATATTTTAAATTACATATAAATGAAACCCAACATTTTAGGTATTTTTTTATCTACACCGAGAGAAAAACGTACTTAACTATTGCTAGTTTTCGTAGTCAATTGAAAATTCATGTAAGCGACTACGCTTCAATTTGTCAACTACGACGTAGTTTATAACAAACATGACAGTTTAAAAAATAAAAAAAAATAAATTGTCAAAAAAAAATTTATATATATTTTTCAACCGTCACGTTTGTTGCATCGAAATCAACGTTGGTCTCAAGCGTAGACCATATCAAGTAAGTTATATAAATAAATATAATGTCGTGAAGCCAAAAATTATTGCTTATATATTTGCCAGAATCCTGACCAGGAGAAACAATTAAAGTGCTAACATGCACCTACGAGCCGCTTGCACAGCACATGTTGGTGTAAGAAGCCTTTGCTTCTACCCACAGAGTAGGACTGACGCAAAAAAGATACCTTTAATAGTGGCGCGAATCTTACTAACAGGTGGCAGTTATAAATTTAAAATTTTGAATTATTGAATTATTTTTAGTTGGCACTTTGCCATCGACCAACACACTGACCGGGGTATCGTCGATGTCCACAAACTGCCATGTGCAGCAAAGAAAGCTTTACTCCAATATAAATATCTGCAGCTTCATTGCTAACGACAGCGGTTAGTTGCTGCTATTTGCTTACGATGTATTTATATAATCAAAAGCAGCTGCAAGAGTCCGATCAACTTTAAACTATGTCGAAGTTGAACATTACTACGTTGAAGTAAATTTTCAAACGTACACTAAGTAAACAAAGATGGTTACCAGAAATATCACAGCCCTAAATATCAATTTAAATCGGCTTTAAGACAAACATCTTTCAAACATCCGACAAATACGATAAATATTGCCGGCAACATTCTATTTATTATTTACGATTATTTATAGCAAACAAATTACAAATAGGAAGATATTCATCTTCATCAATCATTCATTTGATGAATGATTGATGAATATTTGGAAAAGATCGAAGGTAAAATAGTACAACGTCTTGAGACTTCTTCGCGGAAGAACCAAGTTTGCCCGGCGCTGCTGACATCAAAGTAGACTCTGAAAAGAAATATTTTCCATCACATGTTGATAGTTTCATTCCCAAGAAATTTTATTTTCACTTTTACCATTAAAATATATTATTTGAGCTGACACTTTTTAAAATCATTGGATTTACTTAATTGTTGTGGATAAATCGAGCATAAGAAAAAAAGTACGCCATTTTCCTTTTTTAAAAATAACTCAAGAGTTTTGTTGCAAATGTCCAAGAATTCAAGATGTTTGCTATCAGTCAACTGTAAATATCTCAATTATCATTGCCGTTGTGGCAAACATCTCGTAACTATCTGAATATATGTCATATTTGAAAAATATTAATAGTTTTGCTGCAACTTTATTGAAACTAATGGGATGTTTAAATATTTGCTACAAGACGTAAATTTAAACAGATAGTTGTAGCCGCGATAGCTCAGTGGTTAGTGCTTTGGACTGCGAGCCGAAAGGTCCCCGGTTCAAGCCTGGACTGGGGCTAACAACATCTATTCATAGAAACATTTTTCTATACCGCGCTACCTCTCGGCAGTAAATGGCAAATCTACGAGAGTAAAACATTGCCTATGAAAAGCTCTCACCCGCCGTTCGGATTCGGCAATAAACTGTAGGTCCCACCACTTTGAGTAGAAATATAACACGCACAGCTCAAATGGTGAGAGAGCTCGGCCGAAGTCCTATACAGGACTGTAGCGCCAAACTATTATTATTATTAGTTGTAGCAAGACTTTCATAAACATCTTGTTTTCTTAGTGTAGTTAGAAATGACTACGTTTCATTGTCGGAGGATTTTCATTCACGTCATAAAGTGTTGTGTATCATAATCGTAGAGTACACAGCTTACATATGATCCACTGTTGTGTATCATAATCGTGGAACTTACAGCGTGCTTATGATCCACAATAAAACATAACCAGTATATTTTTCTTTATGGCATACTTTTAGGGTTAAGCATTATGCATTTTAAACACAAACAGCATTTAATTGTCTTGGCGCACACCGCTTAACATAGCACAGGTATACACGCCCACGTTAAATAGGTCACTCAGATCACACAAATAAATGCTGACTTAGTTATTTTAGAATGATGAAAGTACTCAATTTATTGTGAAATTATAAATACGCTGACTAAGTTATTTTAGCATGATGGAATTACTCAATTTATTGTGAAATTATAAGAATACGAGGTGTTAAGTAGAAGTTAAGTATAGACTAAAAATCAATTGTTTCGGATAAGCTGAAGTGTCTACAAATAAATGTTAAGTATAAGTGTAACCAACTTTTAAAACGAAATAAAGTGTCTTAAAGTAAAAAAGACCCGGTTGTTTTAAATAATATAAAGAAAGTAAAAAGGACTCAGTAAGTATAAATATGATCAAGTTAAAGTCCTAGTAGAAGGACCTTTAACATACAACATTTTGGCTCAGCCGGTTTTCGGACCATACATCAACTCCCAAGGGACGAGAAGGACTGGATGGAGATTAATATTGGAAGAAATAACTATTTTGGATCATGGAAAATATTTTTTGTATTTGTAAGTATTGTGAAAAATAGTGGATACAAAAAATATGTGCGGTAAAAAAAAAAAAAAAATTGTGAATTTGTGATATAAAACAAAAGAAATATTTGAGAATTTTAATAAGCAAAAATTAATGGAATTATGAAAATTGACATTTGTAAAAATAAAATAAGGAACAATGAAAAATTTTGAAATAAATTGTGGAATAAAATAAACTTTTAATAAAACTGTGAAATAAAATTGTGAAATGAATTACATAAATGATAAAATTTTATAAATCAGGAAATTAAATAAGTAAACTAAATGTTTTATAAAATTGATTAATTGATATATTGAAGAACATTTTTAAAGTAATTGTGAAACATTATAAAATAATTTGAGACATTTAATGATAATGATTAATAAAATCGTAAATTTAAATAAATTGAATAAAATAAGAGTTTTGATACAGCCATGTTTTTATAATGTCGCGAAATTAATTAAAGAACAAAACTGGAAAATTAAAAAAAAATAAATTGAACAAATAAGTTAATTTAGGATTCATAAATAATATGTTGATATTATTTTGAAATATAGATTAAAAAGTTTAAATAATGAAACATAAAAATGTGATAAATAAGGTAGTAAAAAATTTAATAGATAAATTAAATAATGGTTAAAAGTTGATTTAATATGAAACTAGTAAAAACAAAATAAATAATTTATTTAAGAATGGTATAGTTAATTATATGATTAAGTAAATGGAAAAATAAGAAACACTAATAATGGGTACTGAAAATGTATTGAAACGCGTTCATTACGTTGTTCCTTACTTTTCTGGGGCGGAATCTCCATTATTAGAAACAGAATTATATAAATTTATTGAATGTTGTGAAACAGCTAAGCTTAAAATTAAGGAATCAGATATTAAATACGTTAGGTTACGTTTGGAGGGAGATGCCTATAAATTAGTAAGGACAAAACAGTTTCAAAAAATAGAAGAATTATACGAGTTGTTAAAAAATACGTACTTAAATGAAATTTCTTTAGAATTAGTACTAGAATTATTAAAATTAAAAAAGATTAAAAAGGTTTATCAAAATAGTAACGAGAGTTTGAGAATGTTTGGTAGACGATTAGATGAGTTGCAATCCATGGCTTTGGAAATTGCAAGTAAAAAATACAGAAAAAAGATAAGTGAGGATGAAGTATTCAGATTAGAATTACAGAGCTCAGTGTTGATCTCTTTTAAAGTAGGGGTGAAGGATCCAACTATAAAGGTTGTATTGTTGGGTAGTAAGTCAGAAACATTAGATGCATTGTTGGAAGAAGCTTTAAATATACAGGCTGTTAAGCAGCGAAGTACAAGGTCGGAAGAGGATGAATATAATTATATGGAAAAGCGTAAAATCGGAAAATAAATTGCAACAAATAAATAATGAAAGCAACTATAAAAGGAGTGTTCCAACATGTTCATTTTGTAGTAAATTGGGGCATACTAGGGATTATTGTATTATTAGAAAAAATATGCCTTTCTGCTACGAATGTGGAACTTATGGTCACGAATCTAATTGGAGATGTGCGAATAATAATAGTAATATAGGACAGAAAGAGTTAGGAATTGTAGATCAAACGTCGGAGAAGACTTTGATCAAATTTACTACTCCATTGAATTTCCATAGAACAGATGAGACCAATGAATTAAAATATGAATTAAAGGAAGAAGAAGGTGATCGCATAATATGCAGTGGGCATGGAGATAGCTTGGATTTATCTAATGTAAATGACGTTTTCATTGAAGTACCTTGCGAGGCAGCTAAAAATGGAAGACTTATTTTACTGGTAGACTCAGGAGCTGATGCCAGTATAGTAAAAGAAAATGCAATGACAAATTTTCCAGACTTTAACGAAAATATACAAAAGGATTTAAAAGGAACTTTTGGTGGGTGTGTTAGAACATTAGGTTCCACCAAAGTCCAACATAGGAACATAGGGCGCTTAAGTTTAATGCTACATGTAGTGTCACTTAAACAAGGTGTACCAGCTGATGGAATAATCGGACGTGACAATTTATGGAATCGATCTGTAATAAATGCGATAGACAAAACAATAACATTCTTTGATAAACAAAAAAACCATATTATAAAAGTACCAATGAAATCGCAGACAGTAATACAAAATATTTTTTACAATAGTGTTAATACATAAACAAGAAATTTTTCCAGGAGTATATTTGGGCGAAAGCATATCGAATGTTAGCAAAAATAGAGTTTATGTTTCAGTTTTAAATGCTACGGAAACTAAAATTATAATAGACAGTACTTTTAAACCAAAATTTTCGAATTTTAATCAGTATAAAGAATCGGATAACAATAATTCTACAATAAATAGCATAAATTCAGTAAACATTACAAACAGAATTAATAAATTATTAGAAGAAATGAAAATTGATGAGACTTTAAATAAAGACGAAATCACATCTTTACAAAATATGTGTATTTCGTATCATGATGTTTTTCATTTAGACGGCGATAAATTAACATACACGCCAGCGCTTAAACATGAAATAGCAACACAGTGGAACCAGCCACCGATAAACCAAAAGCAATACAAATTGCCACACACTCATAGAGATGAAATCAACAGACAGGTTAATAAAATGTTGGATGACGGCATTATATCGCCAAGCATATCACCCTGGAATTCACCGATGTTGTTGGTTCCTAAGAAGAGCGGCAAGGACGGTAACAAAAAGTGGAGGCTAGTAATAGATTTCCGTAAATTGAACGACGTGACAATAAAACAAGTATTTCCGATTCCTCGAATCGACGAAATATTAGATCAATTAGGTCACAGTCGCTATTTTTCAACTTTAGACTTGGCAAGTGGTTATCATCAGGTTCTAGTTGAAGAAGGGGATAAGGAAAAAACAGCTTTTAGTACAGGACTGGGTCATTTTGAATTTAACAGAATGCCATTTGGCTTAACAGGTGCACCAGCTACATTCCAAAGAATAATGAACCACATATTAACAGGTTTACAGGATATATATCTTTTTGTTTATCTTGATGATATAGTGGTGTACGGAAAAAATTTAACTGAACATGAGCTTAGACTGAGTAGAGTATTGCAGAAATTAAGGGAACACAATCTAAAATTAAATACAGAAAAATGTCAGTTTTTGCGACGCGAAGTTGTCTATTTAGGACATAAATGTACGGAGCTAGGTGCCCTGCCAGACCCCTCAAAGGTTGAATGCGTGAAAAATATTCCTGTACCAAGAAATAAAAAAGAAGTACAAGCGTTTTTGGGATTAATTAATTATTACAGAAAATTTATTAACAATATGGCAAAATTATCATTACCAATTAATAAGTTACTTAGAAAGGATGTTAAATTCACTTGGACCGACGATTGTCAAAATTCATTTATTAAACTAAAAGAATCAATAATTTCACCACCCATTCTCGCATACCCAGATTTTACAAACCCTTTTTTTACTTACAACAGATGCAAGTAACGAAGCAATAGGTGCGGTACTGTCACAAGGCAAAGTAGGGAGCGACCGACCAATAGCATTTGCTAGTAGGGCAATTAATGGAGCAGAAAAAAATTACTCCACCATTGAAAAGGAATTTTTAGCTATAGTCTGGGCAACGAAAAATTTTAGAGCTTATCTTCTAGGCCGACATTTTCAAATTTATACAGATCATCAACCATTACGTAGCACAGCAAATCTCAAAGATCAGACATCAAGGTTAGCCCGTTTCAGGCATAAATTATCAGAATATGATTACGAAATATCTTACAAACCAGGTAAACAGAATTTGAACGCAGATGCTTTAAGTAGAATTCCACATCCAGAACCAGATATTACTGCGGTCCAAACACGGTCTAAGACCACGACCAGAATAAATTAGATAATCAAATTTCAAAAACCAAAAAACAAGTGAGCACGCCAGTACTGGATGAAATAACAACAGACACCAAGAACGAATTAAACTCAAGTCTACTATTAACTGACCCAGAGGAAATTAAAACTGTTATAAAAGACTTTCATGACTCAGCATTAGGGGGTCACCAGGACGCAGTGAAAACATATTTTAGAATCAGAAAACAATTTAAGTGGAAAGGTATGCAGAAACAAATAAAAGATTACGATAAGAATTGTCAAAAATGCCAAGTAAATAAAAGTTCTAGGCTTACTAAAATGCCAATGGTTTTAACTGATACGCCTGTACGACCATTCGATAAAGTATACATGGATCTTGTAGGTATTTTACCGGAAACTATATCTGGAAATAAATATATATTAACTTTTCAAGATGATTTTTAAAATATATGTGCTGCATAGATACCCCAGACGCAGAAGCTAGCACTGGAGCAAAAGCATTTTACGACGAAATTATTACGCGACATAACATACCAAAAGTATTGATAACCGACAATGGTTCGAATTTTGTTTCAAAATTATTTTCGGACACGTGTAAATTGTTAGGAATTAAAAAGTTACATATTACGACATATAACCCCAGGCCAACGGCTCTTTGGAAAGAAGCCATCGACCATTAGCAGAGTATTTACGAAGCTTTGCGAAAGAGGATGGGTCAAACTGGGACCAATGGTTAAATACCGCAATGCATGTACACAATAATACAATGCATATGTCCACCGGGCAAACGCCTTTCTGTACTTTATACGGTTACGATTTTGAAATGCCAACCAATCTTAAACGCAAATGCTCACCAGTATATAATACCGATGATAGCAACAAGTTATTAAAATACCAAATTCAACACACACACGAAATCGTGCGACAAAACCAAGCCAGAGCCATAGAAAAATCTAAGCAAAGCTATGATAGCTCAGTACACCCAATATTCAAAGTAGGCGATAAAATTTTACTAAAAAATCAAAATAGGAAAAATAAATTTTCACCAGTCTGGGTGGGACCATACGAGGTACTTTCAATAATAAGCCCTGTAACAACTGAGATTTGTATCAAGGGTAAAGGGAAAAAATTTCATAATAATTTGTTAAAAGCATACAACTGTATAGTTATGTAGGATTAAATAAACACTGTCTGCAACAAGAACCAATAATTTTTAACATCATTGAAATAAAGTCAAATAGTGCAGGACAGAATAGCTAAGTATTGCATATTGAAATTGAATTGAAACTACAAAATAAATAAATAATAGAGAAAAACTATAATTTTTTTTAAATGATGATATTAAATAAATTAATTTTAAATAATTTATAAAATCCAAAAAATGTAATGTAATATTGCCAAAATACAAATCGCAGAGAAAATAGCTATGTATTAATTGAAGATGACTAGCATTGAATATAAACAAATAAAAAATCAAATTATTATTTGTGGTACGAATTTGCAAGGTATAAAAATTACGTTGTCATTAAAATTGCGATAGGTCAGTACCTACCTCAATGGCATTTTAAACAAACAAGTTCATTGCGCATAGAGCGCAATGCTCCCAGCTCAAATTAATATAGAAGGCTTGAATATATTGATATGCCAACCGATTAAATGCACTTCAGCACTTTACAGGCAGAAGCCACTAACGTACTGGAACTGAAACGAGATACGGTAGTGCAGCGGCAAAACTGCCTAATATTTTTTATCATTAACACAATTTTCATTCCTGAAACTAAATATATTAATGCAGATATGCATTAATATAGCAAACTAACAAACTAACAAACATTTTAAATTCATCATTATACGGTAATGAAAATAAATAAGTACAATTGAGATGTACAAAATTAAATATTTAACAACTTAATATAGGAAATACATTTATGTAATGCTAAGAAGTCGCGCGCGCTTATTTCTTAATACTTAAAAAAATTATTAGTTAGTGCATGAGTAAATAGCTAAGTATTGTTGAATATGACTATCATTTAACCATGTACTACTATTGCAAAAATGCAGAAACATATCCAAACATATATCATATAGTACATGTTGACACATAAGTAAATTAACTATTACAACTAATTAAGGTATAATTATGGCCATAGCCTTAACAGGATGTATTAAGGTAAAATAAGAAATATGTATAAGAAAACTATATGATATGATAAAGGATTCCATTAAATATGTAAAAAAAAAAATGGAATTTATTCTCTTTCTCTTTACGATAGGCAATAAAGAGCGAAACCAATATAATGATTAAAATTGTCACACTGGTCCTGATGCTGGCAGCCAATGAAGCAGTCAACATCACACAGACATCAATTAATGATACAAGATTATTCTTTGAGAGACAACTGATGCTTTGTTCTACAATGATGAATGGACGATAGTAGCCAAGTTTAAACCGCTACAACTGAACGATTTACTGGAGCTGACAAACAAATGCATACTCACGGCAAACACAATGTGCGAACAAATGAGCACCAATATAAACGGACTCAGCATAAAAAGATCATGTATAGTAGCAACACGGGAGACCACGGCAATAATAGCCTCACTACAGAAAAATGAAGAAATAATTAAGCGCACAATAAAGAGTAACCGACAAAAGAGATCACTCAATTTCATTGGCGAAGGACTCAACTGGGCTTTTGGACTGATGGACAATAAAGAAAGAGAGACTATCTATAAACATCTCAATGATATTGAAGATAATGAACATAAAACATACGAAATTATGAAAAGACAAATTACGGTGATTTCATCAAAATATAACAAGATAGCAAAACCCTTAATGAATTCCTTGAAGGAAGTCGAAAATCTGCAAAATGTGTTAAACATAACAATAAGAACACAAAAATACATAAATGAAAAAAAAAACCAACAAGTTAGTCATTTACTATTTATGATGGATACATTGGAAATTCAATCTACAATTAATGCCAACATAATCGAAATTCAAGGGCTGCAGCTGATGGAAATGGCTATCATAGATGATCTATACAAGGGACGATTACACCCGTCAATTATAGACCAGAGCGAGTTAGATGAAATGCTGACTAGCCTCACGTTAAGAGGAAAGGCGAAGTGGTTCATACAAAAATCATTCGAAATGCACCGTGCATCAATAGTACGAGTTTTCCCAGACACAGACGGCCTAATAATAGTCATCAAGACACCACTACCTGATGATTAGTTGTTCTCATTATATAGAATTTACCCAATACCCACAAATATTAATGAAGAATGGGATGCATTGGTTAAAACAACATAAGACTACATATCAGAAGCAGAAGACCGGAGCAAATACATAGGTCTAACGAATGAAGATCACAGCAAATGCATTTTGGTTAGCCAACATACGGACAAAGAAATTGCACTATGCAAACGTCCAGGAACCATGCTAACAACTAGCAACACACTATGTGAAGTCGCGCTGATTCAACACAGAACAAATATTAAAGATACCTGTGAACATGTTGCAATAAAGTCGCGCTGATTCAACACATAACAAATATTAAAGATACCTGTGAACATGTTGCAATAAAAAGGAGTTCTGGCCTAGTAGTTAAACTATGGACACCAAACACATGGTTGTATAAATTCAATACACCAGCCTTTTTCGAAGCAGTTTGTGGGTCATATATAGCCACATTGACACTATCCGGCCTGGGTTGGATGTCGATAAATGAAGCTTGCAACATACACAACAAAGAAATGATACTGCCATACGAGTTTACACATCAAAGCATTAGGAATATAACATACAAGAAGGAAGAACATACGGTTATGATAGAAAATTTACAAGGCAATTGGTCATCATTATCATAATCAAATATATCACAAACATCGTTACCGATCTTGGTGTCAGATCACAGCAAAATAAGAGCAGCATTAAGAGATGGGCATCGTGATTTCGACGACATATTACTACAATTAACTGATAACCAGGAACGCAAAGAATTACTTAATCGTCAAAATGAAATAACGAAAACCGGTATGTCTAACGGCATATTAATGCTGATATTAATAATAATAATAGCAGCATATGTATTATACATACATTACTACTCGACAATTAAAAATAAAGCAACAATAAAAGCCGATGAATTTAATACAAATAAATCACCAATAGCAACAATAGATGTAGAAGCAGCTAAGGAAAACCTGGAAATGGTATCAAATACATTTCCCAGCAAGAAATCGCCACTCGAAAAAATCGGGTCATTGCGGAAATCAACAACGCAAAAACCAAACACCACAAAACCCATAGCAAGTCAACAAACGAAGTCACATGAAATAGAAGCCAATACGTCAGAAACAACAACAACGTATCGAACTACCGCAGAACAGCAGCAGGGACCAGGTTTTTATTATATATAACTGGAAATTACAATCCTTAATTTACTAATATCCATTAAATATTATATAAGTAAAGATCATAACTTCATAACTAATAGAACTTAACGTAATTTATACCACATAAAACAATGTAAAAAGAAAAAACTATTATTCTTTTTAATAATAATTTTCTCTTCAGAAATAATTAAAATAATACAAAAGAAAAAAAAAACTATTATTCTTCTTAATAATAATAATTCTTTTTTTCTTTCAATAAGGGGGGAGGTATGTTGTGTATCATAATCGTAGAGTTCACAGCTTACATATGATCCACTGTTGTGTATCATAATCGTGGAACATAACCAGTATATTTTTCTTTATGACATACTTTTAGGGTTAAGCATTATGCATGTTAAACACAAACAGCATTTAATTATCTTGGCGCACACCGCTTAACATAGCAAAGGTATACACGCCCACGTTAAATAGGTCACTCAGATCACACAAATAAATGCTGACTTAGTTATTTTAGAATGATGAAAGTACTCAATTTATTGTGAAATTATAAATACGCTGACTAAGTTATTTTAGCATGATGAAATTACTCAATTTATTGTGAAATTATAAGAATACGAGGTGTTAAGTAGAAGTTAAGTATAGACTAAAAATCAATTGTTTCGGATAAGCTGAAGTGTCTACAAATAAATGTTAAGTATAAGCAACTTTTAAAGCGAAATAAAGTGTCTTAAAGTAAAAAGACCCGGTTGTTTTAAATAATATAAAGAAAGTAAAAAGGACTCAGTAAGTATAAATAGGATCAAGTTAAAGTCCTAGTAGAAGGACCTTTAACATACAACAAACTGGCAACTCTTCTAACTCGTTTTCGAGGTATTGTATTTTCTCGCTGAGTTGTTAAAAATAATGGTTCGGTGCACACAAAAAATTCCTATGGCAATATTAACAAAAATCCGGTCTAAAGAAACAAATATTTTTTAATATACGGTCTACAAAAATTATTTGTTATATTTACAAATATTTACAATTCCCATATTTAATTGTTATATTGACAAATTGTCTTATTTCTTTAATAAAGTACTTTTATTCCATTAACTAAGTAAATTTATATTATAAAAAAGTATTATTATTTAATATTTACAATTAATATTTAGAAGTATTTGTTGGGAGCGATTATCACAAGGCAACGTGTCTGAGCGCTTCAACAAGTCAACTCACTGGTCGCCAGAATTGCCAGAATTGTAGAAGTCGGCTAAAGTGAGTGACGAGCATCTCGGAAAAAACTATGCGCCCAATGAAAACAAAAAAGAAGCCTCGGATAACGACCGATTACCACGATGAAAACCCACACAAACGTTTTAAGAACCATGATATACGGATATGCACCTGGAATGTCCGGATCCTTTATAGGGAAGGTGCCTCTATCCAGATGGTAGATGTCCTCGAATAATATAAGGCTGACATCACCTCTATCCAGGAAATGCGATGGACGGGACAGGCCTGCTCGAAACAAGCGTCCTGAGACACGAATTCGGATGTGGATTTGTGGTCGGCAAGAGACTCCGCCACCTTGTCTCTTGGTTCACGTCCGTGGACGAAAGGCTGGCAACAATCCGCATCAAGGCTAAATATTTCCACATCAGCCTAATTTGTGCACATGCTCCGACGATGATGAGACGAAAGAGCGCTATACGAGCACCTATACAACGCATACGAACGCTGCCCCCACCACGATATTAAAATCGAGCTAGACGATTTTACGCCAAGGTGGGCAGAGAAGCCATCTATTTTCCCACAATCGTAAACTTTAGCATCCATGCCAACACTTCTGATAACGGAACGAGGCTTATCGACTTCGCCGCAGCTCGAAACATGGTAGTTAGTAGCACTAGATTCGAACATTTCAAAATCGACATGCCACATGGTTGTCGCTCGATCAAAAAACGCGAAACAAAATTGATCACGTTGTGATTGACGCAAGGCACGCTTCGAGCGTAATGGACGTACACCGAGAAAAAAATACTATATAAATAATAGTTTTTTACTATTAAAAATAGTCAATAGGATAAATAATTATTTTAATCGGAAAGTACCATTAAATACTAGAAAATACAATGACATTGCCATTCAGTTTATATGAAAAGATTTATTTTTTGTATACTATTATATCAATAATTGTCCTATTGACCAATTTTAATGGGATTTGAGGGAATTTTTTTCTGGGTGTACGCACTATCCGAGCTGTCAATATGGACTCCGATCATTACCTGGTAGCAACCAAGGTCCGCTCACGCTTAAGCGCTGCGAAGAACGTACGGAACGAAACCATAGTAAGCTAGACATGTTGTGTATCATAATCGTAGAGTTCACAGCTTACATATGATCCACTGTTGTGTATCATAATCGTGGAACTTACAGCGTGCTTATGATCCACAATATAACATAACCAGTATATTTTTCTTTATGGCATACTTTTAGGGTTAAGCATTATGCATGTTAAACACAAACAGCATTTAATTGTCTTGGCGTACACCGCTTAACATAGCACAAGTATACACGCCCACGTTAAATAGGTCACTCAGATCACACAAATAAATGCTGACTTAGTTATTTTAGAATGATGAAAGTACTCAATTTATTGTGAAATTATAAATACGCTGACTAAGTTATTTTAGCATGATGAAATTACTCAATTTATTGTAAAATTATAAGAATACGAGGTGTTATGTAGAAGTTAAGTATAGACTAAGAATCAATTGTTTCCGATAAGCTGAAGTGTCTACAAATAAATGTTAAGTATAAGTGTAACCAACTTTTAAAGCGAAATAAAGTGTCTCAATGTAAAAAAGACCCGGTTGTTTTAAATAATAAAAATAAAGTAAAAAGGACTCAGTAAGTATAAAAAGAACCAAGGAAGTTAAAGTCCTAGTAGAAGGACTTTGAACATACAACATTTTGGCGCAGCCGGTTTCTCAAACAACGCTCTCAGGGACCGAGAGAAGAAGGATGATAGAAGGACGAAAAGGACTAAAAATCACGAAATAAATTGTGATTATTTAATTTTTCTTTTGAAAATACGTGAGTAACAGCAGAAAATTTAAACAATTATTACAGTTTTTAATAAAGTAATAAATACAAATTGAATAAATAAATATTCAAATGGAAATTAAATAAATAAAGATTAAATAAAACGAAATAAAAAGAAATTTGGAAATTTATTTAATATTAAACTCAGATAAGTAAATACATTTTCTTCTAGAATTAATATTAAACGGAATTTTTGATTTTTTTTTAAATTTAAAAAATTTTAGAACATTTAAAATATCATTTTAAAATTTAATAACAATATAAAATAAATATTTAAAATAAAATAACATTTTAAAGATTTGGAAAACTTGAAATATTTTTTTTTTATTTTTATAACATGATCAATTTAATTAAAAATTTTACATTATTATAAAATATCTGATTTTAGTCAACAGATTTAAAATTTAAAAAATTTTAATATTTTTTTTTAACATTGTGGAGTCACTTGAACTGTGCAGTGTTCTAGGAAATAAATTGGGATTTTTTTGTCGTTAATAAATATATGGCGGAATTGGAACAATTACAGTTAGCATACGGAAACATACTAGGGCAATTGTACAGGTTTACGGATAAATTGTGGGCTCAAATTAGCCTCGAAGTAAATAATAAAGAACATTTACAATTAATAAAAAATAAAGTTAATAACACAAAGGTTTTTTCTAAAGTAGAAGGAGTAGATGTCGTGTTCGAAGAATTAATATATTTCTTGGAATACAAAAGTGAGAATAAAATAAAAGAGATAGAAGGCTGGAAAGGCGAATTTGCTGCATTAACTAAAAAAATAAACGATAAATTAGCAGAAAAACAGGAGTTGTTAGACCACGCCTGCGGTATAGAGGCGGAAAACGAGCATTGTTGAAAGATAAAGATATTTCTGATGAATCAGTAGCTAGGGCACTACGTCAACAATCAAGGTTAGAATTCGAATCAGTCGAAGAGGCAAATAACAAAGTAATGGAATTGGATTCGAAAATCAGATTTTTAGAAGTGAACTTAACACACGAAACATCGTTATACCATAAAGAAACTTTAAGAATAGAAGAAAATTTAGAAAGCATAACAACGGATAGAACAATAATTGAAATGCCTACAGACGATATTTCGAAATGCGTACGAAATCTGGTCCCGGTGTTCAAGGGCGAAGATTCACCGTTCCTAAAAACGGAGCTTCTTAGATTTATAGATGGTTGTAAGGCAGCGAACCTTAAAATAACTGAAGAAACCCGACTGTAATGATACTACTGTTGAGTAGCAAGGCAGATAATTTAAATGATTTATTAGACGAAGCGTTAAGGGCATAGGCCACAATACTGAGGGGGCCGAGATTACCGGAGGAACTATATAGTTTTGAAAAAATACCGAATGGAACCTCAGTTAGTAAAAATAATCAAGAAACTGATATTAGAAATTCACGACAAGATAGGGGTAAAAGTCAACAAAATAGAAATAATGGGAATACAGGGGGTGCCATGAAAAAGGGGCCAGTCTGTTCATTTTGCACAAGACCAGGACACACAATAACAACAGTAATAACAATAACGAACCTAATAGAACATACAGAAATAATAGGGCATGTTATAGATGTGGTCAAGTCGGCCATATGATAGCGGATTGCCACGCCATGAAAAATGTTGTGCCAAACGGTAGTAATGCTCACAATAGGGAAAACTACCACGGGCCCAGTCAAGGCCAATAAGCTGGGGTCCCGTTAACATTAGTAAAGTTAGGTCAAAGGTAGAAATAGTTGATCATACACCGAAGAAGCCTGTGATCTCATTTGCTACCGCAGCTTCAATTAACAACCAAAAAATCGTGGGGGAAAATATCGTTCATCAAACGTCGAGAGTGACCGTTGATACATATGTTGAGCCACCGTGTTTGGTCTGTAAGGAGAAGTTGAAAGAGGAAAAAATGGGTGAAAATATTGTTCATTGAGAGTGACCGTTGATACATATGTTGAGCCACCGTGTTTGGTTTGTAATGCAGTAGTAGGAATATTAGTTTATATCATACACTTTATAGGTATTGTGTCGATTACACAGGGGAACAAAATAATAAAATTAGCAGAATATAAAAAGTATAAGGGAACCTTTGGAGAGGAAACAGTAGGGTACAAAGTAAAAAACACATTATCAAGAATATAAAAAGTTTTGAGAATTTCGTAATAAAATATGATAAGAAGATTAGATGTCATATGAGTGAGTTTAGTAAAAGAAAGAATCGTATAATATGCAGTAGGCAGGGTGACTGTTTCAAACTACCTAATGTAAGTGATGTTTTCATCGAAGTACCTTGTGAGGATGCTAAAAATGGAAAACTAATATTACTGGTAGATTCGGGAGCAGATGCTAGTATAGTAAAGGAGGGGTCGATGATACGACTTCCGGGTTTTGATAAAAATACTCAGAAGGACTTTAGTGGTGCTTTTGGGGGATGCGTAAGGACTTTAGGGACAATAAATATTCAGCACAACAGTATAGAGTGGTTCTGTTTAAAGATGCATGTAGTGGCACTTGAACAAGGAATACCCGCTGATGGAATAATAGGACGAGATAATATATGGATTAGGTCCATAATAAATGCCATAGATAAGAAGTTAATATTTTATGATAGAGATAAAAACAATACTATACAACTACCCATGAGGACACGGGCAGACATGGAAAATATTTTTCTAAATCAGGAATTAAAAGTAGAACCTAGAACCGCAAAGATAGTATCATTACGTTTAAAAACAAAAATTCCAATCGTCTTAATACATAAACAAGAAATTTGTCCAGGAGTATATTTGGGCGAAAGCATATCGAATGTTAGCAAAAATAGAGTTTACGTGACCGTATTAAATGCTACAGAAAAATAATTTATAATAGACAGTACTTTTAAACCCAAATTTTCGAATTTCAATCAGTATAAGGAATCGGATACCACCAATTCTACAATAAATAGCATAAATTCAGTAAACATTACGAACAGAATTAACAAATTATTAGAGGAAATAAAAATTGATGGAACCTTGAACAAAGACGAAATAACATCTTTACAAAGTCTGTGTATTTCGTATCATGATGTTTTTCATTTAGACGGCGATGAATTAACATACACGCCAGTGCTTAAACATCAAATAATAACACAGTGGAACCAACCACCAATCAATCAAAAGCAATACAAATTGCCACACACACATAGAGATGAAATCAACAGACAGGTTAATAAAATGTTGGATGACGGCATTATATCGCCAAGCATATCACCCTGGAATTCACCGATGTTGCTAGTTCCTAAGAAGAGCGGATAGGACGGTAACAAAAAGGCTAGTTCTAGATTTCCGTAAATTGAACGATGTGACAATAAAACAAGTATTTCCGATTCCTCGAATAGACGAAATATTAGACCAATTAGGTCACAGTCGCTATTTTTCAACTTTAGACTTGGCAAGTGGTTATCATTAGATAGTAGTTGAAGAAGGGGATAAGGAAAAAACAGCTTATAGTACAGGTCTTGGTCATTTCGAATGCCTTTTGGTTTAACAGGGGCTCCAGCCACTTTCCAAAGAATAATGAATCACATATTAACAGGTTTACAGGGTATCGATTGCTTTGTTTATCTTGATGATATAGAGGTGTACGGAATGAATTTAGCTGAACATGAGCTTAGGTTGAGTAGAGTATTGCAGAAATTAAGGGAACACAATCTAAAATTAAATACAGAAAAATGTCAGTTTTTGCGTCGCGAAGTTGTCTATTTAGGACATAAATGTTTGGAACTAGGTGCTCTGCCAGATCCCTCAAAGGTTGAATGCGTGAAAAATATTCCGGTACCAAGAAATAAAAAAGAAGTACAAGCGTTTTTGGGATTAATTAATTATTACAGAAAATTTATAAACAATATGGCAAAATTATCATTACCAATTAATAAGTTAATTAGAAAAGATGTTAAATTCACTTGGACCGACGATTGTCAAAATTCATTTATTAAACTAAAAGAATCAATAATTTCACCACCCATTCTCGCATACCCAGATTTTACAAACCCTTTTTTACTTACAACAGATGCAAGTAACGAAGCAATAGGTGCGGTACTGTCACAAGGCAAAGTAGGGAGCGACCGACCAATAGCATTTGCTAATAGGGCAGAAAAAAATTACTCCACCATTGAAAAGGAATTATTAGCTATAGTCTGGGCAACGAAAAATTTTAGAGCTTATCTTCTAGGCCGACATTTTCAAATTTATACAGATCATCAACCATTACGTAACACAGCAAATCTCAAAGATCAGACATCAAGGTTAGCCCGTTTGAGGCATAAATTATCAGAATATGATTACGAAATATCTTACAAACCAGGTAAACAGAATTTGAACGCAGATGAAATAACAACAGACACCAAGAACGAATTAAACTCAAGTCTACTACACCCAGAAAAAAATACCATATAAATAATAGTTTTTTACTATTAAAAATATTCAATAGGATAAATTATTATTTTAATCGGAAAATACCATTAAATACTAGAAAATACCATGACATTGCCATTGAGTTTATATGAAAATTTTTATTTTTTGTATACTATTAAATCAATAATTGTCCTATTGACCAATTTTAATGGGATTTGAGGGAATTTTTTTCTGGGTGTATTAACTGATCCAGAGGAAATTAAAACTGTTATAAAAGACCTTCATGACTCAGCATTAGGGGGTCACCAGGGCGCAGTGAAAACATATTTTAGAATCAGAAAACAATTTAAGTGGAAAGGTATGCAGAAACAAATAAAAGATTACGTTAAGAATTGTCAAAAATGCCAAGTAAATAAAAGTTCTAGGCTTACTAAAATGCCAATGGTTTTAACTGATACGCCTGTACGACCATTCGATAAAGTATACATGGATCTTGTAGGTATTTTACCGGAAACTATATCTGGAAATAAATATATATTAACTTTTCAAGATGATTTTTCAAAATATATGTGCTATATATAGCTATCCCAGACGCAGAAGCAAGCACTGTAGCAAAAGCATTTTACGACGAAATTATTACACGACATAACATACCAAAAGTATTGATAACCGACAATGGTTCGAATTTTGTTTCAAAATTATTTTCGGACACGTGTAAATTGTTAGGAATTAAAAAGTTACATATTACGCCATATCATCCACAGGCCAACGGCTCTTTGGAACGAAGCCACCGACCATTAGCCACCGACCATTAGTATTTACGAAGTTTTGCGAAAGAGTATGGATCAAACTGGGACCAGTGGTTAAATACAGCAATGCATGTACACAATAATACAATGCATATGTCCACCGAGCAAACGCCTTTCTGTACTTTATACGGTTACGATTTTGAAATGCCAACCAATCTTAAACGCAAATGCTCGCCAGTATATAATACCGATGATAGCAACAAGCTATTAAAATACCAAATTCAACGCACACACGAAATCGTGCGACAAAATCAAGCCAGAGCCAAAGAAAAATCTAAGCAAAGCTATGATAGCTCAGTACACCCAATAATATTCAAAGTAGGCGATAAAATTTTACTAAAAAATCAAAATAGGAAAAATAAATTGTCACCAGTCTGGGTGAGACCATACGAGGTACTTTCAATAATAATCCCTGTAACAACTGAGATTTGTATCAAGGGTAAAGGGAAAAAATTTCATAATAATTTGTTAAAAGCATACAACTGTATAGTTATGTAGAATTAAATAAACACTGTTTGCAACAAGAACCAATAATTTTTAACATCATTGAAATAAAGTCAAATAGTTAGTGCAGGACAGAATAGCTTAAATGACTGGTATTGCTTCGTATACTAACGAATTTGAAACTACAAAATAAATACAGAATTAGATATTAAATAAATTAATTTTAAATAATTTATATAATCCAAAAAATGTAATGCAATATTGCCAAAATACAAATCGCAGAGAAAATAGCTGTATTAATTGAAGATGACTAGCATTGAATATAAACAAATAACAAAATCAAATTATTATTTGAGGTACGAATTTGCAAAGATTACGTTGTCATTAAAATTGCGATAGGTCAGTACCTACCTCAATGGAATTTTAAACAAAAAGTTCATTGCGCATAGAGCGCAATGCTCCCAGGTCATATTAATATAGAAGGCTTGAATATATTCATATGTCAAACGATTAAATGCACTTCAGCACTTTACAGGCAGAAGCCACTAACGTACTGGAACTGAAACGAGATACGGTAGTGCAGTGATAAAACTGCCTAATATTTTAAATCATTAACACAATTTTCATTCATGAAACTAAATATATTAATGCAGATATGCATTAATATAGCAAACTAACAAACATTTTAAATTCATCATTACACGGTAATGAAAATAAATAAGTACAATTGAGATGTACAAAATTAAATATTTAACAACTTAATATAGCAAATACATTTATGTAATGCTAAGAAGTCGCGCGCGCTTATTTCTTAATACTTAAAAAAATTATTAGTTAGTGCATGAGTAAATAGCTAAGTATTGTTGAATATGACTAGCATTTAACCATGTACTACTGGGACTCTAAATAAAACAATTTATACAATGTGCAAACACAATGTGCGAACAAATGAGCACCAATGTAAACGGACCCAGCATAAAAAGATCATGTATAGCAGCAACACGGGAGACCACGGCAATAATAGCCACACTACAGAAAAATGAAGAAATAATTAAGCGCACAATAAAGAGTAACCGACAAAAGAGATCACTCAATTTCATTGGCGAAGGACTCAACTGGGCTTTTGGACTGATGGACAATAAAGAAAGAGAGACTATCTATAAACATATCAGTGTTATTGAAGATAA
The DNA here is from genome assembly GCA_951804985.1 of Dryomyza anilis. Classification (NCBI taxonomy): domain Eukaryota; kingdom Metazoa; phylum Arthropoda; class Insecta; order Diptera; family Dryomyzidae; genus Dryomyza; species Dryomyza anilis. The sequence goes on along the minus strand of OX638133.1, from coordinate 64,044,331 downwards.
TGAACATAAAACATACGAAATTATGAAAAGACAAATTACGGTGATTTCATCAAATTATAACAAGATAGCAGAACCCTTACTGAATTCCTTGAAGGAAGTCGAAAATCTGCAAAATGTATTAAACATAACAATAAGAACACAAAAATACATAAATGAAAAAATAAACCAACAAGTTAGTCATTTACTATTCATAATGGATACCTTGGAAATTCAATCTACAATTAATGCAAACCTAATCGAAATTCAAGGACAACAGCTGATGGAAATGGCAATCATAGATGATCTATACAAGGGACGATTACACCCGTCAATTATAGACCAGAGCGAGTTAGATGAAATGCTACTAGTCTCACGTTAAGAGGAAAGGCGAAGTGGATCATACAAAAATCATTCGAAATGCACCGTGCATCAACAGTACGAGTTTTTCCAGACACAGACGGCCTAATAATAGTCATCAAGACACCACTACCTGATGATTTGTTGTTCACATTATATAGAATTTACCCAATACCCACAAATAATAATGAAAAATGGGATGCATTGGTTAAAACAACATATGACTACATGTCAGAAGCAGAAGATCACAGCAAATGCATTTTGGTTAGCCAACATACGGACAAAGAAATTACACTATGCAAACGTCCAGGAACCATGCTAACAACTAGCAACACACTATGTGAAGTCGCGCTGATTCAACACAGAACAGATATTAAAGATACCTTTGAACATGTTGCAATCAAAAGGAGTTCTGGCCTAGTAGTTAAACTATGGACACCAAACACATGGTTGTATAAATTCAATACACCAGCCTTTTTCGAAGCAGTTTGTGGGTCAAATATAGCCACATTGACACTATCCGGCCTGGGTTGGATGTCCATAAATGAAGCTTGCAACATACACAACAAAGAAATGATACTGCCATACGAGTTTACACATCAAAGCATTAGGAATATAACATACAAGAAGGAAGAACATACGGTTATGATAGAAAATTTACAAGGCAATTGGTCATCATTATCATATTCAAATATATCACAAACATCGTTACCGATCTTGGTGTCAGATCACAGCAAAATAAGAGCAGCATTAAGAGATGGGCATCGTGATTTCGACGAAATATAACTACAATTAACTGATAACCAGGAACGCAAAGAATTACTTAATCGTCAAAATGAAATAACGAAAACCGGTATGCCTTACGGCATATTAATGCTGATATTAATAATAATAGCGGCATATGTGTTATACATACATTACTACTCGACAATTAAAAATAAAGCAACAATAAAAGCCGATGAATTTAACACAAATAAATCACCAATAGCAACAATAGATGTAGAAGCGGCTAAGGAAAACCTTGAAATGGTATCAAATACATTTTCCAGCAAGAAATCGCCACTCGAAAAAATCGGGTCATTGCGGAAATCAACAACGCAGAAACCAAACACCACAACACCCATAGCAAGTCAACGTACGAAGACACATGAAATAGAAGCCAATACGTCAGAAACAACAACAACGCATCGAACTACCGCAGAACAGCAGCAGTCAGCAACGAAAACATCGGGACCAGGTTTTTATTATATATAACTGGAAATTACAATCCTTAATTTACTAATATCCATTAAATATTATATAAGTAAAGATCATAACTTCATAACTAATAGAACTTAACGTAATTTATACCACATAAAACAATGTAAAAAGAAAAAACTATTATTCTTTTTAATAATAATTTTCTCTTCAGAAATAATTAAAATAATACAAAAGAAAAAAAAAACTATTATTCTTCTTAATAATAATAATTATTTTTTTCTTTCAATAAGGGGGGAGGTATGTTGTGTATCATAATCGTAGAGTTCACAGCTTACATATGATCCACTGTTGTGTATCATAATCGCGGAACTTACAGCGTGCTTATGATCCACAATATAACATAACCAGTATATTTTTCTTTATGGCATACTTTTAGGGTTAAGCATTATGCATGTTAAACACAAACAGCATTTAATTGTCTTGACGCACACCGCTTAACATAGCACAGGTACACACGCCCACGTTAAATAGGTCACTCAGATCACACAAATAAATGCTGACTTAGTTATTTTTGAATGATGAAAGTACTCAATTTATTGTGAAATTACAAATACGCTGACTAAGTTATTTTAGCATGATGAAATTACTCAATTTATTGTGAAATTATAAGAATACGAGGTGTTATGTAGAAGTTAAGTCAAGGTAAACACCCCCCACGTGGTGGTTACCTTGACGTGGTGTGGGGGCTTAAGTTACAATGACTCAATAAGGCTAAGCTGACGGAAACTTTTTTTTTTTAAGTTTCTGGTAGGGTCACCCTTGTCAGACAGGCTTGTGATGAGTAATGAACTAAATACTACCATAGTCTTTTTTATTGGTGGGGTGGCAGACTCTAAAGAAACCCCTATACCACCGCGATGGGTCAACATAAAGATTTAACTACTCCAGGTGGTACCCACAAAAGTGGCAATCCACCCGCTTCGGCGGCTGAGGCAAGGATTCTGGAGGCCTCAATCCACGCAACCAACCCAGGTACGATGAACCTCTCTGCTCCTGTAGCAGGGGGTTCATCGTGCCCCTCCATCTCCGAAATTTATGAGACAGCTAGGAATCTAGAGGAGGATAACGACAACGCAGCGGTTCCCATACAAGTAGAGGAAAGTGTCGGTTCGGCTATGCCTACGACTAATCCTCCACTGTATGGCTGCTCGACAGTGTTGTTTCCTCTCAGGGATCCTTTCTGTCACGTATTTGGAAACATGGGTCGATCGAAGGAAAATGGTGTCTAACCAGCATCTAATCCTAAAGAGACCGACGCCCAACTGGAGGCTAAACTTCCATTGGAGACCGGACCCGGATCTCTGAATACAGAGGTCAGGTTGTCCGATGCCCAGGTGAGTAGGAGAAGGAAGAATAAAGCGAAAGATCGCAAAGAGGCTGAAAAGGCTAAAGGCGACGCTGGAGCTTTCTCTTCCCCAGCTACCACAGCAAAACGCGATAGATCGGTGGAGGTTACTCCGACTGAAGCCGGACCATCCGCTGCTGCTGTTGTGGCTGCCAATGCACCTGAGAAGCGCAATGGCAAGAAGTTTAAAACCTTCACTGCTACTGCGAAACCCCGTAACTCCCAGAACTCGACAGTTTCCAGTGATATTGCTTCAACAATCAAGAGCACTGGTGCTTCATGTTCCGGATCGGCTGCGGATGAACTGCCTTCAACATCCACTGGCAGAGGTAGGCTAGCAGTATCATATCGTGATGCTGCTCGCAAAGCTCTTCCGGTTGCGATTATTAGCAAATTGGGGAAGGAGCAAAAGATTAATGATGCAGAAGTAAAACACTGCACCGATCATCTTTGGCGGCTAGTCAGCACCGGCGGTGTCAGTGCAAACGCAAAAGGCTATGAGACGAGTGATGGCATCATGAAGGTGCTATGCTCGTCTCAAGCCAATTTCGATTGGATTGCCACAGCCGTTGCTAAAATCCCCTCCTTGGGCAAATCGCGCTTCGCTGTTTTCAGCGGAGACGAACCCAAACGGTGGCGAGCAATATGCTGGATACCTGGTCCTATCAGGAAAACAGCGGAAGTGTTTGCCTGCCTACGTGCTCAGAACCAGGGCATCGAAACGAACGGATGGAAAATCTATAGCCATAAACCAGAGCGAGGTCCGGAGGACAAGGAGGGCTCAACCCTGGTCTCAAGCCGATTTCGATTGGATTGCCACAGCCGTTGCTAAAATCCCCTCCTTGGGCAAATCGCGCTTCGCTGTTTTCAGCGGAGACGAACCCAAACGGTGGCGAGCAATATGCTGGATACCTGGTCCTATCAGGAAAACAGCGGAAGTGTTTGCCTGCCTACGTGCTCAGAACCAGGGCATCGAAACGAACGGATGGAAAATCTATAGCCATAAACCAGAGCGAGGTCCGGAGGACAAGGAGGGCTCAACCCTGGTTGTTGGCTTAGACCAGAAGTCGTTAGATGTCATGCTATCTAAGTACGACAACCATCTAAACTTATTCTTTGGACGGATCAAATTCCGAATCAATTCCAAATGAATAGGCATATGATGAGAAACGAGTTAATTATTCTGTCATGATATTTACTCAGATAAATCTGCAACATTCTAAAGCTGCTACCGCTTTACTAGGTAAGCGGCTCTCCATGTTGCATACATTACCTCACATCACAGCTATTCAAGAACCATGGGTGTATAACAAACGCATCTGTGGTCTTAGTGAACTACGTGGTGAAACCATACTATACGATGAGCAAGCCGCAAGGCCTAGAAGCTGTCTTATAGTATCGAAACACTTTGCTGTCACCAAGTTAACCCAATTCTGTGGGCAAGACCTGGTGGCAGCAAAAGTGAGCTATGAAAGCGATAGTGGATGGAAACATCTGATTGTCGCCTCAAGCTACTTCCCCTATGACTCACTACTGCCTCCTCCGCCAAAGGCAATTGTTGAGCTCATAGAGTACTGTGACCTTAAGGAGACCGGCCTTATTCTTTGCTGTGACGCTAATGCTCAACACACTGTGTGGGGCAGCAGTAAATGCAACGCGCGAGGTACCAGACTCCTTGACTTCATCATGACCTCCAATCTGAACATTCACAACACTGGTAATAAACCCAATTTTGTGACTGCTAGAAGACAGGAAGTGATTGACCTTACTTTGTCTAACTGTAGACTGGGAGAGTCAATCTTTAACTGGAAGGTTCTTAAAGTAGATTCTTTATCGGACCACAGGTATATCGAGTTTCATACTGACCGAGAGGTGCTGCCCTCTATGACGGTAAGAAACCCTAGAAAAACGAACTGGGCACGCTTCAGACATGAACTTGAGAATTCCCTCAATATTCCTGTCAGAATTCGTACCAAAGAAAGTATTGAGACGTCCGTTCAAGTTATGAACGATGTCAAAAATTCTAGTTTTGTACGAACATGTCCGGTACGAAAAACGTTATCTAGACCTCCCGTTCCTTGGTGGAACGCTTGTCTTGAAACCTTGCGCAAGGATTCCAGAAAGCTTCTAAATAGGGCCCTAAGGAGCAACTTAGACTCTGACTGGTTTCTTTATCGATCTAAGCAGAAAGAGTATAAGAAACGAATTCGTAAATCGAAAAGTGTTCCGGGAAGTTCCGGGAAATCAAATCCACATAGGGCCACTTTGCAATCCCAGCACTGGGGACTGCAATAACAACTCTAATGTGACAAAACATGACTGGCAGGTTGCCAGATTGGTTGTGTACGATGAAGCCATCCAATACGCAGTGGCCTCTTTTGATGGCTTCAAGTCACTTGGACCGGATGGCATCTACCCAGTCATGCTACAGGAAGGTATAACCCAATTGCTACCATGCCTAAAGAAGATCTTTAGAGCAAGTCTCGCATGGGCATACATTCCGACATCCTGGCGTTTAGTGAAAGTAGCCTTCATTCCTAAAGTTGGAAAAGAAGACTATTCCATAGCCAAGAGCTTCAGACCCATTAGTATGATGTCCTTCATACTAAAGTGTCTAGAAAGACTAGTTGAGCTGCACATCAGAAAAACATCGCTGTCAGGGTACCCACTATCATCAAGACAACATGCCTACCAACGTGGAAAATCCTGTGAAACAGCATTGCAACATCTGGTTGGCCGGATCGAGCATGCTTTTCAGAGGAAGATGTACGTGATGGGCATATTTGTTGACATCGAGGGTGCTTTTGATAATGCGACTTTTGATGGAATGTGTGACGCAGCTAGAAGGCATGGAATAGATGAAACATTGGTCAAATGGCTAAGGTCAATGCTAATGTTTAGGACCATCACTTCTGAGGCGGAGTGCGGTCAGTATATTATGGCAGGGGTGAATAGAGGTTGTCCTTAAGGAGGCGTTCTCTCCCCCCTGCTTTGGTGTATGCTGGTTGACTCTCTAGTCAACGATCTCGATGGACCAGGTGTCTATTCCCAGGCCTATGCAGATGATGTTGCCATTCTTGCCACAGGCTTTTCCCTCAATGAGGTCTGTGTTAAAACACAAAACTCATTGAACCGAATTGACAGCTGGTGTACTGCAAACGGACTTTCCGTCAACCCTCACAAAACAGGGATTGTTCTCTTCACTAGGAAAAGAATAATGACAGGATTATCTCTACCAGTACTTAAGGGTGTCACTATTCCTCTGTCTAACGAAGTAAAATATCTGGGCTTAACTCTAGATAGTAAACTACTTTGGACAAAACATGTTGAAAATAAAATTTCGCGAGCATTGAATGCCTTCTGGCAATGCAGAGGAATTTTTGGGAAGACATGGGGACTATCGCCGAGCAAAACCTTATGGATTTACACGGCAATGATAAGACCGATGATATCATATGCATCGGGAGTCTGGTGGAACAAGCTGTCGCGAAAATGCGTGACAACTAGTCTTGCCAAGATTCAGAGAACCGTGTGTCTGGGTGTTACGGGTGACTTTCCCACTACACCTGGTCCAGCACTGAATGCAATCTTAAACCTACCACCACTTGACATCTTCATCAGAGGCGAAGCCATGAAAGGCTGCTGGAGACTAAAACGAGGTGGTTTCTGGTTTAATGTTCCCTGGAATATCTCTGACATTGCACTTGACACTCCATTAGGCACCTGTCTACTGGAGATGCCCTCTGATGCAATGATAACAGAAATATTACCAAGACGAAATTTTGAGGTCTTCCAACCTGACATTCAAGACTGGCTAACGCCTGACTGTGAGCCAGGTAGAGGGTCACACCGCATTTTCACAGACGGCTCCAGAACCGATCAGGGATCTGGTGCTGGAGTGTTTGTGGAACCGGATGACCGCAGACTTCACTTCGCCTTATGCGACAATGCCTCGGTATTTCAAGCCGAAGTCTATGCTATACTTATGGCTATGTACTACATTGCGGATAATAGATGGCAGAACAGGGCTATATCAGTTTGCAGCGATAGTCAGGCTGCTCTTATGGTTTTGAACAACCAGGTCATCACATCCAAAATTGTACGTCAATGCAGATCACGTCTCAATTGTGTTGGTAAATACAATACACTGAAACTGATTTGGGTGCCGGGCCATAAAGGAGTTTCGGGCAATGAAACATCTGACGAACTAGCACGTGCTGGATCTGAGGATAATCCATTTGGACCAGAACCTGTGCTTGAACTACCTGCATCTACGGGAAAATTCGTCATCAGCTCTTGGGTCGCCTCCGCACACAAGAGCAGATGGCTGAATGAGACGAAATGCAGATTCTCCAAGCTCATGACACCGACGATAACCAAAAGATCGGCCTCGTTTTTACTTTCCTTAAGTAGAAAGGAGTGCAGAAAACTGACGGGACTTCTAACGGGACACAACGCATGTTAAAACACATGAACGCAATCGGCCTGGCCGAAAGCGCCTTATGTTCTGCCTGCTACGAAGAAACTGGCACCACAGAGCACTATCTCTGTGACTGTCCAGCATTTTCTAGAATTAGAAGGCAGATCTTTGGCACAGACGTGATGAGAGAGGATCAGCTTCACTCTCTATCACACAATAGCCTTCTTAGATTCAATAATGAATCTAAGAAGTATCATTAAAAACCAGGGAACTGGGTCACAGCACAATGGATATAACCCTGTCTGAGTGCTGTGGTTCTATTTTTTTATCTCACATTAAAAAAAAAAAAAAAAATAGACTAAGAATCAATTGTTTCCGATAAGTTAAGTGTCTACTAATAAATGTTAAGTATAAGTGTAACCAACTTTTAAAGCGAAATAAACTGTCTTAAAGTAAAAAAGACCCGGTTGTTTTAAATAATAAAAAGAAAGTAAAAAGGACTCAGTAAGTATAAAAAGAATCAAGGAAGTTAAAGTCCTAGTAGAATGACTTTTAACATACAACAAACATCCGAAAGCTGCAATCACAATGCGTACGGCTGCCGAAGAGGTCCTTGGATTCCAACGCCCCTGACGAATCAGTGGTATGACCAAAAGTATCTGCGGCCACTGAAGAGAAAGACTCTATGTACAGATCCACCCTGCAGTCAGTAGCTACGCGAGCTGCGAAGGATCGATACATAGCACACACATAGAAAATAATTGTTGAAATTTGAAAATAGATTAATTGATTAATTTTAAATTAATTTGGGTTGCTTTTCTTCGGACCACGAACCAGGAGAAAACACACATCAAGAAGTCAAATGCAAGAGGACAAACCAATATGGGACGATAGTCATTGGTACGAAAAGGATGTTAACCAAATAGCGAAGCACATTTTTTCTGAGGATCTCATAAGCCACTGGTTTTCCAAAAAAAAATCCTCCAGTTCATCGATGGTGGTGACTACAAGGAACCAGTATCCATTTAATGGCAGATCATTACAATTGGTTCCTCTCTCTTGCTTTCCTCAACCGCTGCTGTCATAGATTCGGTCGATGCCGAAAATAGAGGAATTGGAAGTCACAGCTGCGAATATATTCAGTGCACCTGCTCCTTTCAACTATATTATTAAATATTTTTAATGCAATGATTTGTTAAATAAAAATACATTCAAATTTAAATGTTTGTGTGTGAATTTTTAAAAATTTTATCGTATTTATTTTTAATGTAAAGAGCCATTCAAAGAAGAAAACAAAACTATTTATATAATTATTAAAGTCAAAAATTTAATTGTTAAACGTTATTCGATAATTTTATTATTGGACGTGACAATAATTTGAAAATAATATTTGTGGATCCATTTTAACATGATATATTTTCAAATTATTGTCGGATTCGACAATTATTTTCTATGTGTGTAGTGACAGCTATCCAGAGCACACTGAAGATATGAATAGATCACTTCTCTAAATTGCTGACCGATGATGATGACAGCAATTCCTTTGATAGAGAAGTAAACCCGGCAACCCCAGTACTTGATGACGACGTAGAGATTCCGCCACCCGACCGTGACGAGGACAGTACAGCCATTGCTCGGCAGAAAAACAACAAAGACGCAGATGGCCTGCTGAGTTGTATAAGACCGGAGGCGATGAGCTAATAGATAGCATGCACGAGCTCGTAAGAAGAATATGGTCGGGTGAAAGCATGCCAAGAGACTGGAAACTCAGTGTACTCTGCCCAATCCTTAAGAAAGGGGCTCCCACTATTTGCGCCAACTACCGTGGGATCAGCCTACTTAATATCGCATATAAGGTTCTATCGAGCGTATTGTGTGAAAGACTGAAGCCCATCGTCAACAGACTGATTGGACATTATCAGTGCGGCTTCAGACATGGAAATTCCACCATAGACCAGATTTTCACATTACGCTTTATCAAGGAAAAACCATAGAAACCATAAAGCCGCCTTCGACACTCCGATAAGGGACCAATTATACGCCGCAATGTCTGTGTTCGGTATACCTGCGGAACTTATAAGGCTTTGCAGTTTGGGTCTAGCGGTGAAGTTCCTTGTGTCAACAAGCAAAAAAGAGTCCGTGCGTCTTGGACAAAAAGCAGATTTTGACACTCACAAGTTCGACATTGTGAAGGACTTTGTCTATCTGGGATCCAGCGTAAACAGCAACGACGACGTCAGCCTGGAGATTAAACGGAGAATAACTCTTGACAACAGGTGCTACTTTGGGCTCAGTAGGCAATTGCGAAGTAGATCCTTCTCTCGCCGGACAAAATAACGCTCTACAAGGCACTCATCCCGTCACATGCCCGTCCTACTTTATAGTACAGAAACATGGACGTTTCCACCGATAAGAGAGTACTGGGAGCGTTCGAGAGAAAGATTCGTCGTAAAATCTTTGGCCCTATCTGCTTTGATAACGAGTATCGAATCGGTTAGAACCGACTGGCGCCAGAGAACCGACTGGCGCGGCTTCATCTCAACGGTCAAGACCGACCCACGGTTGTTAGGGTCATATACGTAATTATACATAGCTTACATAATATATAAATTATATATTTTATATATCTTATATATCTTATATAATATCTATAATTTGTAATTTTTTTTTTTTTAACTTATATAATTTATAAAATGACATAATTTATATAATTTAACATGTATGCATTAGGAATCCTCTTCTGGCATGAGGTTAATTGAACCAACGTTTGACGATATACATTTGTTGTAACCTCATGTCATTAAAATGAATTCGGTAGGGCAAAAACGAAAATGGCGTACATTTTCTGAAGCTCTACTTATCCACAACAATGTTCGCTGCTTCGCGCAACTCCATGCAAAGTGAGCAATCTCGTGGCAGCACCTCTGCGCTTATGGGCTTCACAATGCGCCAATGCCAGCCGGATCCAGTGCCTACAACTTACCCCATTTTAGCCAACAATTTGGAGCCAATGCATTGCATGAAAAGTTAGTTTTTTATTATTGAAATTAACGACATAGACGTTAAGTGACTTTATTAAAGTTCTTCCACTCGTCCAGCTGCTAATTGGGCGCAAAACTGAATAAACTTAGCTGCACCAGATTCGTGCGTCGCCTGCCTCTAGCACCTGCAATCCTCAGTTTGTTCCGTCTGATAAGCTGCCACTGTCTAATAACAAAATTTATTTTCTTTTAGAAATATTAAATATATTTTCGAAAACTAATCATGAAAAATGTGCAGCAGACTTTCATAAGCAATGTCCATTTTCTTTTTTTGTGTGTTGTTTTTTTAAACGCACGCGGCATTCCATCTCGTCAAATACGCACAATACGCGCATATGATAGTCGAAGCAGTTGCGACGCCGAATTTGTACTGATACTACCACTGATGATGTTGATGTCCTCTTCAAATTGAGTTTTTGTCATCGCCCTGCAGCACTACTTTATTGCGCACCTTCTCAGCTGATGTGCTTGGTCCTATATACATTAGACTTTGCCTGATTTAATAAATATTTCACAAAATTAAAAAATTACCGTTTATAGTGGCTGTATCCCAAGTAATCATTAGCTGGATCAAAAGACTTGATAAAGCTCTTACAATGGCATTTGATACAGCTAGCTGTAGTATAGCAGTTTTAGTTAAAATTACAACTATTATAAAGCTAGCTGTATAAAAAGTTTTTAAATACCTTATCCTGTTATAATAAAGCTTATTTACATCTATTTAACAGTTAGCAGCAATTGCTCATAAAGGTCCATTCATATCAGACAACACGCTACGTATCATAAACCGGCAAGTCTTTCGTTTACTGTCAACTTTATTAAATGTAAATATTATTTCAATGAGCAAATTTCGAGCAAATTACTAAAAAATTAAAATTGCAGAAATTCAAGAGGAAGAAGAAAACTGCGTGGCCATGGGAGCCACGGTCACCCTCGTGTTGGCAAGCACCGCAAGCATCCCCGAAGTCGCTGGTGGTATACATCACCATCGTATCAACTTCGACAAGTACCATCCCGGTTACTTCGGCAAGGTCGGCATAAGGAACTTCTGCATGACTTCTGTTCCTCCATCAATTTGGACAAATTGATGTACTTGGTCGGTGCCGACAAGTTCGCTAAACTCCAAAAGAAGAAGAGCACCAAGGCGCTCGTCATTGATCTGTTTCAATTTGGTTACTTTAAGTTGCTGGGACGCAGACACCTGCCTACACAGCCATTCATTGTCAAAGCTAAATACTTCTCCAAGGAGGCTGAGGACAAGATGAAGAGAGCCACCACCATGGTGCATCCTGCTGTTGGATACTACCTTCTGCGGACCCTTGGAATGGGATGTCATTCTGCAGACGTCGACTGCGCTACAGTTCCAGATGAGCACGAAGTACTTCGATGAATTGGACACAAAGGTTGCGATTGGGATGATCAGGCCATCTTTCCGCGCATGTTCAGCGTCGGCAGTTTGGGTCATCGCATTGACTGCCAACTAAAAAAAGAGGAGACCACGGCAGCGCCTCTGTTGGTGGCACAGGTTTTGCAAGCTCGGGAAAGTCCGCCGGGTGCCACAAACAGCTCTGGAAATGCGCTATACAAGATGATAAATCAGTATACGCATTGGAGCTGTCATTCGCTACACAACAAATTTAACTAGGAATTGTTCATAAGAAACGTATAAATTTGTTAATGCACAAAAATACAATTTTTTATTAAAAATTAAAATTGATATCAATAAAAAAAAATTATTTGCAAAATTTACATGCTATTTCAAAATACACATTTTTCTATTTTTTTATAAAATAAAGATAGCGCGCCAACGTTGCCGAGTGCATGGCCTTGCATGCTATCTCCTGCTCCAGCTCGAACAATTCAAGAGATTTCGTTTTCCCATGATGCACAGATGCTTTGGGCTGAAAGCAACTGTTTAAATAATAAATTTAAAAATATTTCATGTTAAAATAGATCCACAAATATTATTTTCAAGTTATTGTCGTATCCAACAATAAAATTATCGAATGACGTTGAACAATTAAATTTTTTAATTTGATAATTATATTGTTAGTTTTCTGCTTTGAATGACACTTTCCATTCAAAATAAATATGATAAAAAAAACATTTAAACACAAACACATACTGTTTTAAATTTGAATGTCTTTTTATTTTAAAAACCATTCCATTAATAATATTTGGAAGATAATATAGTTAAAACAGAATATAACATTCGCCAGTTCTTTTAATACCACAAATCGTTTTCACTGTTGAATGATTAATTTCAGCAACGACCGAATCTATGAATGCAGCGGGATGAGGTGGCAATAGTTTTGTCTGAACCTGAACAATTCTGTAGACCAATTGTAATAGCCTGCCATTTGCTATTGATTGGTTTCTTGAAGCCAACACCATCGATGATCTCGTTGATTTTCCTTAGAAGCATGTGTGGATTCCTCGCGAAAGATGTGCGACATCATTGTCCCATTTTTGTTTTTCGGACTTGCTTTTGACCATCTTGATTAAAAAATACTACAATATCACTACAATCTCAAAGTTTTGTAATAAAAACAAGAAAAAGAACTAAATATTTTATATTTCTACAACAATGCATGCGGAGGAGTTTCAATGCGAAAACATCAAAAAACGTTATGTCAATTAAGAATCATTTTCGACTTTCACGAAAAAAATGAATGTAATCCAGTAAGGGTGGGTGTGTTTTAAATAGTGTTGTGTAAACACCAATGCGATAATTGTGGAGTTATGAATAGTGTGCTGACGCCCTGCAACCCCCTTCTGCGTTCAAGTAGTTGCGAGTGGTCAGATGAAGATTACTTCCCACAGGCCATGCAACAAGACTTGGAAACTTTTGATCCATCAGGAATCACTTTTCAATTACATTATTAACTATCATAATAGTTCCCTTGCATCGTTTAAATAATTACGTACATTTTTAAACATTATCTGTTTGACGTTTCAAATATTTTTATGCAAACTTCCACAATACACGAAAAACGAAATAAAATATATGATGTGTATCTGATCGGTCTAAGCAGCACCTTCAATTTCATGAAATGAAAAAGATCCAGGTTCAATTCCGCAAAATGGTAAAATTAAAAAATGATTTTTAAATAAATAAAACACAAATAATAGTAATAAGGTTGCATTTTTATTGTTGCAGTTGCATATTTGTCCTCAAAAGAAAAAAAAAAAATTTGTTAATAAAAAAAAATAAAAAAAAAAATTGGCAGCGCTGAATAAATACTATTGTTTTAATGGTTTCCTCCTATAATAATAAACTTGGCATAAAAAACATAAACACGAATATTTAATTATTGGCTTTGTACGTCATTCTACGTGTTTGTGTTTGCTCAAAATGGTCGCATGCATTTTTTGTAATAATCCACATAATTAAACGCAACATTGGTAAGGACTTAATGTATTTAATGTAAATTCATTATATTTAACCATTTTGTATTTATTACAGATAATAAATAATAAATCAAATGGCGACGGACTCTCTAAATGCAGACTCAAGTATTGTAAACTGAAGCGAACATTGAATGTGCTATAACCTTTTGCAACGAGAAGTGTTCATTTATGTGTGTGATTTTTTAAAAGTTAATTTCAGTTTCGACATTTATTTAAAATAAATTATACATTAAATTAACTGAAATCCACTTTTGTTTTAATAAATTATTAGGAAAATGTTCGACTATACTATAAAATTATTAAAAATTTATAGGTTTTGCTTATTGTAATTAAAGGAGCACATTATAAAATTTATGGTACAATAAAATATTGTATTAACAGTTCCAATATTACTGAATTAATAGGACGCATCCTATTGACCAATTTTAATAGTATAAATTATTGTTTTTCTATTGAAATACTTTTAATTTACCATGATTTTTTTCTGGGTGTATTAAAAAATTATGTTCAAAAAATTTTCTAAAAACTCATGATTTGAAAAATTGTTCGAAATAAATTGGGACATCTACAATTTGCTGCAAGTATTGGATATTTTGGAAATTGTGCGACACTATTATTATCAGCTCAATTAAATGACACTTCGAGTTGATCTACACAATTTTGAGACTTTTTTCTGTGAAATTTGCTTTCTGTTGGTTGCTATCTTTTACCTGTAAGATATCGATATAACTTTATACTATTTTAAGAAAGGATTTTTTAATGCAAGATAATATTTTTGACTGAAATATTACATCATTTGTCATTTCTACTTCCTGAGATAAAACACCATTTGAACTGGTTCTGCGGAATACAAAAGTGTTTCTCATTTTCGAATTTTATAAATTTAAATTTTATTGAATATATTTTGAATTGAATATAATAAAATTAGTGAATATTCAAAATACATACACTCAGAAGAAAATGTACTATTAAGTACTTTATTGTACGACCATTGATCTTATGGTTCATGTATTAATAGATTTTTCTTTTTAAATCCCAAGTTTTCTAATTAATTCAATAGTATTTGAAAAATTCAGTACCATAAACTTAAATATTTCAATATTATTATTTTAAATAGAATAAATACTGTTGTTTTAATGGTTTCCTCCTATAATAATAAACGTGGTGTAAAAAAACATAAAAACGAATGCAAACATGTTGGTTTTGTACGTCATTCTGCGTGTTTACTCAAAATGGTCGCATGTATTTTTTTGTTATAATCCACATTATTAAACGCGACATTGGTAAAGACTCAATGTATTTAATGTAAATAAATTATATTTATATATTTATTTATATTTTTATTTATTACACTTAGAAGAAAATGTACCATTAAGTACTTTATGGTACGACCATTGATTATATGGTTCATGTATTAATAGTTTTTTCTTTTTAAATCAAAAGTTTTCTATTTAATTCAGTAGTATTTGAAAAATTCACTACCATAAATTTAAATATTTCAATATTATTATTTTAAATATAATAAATACTGTTGTTTTAATGGTTTCCTTCTATAATAATAAACGTGGTGTAAAAAAACATAAAAATGAATGCAAACATGTTCGTTTTGTACGTCATTCTGCGTGATTACTCCAAATGGTCTCATGTATTTTTTTGTTATAATCCACATTATTAAACTCGACATTGGTAAGGGCTCAATGTAATTAATGTAAATAAATTATATTTATATATTTATTTATATTTTTATTTATTACAGAAAATAAATAATACATCGAACTTCCGAGCGGAACTTTTGAACCGTAACTTTTGAGCAAAAGTTCCGATTGAAACGTTTGCGCTCGGAACTCTTTATGTGTGTTGTAAAAGTGAATATCAATTTCGACATTTAAATAAAATAAGATGTACAATAAATTAACTAAAAAAACATTTTTGTTTTAATAAATTATTAGGAAAATGTAATTCGACTATACCTTAAAATTAATAATACGTATCATTAAATTTTTATAGGTCTTTCTTATTGTAATTAAAATATCACATTATAAAATTTATGGTACAACCACACATTGAATTAAGAGTTTCAATATTAGTAAACTGATGGGACGCATCCTATTGACCAATTTTAATGGTATAAATTATTGTTTTTCTATTGAAATACTATCATTTTACCATGATTTTTTTTCTGGGTGTAGATAATAAATTCGTACATATATACTGTCTAAAGACGACGGATACTCAAATAGATCAATCACGTAGCGATTCGTACCGCTACATAACTTTATGTTATTGCCATCGAATTACAGTAGACGATAGTGTTTTATATATATATATCTGGAAATAATCTTGAAACTCTTTAAATTTTTCTTTTGTAGTATATTTGATTCTAAATTACACAAAAAATATACAAAAAATACACAAAACTTAAACTACACAAAAAATACACAATGATATCAAAAATGCACTGTTTTTCCACCCGTTGCTGTTGTTGAAGCCGTTTTGTTAACTTAACGCATATACATTTTTCCGCGTGGGACGGTGTTTGTATTTCGTTCTTGTTGGGTGTGTTCAAAGCATTATGCTTACGATGAATTACGCATACGACTAATTACACATACGATAAATTGTTCGTTCGTCTACACAGAAAAAAGTATCGTTCGTCATATTGATAAACGACGTACATCAAACTGTTTTCGTAATATTGACGAACAAGTTAATCAATATAACGTACACGCACACATGTTTTGATGTAGTCGTTTATCAATATTACGTATCGCGATCTTCAATCTCAAGCTCTCATGTATACACAAATTATACACCCAGAAAAAAATCATGGTAAATTGATAGTATTTCAATAGAAAAACAAGAATTTATTCCATTAAAATTGGTCAATAGGATGCGTCCCATTAGTTCAGTAATATTAAAACTGTTAATACAATGTGTGGTTGTACCATATATTTTATAATGTGATATTTTAATTACAATAAGAAAGACCTATACAAATTTAATGATACGTATTATTAATTTTATGGTATAGTCAAATTACATTTTCCTAATAATTTATTAAAACAAAAATGTTTTTTAATTAATTTATTGTATATATTATTTTATTTAAATGTCGAACTTTGATATTCACTTTTACAACAAACACAAAAAAAATTACTTCTTGCTGCAAAAGGATATAAAACATTTAATGTTTGCTTTGGTTTCCAATAATTGATTGTAGTACTTGAGTCTGCAATTATTTTTGAGTCCGTTCTCATAATAGAAGTTCGATGTATTTTCTGTAATAAATATAAATAAATATATAAATATAATTTATTTACATTAAATACATTGAGTCCTTACCAATGTCGCGTTTAATAATGTGAATTATTACAAAAAAATACATGCGACCATTTTGAGTAAACACGCAGAATGTCGTACAAAATGAACATGTTAGTATTCGTTTTACACCACGTTTATTATTATATGAGAAAACCATTAAAACAACAGTATTTATTCTATTTAAAATAATAATATTGAAATATTTAAATTTATGGTACTGAATTTTTCAAATACAATTGAATTAATTAAAAAACTTTTGATTTAAAAAGAAAAAACTACACCCAAAGAACGAATCATTTGGGGCAACCGTCTTTTTCTGCCAACCGATTTACTTAGTTCTGTCAACATTCGACTGATTCAGTTGTTGCAACACCGCGTATCAGTTCACACAACTAATGAATACAATTGCCACAACCAATTTGTTTAGTTGTGGTAGCCAATTTAATTATACGAAATCGGCCATTTTACCTCGCCCTAGCGCTCAAACATGTTGCAAAGACGAAGTCAGCGTCACAACAGCGTTCTTGAGATCGAACATTGCCGACGATTCGTTGTGCTGCTGACTTCGTGTTTGCAACACGTTGGAGCGCTAGGGCTGCATATAGAAATACAACATATAGACACAAAATCGCAAGAACTCTGTAGAATAGTATGTCACTTGTTGAAGAAAGTATAATTGAGCATGAAAGAATCGAACAGTAACAACGATAAAGCCTTAAAACAATTCCAAAAATTGTTTCACACGTAGGACGCGCTGTCCGCAGCACAAAACAAAACTAGTGAAAAATCTAAAGCTTGCGCGACCGGTGTTGTCCTGCTTTGGCATCAAATAAAAATTGGTTGCTACAACTTAATGTTATATAATTATCTGTTAGGTCAAATAAATATAGGTTAGGTCTCATTTTGAATTCAGTTGCCGTAGCAATGGAAATAAAAACATTGAAAATGGATTAAAAGTTTGTTTCTACAACTACACGCCAAGCAATTATTTTTTTGTGTGTATTAATACATGAACCATAAGATCAATGGTCGTACCATAAAGTACTTAATGGTACATTTTCTTCTGAGTGTACACTAACACATATGAGCTTTGTGTAATGGCGGAAAACAAACAAGCCGTGGTGCCGTCAATAATTTAGTGAAGTGAAACATTAATACAAAGCAATAAAAAGTAATAAAAATACTATGTTTTTTTTTTGCAAAAATGTATATAATGCGATAAATATACTAATTTAATTTTACTTTTAATTTAAATATGATGAATTGAATGAAATTATTTTATTATGTTTAAATAAATAAACAACAACATGTGAACAAAAAATGTGATTCGCAAATACGTAGTTAAATTGAATTCAATACAATGTGGATTTATTTGACTATACATTTGGTTCAATGTGTTTCATTTATTACTTTTTGATTAAAAACATTGTCAATACTACGTACGTTGTACATCAATTGATTAAAGAAGATTGATAAACGCATTCGTAATATTAACGTACACATTACTTCGAAATCTGTCAAAGTGTTGGTAAATCTCGATTGATTAACGCAATACGTAATATTGACGAATGCGATCATCGGTTGACATTTGATTAATTTGTTTGTCGTATTGATGTACAAGTTCGTTGTATTTACGTCACTATTAGGTTCTGTGTAGTTTGCAGATCAGTGTTCACACTTTTCGCCAATGAAAAGGATGTTACTGCCGGAGTATAGAGTAGATTTTACAAATCCAAATGAATTGGAGTAGATCTATCCGATCGGAGTGAAATGAGAACACTGTTGCAATACAATTGTTATGGTTTATGAGCATATCAATGGCAACACTTACAAATCATTGCATAATATTAAGTACTCACAATCATTACAACATTAAGAAATTTTCATCATATAATTCTAAATACTTATTAATTTAAAATGAGCCACTTTGCAATATTTATGAGAAATATTACGCAAAAGTTAAATAATTGTAAATTTAATCCTCGTGTTTTTAAAACAACATTGTATTCAAACAAACGACTGTATACAAATGAATTATTTAAAAGGCATTTCTGTGTTAAATGTTCGAGCAGTTACAATCTGTATGGTCCAGTGTGTAACAAGAATGTATGGAAGGATGTTCGAGAAGTGCATACAAGTGCGTTAGGATCTAAGGATACAAATAAACCAAAAATTGAACATCTTGATCACGTATATCACGTACTTGAGAATACACTTCCCAAGTTGTTTCTTCAACCACTAGATTATTCAATTTATAGTCCAAATTTAATATTTGAGAATAACATTACTGGCAAACATACCATTGGTCTTTACCACTTTGTAAAACAAATTGCTCTGCTGCGTACCATAGGCCATTTAAAATATGCATACGTAAACTTTGATATTCTAAAAATATCTAAACACCCTGAAGATTTTACAATAAAATTAAGATGGAGCGTACAGGGAATTTCCGGTTTAAAAGTTATGTTTCAGTTTTGGAAATATAAACTATGGAATATTAAGGAAGTTTTCAATGCACAAGAAGCTTGGTACGATGGATTTTCAATATTTTATTTAGGATCCGATGGTTTAATTGCTAAACACGTAGTGGATAAAGTTTCGCCAAAGGAAGTTCGCGAATCTAATAAAACGACGTCCATTTTAGCAGCTGACCCTACTAGTCTAATTTCAGCAAATAAATGAGATTTAAACAATTACTTTACCTTTTTTTTTAATTAAGAACAAAAAGTTAAATTGTAGAATATGAGTTCGCTGGAAATACAGCATATGATAGTGGATTTTAAATACAAAATTAGTTACTTAATTGCTGAATTGTACTATACCGGCCGAAGTGATATAAACAAAAATGGCAATAAAAGGATAACTTAAAAGAAAAAGAGGTCGCTCCTGGTGACCTTGAATAACATTAAATCGTTGCATCTAATTACAGGTACATGTGAATATTCATATTAAGTTTAGGGAGAAATTCACTTTACCGGTCGAAGCGAAAAAATGCCAACAAAAGAAGAAAATTAAGTCCCTCGGACACATGGTGACAATGAAAATTAAAATGATATGTAATTGCCTTACGATTCCATTTTTTTTGTGATGTGGTCGGTAAACTTCAATTTTCCCCAATATTTAAATTATTTTCAGGACGCTGAAATATTTATCCCGATGAAATATAAATCACATTTAATAAATAATATTCCAAAAACCTCGAAAATATAATTTTTATGTGTATAATATTCGCATGTTTGGAAAAAACGTACATCATAGCCCAACAAACATTTAGAAATTGACGTTGACGCAAAAAGTTAAACATGAGTTAATCAAAAGTATACACTTTAGCATAACTTTGTCACCAACGCAAAGTTTGTCGCAAGTAGTCCTCTCGATTAACGCAAAAACTGTAACGCAAGTTTGGCTCATGGTATTCTAAAAACTAGTCCCAACTAAGGCTGGAGATTTTCATAAAATAATATAAAAATAGAATTTAATTATAATTAATTAGGGAAATGTGGAAGAAAATGGTGCGACTAAAAATGCGCCAATTGTGAAATTCCTGGTACCCGAAAATTTCTTCAAAGGAAGACATCGAGCGATTACAATGAGGGCAGAGCACTTAAAACCGCCAAGTCAGCTTCGGGTTTGGAAAATTTACTTTGCGTGCAGATTCCCCAAACTCGGAAAGCGCGGCAGGTTTGTTCAGACGTTGGAAGATGTTTCTCAACAAGGAGAGTAGCGAAATGTCGTTGAAAGCTGCAACAGTGAAGACTAGCGAAGAATCTAGTCTGGCGGTCTAGTCGTAATTCTTCAACGATTGCAAAACCAATGCCCGTGAGAGCCAGTGCTCTGCGAGTAGTTAAAAATCTTGAAGGCGGTGCGGAAAAAGTGTAGACACGATCACTATCGCGATGGTTTAATATTTAAAGATGATGACCATCTAGAAAGACGTATTCAGGCGAACAAAGAAAGGCTGCGTAAGCTGCATAGTTTAAATAAAGAGAATGCGCACTAGACAAAATTGGAAATATTTTTCAGACAGAAAAAGACAAGAAAATATTTTGAAGAAAGTAACTCAGTGCAGCATGTGTGATACACTGATATGTTGAAGTCACATAGATTTGTTTCATTGGACCATTCGTGTATTTTTTCAAAATTGTGTATGATTTAATTGCAGTATATTAAATATTTCTGGGGGCTAATCGCTGCAGTTGTTATTGTCATAGGTTACCAAACCGAGGCCCGTCGGGTGTCATGATGCGGCCCGCGGAGCTAATTCAAATGAAAATAAATTTAAATTTATTGTACATATCAAACGAAAATTACACCCAAAAAAATACTGCATTAAAAATAATTAAAAATTTAACTAAATTTTAGTTGCTGTACGTCCTAATAAAAATGTAGTCATTTTTGAAGTTGTTTTTACTGCATCACTTTTACTGATGAAATTAACTGATGATGTAGTCAAAATAAATACATTGCATTTATTGACATTTAAATGGATATTCTTATCCGAAAACGAAAAAAATAGGAATATATGTACTTTTTATTTATAATCTATACAAATAATTACACTTAACCAACACGGGTGACCACCGCATCTAAGACAGAAAAGCCATATGTACATCGCGTTGCATTTGAGCTTGATGAAGGGCCGACTTATTTTGGTTACGCTTCGGTTGCGGCTGCGTTTGTTGCGACAATGCTTCGTTTACCAGTTACGTAGATGCATCAAATGAGCGACAGCCTTCTAAGCCAGACGTGCCTGAAAGAAGCTCACCAAAATTATCTGAAAATAGTTTGACTTTAGTTTCTGGTGCTCCGCTGAATTATTGTTTTGCTCACCTACAATAGCTGCAAATGCCTCGTTCAGTGGCTGAATTTTTCTGATCCCGCGGAGCGCGCATGTTAATTAACCACGTTACGTAGATGCATCAAATGCGCGACAGCCCTCTAAGCCAGACGTGCCTGAAAGAAGCTCACGAAAATTATCTGAAAATAGTTTGGTTTTAGTTTCTGGTGCTCAGCTGAATTATTATTTTGCACATCCTACAACAGCTGCAATTGCAGAACACTTAACTATCCAGACATTGATATCCAGGAGGTAGGAACGCCGTACGAACGCCGTAAGTCGCCGATGGCTCCTTACATCTGCATGATGTTCCAGTTGTGTTCGTCGTAGTTTTCGTCGTCAGCTACATAAATTAAATGTTATGAAAGAAATATATCTATTAATATTAAATTAATCAAAGAAAAACTTACAATGCGGTGTGTGATTGCAGTTTCGAGTGTGAATTTGACAACTCTTTATTTTAATTTGTTTACGTTGAAAGTGGTAAAACAGGGATGAAAATAACTACTACAAAATAACTAAAAACTACAATCACACTACAATCAAACTATAAAAAATTAATAAAAATGGTATTCGCTTAAATGTGAATAAGACTGGTATTTGATTAAATTCAAATAAGACTGGTATTTGATTAAATTTAAATAAAGTGGTATTCTCTTAAATGTGAATAAAATTTGTATTCGTTTAAATGCGAATAAATGTAGTATTTGCTTAAATGTAAATAATTCTGTAATAAACTAAAGAAACATTTATTTCAGACAAAATAGAACCAATAATATTGAATCGGTTTCAATATACCGACGGTGAAAACAGTGGTCAGTTATGGCAGAAATGGTTACGGTCATTTAAATCAGAGCTCTCGATTTCATACGAGTATTTTCGAGTAGCCCGGGTACCCGGGGTAGTTCAAATACTCGAAAAACCTGGGTATTAAATGTTCGAGTTACCCGGGTAGTTCGCAAAACCCGGGTAGTTTGTTCGTTCGTTTGTTCGAGTAGCTCGATTGCTCGTTCGTTGTTCGAGTAGCTCGATTGCTCGATCGTTGTTCGAGCTTCGAGTAGCTCGTTCGTTCGTTTGTTCGATTGACGATTGTTCATTTGATCGCTTGTTAATTTGTCTGTTCGTTCGTTTGCTTGATGTAGGAGTTGGTCGGAAGTGGTTGGAAAAATGTAGGTGGACAAAAGTGGGTGGGTGGGCAAAAGTGGGCGGAAAGTGATAAAAAGACCGAAAAAAATGTTATTGCAGAAATCGGTAGCAGACATCAAGGGAAATCGAATGGTACCACTCTCAGTGGTCCCTGACCCCCAAAAGGGGGTCAAAAACCACTTTTTGTCAAAAAAATTTTATTGCGGAAATTAGAAGACTAATGGTACCCTTTGGAGTGGTCCCTGACACCCAAAAGGGGTTCAAAACTCCATTTATGACCCACAAATTTTTATTTCGGAAATCGATAGGGGACATCATTAGAAGGCTAATAGTACCCTTTGGAGTGGTCCAGGTCCCCTCAAAGGGGGTCAAAAACCCTGGGCGGAAAGTGATAAAAAGACCGAAAAAAATGTTATTGCAGAAATCGGTAGCAGACATCAAGGGAAATCGAATGGTACCACTCTGACCCCCAAAAGAGAGTCAAAAACCACTTTTTGTCAAAAAAAAAAAATTATTTCGGAAATGGATAGCGAACCTCATTAGAAGACTAATGTTACCCTTTGGAGTGGTCCCTCCAAAGGGGGACATCATTAGAAGGCTAATGGTACCTTTTGGAGTGGTCCATGACCCCCAAAAGGGGGTCAAAAATCCATTTATGACCCAACAAATTTTATTTCGGAAATCGATAGCGGAGATCATTAGAAGGCTAATGGTACCCTTTTGAGCGGTCTTTGACCCCCAAAAGGAAGTCAAAAACCCATTTATGACCCAACATTTTTTATTTCGAAAACCCCATTTTCGAAAAAAATATTTTGTGAATATCGAAATGCATTTCTTAACGTCAGCTATCATTTCTGCAAAAAAAATTTTTTTTTCGAAAATGGGGTTTTTGGGGGGACCTGGACCACTCCAACGGGTACTATTAGCCTTCTAATGATGTCCGCTATCGATTTCCGAAATAAAAAATTTTGGGTCATAAATGGGTTTTTGACTCCCTTTTGGGGGTCAAAGACCACTCAAAAGGGTACCATTAGCCTTCTAATGATGTCCGCTATTGATTTCCGAAATAACATTTTTTGGGTCATAAATGGGTTTTTGACCCCTTTTGGGGGTCATGGACCACTCCAAAAGGTACCATTAGCCTTCTAATGATGTCCCCTATCGATTTCCGATATAAAATTTTTTGGGTCATAAAGGGGTTTTTGACCCCCTTTTGGGGGTAATGGACCACTCCAAACGAGCTACTCGAAGCTCGAACAACGATCGAGCTACTCGAACAACGAACGAGCAATCGAGCTACTTGAACAAACGAGCTACTCGAATAGCTCGAACAAACGAACGAACAAATTACCCGGGTAGCTCGAACATTTAATACCCGGGTTTTTCGAGTATTTGAACAACCCGGGTATTACCCGGGTAGCTCGAGAGCTCTGATTTAAATACATGTTGCTGGCAAATAATATTGAAGATGACGACAAAGTATCGGATGTTGTTGCATTATATGGGTGACAAAGCTCAAGAAGTGTATGAACAACTTCCAAACCCCCCAGAATGCACAAATAGAAGTCCATTACGGTCTGTTGAACGATATGTACCACATCGCTCGAAATTTGAAATAACTAGAAAAATTGACAGAGTACTTCGCAACAAAATAAGACATATGAACGACACATGTTGCCCTTAATAAAGCAAGAGGAATCTGAAAATATTGCTACATTCGCTCTACAAGCTGCGCGATGTGATTTTGGTGAAGATAGGGACAATCAAGTAAAAGATGAAATTATTGTAGCATGTCGATCATCTACATTGCGCAACAAGTTTCTGAATCGAGAAGATGCCAGTCTTAAAGAAGTGCTCAATATTAGCAAAGTATTTGAGGCAGTTTCTAAGCAAGAAAAAGTTTTTGGCGAGAACAATAAATTAGAATCAACGGTGAAATTGCTAAAATTGATACAAAGTCCAATTCATTCGATATGTTCCGCAAAATGACGATGGACTAAACCACCAAGGCATGTTTTCATCTAATTATCGATTTGCAACTGGTTGTCAAAGGTGTGGACTATGGGGTCACGATACTATTGATGATAAGTGCCCGGCTAAAGTAAAAATATGCTACAAGTGCGGCGGACGTGATCATTGTGGTCGAAATTGTCGGAATTTATCAAAATTCATATGTCAATGTGAAATAGAACCAGTTGGGAAGGTTAGATCACATGGGAAATTTTAAAGTAGGTGTTATTATGATAGTTAGGATTTTCAAAATTATAGTCGGTCTAAGCCGACTATAAATACTCTACACATATGTGTGGTAACCATTCAAAGTGGTATATAGGTCACCAGGGTATACGAATCCTGAAAATAACTACAAACTTTCTATCCCTGAAGAATTTTCTTTCACCCATATTTACAAATCGATTTTTTTTTTTGGAACCACAAGTCGTTTCGTGGTTAAACATTATTTTCATGTATTTGAGCATAATGTCAATATATATTTGACCAAAAAAGTTTACCTAAGCACGTATACAGTAAAATTGATTTGCAGATGTAAATTTTATATGAGGTATTTGAACATAAGTGGTCGGTTCTCAGGTCACACTAGACCGAGCATGCCAATTTTCCTGTTCAGACAGCTCAGATATATAAGTAATCGTGATTTCAACAGACAGACAGAAGGACAGACGGACAGACAGACGGACATCGCTAAATCGACTCAGGAGGTCATGCTGATCAAGAATATATATACTTTTCCATACCGGAGATGCTTTTTTCAGGGTGTTACAAACGGCGTACCAAACTGAATATACCCTTTCACTCTTAGTGTAGGGTATAAAAATGTAAACAAAAAACATGTGTTTGTTATAGCAAGCCAAAAAGTGATATCGCTTTATAGGAAAAGTTTAAACATTTGAACTTTTGGTATCACTCGTTATCCCTCAATATCATCTGGGGATATCGAGCAATCGAGCTACTTGAACAAACGAGCTACTCGAATAGCTCGAACAAACGAACGAACACATTACCCGGGTAGCTCGAACATTTAATACCCGGGTTTTTCGAGTATTTGAACAACCCGGGTATTACCCGGGTAGCTCGAGAGCTCTGATTTAAATACATGTTGCTGGCAAATAATATTGAAGATGACGACAAAGTATCGGATGTTGTTGCATTATATGGGTGACAAAGCTCAAGAAGTGTATGAACAACTTCCAAACCCCCCAGAATGCACAAATAGAAGTCCATTACGGTCTGTTGAACGATATGTACCACATCGCTCGAAATTTGAAATAACTAGAAAAATTGACAGAGTACTTCGCAACAAAATAAGACATATGAACGACACATGTTGCCCTTAATAAAGCAAGAGGAATCTGAAAATATTGCTACATTCGCTATACAAGCTGCGCGATGTGATTTTATTATTATAATATTAGCAAAGTATTTGAGGCAGTTTCTAAGCAAGAAAAAGTTTTTGGCGAGAACAATAAATTAGAATCAACGGTGAAATGGCTAAAATTGATACAAAGTCCAATTCATTCAATATGTTCCGCAAAATGACGATGGACTAAACCACCAAGGCATGTTTTCATCTAATTATCGATTTGCAACTGGTTGCCAAAGGTGTGGACTATG
Source organism: Dryomyza anilis (assembly GCA_951804985.1). Lineage (NCBI taxonomy): Eukaryota > Metazoa > Arthropoda > Insecta > Diptera > Dryomyzidae > Dryomyza > Dryomyza anilis. Next base: position 64,017,584 of record OX638133.1, on the reverse strand, counting down.
GGGTCACGATACTATTGATGATAAGTGCCCGGCTAAAGTAAAAATATGCTACAAGTGCGGCGGACGTGATCATTGTGGTCGAAATTGTCGGAATTTATCAAAATTCATATGTCAATGTGAAATAGAACCAGTTGGGAAGGTTAGATCACATGGGAAATTTTAAAGTAGGTGTTATTATGATAGTTAGGATTTTCAAAATTATAGTCGGTCTAAGCCGACTATAAATACTCTACACATATGTGTGGTAACCATTCAAAGTGGTATATAGGTCACCAGGGTATACGAATCCTGAAAATAACTACAAACTTTCCATCCCTGAAGAATTTTCTTTCACCCATATTTACAAATCGATTTTTTTTTTTTGGAACCACAAGTCGTTTCGTGGTTAAACATTATTTTCATGTATTTGAGCATAATGTCAATATATATTTGACCAAAAAAGTTTACCTAAGCACGTATACAGTAAAATTGATTTGCAGATGTAAATTTTATATGAGGTATTTGAACATAAGTGGTCGGTTCTCAGGTCACACTAGACCGAGCATGCCAATTTTCCTGTTCAGACAGCTCAGATATATAAGTAATCGTGATTTCAACAGACAGACAGAAGGACAGACGGAGATGCTTTTTTCAGGGTGTTACAAACGGCGTACCAAACTGAATATACCCTTTCACTCTTAGTGTAGGGTATAAAAATGTAAACAAAAAACATGTGTTTGTTATAGCAAGCCAAAAAGTGATATCGCTTTATAGGAAAAGTTTAAACATTTGAACTTTTGGTATCTCTCGTTATCCCTCAATATCATCTGGGGATATCGCCTGCTATAAAAAGGTGTAGTATGTACTCGTTTCTTTCTAGCATTCATACTTCTGGTTTGAAATGATTTGTATTTCATCTCTGTTTAGCGATATGGTGATGACGAGTGATAGCGAAAGATAGTATGGAAACCATGCATAATAATGGTTATTTTTCATTTAATGGTTTTTATCATAGGTATAAATATTGAAAGAATCTAGAGAGATTACAACATTTATAACACGAAAAAGGATTATTTCGATACAAAAGGCTAATGTTTGGAATATCGTGTGCTCCAGAAATATTTCAGAAAATAATGGAAAGAATTCTTTGTGGGTGTGAGGGATGTTTTAACTTTATGGATGACATGATCGTATATGGGTCTACAAAATAAGAACACAATATACGATTGAAGAAAGTGCTAAATTCTTTAAAAGACAACAATGTTTTAATAAATCAAGACAAATGCATGTATGGAGTAACAGAATTGCAATTTCTTGGACATCACTTTTCAGCAGACGGTATAAAGCCAGATAGAGAAAAATTAACGACTATAAAATCGTTTAGATGTCCGAAAACAGCGGAGGAAGTCCGAAGTTTCCTTGGATTAGTTAATTATGTACGTAAATTTGTTCCAAATGTAGCTACACGCACTGAATCGTTACGACAGCGGACAAAGAAAGGAGTACCATTCGAGTGGTGATTGTTCCAGACTGAAGTTTTTGAATAATTAAATAAATTATGTCGGATGAATTAAAGTTGGGACACTATGATGTTTGTGACAAAACACAACTCATTGCAGACGCTAGTCCGGTTTGGTTAGGCGCAGTTTTAATTCAGATCAATGCTGAAGGACCACGAATCATATCATTTGCTCGCAAGAGTTTATCTGATGTTGAAAAAAGATATGCTCAAACCGAAAAGGAAGCATTGGCATTACTATGGGCTGTGGAAAGATTTCACTATTACCTCTTTGGACGGTCATTTGAATTATTAACAGATCATCAAAGCAAAATTCCTGACGTGAAATTTGCGTACAGATGAAAAATTCCGTATAGAAATTTGCGTACACATCAGGGGTACATATTTCACCTCGTATGTTCGTATCTTATAAAGTTATTGACATGAATAACCTTTTATAAAAGCTGAGTATTTGAATTTTCTATCGTTTGAATTGTCAAAAATTATTCAACAGTAACAATGTGCAGATTTGAGAAATAAAAAATGGTGCTACATTTCACTATATAAATTATGAGTTTGGTGGATTTAATGGACTTTCAGATGCACATCAATAAAGGAACGTATTAAAAATTTGCATGGGAATCTAGGTTCTAATTGTTGGTGTTTGACATTAGAGATGAGCACTTGAGTGAGTTTTTACTCACGCTCACGAAAGAATTTTTCTAATCACTCACACTCACGACCTTTTTTGTTCTACTCACTCAAAATCACGTTTGTATTGATTTAGAATTATTATTTTTTCATTTGGTTTTATTTATGCAATTTGTTTGCAAGTTAACAAAAGAATTTCTAAATATAATTTCATTTTTAGATTTTGAAAGATAACTAAAAATAATAAAAGAACAAAATAATGGGAAATTGAAAATAGGTATCGTAGCTCAGTGGTTAGTGCGTTGGACTCCGAGCCGAAATGTCCCCGGTTCAAGCCTGGACTGGGGCTAACAACATCTTTTCATAGAAACATTTTTCTATACCGCGTTACCTCTCGGCAGTAAATGGCAAACCTACGAGGGAAAACATTGCCTATGAAAAACTCTCACCCGCCGTTCGGATTCGGCAATAAACTGTACGCACAGCTCAAAATGGTGAGAGAGCTCGGCCTAAGTTCTTATAGGACTGTAGTGCCAAACTATTATTATATATCTCATGTATGGAATCAGTGCTACATATGTTATCAAGAATTATGACTGAACCAAACTGAGTATAAGGAAGTGTTATTAATTTTTATTAACGTTTTGCATTTTTTTGTTGCTCAGTTGAAAACGAAGTCTTAGTAAACTAGTATAGACGTTAGATCAATAAAGGCGAGAATCACAGGAGAATTAAGTAGTTTTTAAGATAAACTTTTTTTCATAAAAATTAAAACAAATTTCATTCCATTTGCTTGATATGCAACTATTCTGTTTTGAAAAAGTATACAAAAAATTGGGCGTGGCCCGGCAGCCATTATTATTTTTGAAATTTGGCTCGTCTGCTGAAAAGGTGGCCACCTCTGGTGTAAGCAATCTTATCGGCTTACATTCGTCAAAAAATGGGTAAAATGAAGCGAACGTAAAAAAAGGTGCAACACTCAACTAAATTTCATTCTCTTCAAGTGTCAAAATCAAGCGAATCAACAGATCATGTGACGAATCGGCGAACGTATCCTAATCTATCATTTTTAAGGTTTTTCTTATGATTTTTTTATTTTTATGCTTCTGAGCTGTTGTTCATTGGATTCCTCCTGATTTTTTTATCATTTAGTTTTTTATCCTTTAGTTTTTTTATCCGTTTATCTCCAATTTCGAGTTTTTTGTACTCCAACTAATAAATGAGTTAAACGTATACCACTTTTTTTTTCGTTAAACATATTTATTTTGAAATTGACGCAAAACGTTTTATTAGTATTAAAAATTCTTAAACATTTAAAAACTTTAATTTAGTCGGACTAAACATAGCAAAATATAATCAGCCTTATCGTGAAGACTAGGGGGAATATTCTATTCCCTCGGAATTTTTTGTTCCCAGGTAAAATTTTTTGGTATCATCAATCTCCCAGGAATAGCAATTCCTCCGGAATTTTGTTCGAAATTCGAATGCAGTTTTACAATATGGCCAGATTTTTTTTAATGCGTTTTTTGGTTATCTTTATCATTTCAGATAATAAAGTTGTAAAATAATACTTCAGAAATAAAAAATGTATACAGATCTTTATTATTTGCAGTTAACTATTCTTTTATGCACAAAGTTCACATTTTTTTAACTCAATAAAAGTTTAATTTGCAATTAGAACTGAACATCTTTTAACGCTAAATCAGCTGTTTTGCGAAATGTCAAACAGTGTTGTTGGATAAAATTGCATTGTGTTGTGAAAATAAATATTGATGTTAAAATTATGTTAAACTGCAATTAAGAGTATATAAAATGACTCATAATTGTTGTATTTCATTTAAGAAAATGTTGTGATTAGATTGCGTTCATTTTTCAAGAGTTAAAAAAAAATTAAGATATTCCCCAGCCGGTGAAGTTTTTGCAGTGGTTAAATATATATGTAATTTATTTGTGCAGAAATATGTAAAAAAAAATTTATTTAAATAATTTTGTTGCTATCCATAGATATTTGTTAACATATTATAAATAAAAGTATAGTAAATTAAAGTGTGTTTTGTTTTTAATTAATTCTTTTCCCCGATGAAAAAGTGGCGGAATTTTTTCGGCGAAACAGGGGTAATTTTTCCTCCAAAATGTTGTTCATGATACGTAGTTTTTTTAGGGAAACATTTTACCCTTTTCGAATATTGTTCACGATACCTATTTTCCACCAAGCGTAAAAATTCCCTGAGGAATTTTATTCACGATAAGGCTGAATGAGACGGTGTTACATAATTTAACGGACCAAAAACAATAATGGTGCGTTTATATATAATTTTTATTTTATTACGGCCATAACAAATAACATTTCCACTGCAACAAATTACATTTTATAAATAGAAATATGATGCATTTTTTAGACAGAGTATTATACATTATCCTTAAAAGAAACTCAAAAATATGATTAGGACCAACCAGTTCATACTTGAACTCAGTGGGTTAGTCTCATAATTCTGACATGATTTACTGTCCACAATTTGCAGCAACACCATACCTATAAGGCCCAGCACATAACATCCCATAAGAACAACACGTTTGACGATATGTTACTGCTACAGTTCTTGTAGATATGGAAAACCCATGTATTTGCAGAAACCTTGTACGAGCAGTGACCGGTTAGAAGCCAAAGAGTGTGGAACAGTAAATTGGAAACCTACAAGAGGAAATTAAAAGTTGTCTTAATAAAACATTTGCACACTTACGCGAAATCACAAGCGCCGACTTTAGCTCCATGCCGAGACTGGGCCGCTCGACAATTGAACAAGCGCGGTGGTAAAGAAGAGGCACATGATGAGAAACGAGTTAATTATCCTGTCATGATATTTACTCAGATAAATTGGCAACATTGTAAACACTTTGCTGTCACCAAGTTAACCCAATTCTGTGGGCAAGACCTGGTGGCAGCCAAAGTGAGCTATATAAACATTTGATTGTCGCCTCAGGCTACTTCCCCTATGACTCACTACTGCCTCCTCCGCCAAAGGCAATTGTTGAGCTCATAGAGTACTATGATATTAAGGAGACTGTCCTTATTCTTTGCTGTGACGCTAATGCTCAACACGCTCAACACACTGGGGCAGCAGTAAACGAAGAGAGTCAATCGTTAACTGGGAGGTTCTTAAAGAAGACTTTATCGGACCACAGGTATATCGAGTTTCATACTGACCGAGAGGTGCTGCCCTTTATGACGGTAAGAAAACCTAGAAAAACTAACTGTGCACGCTTCAGACATGAACTTGAGAATTCTCTCAATATTCCTGTCAGAATTCGTACCAAAGAAAGTATTGAGACGTCGGTTAAAGTTATGAACGCTGTCATAAATTCTAGCTTTGTACGAACATGTCCGGTACTAAAAACGTTATCTAGACCTCCCGTTCCTTGGTGGAACGCTTGTCTTGAAACCTTGTGCAAGGATTCCAGAAAGCTTCTAAATAGGGCTCTAAGGACCGAACTGCTCCACTGGACTCACTGCGGAGACCTGATGGCCCGCATACTGAGTCAAAGACAGAGGCACTCAGTGTCCTAGTTGAGACTCACTTTCCGGGAAATCAAATCCACATAGGGCCACTTTGTAATCCCAGCACTGGGGACTGCAATAACAACTCTTATGTGACAAATCATGACTGGCAGGTTGCCAGATTGGCTGTGTACGATGAAGCTATCCAATACGCAGTGGCCTCTTTTGATGGCTTCAAGTCACCTGGGCCGGATGGCATCTACGCAGTCATGCTACAGGAAGGTATAACCCAATTGCTACCATGCCTAAAGAGGATCTTTAGAGCAAGTCTTGCATGGGCATTCATTCCGACATCCTGGCGTTTAGTTAAAGTAGCCTTCATTTCTAAAGTTGGAAGAGAACACTATTTCATAGCCAAGAGCTTCAGACCCTTTAGTATGATGTCCTTCATACTAAAGTGTCTAGAAAGACTAGTTGAGTTGCACATCAGAAAAACATCGTTGTCAAGGTACCCACTATCATCAAGAAATCCTGTGAAACAGCATTGCAACATCTGGTTGCCCGGATCGAGCATGCTTTTCAGAGGAAGATGTACGTCATGGGCATATTTGTTGACATCGAGGGTGCTTTTGATAATGCAACTTTTGATGGAATGTGAAGCTAGAAGGCATGGAATAAATGAAACATTGGTTAAATGGCTAAGGTCTATGCTAATGTTTATGACCATCACCTCTGAGGCGGAGTACGATCAGTATATTATGGCATGGGTGAATAGAGGTTGTCCTCAAGGAGGCGTTCTCTCCCCCCTGCTCTGGTGTATGCTGGTTGACTCTCTGCTCAACGATCTGGATCGACCAGGTGTCTATTCCCAGGTCTATGCAGACGATGTTGCCATTCTTGCCACAGGCTTTTCCCTCAATGAGGTCTGTGTTAAAACACAAAACTCGTTGAACCGAATTGACAGCTGGTGTACTGCAAACGGACTTTCCGTCAACCCTCACAAAACATGGATTGTTCTCTTCACTAGGAAAAGAATAATGACAGGATTATCTCTATCACCAAGTAAGGGTGTCACTATTCCTCTGTTTAACGAAGTAAAATATCCTGGCTTAACTCTATATAGTAAACTACTTTGGACAAAACATGTTGAAAATAAAATTGATATCATATGCATCGGTAGTCTGGTGGAACAAGCTGTCGCGAAAGTGCGTGACAACTAGTCTCGCCAAGATTCAGAGAACCGCTCTACGGGACACAACGCATGTGAAAAACACATGAACGCAATCGGTCTGGCCGAAAGCGTCTTATGTTCTGCCTGCTACGAAGAAACTGGCACCACAGAGCACTATCTCTGTGAGTGTCCAGCATTTTCTAGAATTTGAAGGCAGATTTTTGGCACAGACGTGATGAGAGAGGATCAGCTTCACTCTTGATCACACAATAGCCTTCTTAGATTCAATAATGAATCTAAGAAGAATCATTAAAAACCAGATATAACCCTGTCTGAGTGCTGTGGCTCTATTTTTATCCCAAAAAAAAAAAAAAGCTGCGTCACAAAGACCACCACCATTGGTGAGATCGATTGCAGCAGAAGCGACGTCATGCAGGCACGAAACACAAACTCTTCCTTAAGCGGCGCAACTATATGATTGTGTATCGGGAGCGCAGCGAGCCCTTCCAAAACTCTAGATATTCAGTAGTAATTTGAAAATTAGCTTCTAGGTATATTTTACATTTACAAAACTCACCTAAAAATAAGCGCACCGTGTCATGCTGAACCTTTACACAGGGTGGACCAGGGAAGAGCAGCGACGTCAGTAAATACTTAGTGCATAACCCAGGAACTTGTGCAAGCAGCTCGTTGTTTGCTTTTTGGATTTGAATTTATAAACATTTTTTTTTAAGAACGTATTTTTATTTATAATTGAACATTAACTCAGCTGTTTGGAAATTTTAGGGTTTCTTTAAACCAAAATAAAAAAAGTATTGCTACAAATAAAAAAAAAATACTTTTTAAAAAAAAAGTATGTAATTGTAATTAAATAGAGTACCAATATTAATATTAAAAAAAAACATATTTAACTATAAATTTTAAGTAATGTGATGAAGTAATGTGTGAAGTTTATTTTTAAAATGTTTGAACATTTATACAAAAAATAGCAAACAAACCCAAAAAATATTATTGGTCTGAATGGAGTTACCGTTTTTTAAACTATAAATAATATAAAATATAATAATATAATATAAAAAGGTTTTTATAACAACAAAAATTAGACATTAGGATAAAATAGTATCTGTACTAAAAAACAAGGCAGTTCTAAAAGCACGCAACATGATACTATTTTTCTAAACTCTGAAATGGTCATTTTTTCCGTCAATGTTGCTCACTTTTAAAACCATAAAAAATAGTACATTCGCCAAATTGCGTTCGCTTCGCCAAGTACATTCGCTTCGCCAATCATAATAGGCCCCTAAAAGTCCTTAATTGAACGAGTTGCTAGATTACGGCACGATATGTACCGTGTCAAAATTTGGAGAAAACAATAGATTATTGTTTAATTTTTGAAAATTGTAATGGAGTAATTCAGTGAAAAAAGTCATAAAAAATAAAATATGTTCGTCAAAAATTGTTTGTATTACCATTTTCATTTCATATATGGGTTTGAAGTTTTTAAATATCTGTATCTCATAAAGGTATATACCGAATTCACAGATTCTATTGTGTAGATACACTCAGTTAATTTTAACTTTTTGTTTTAATTTTTACTAGTTTTTAAGCTTTGTTTTATTTGTCAAAATGTTATAAAATAAAATTTCACTTTGGTAAATTGTGGAATTGAAAAGTCTTTTATTTTTACGTTCGTGCTTCCACAAATTGGTGACCTGTGTCGCGTCTATAAATTAGTGACCGACTTCACGCAAATATTTTGAAGATGCGTACCACACATTCACCATCGCGTTCAACATCATCGCCTCCAGGGAATAGATCTACACGTAATCAATCGGATGGCAGTAATTAATCGCAAAATAATCAGCAACAGTCTACAGCAGAGATTGCAACTACAGGGAAGCTTCATAGATTGCCGCCGTTCTGGTCATGATGAGAAATAAAAAATGAGAATAAAAATGAGACAAAAATATTTCAATATTCTTTAATAATATAAAAAAAAATTTCATTCTTATTTTATACTTCTCATCAAAAAAGAATAGTGCCCCTGAGCACGGACCCAAATGATATTCAACCCACCACCGCCCCTTTGTTTAACGGCACTAGATATTCTGTTTGGTTGCTATCAGTGACGAATTTACTTAAACATTTCCAAGTGTAAATCAGGTATGAACGATCTATTAAAAAAAAATTGAAAATGTAATTTTTGAGATATATAGCTTTGAAGTTTTTTAAATATCTGTATCTCATACAGTTATAAACCGAATTCATTGATTCTATAGTGTAGACACACGCAGTAAATTTAACTTTTCGTTTTAAAATTTAAATGGTTTTAAGTTTTGTTTTATTTGTTAATTTTGACAAACTGGAATTAAAAAGTCTTTAATTTTTACGTTCGTGCTTCCACAAATTGGTGACCTCCGTCGCGTCCTATGAACGAATTCACGCAAATATTTTGAAGATGCATACCACACATTCACCATCGGGTTCAATATCATCGCCTCCAGGGGATAGTGCTACACTCAGAAGAAAATGTACCATTAAGTACTTTATGGTACGACCATTGATCTTATGGATTGATCATGAATTAATAGTTTTTCCTTTTTAAATCAAAAGTTTTCTAAATAATTTGATAGTATTCGAAAAATTCAGTACCATAAATCTAAATATTTCAATATTATTATATTTAATGGAATAAATACTATTGTTTTAATGGTTTCCTCCTATAAAAATAAACGTGGCATAAAAAACATAAACACGAATTTAAACTTGTTCCTTTTGTACGTCATTCTGCGTGTTTGTGTTTGCTCAAAATGGTCGCATGCATTCTTATTATTCCGTAAACAAACGCAATAACAATTCCGTTTCTAACGGTATGCATAAGACGGATCCGTGATACTTTAATGAAAACAGAAAATGTATGGCATGTAAAAATATTTCGCTCCGTTCATATGCCGTTTGTTGTCCTTATTTTGAATATTCCGTTTTCACTCCGTATACGTTTATACACCGATGATGTCACGTCTGCTATACATTGCCGTCATACATGCGAAAAGCTGCTGCTCGAAAACTGATGATTCTGAAACCATCATTGGTTGGAAATTGGTTGATGATAATTCATTCAATTTCCGTTTCTTCGGAAAGCTGTGTCGGCGGCATGCAGAGACTCAACTATGGGGCATTTTATGATTAGCGAAGCGAATGTACTTGGCGAAGCGAACGCAATTTGGCGAATGTACTAATTTTTATGGTTTTAAAAGTGAGCAACACTTACAACATTGACGGATAAAATGACGCAATTCAGAGTTGAAAAAAATATTATTATGTTGCGTGCTTTTAGTACTGCCTTTTTTTTTAGAACAAATACTATTTTATCTTAATATTTTTTTTTTTTTATTAAAAAACTATTTAATATTATTTATGGTTTAAAAAACGTTAACTCGATTCAGAACAATAATACTTTTTCGGCTTTTTGTTATTTTTTGTCTATAAAAGATTAAAAAGTATCCAAATAAACTACGGAACAATTTAAATTAGTTAAAATTTACAGTAAAATATTTTTTTAAATGTTAATATTGGAATTATTTTTACATAAAAATAAATACTTTTTATTAAAAAAAGTAGTTTTTTTATTTGGAGCAATACTACTTTTAATTTAATTTAAAGAAACCCTAGAGTTCCAAAACAGCTGCTGTGAATTTACTTGTTTAGAAAAATAATAAAAATGTTCCAAAAAAGCGATGGGCCCAACGCAATCAAAGAAGAGCGCGTTAAAGAGAAGCCAATGCGGTGTGCAGAAAGCTGGAGCGACGACGAGGAGGAAGACTACAATAAGTTTCAGTGATGGTGGTCTGTCCTCCGAAGCATTCATCTGTGGCACAAATTACTTCGCGCGATGAACTAAGCTGCATCCTCAGCAGCAGTCGGAGCAGTTCCAGACATTTTTTTATGAGTGTTAAATTTAAAATCAAAATAAAAAGTGTGAAAAAAATTGTTTTTTTACGTTTATTAGTTAGGCCACAAAAAACTCAAAATTATAGACATCCTCTTCGAAAAACTAAAGGATAAGAAAAATTGATAATCAGAAAAAGCGTAATAAACAAAAGCACAGAAGAAAAAAAATCAAAAGAAAAACTGAAAAACAATAGATACGTTCACCGATTCGTCACATGAACTGTTGATTCGCTTGATTTTGACACTTGAAGCGAATGAAAATCGGTAGAGTGTTGCATGTTTTTTTACGTTCGCTTGACTTTTCCCGTCTCGCGTAATCTGCACCGCATTGGAAGTTGAATTATGCCCAATTTACATCCCAAGTAGCACAATCGCCTATTTAAATGTGGTGTAAAGCTTTTCACGACATTCTTATTCAGAAAGGTTTATCGTATAAAAGTTCTTAAAGTACTTATACGGCTTTTATATGGTTCAAAGAGCGTAAGTCTGTAAGGCAAATGACTATATAAAAACTATGTAGATACCGTGTAAATGCTATTTTATTCCAACAAGACATGCCTTACCGAAACTCCAACACAGAGACAATATTATATTTTCTCACTCATACATGAATAAGTTGAAATACATCCCTGCAGGATCAATGATATATATATGACCCGTAATTTTACTAGTAATAAAACTAATATTTTTTTCGGGTCGGTTTGCCACCATTTTTCATTTGTAGGTTATTTATTACGTTTGTAACAGTAGCCGCTACAGCAGGAGTTTAAAAAAGATGTTACATAAATTATAAACAATTGATAAACACTAAAAGAAAGTATATTGAAAAGAGTATTTGTATATATTGCTTATTTATCTATTCGTATTATAGATATCATCAAAGTGGAAGGGTCATCTGCGTTAAACAAATACATGGAAGGAAGCAAAACAACGGCGAACAAAAGTCGTTTTAATAAAAAATTTTGTAATGCAAACATGTTGAATGTAATGCGCATTATATTCAACTCAATAAAAATGAAAACTATCGAATTTTCAGTTTTTTTTTTTTTTTGGTTAGTTTACTATTAATTTAACCGTCACTGACCTCAAAATTAAAACAGCTTATGTTACGTAAAATATTTCGTAAATTTTACAAGTAATTTAATCGTCACTTATTACCAAAAGAACAGTGATAAACATATATTCAATTGTATCTCATTTCAGATGAGTGAGAAAGAGATAAAAATTCACACGCACACAAAAGTTTCGGTCACTTTTATCCCGACGCTCTTAACAATGTTATAGAAACTTTTACTGAAACTTTCAGTTTTGATACTTGTAATATTACTGCTCATATGACCGGTAGTGTTCTTGCTGGGAAGTATATACAATGCTCAAGCATCCACGGCTCACCAATTGCCACAAACTATTGTGGCATATGTGTACCTTTTCTTAGTGTATTCTCAACTCCGCTCGGGCATATTCTGAACTATGAAATGCAACCATGTTATGTGAGTTCAATCTTTTCCTCTTTCAACTTACATTCTGAGAGATAGTATTTTTTAATAAATGGATGAAGTGAAATGTCATCAAGAAAATTTTAATTTTTTCAACATCATTGAACGCAGTCGTGCGTTTCAAAAATTTGTAAGTATTGCATTAAAATTGAAAACATATAAAAAAAATGTTGTCCACAGTTGCTGACATTTTGATGAATATAGTTCGTGGCGCAAAGGTTTGTTGCATGGAAATTGCTTTCTGCACTTTCTAGATTCTCGTTTCTGGGTGAAATGCCCAGCGCCGATAGCTACTGAAAATGCTATGGAAAATGTTTTTGTGCAAAACCTACCTTTATGAGCTGCAGGACAACGAAGTGTATATCTATAGACACGAATGCTTTGAGTGGCGAAGAATCATAGGTTTCTTTGTTAATTATTAACGCACTGGGACCGGCACCTATATCGCCATTAATTATGTCTATTTATATGCATTCTTTTCGTACGATGAGGGTATTTTTAAGAATGACTATATGGAGGAGTGGAGGATGATGCTGTGCGATCCCAAGGGCAAATATACATACGATATGCCGCGTGATTTTGCGAGTCTGAGGTTTGTGTATGTCATTTAGTACTTTTGAGGAATAAGAAATGGTATTTATTATTATTTGCTTGCAGACCATTGAAATATGTTACGCGGCAAGCAGGTCTACAACACTCTAAGAAATCTGATTTAGGAGTAGTTAATTTGCTACATTTATTGCAGTTAATTTATTCATTTTTTCAAATAAAAACACTAATACATCCGTAAAAATAAACATCTGACATGTTTTTCATGAAAAATATGAACTGTTTTGTGCTGAATCGCACTTTTAAAATGGTAAATTTAAAGATTCTGCAATGTTTTGTACATAAACACATTGAAGTGTGTAAAAATGACGTCTAGCACACAAACATTTATGTGTAACAAGATCATTAGCTAAAGAGAACCATAGACTACGCGAATGCTCTTATCTGTGCCATTTTAGAAGACTCTAACGAAAAGAAAACTTACATATTTTAAATAAAATATGTAAGGGGCGGATTGTTGGTAAAAGTGAATTTAATTTGTGTGCAATTGAAATGATATCTCCCAACCATTCTGTTGTGCTTTTTTTAACACGCATTATGTGAATAAATGCAGGTTTTTGTGTTTATTTTTTACACTCATAAAATTGTATTTTGACACTACAGATGTGTACTGGTTTTACATACTTTTGAGTGTACATTTTATTTTTACACATTCGTTGGAATTTACTACATTAATAAGAGGAAACCGGTTTCCTACATTTATTATAGTAAATTTTTCTTAGAGTGAAATCTAAGTACATCTCGTTCAACAGGCAGTGCGAGCAGTACTTCGCGCCCATAAATCCCATCAATGAACAGGTAAAGCACATCTATCGAAGTGACCAGAAGTACTCGGTGAATTTATATAAAATTCTCATTCGCAAGACTCATTCGAAGATGTTGCTCTATCCCGTTGATCTATAATCAACTCTATGACAATTTGTCCAGGTGCTTTTCAATTTATAAGTAATAAATTTCATTATTAAAAATGCCTTTCTCCTTGCAGACAACTAAGCTACACAAAGACAACTCTTCTCGGAACTCTGTATCCATGCAGAACTAAATGAATTTACGAAAAAAGCAGGACAAGATTAACAACTAGGTGGCAGATCTCAAACAAGATAATTCAAATTTTTAATAAGTTAAATAAAAATTAAAATTATAGACATTTTCACCATGTTTCAAACAACCCATGCACCTAATTAGGAACTAATTAACTTTTTGTATTAAACATTTTTTATTTCTATAAAATCACTTAATATTTCTAATTAGTTACAGTTTCTAATTAGTTACACGGATTGTTTTTAGTTTGTGGGCTATAGTCGACCATTAAGTAAACCTTTTATTGACACTAATAAAAAGGTTGCATTTTAAAGTTAACATGTATAAGTTAAAAAAAAAAAAAAAATATATATATATAATTCAAATTATATATATATATAAAATTACGTGAGCACTTTTTTTCTTTTTCTTTCTTTTCTTAACCATTTTATATGAAAAAACTGAGTATGCAGTCAAAATCAGCACTTGCGAGTTATTATGAAATCCCAGTGATTTTCCTAATACGAAATGTTATTAAGCAAATTGCAATCTCCATTTTGAGCCATGGATGTAAAGGATGTAAAAAAATATAGTACTGTAGAAAAAGTTTTAATATACTAATCTAGTTTTAATATACTAAGGAATGGCGATTTTCTGACACGTTTTTTATTTTGATTTTAACACTTTTTTAATTATTTATTTAGCATTTATAATCTAACGATAAACAAGAAAATGATTAATTTTTAAAAACCAGAATTAGTATAAGTGTAAAAAGTATCGTACTTCAATAAAAATATATATAAAAATTGCGATATAAAAACATGAGAACAGCCCTAAGTGTGTCAAATTTTTTTTAGAAATCAAACCAACTACGAGTATGAGCAGGAAAACAATTAGAATGACATCGACTATCTTCGCATTTCAACTAAATAGTCTAAATAATTGCAATTGAATGAGGGAGAGCAGCATTATGTCCATCAAGACAGCAAGCGACAATCGCGCAGAAATTTAACTGGTGAATGATGCCTCGCAAACGCTCAGCACCGGCAACATTGTCATCAGGAAGATATTTTTAAAGGACGAACAGGGAAAGGCCAAAGAAAGGTAGTGGACCTCATAGACAAGACGAGCGGCGGTGCTCTCATAAATGAAAAATTATAATAAAAAACACTAAGATTTAATGCCATGCAAATGTTTAAACTTAAATCAGGGTTTAGTATATTTGCAATGGCGCGTAACTATACTCATTTTTAATCTAGAGTTTAATTTAATTTGCTGCTTTTTGAAAATTATTTTAATAAGGAAAATGTCAAAAAAGCTGTAATTAAATTTAAGCTCAAGAATTTGACTATAGTTGCGGGCCATATATATATATATATATACATACATATATATATATATATATATATATATATATATATATATATATATATATATATATATATATATATATATTGTTACGAAAAGAGGTAATTTGCTCCACTGTGCAAGCAATCAACAATAATAAATGAGACGCAAGACAATTCAGCGCACTAAGCAATGTGTTAGAAAGAGACGGAAGATCATTCAGCGCACTATGCAATGTGCGAGAAAGAGATGGAAGATCAGCACATTAAAACACATGAGTGCGAATGAGATGCCAATAGCATGCGTCATTCACGAAACGAGTAGAAGGTTCTCGAAACAAGTCGAAGCTTGTCGAAACGTGTCGAACTGCTGCCTGCAGTATATAAGGCCGCGCATCTGAGGCACTGTACTTCAGTTGTGATTTGATAGTGAACTAGTGCGTCTCCTGAGTGAACATTGCTAAGCTAAATTGTATAAATTCAGCAGTTGATAGAAGTGATTATTCTTTAAGTTGTTATTTAAATAAATAAAGTTAATTAATACTAGTTTAAATAATACTAGTTAAAACCAAATTTAGTGTGTTTTTATTTTGTACACAATCCAGCGATACGAACTCGTAGAACAGCTTTCCGTAGACTGAGTTTTCGTAACAATATATATATATATATATATATATATATATATATATATATATATATATATATATATATATATATATATATATATATATATATATATATATATATATATATATATATATATATAAATTTATAAATTTATAAATTATATAAATTATTATGTAAATATTATGGACATCTCACCTATTTTTCTGAAGGTTGTCTGAGAGAAATTACGCACAAAACAGATAGAGCAAAAAAGAAAAATATTTGAAAATCAGCCAATCATAAACGAGGTGAAGCAAAGCTAATGACACATTTTAGTCAGAATTTTAGAACAGACATTCAAAGCAATGTCGGACGTAATTTGAGACCCAAAGGAAAATTGATGACAAATAAAACAAATGTATTTTTAATGTTTATTATCCCAACTAGAACAAAATATGAAATGTTATCTTTGCGACCACCGTTTTTCAGGGAAATTAAAGGTTCTTACAAAAGTTATCTATTAAGCATCGTACAGATATATCAGAAAGGTAACTTTTTAAAGTGAACAAATGGGGATAATACCCACATAGTGGCACCTCAAAGTTGGTATTAGTTTTTTTTTGCTGCGTCATACGGTTTGCTGTTTTTTGTGCCCCGTATATTTTGTGTGGACAAATATGTTCGATTGGTAGTAAAAATATTAACCGCGACGAGTCAATTACGTTTATGAATCTCTACAAAATCGGGTCTATGAAATTGAAAAATCTTACGATTAGATTTGGATGCGTCAAAATACCGGTATTCAAATTTGAATTTTTATTCAAATTCAAATTTTTACTAAAAATTTAAATTTTTACAAAAAAAAATAAATTTTTACTAAACATTCCAGTTTTTACAAAAATTTATATAGTTTCATATACATATATATTTTGTTATTTATGTAAATTAAAATTGTTTCATTCGTTTAGTTGGACTAATGCACCGGTATTTTGACGCATCCAAATCTAATCGAACTAATCATCTAACACCAGCCGCTTCATCTTCAGCAGCAAAACCATCAACAGTATCGAACGCACGTCTTTTTATTTGATATATTTTATTATGATTTCATGATAAATATTGCTTAAATGTATTTGTAACGAGTATTTTTATACAAAAAGTTAAATCAAAAACACTGTAATAAACATACCAACCAGACAAATGATGCCCAAAACCTAACTTTATGCTAACTTTAAAAAGTTAATGATATCCGAATGTTGTCGTAAAAGTGATCAAAAAGATATCTGAAAGACTTACGAATGTCCACCTCTTTGTTGACTTTTAGCTCTCGAAAAAATAACTAATAAGTTATGTTTAAGTCAACTATTAAAAGGCATCATCAGAAAGTTGTCCTCTAGACAGCCGATAAGCTAGCTTAAATGCAGCTTTTAACTACCAATACACATGTAAAATATAACAACAAATAGTTATCAATGTATTAGGTTGTCATTCGATTATTTACTTTTCCCAAAATTGATGGAAATAATCAAATGACAAACTAATACATTTCAAATATATAAAAAAATACACAATAATAATGAAAAACCAAAAGCTATGTTTTAAATTTAAATGCATTTTTATTTTAAATTATTTTGGCTGCACTGTTTGTCACTGCCAGTCACGTCCTGAGACACCTCCGCACACGGTAGAATGACGAGTGCAGTAAGTAACTGCCCACGAACATTTTTCAATTTCATAGACCCGATTTTGTAGCGATTCATAAACGTAATTTACTCGTCGTGGTTAATATTTTTACTACCAATCGAACATATTTGTCCACACAAAATATACGGGGCACAAAAAACAGCAAACCGTATGACGCAGCAAAAAAAAAAACTAATGCCAACTTTGAGGTGCCACTATGTTGGTATTATCCCCATTTGTTCACTTTAAAAAGTTACCTTTCTGATATATCTGTACGATGCTTAATAGATAACTTTTGTAAGAACCTTTAATTTCCCTGAAAAACGGTGGTCGCAAAGATAACATTTTATATTTTGTTCTAGTTGGGATAATAAACATTAAAAATACGTTTGTTTTATTTGTCATCAATTTTCCTTTGGGTCTCAAATTACGTCCGACATTGCTTTGAATGTCTGTTCTAAAAGTCTGACTAAAATGTGTCATCAGCTTTGCCTCACCTCGTTTATGATTGGCTGATTTTCAAATATTTTTCTTTTTTGCTCTATCTGTTTTGTGCGTAATTTCTCTCAGACAACCTTCAGAAAAATAGGTGAGATGTCCATAATATTTACATAATAATTTATAAATTTATATATATATATTTATATATATATATATAAATATGTATATATATATATATATATATATATATATACATATATATTTATATATATATATATATATATATATATATATATATATATATATATATATAAATATATATATATAAATTTAAAAATTATTATGTAAATATTATGGACATCTCACCTATATATATATATATATATATATATATATATATATATATATATATATATATATATTTATATATATTGTTCCAAAACTCAGTCTACGGAAAGCTGTTCTACGAGTTCGTATCGCTGGATTGTGTACAAAATAAAAACACACTAATATTTGGTTTTAACTAGTATTATTTAAACTAGTATTAATTAACTTTATTTATTTAAATAACAACTTAAAGAATAATCACTTGTATCAACTGCTGAATTTATACAATTTAGCTTAGCAATGTTCACTCACGAGACGCACTAGTTCACTATCAAATCACAACTGAAGTACAGTGCCTCAGATGCGCGACCTTATATACTGCAGGCAGCAGTTCGACACGTTTCGACAAGCTTCGACTTGTTTCGAGAACCTTCTACTCGTTTCGTGAATGACGCATGCTATTGGCATCTCATTCGCACTCATGTGTTTTAATGTGCTGATCTTCCATCTCTTTCTCGCACATTGCATAGTGCGCTGAATGATCTTCCGTCTCTTTCTAACACATTGCTTAGTGCGCTGAATTGTCTTGCGTCTCATTTATTATTGTTGATTGCTTGCACAGTGGAGAAAATTAGCTCTTTTCGTAACAATATATATATATGTATATATATATATATATATGTGTATGTATATATATAAATATATATATATATATATATATATATATATATATATATATATATATATATGGCCCGCAACTATAGTCAAATTCTTGAGCTTAAATTTAATTACTGCTTTTTGACATTTTCCTTATTAAAATAATTTTCAAAAAGCAGCAAATTAAATTAAACTCTAGATTAAAAATGAGTATAGTTACGCGCCATTGCAAATATAACTAAACCCTGATTTAAGTTTAAACATTTGCATGGCATTAAACCTTAGTGTTTGTTATTATAATTTTGCATTTATGAGAGCACCGCCGCTCAAATTTTTATTAGAAAAAAAATTTTAATTTTTAGTAGAAACAGGAATGTTTAGTAAAATTTTAGTGTTTAGAAAAAATTTGAATTTTTTAATAGAAATTTAAATTTTTAGCAGAAACTGGAATTTTTAGGAAAGATTTGAATTTGAATAAATTAGAACTATTAGTAAAAAATTGCAATTTTTATAAAAAAATTTAGTAAAAATGAATTTTTTAGGAAAAATTTAAATTTTTAGTAAAAATTTGAATTTTTAGTAATAAAAATTTGAATTTTTAGTAATAAAAATTTGAATTTTTGTAAAAATTTTAATTTTTGTAAATATACGAATTTTTAATAAAAACATTTTAGTACACCATCAGCCTTACTAATAAATCAACATTTTCTATTAATGAGTCGACTTTTTGAAAAAAAAGTCGACTCTATTTAAAATGTTATACCAATAACCAAAAAAATATAAGCTTTTTGTAAAAAGTCAACTTTATAAAAAATATCGACAAGAGCTGCTATTAAAGCTACTATTTTGTGATTTCGTGCGATCTGTGTGTTAATTATTCATTGTTTACGTTTGATTTCGTGTGCGTGTCCAAATAATGATTGAAGACGAAGACATTTTAAATGAACTGCAAATTTTGTCGGATTTTAGTAGCATACGAAAAGTGAAGGAGTATCAAGTTCGACTAAATCCGATTGATTTTTATAGCGACCAAGATTTTGAGGCATTTTATAGGTACTTAATATACATGGGCTGAATATATTAGAATGTTGATGTTCATTGAATGGTTCATTGTTAACTTATTTAAACTCAGATTCGATAAAGAAACCGCTACACGCATAGAAATATATTGTTAAATTTAATAATATGAGATTGTCATTTAAAAACAATAAATAAAAATGTGGCATCTCTGGTATGTTATGCCAAAAATTGTTATTGTTTTGAAAATTTTTAAAATGACGTTCAACATATTAAGTAAAACAAATGTAAGTTACATATAAAATTAATAAATATAGTTATTAATAGTTATGTTTGATTGGTTTTATATGGTTTATTTCAGCTATGCTCCCAGACGCCTTAGAATCTTTCGATGATTAACATCAAGATGCATGGCATACATTGTGTTGGAAGCCGCCAACTGTTATTGTGACCTACAATTTATATAACTTCTGCGAACCGGAAGTAGGGATACGAGCCACCCCTACTTGAACGCCTAAAGATGATGCAGGGGTCATTTGTTTGGCCGTATAATTAATCTTCAAAGCAGCGTACAAAGCGACCGCCGACAGCTCCCGTTCACATAGCCGTCATGCCACTTGGCTTAACCCAAGGCTTGAACAAATAGCCTTTACTGATAATGGAGCAATTTTAAATATCATGATAAAATAAAATAAAAATATAAAAAATATACAAAATAATGTTTTGATTTATTGAAATTTGACAATAAAATATTTTAGTTGACAATTTTATTATATTTATAAATGACAATATCCAATGTTACCAGCAACAATTTCATAGTTTTTAAAATTAACAATACAATTTTTAAAACCGACAATAAATTCACAATATTATAATGGGATCTATTTTGAACATACATATTGTTAATTTATTGTCGGATCTAACAATATATTTCTATGCGTGTAAATTTATTGTGGAACTAGTTAGAGCAAAATTGCAAAAACATACTGGAAGAGGTCTCCCATTAAGTCCAGAACACAAAGTTTTTTGCAGTCTTGAGATATGTCGCAAAAGGACAATATCAGTAGGATATTGGTATGTGAACATACTTAAAGTACGGTATTTTATATTTTTGAAAATTGCAGCTGAGATACATAAGTTCTCTCAACAATCGATGATAATGGTTATTCGCGAGGTATCTTCAGCCATTGCATCAAAAATGAGGGATTTCATTTCTTATCCGGACAATTTAATTGGCATACAAAATTTAAAAAACGATTTTTGGTCAAAATTCAAATTTCCCCAATGTGTTGGAGCAATCAATTGCACACAAATAAAGATCAAAAATCCTGGTGGAGAACTGGGAGGTCGTCACAGATGCAGAAAAGGATTCTATTCTTTAAATGTGCAGGTAAAGCAGACAAATAATCCCAACATCAATTATCACGAGTGCTTATTTTGACTGCATGTAATATAAATGTATAAATATACAATTTTTAATTTCGATGTAAATTTAAGGCAACTTATTAAAAAAAAAATGAATAACAATAAAAAACTGAGTATGCTGTCAACATCAGCACCCGCAACAATTAAATATAAATAAAGTTGGAGATGCCTATATGAACATTTAACAATATTCCGTATAAATTTAGATGATATGTGATGCTAATAATAGAATCCTAGATGTAGTGTCAAGATGGAGAGGTTCTGCTCACAATTCCAGAATTTGGCGTCTAAATTATCAGCTATGGAAAATGTACTTCGGCGACGGAGGTTATGCGAACAGCAAAATCTTGTTAACACCGTTTCGGCAAAGTGCAGTACTCTCTTCATCGTAACAGACATATCAGCGATGCCACATTCGAACAAGAAATATAATAGAAAAAGTTTTTGGACAATTAAAAAATAAATTTAGAATTTGTTTTAATGGAATGCAAGTCAACTTACGAACTACTAAAAATATTGTGGTTGCACTTGCAGTTTTACATAATATTTCTAAGAAATCAGCGGTTTGTGGAAGGAAACGAAATTTATCGGAATGAAGAAGAACATGAAAATCAAGAACAAACTCACCCATTAAATTCAATATTCCGCGAGCATTTTATCTCAAAATATTTTAATTAGTTATTTTTAATATTTTATATGTAATTCAACAATTCAAGAATATGTAATTCAATTATATATTAAAATAATGCTAAATATAAATATTCTTATTTAATTATTTTGTTTTTCAGTGTAATACATTTTTTTAGTCTCCCGTGCCTCTAATTTAGCCTTATATACTTTTATTTTCCAATCTTTTTCCATCAACAAATCTTTTAATTTCTATTCTTCAATGGAAATTTGAAGTGCTTTTAATTTCTTTGAATCCTTATGCTCATCTTCAATTTGCTTAATTCTTTTATTAATTAAAATTTCTTCAATTCTGTACTTGCAACTTGTCTTTCTTGAAGAATTTTGTTGTTTGTAAGCAGGTGTACCTGAATAAATAAAATATACATTTTAGTTGTATTTTATTAAAAACCTGCGAGTATACAAAAACTTACATGTTTGGTTAGTTTTTAAATTATTATTGCCAGCAGAGTTGACTGAACAAAATGACTTAAATAAGAAACAAACAAATTTTGAAATATAATAGCATTACCCTCAAGAAGTTGCGGGTTATCAACTTGAGCTATATCCATTTCAGCTTCAACTTGGCTATTCTCATTTGGTTCAGTTAATAGTGTATTTAATGCATACTATAAAAGTAAATAAGTAAAATTATCTACATTTTAGAAGACGATTCGATATACCCAGAAAACAATTTCCTAGTGAAAAGGAAATTGAACTAGAAATAGTGCTAAAGAACAATGGTCCATATTTTAAGCAGAATGTCCTTATAATAAGGAAATGTTCCTAATTTTAGGGGAAATTTTAATTTAACGCTTTTTCAATTTTATTTTACTTAATATTAGGAAACATTTTTCTGAATGCATGTCAGTGTTAATAATTGCAATTACCTCTGCATCCCCATCAAATGAGGCAGAGTCCTCAATTGCGTCCAATGGATCCATTTGGACTACTTGATAATTGAACTCACTGGGCTTACGTGGCGCTTCTCCGCCACCAGTTAGTGTTGTGCCCCTATTGTATTCAGTTATTCTAGCATGCCCCTTCATTCGGATCCAGGTTTCACGCATTCTTTTTTCCGTTATATCTGCATAGCCCAGTGCCTTCATATTATTTCCAATTTTTTTCCAGGCTTCCTGTGTCTCCATTGTTGCCTTCGTGTTATTTTCTTTTGAGGATATTATTTTTTACGCAAGTTCTTCAACGAATGTGCGAAAAGATTCCTTCATTTCGTTAGTCCAATTAGTTGAACGCGCGCCACGCTTTAAAAACTTGATAATTAACGAAATAAATTTTAGAAATGTTACTTACTTACCTTCTTTGGAAAAAATTTATTCTCCATTTGGATTAAACAGATAAGGATTCAAATATTATATATTTTTTAATTGTTGTTTTTTTGCTAAGTTTTATTGAAATTGAGTTATTTCTAAAAACGTACTGATACTGGAGTCGAATTTATAAAGTATAAAACTAAATTTCTTAATTGGTATCAACACATTAAAGTGTCGACTCTTTTGTTTATTTCGACATTATAAAATTTCGACATTTCAAATTTAAATTTTTGGTAAAAATTTGGAAGTTTTAGTAAAATTTTAGTGTTTAAAAAAATTTCAATTTTTAGTAGCAATATGAATTTTTAGTAAAGATTTGAAATTTTAGTATAAATTAGAATTACTAGTAAAAAATTGTAATTTTAAGTAAAAATTGTAAAAAATTGCATGTTTCGTCTGGTTGTTTTGTGCTTGAACAAAATTCGCATTTAGTTCACTGCACAAAATGATCTTATGGGCTTTGCTATGCAGAAGTTCTGCAGAAGACCGCTGATGAGGAAGCTTGGCAGCTTCCGAAACAGCTGTACGGTCAGCCAACAACTTTTTGTTTTTGTCAATTGTTGTTTGTTTCACTCCCCAGTACATAGCACTTTTTTTTCCAGATTAACCAACACTCAGGGGATGCCCCCTATTTATGCAAAGCACAGTAGGAAAGGATTAGGGTTAGAGGAAGGGAAGAAAGATGAGGTAGTGTCGGTGAATATTTGTTTTGAATTTGCCAATATCAAAAATGTCGGGAAAAACAGACGCAGGAAGATTGTTCCACAAACGAAGCGTGCGACTGAAGAACGAATTCTCTCTATAATGCGTGGTTCTGTTGAGAGCCGAGTGAACTACGAAGGAGTGGGCTTGATTCGATGCCCGAGTAGAATGAGAGAACACACGACCTGGTGGAATCAGGCCATGTGTCTCCCTCGAACATTTACCATTGTAATACCTATAAAACAGGCTTACAGGCTCGGTGCTCAAGAGAGCCAATAGAGGATGAAATATTTTCATCCCCTATTAAATATATTGCACGTTGTTGGATTCGGTCCAGGAACTCCAAAGAAGATTTAGACGCCCCTGCCCTTATGTGCGAGTTGTATTCCATCTTAGGCCCATAATAGGTAGTGTAGACAGTGCGTTAGTCAGCAGGAGTGAAGTATGTCTTACACCGTTTCAGAAAACCGAGGCACTTGGCCGCTTCTTTCGACACATCAAATATGTGGTCATTCTAACGGAGATCACATTGAATTGATATGCCCAGAACGTCAAGAGAAGCTGACTGCGCAATATCCACAGCACCCATATTGAGGGTAGGGAGGGGTGAATTCATTCTGTTGTGAGATAACAGACAACATTGGGTCTTGCTTGCATTAAAATCAACTCTATTTGCAAGACCCCACTCGGAGATTGATTTAAGGTCATTGTTAAGTGTGTCATTCATAGTGCGTCTTTTACTCTCAATCTCCAAAGAGTTTGGGCGCTTGTAGAACGAATATGAATGACAAATGTTACTGTCATCTGCAAAGGAGTGAATTGGGTTCTGGGTCAATGACAGAAGGTCATTGATAAATACCAGAAATAGGGACGGGGATAGGACGGAAACCTGCGGAACTCCAGAATTGATGGAATGTTGTTCGGAGAACACACCATCCATCGCAACTCGTATTGAACGACCCTGAAGAAAACTCGATATCCATCGAGTAAAAGATTCACCGACACCATATGCCATTAATTTTGAGACGAGGGCTTTATGCCACACTCGATCAAAAGCCTTGGAAATATCCAGAGCAACAACTTTACTTGTCCCGAAAAGGTGAACACAATTATTCCACATTTCGGAGAAGACCGCCATCAAGTCACCGGTGGATCTGGTCCTACGGATACCATATTGTCGGTCACTAAGTAATTCGTTTCGCTCTAGATAGTTCACAAAGTGGAAGTTTAGTACGCTTTCCATTACCTTGGAGAGCGCAGAGCATATTGCAATGGGTCGGTAATTGGCAGGGTTTGTAGCCTCGCCATTTTTCGGAACTGGCTGGACATTGGCAACCTTCCAACAAGATGGAAAAACTCCTGTTGTGTAGGAGATGTTGAAAAGGTTACGCTTCGGACAAGCCAGCGTTGACGCGCACTTCTTCAACACATGGGCAGATATGCCATCTGGCCCAGAGGCTTTGTTAATGTTGAGGTTTGCTAAAACCTTTTTAACTGCCCGAGTTCGAAAATGAATCTCCGGCATTGCAGAAGAAACAAAATCGACATCGGGCAGTGGTTGATTGGTATCTCGGATCGTTGAATTATTTGCAAATAATTCTGCCAAGAGATTAGCTTTATCAACCGGGTCAGTGAAGGTCTGGCCATTCATAATAAGAGTTGGAGTAGACGATGTCGTCTGATTCTTCACCCTTTTTACGAATGACCAGAAATTTTTACTACCTCTATGGTAGAGCAGGACCTTTTTACGCGCGTTTTGTTCGTGAAGAAACTTTTCGCGCGAGATCACGGCATTACATCGATTCCTAGCCTGTATGCGAAGTCTTTCTGTGGCAGCATTCTTGTTAGAACGCCAATTTTGAAAGACTTCCTCTTTCGACCTGACTGCAATCCTGCAAGACCACAAATTAAACCATGAGTGGTCCTTGGGTTTAATGCTAATTTTTTTAGAAGGTATGAATATAATATTTTGTACCATTAAAGCCGCGGCATTTATGTCTCTGTCAGCGAAACACAATTTCCAAATAAAGTTGCGATAAAGATCATTTAACGCAACCTAATTTGCTTTTTCGTAAAGCCATACAGTCCTCTTCGGGGCTTTAATCAAAGAGGCGTGTAAACTAGAATACGAAAACTCAGCGGAAACAGTACAGTGGTCGGAGTTACCAAGAGGTGCAAGAACTTTTACATCATATTTTTCATGATGTGAAGTCAGAAAAAGGTCTAGGACTTTTGGCTTTGCCCACCGACGCTGGGGAGGTACCTTCACCAATTGAGTGAGTTGATTGCACTCTGCAAACAGCTCAGCATAACAACTCTCCTGTGTTGGAAGACCGGAGTGGCTCAACCAAGTGGCGTTGTGCACATTAAAATCGCCGGCAAAAACAATTTCACTGCCTGGAAATTGCTCCAATATATTTGAGATCGAATCAGATAATGCATCCAGCTTATTACAGGAGGAAACCCTATCTAGATTCGGACTCCTATAAAGAAAGCACAAGTTCATGATGTGTGTTTGGATTTTGAGTTTAACCCAAATTGTATTAAATTCGCTATCCGACACACTATGTTGTTGCTGCAGTTGATACACAACGTCACTCCGAATAAAAAGAGCGAGACCCCTATGGGCAGAAAATAATGGCACTAAGTGATACCCAGGTATTTGAAAATCCAGTGGATCTGCATCCTCACTAGCCTGGGTCTCACCAAGTGCCATTATTTGTAGCCTATTGGCGGACACATACGCATATATAGAGAAGAAATTTGTTCTCAGCCCACGAATGTTGCAAACATTTATGCGAAATTTTTGCGACATTTTTCCTACTGGGCAACTTCAAAACAGACATACATACTACCAACGCGCAGCAGTTGATACAAACAAATGAGAGCGTAAGTCAAGCTGTGGTGAGTGTTAGGCCTTCACCACAGCATAGATCACGCACTCAGTGCAGCCTCAACTTTGAGCGCTAGTAGCGTGGAGTAGGATGAGGGAGGGAAGAGATACGAAACAAACCTGTGCAAGTGCAGCAAATTTTGCAAAAAAAAAACGTTGAGTGCAGCAATTCAGCAGGCAGCGCGAAACCGGTTCTATTGTGTTATTGTTGTTTGTTATTTTATTGTTCTATTTAATTCGTTTGTGTTTCTTTAAGTGTAATTTTGTTTTAATTTGCTTAATTTAATTTGTGTTTTATATTAGTTTTGTTTTTATTGTTATTTTATGTTGGGCGGGCACACTAAACACAATTTTACGCGACAATTAGACTTAACAGTGAAGGACAGAACACATTTAAAAGACATGAAGACGAAACGTCCGTCCCTCATGGCAGCATTGACACAACTCTGGCAAGACCTTGAGCCCGCAAAAACAATATTTTTGCAATAACTCAATTTTAGGACCCAAAACAAACAACAATTTAAAAATTGTAATTTTTATAATAAATGGTAATTTTTATTAAATAGTAAAAAAAATGGTTATTTTTATAAAAAATTGTAATTTTTATAAAAAATCATAATTTTTATAAAAAAAATTATGAAAAAATTTAATTTGTAGAAAACAAATTGAAATTTTATTAAGAATTTTAATTTAGTAAAATTAATATAATATACATTTTAATTTAATTAATTATTAATTTGTCATTTAGTAAGATTTTAATTTACTAAAACGTTAAATATTTAGCAAACGGTATCACCAAGCGATTTACATAGTCTGCCGACCACATAGCTACTCGACAATATCTTCCTACTTTTCGCTGTCACCGCTAATAGCCAGAATTAATCTACACAAGCACAAGTTTTAATAAATATGGACAATTGTAAATAGTTAAAACGTTTGCGTATCTGCGTATATGAACCTTGTGATAGCGCACAAACACATCCTGCTTGTTCACATACTTCAGCAGCAGCACTTCACGCAGACGTCCGTCGATCTGCTCGCTCGTCAGCCGCTTACTCAGCGACGTGCGACGCAGCAATATGTCGCAGTAGGCGAGCAGTTCGGGTTATTTGAATTTCTGGCGCCGTACACTTAATGCCGCAATTTCGAAGCCAATAGGAAATTCAAGCTAATACAAAACCCAACGTTAAATATGCAAGAAAACATTACAAAACTATACTTACCTTGACCATTCACCACGGTCAAAGCATGAATCGTACTAGAATGCGTTTTTCACTAAGGCACTGAACTTCTTTGCGAGCTCCAGCAGAGCTTCTCAGAGTATTGTGTTCTCACACACGCCAATCACCAGAACCCTAGCATATGCGTCCCCGTGTACTCTTGTAGCTTGTCCTATATGTCTTTGAAATTGTACTCGTTCCACGAGTCAAACATAAGCTGCCCACTATGATGCAGAGCAGTTTTTCTATCGGTTGAAGGAACTTTTGCCACTGCTCCTTACTGCTCCTTACTGCTGCGGCTGCAGCAGTGGCGGATGTTGAGGTGGACTAAGCAAAGACTGCTTCATGCCTTGCAAAAATAACATTTATTATATTAATAAAACATTAAAATTAAATAAATTACTTACAATTTCAATAAGTAAGAGATCCATCGCATCAAAAATTTTGTTTTTTTTAAAGAAAAGTTCTGACACAAAAGTCTACGGCAAAGGTTGTTCCGTTTTAAACTAAACGAACAACAAACGTAACGAACAAAACAAGGCAATGATAGGCAGCCATTATTAAAAAATTGCACACTGGAACGGTTCTATTTCGACAAATTTGGCAGCACTTTTGCTCAACTAGTCTTTCTGCCATTTTCATGACATTTCGACAAATATTATTTGAAAGTAGCTCTAGTGTTCAAATGAGTGCTAAAATACAATTTACACAATTCCGTTTTCATTATTAGCTGGAAAAGTTCTCAAAATTCTGCAATTAAAAAATGTATATATGTTCAAGTTGCGGCGACTAAACGGCCTACAAGCAGTTTGAAGTCGATCATTTTAGGTCCAAAGATTAAGCTAATTAAAGTACTTACTTCATCCATAGACCACACGTCAACCATTAAAGGCAGGGTATATGAAAACAAAAAATTTATTGCATTTTTACGCCCTACTTTGTCACGGTGTTAGCCAGAAACATGTCAATTTATCTGTTAAAGGAGTGTCCTCTTAAATTATAGTTGTCTTTATGCTTTAAGAGGGCGTTACTTTGTATTTCGATTATTAGAGATTCACAAGTGTCCGATATGCGTATTATAAAATCTTACTACACCTTTTTATTTGGAAGAACGTGGTCATTTTATTGTTTGTTTAGGAACTGGGGTCAGATTCTGGATCAGCGTTATCGTGAAGTGAAAAGTTTTTGTCATCAATCCACATTTGTGATTCTCAGTGTGCTGTGAAGTGATAAATATTGTCAAAAGTTTACAAAAATGAAAACAAAGTTAACGCCGACAAAATGTTGTGATAAAATTATGTGAAAAGTTTTTTAAATATTCGTCGCATAAATTATAATTGACATCCAAAATGATTTTATTTTGCTAGTACATATTCCTATCTACAGTTTTATTAATGTTTTTGATTAGGAAGATTTAAATAACGATAGAAAATGCATTTTTTTAAAAAAGTTTTCACACGATGAACCAGAATCGCATTTCGACCTGAGTGAAGTGAAAAAATATGGAAATGTTCAATGAAATGGTAAGTGATACGTATCATTATCACTTCACGATAACGCAGATCCAGAATCTGCCCACTGGTTGGTAAACTGCAGTTCATTCCGAATTTGTAAATTGAAATAATATGAATTGGTTTAAGTATCGTTGAAGAGCTATTACAAGAAAATTTGCAGAAGTTTCTTAAGCAGCTAATTCCAGTTAGTTAAGCACGAACTGCACTTCACTTGCCATTTGAACTGCACTTTTCCGACCGGAACTAAATTTTAACAGACCACGTGCTTTAATACAAAATGAGCAAGGTTTTACTTTATAATGAGCGTCGCTACCGTCCTAATCACCTTAAAATAAAACAAAAACACTAAATCGCCCGGCAAATTCGACAATTTCTTTCTATCAAATATTTAAATAATTTTGGTTGTGTCAAATATGCTAATGTTGCCAACTATTTTATTCAGAGAAAACTAGGCAGCATTCGATTGAACTGGATAGAACCAGCTTGTGATCTGGTTCTAATTGTTTGTTGATGTTTTGTATAGAAAATATAGCTATGGCTCTAGAGCACACGCCACGGGAACACAGCTAATATGTCGCAATGCTGTGCATATAAGTCATTCATTCTGATAATGGAACATATACAATAAAGGGCGGCGTTAACTTTGTTGTTATGAGGTGCCAAAAAGTGGCAAATTATTAAATGTATTATGTTCCATATATGTGGCAAGTATAGAATGAAGAACTTAACCAACCACGGCTCGACAATTGCCACAAACTATTGTGTCATGTGTGTACCTTTTAAGTTACCTCTGGCACCAGTGTTGCAAACTAATAATATGTATTTTATTTTTTAAAACTTTTCGCTTTTTTTAATTTGTATGCCCAATTTTGACGTTTACGATTTTTTTCAATAAAACAGAATTTAAATCTTTGAGATTTGCTAACTTATAATGTAAAGCACAAGAATGGTTTACAACTGGGAAACAAATGCTCAAAAATGGGTCTGTTTTTACCCCAAAAAGGAGTCCTTTTTGCATCATATCTCTGGTCCTGTTAAAGGAATTTTGAAAATTGATATGTACATATAATTTGTGTTCTGTTATGCATGTTTTGAATAAAATAAAAATAAGTATGACATTATAGTCAACACTTACCAACCAATAGAATCCTCAAAAACGTGGTTTTTCGTTTATCTCAAATATCCTTGAAACTGTAAGTGTAGGGAAAAAACTGAAAACGCCATTGTCCAAATCCATGAGAATATGTAACTTTCTTTACAGGTGGTAAAATGGGTGCACATTGTGTAATGGAACATATACAATAAAGCGCGCAGTTAACTTTGTTGCTATTAGGTGGCAAAAAGTGTAAAATTATTAAATGTATTATGTTCGACATTTGCCACAAACTATTGTGGCAAATGTGTACCTTTTAAGTTACCTCTGACACCAGTGTTGCAAACTAATAATATGTAGTCCTAAAAAGGTGACTAATAACATGTATGGAACATACGCAATAATATGTCGCAATGCTGTGATATATAAGTCATACATTCTGATAATGGAACATAAATTTAGTTCCAAAGGGGTTAAGAACATGTGTGGGACAATGCAATAATGTGTCACAATGTTGTGATATATGAGTCATACATTCCGATAATGGAACATATACGATAATGGGCGGAGCTATCTTTTGTTCTTATGAAGTGGTAAAATAGTGGCAAATTAAAAAATGTATTATGTTCCATATATGTGGCAAGTATAGAATGAAGAACCTAATAGGAACATTTATATATATAGAATGTAACTAATTAACTTTAAAATTTAATAAATGTATATTATTATACACGACATATTCATAACATCCACTGCATATGCTTATAAAAAGTTGTGTCGCAAAAATATACATCCCCAAAAGCATAATTTAAAAAATAAAGAAAATCACAATTTTAATAAATTTTACCAAATTGCATTTTTTTGTGTGCGCGTAAAAATTAGAGGGGGTAGAAAATGAGCTTTAACCCGAAAACTTGAACCGTTTGTTAAATTAGAATTGTAGTTTGGTTGTAATTAAAATGTCCGTTGCTTAAGCGTGAGGCCAAATGTCGCAACGGTCCATTTATAATTACCCATGATGTCCTACCAGAGAATGTCCAACGTTGAAGTTCCATTTTTATTAACCGAAATAATTCAAACAAGTCTTTTCTTCCAAGACATACTTTTATTTAATTGAAAGTTCTATTTTAATATTAACATTATTGTTTAACTTATAAAAGAAACACGTCTGCACTCTAAGGCAGTTAAAATCCTATCCAACTTAAAATATATTCTTAACCTCTACTCATCACCTCGGTCGCACCAATATTTAAAAACACCAGATCTGAGTGTCATCATATTGTGAAATAATCAATTCGTATTGGGGTGATCGTGAGAAAAACTTCTATGTTCTTTAGTTCCCTGTACGCCGCATCCAGGTGCTACCTGATGAGGCTTAAATTACAACCAATACATTTGTTGTTGTCATCATATGTGTATAAAAGTAAGTGTATCAAATAAGTGTATGAGTAAAATACGAATGCATGCATAACAGTAAGCATTTTTTGTGTTACATTATTATGATTAATATGATATACAACAGTTTGTCGAAATCTCTGTTCGTAAAGATTTCTATTATTATGCCATGCATATTTTTTATTGCAGGACAAACATTCACGTTAATGGCACTACGTAGGATCTTTATTATTTTTATTTTTAATCTACACATAAATTACAGTTCGAGTTAAAATTACAGTTGAAGTTCCAAATAGGTGAACCGAAACTTAAATGGATCAAAATTTGTGGCAACTAAGCCTCGCCCCGGGGCTTTTTGACTGGCAATTGGGTGGCAAATAATATATTTCGCATGATTTAGAACAAACACTTTAATGGCAACTGTGTGGCTACCACTTAAATAAAGTATATTACATTATATTTAATAATATTTAAATCATACTTGTAGGGGTAAAATTAAAAACTTGTGACTGATTTCAGAATATCAGTTTCCATGGCCTTTTGCAATGCGTCCACCAGCTGCACTGCCACTTCCAAAACCACTTATGGTTTTTTCGTGTGACCTACAGCCGACAATAGAATAGTAGATGAATATAAATAGAAAAAAATATATAAACTTTCATTTTATAATAGTTCTCAATATATTTATTGCTCACCTAATTAATATAAGCCAAAGGCGAACGAGAAAAACCATGTGGATTTATACAACATCAAATTCTTAAACTGCATTAGCTCACGCATATTTGCTGACAATGCCTGCACATGAATGTAGTTGTCTAATGAATTAAAAACAAAGTTAAATAAATCCATCTTGCGACATTGCGCTGCTGCTGAACATTTTATCAATACTTACAAAAACGAGAGTCCACTGATGAAGTGTTTATTTCGGATTTTGTAGCGCATCTAGAAAGCCCAAAGGGTGCAGCCGACCTCTTCGTGATGAGTGAACAACTGTAATATGTTATGCGCTCAAATAAAAATAATATAATTTCATTAAATAATTCAGTATTAAATAATATTTAAAACGTACCTGCAGGTACATGTTAGAATGAAGAAATATCTGCCATCTATCAATTATGCACCACCAAAGTACAGTTCTGAAAATACAAATATTACCAACCTTAATAAAAACCATGTAATAAAATCAATTATCAATTTTAATTACTTTCGAAAATTGAAATCTCAAGAAAATATTGACATTTAAATCAGTGGCAAGCTAACACATTTTGTTAAACAAAGCAAGTGAAAACTCAGCTACACTGATCGGCAATGGTTGCAATGCAGCCGTTGCATTTTCCAGCTACAAAGCTATAAACTTTTCCACATTTTGCACATCTTCCAGCTTTTATTATTTCATTAAGTGATGTCCACGCGACTATATATACATCTCCTGATATATTAGCTGCGTGTTCAGCTTTAAGTTGGTTTTTTTGAGCAGCGTTTATTAGTTATTGATGTTTCTTTTTTGTGTTTGTGCCAACTATAACCGTTCCTCCAACTGTGCCAACACTTCATCCAACTACAGCAAGGTATTCACGAAACGGAGCAGTTTCCGATGTACATTAGGAGTATTGTAGAATTGTATCATATTTCGTGAACACACTTATTTCATATTTGTGTAGTATGGTAGTTTTCAGTTTGATGTACCAAACACAGATGTTTTTGTTTCATTGAAATTTTAGATTTATTGTTTATTGGCGATATACAATATATAAGTATGCCTTTTTTTACTTTTAATTCAATATCTCATATCAATACATTATAATTAAAACAAAGTAAACAAATTAGATTAGTGATGTCGATATATATATATATATATATATATATATACAAATATGAAATAAGTGTGTTCACGAAATATGATACAATTCTACAATACTGCTAATGTACATCGGCAACTGCTCCGTTTCGTGAATACCTTTATTGTATATGGCCAATAAGCAATAAATTTAAAATTTTTAATTAAACAAAAACATCTGTTATCATAGTCAATTGAAAATACTTTTGAAGTGACTACGTTTCAATTTAAAAACTACGCCATAGTTAAAAAGAAGCATGGCAGTTTAGAAAATATTGAAATAAAAAAATATATAAATTATTTTACACTTTCGAATATTGTAGCACATAATCAACATTGGTAAGTTACAAATACAAAAGATGTGTAACAAATAATGATAATATATTTTAAGGGCATTTGTTTCACACGTTTCTTGGAAAAGCAAGAAAAAAGGGCCAAATATGAACTATTTGAGCCTACCTCGGACACTGACTGGCTGCGACAACAGCAGCTTTATTGAGCGCATTGTGCAGTAAGTTTTGTTTTCAAATAAATTAAAACAATAAATTAAAACCATGTGATTTGCAGTTACTTTCAGTCGCACAAGGATCAAGTCCTTTTGACAAATTCGAACAGATGAAGCGATGATGGAGCTGTGCAATGGTATCGAACGCGACAATTTAAACAAGCTGCAATCAGATGGAGTTGAGGTCTTTTTAAATAGCAAACGCTCGCTCACAAGTTATATGATGTGACTTTCTTAGGAGGCTACATCAAACTCATTTCACTGCAACAACCGAAAAATGTCACGCACGAGACCATTATCACTACACACTCGTCGTCCTCTGAAAGGCGGGTAGGTTTATCATCTCCAGAAATTATCATAATTTATAAAAATGTATTTCAAAATAATAAAAAGACAACAAAACATTTCAATAATTTGACTTTTATTAAATACAAAAAAAAACTGATATGTAAAACGAAGTATAAATATTCAATAACTATGTTGATGTGGAAGTAACTACGTCGAAATGAAATTTTCAAACGTAGTTAGAATTGACTACGGGTTTACTACGTCACGTTGTCGGAGGATTTTCATTCACGTCGTAGTCGAAAACATAGTTATCAATAACTACGTTTTGCTCTCTGTGTACCATACTTCACAAATATGAAATAAGTGTGTTCACGAAATATGATGCAATTCTACAATACTGCTAATGTACATCGGAAACTGCTCCGTTTCGTGAATACCTTTAATGTAAATCGGGCATAAATCGGGCATTATCTCTGTGAAATGCAACCATGTATTGTCAAATCAACAGTTTTCTTTTTCGACTTCTTTCGCTGAGAGCACAGTCTCTTGCTTTTTTCTTCATTTGAAATTGTCAAAAAAAAGTTCGTAAAATAAAATGTTTACGACGCGTTTGTTGACTTGTAAGTTTGTATTACATTTTCATTTATATGCGTTACAGTAATTTTATTTGTTTAGCATAGAAATCTAATGAAATTGTAGGAAATGTTGGCAGGCGACGGATGCAAGAGAATGCGTCGAAGGAGTTGATAAGTGTGCTGTAGTTGGATGAAGTGTTGGCACAGTTGGAGGAATGGCTATAGTTGGCACAAACACAAAAAAGAAACATCAACAACTAATAAATGATGCTCAAAAAAACCATCTTAAGGCTGAACACGCAGCTCATATATTAGGAGATGTATATATAGTCGCGTGGACATCACTTAATGAAATAATAAAAGCTGAAAGATGTGCAAAATGTGAAAAAGTTTATAGCTTTGTAGCTGGAAAATGCAACGGCTGCATTGCAACCATTGCCGGTCAGTGTAGCTGAGTTTTCACTTGCTTTCTTTAAGAAAATGTGTTAGCTTGCCACTGATTTAAATGTCAATATTTTCTTGAGATTTCAATTTTCGAAAGTAATTAAAATTGATTTTATTACATGGTGTTTATTAAGGTTGGTAATATTTGTATTTTCAGAACTGTACTTCATTCTAACATGTACCTGCAGGTACGTTTTAAATATATTTTAATACTGAATTATTTAATAAAATTATATTATTATATTATTATATTATTTGTATTTGGGCGACCCAATTAACAATGCCAACCAGTAACTCGCCATAAACTAGCCAGTTTTATTACACACAGAAAAAAAAGTGTTTAAACATAACTAAAATGTTAATCAATCCAATTAATTTTTAATTGAAACTCAGCCGATGTAACTTTTAGTAGCATTGAATATGAAACGTAGTATAATTTTCGATATACTTTTTCCCTGGCTATATATATATATATATATATATATATATATATATATATCTTTTTTTTTGTATTTACCATTTTCTGAAGAAATAATTCTCTCACCAGTTGAGTGTGGCAAAACAAATTCGGAACTTAGTATTATTTTTAGATTCGGATATCAAATATTGCCATTAGAATCTGTCACTTAAATTATGTAAATCCAAAAATCATTAAAGACAAATGTTTGAGTTGGTTCTTCCTATATCGGAACCAAACAGTTTGGCTAGATGCAAATAGAGGCTTTCCTTCCGGAAACTGCATAAGTTGGTTCCAGGTTCTCAATTTCAAATAAAAAAATTATTGTTAAAATTAACTTTCCCATTTAGAACAACATACGACATGTTATCTTTGCGACTATCGTTTTTCAGGGAACTTAAAGGTTTTTACAAATGTTATCTGTTAAGCATCGTATAGATATATCAGAAAGGTTACCTTTATAAAGTAAACAAATCGGGATAATACCCACATAGTGGCATCTCTTAACTTCATACTTCAAAGTTGTCATTAGTTTTTTTTTGCTGCGTCATACAGTTTGCTGTTAGCGTTTTGTGCCCCGTGTACAAAATCGGGTCTATGGAATTGAAAATGTCCGTGGACATTTACTTACTGAAGGCGTCATTCTACCGTGTGAGGAGGTTTCCCAGGACGTGACTGTAGCAGTGACAAACGAAAGGTACCTTTCTGATTTATCTATACATGCCTTAATAGATAACTTTTGTAAGAACCTTTAAGTCACCTGAAAAACGATAGTCGCAAAGATAACATTTCGTATTTTGTTCTAGTTGGGCATTTATAATAATTTGTTGTCATATTTTACTTTTAAGTTATTTTTTCGCGGGCTAAAAGTCAAAATAGAGGCGGACAATCGTAAGACAGCATTCGGATATCGTTAACTTTTTCAAGTTAGCATATAGTTAGGTTTTGGGCATCGTTTGTCTGGTTGGGTTGTCCCTAATTTTTTTCAAAAATGTATCATATATATTTTAAATAAAATTGGTTTAACAATTAATTTTAGTATATATGACAGACTCGTCAACATATGTCTTTAAATGACAAATATTGTCACTTTAAATTCATCAAAGATTTTAAAAACAAAATTTTATAAATATTTGGATTTCTTTAAAATTTAGTATTACAACTTGTAGTACCGTGTGGATGCCGCTTACTGGAGTTGAGAAGTATCTACTCCGATCGGAGTAAAACGAGAACTCACTTTTTATTTCTACTCCCAAAATTTCAAATCTACTCCATTCAAGTTAACGAAGTGTTATCCCTGCGTATGTGCGAACTTGAAATCTTAAACATTGTGAACTTAAAGTGAAAATATTATAATTCCAAATGATGGTTTTAAATGTAACTAATCACTGGTTGAGATATCAAATAGCAATACGAGCTAGATGTTTAATGACAAAGGTATTTAATATATTTTATACAATTTTGGGAAATGAAATGTATCTTACGGTTAAGTACAAATTATAAAAGCGTCTGGTATCGTCCGTTATTGCGTACATCGAACTGACAAACCCTTCTTCATACGTGTAATCTCTTTTAACAGTGGTCAAACACATAACAAGATTCTATGGGGTAATTCTGTAACTAGTTTGCGAGGGAGAACTTTACTTTATAGTGCAAAAAAATAGAAATTGTCACACTGCAAAAACCAGACCTTAAAAATAAAAAAGTGATCTCAAGGTCACGTGGTACACTTTAAATATAAAAAAAAAATGTTTTTTATTGAACTCAAATTCCAGGAAAAGGGGAGTGTCAAAATAAAAAATAAAAAAAACTGAAAATTCTTAAAATATACAGTAGCATGGTCATGGAAATTTTTATGGCTTGCAAATGTTGGGTTCACTGAGAACAAAAAAGATGTTTTCTTAAAAAAGTTCAATATGAGTCCTGTACACTTAGCTAATCAATGTGATAAAAGTCGTCTTCTTGCACACTAACTTAATTAGTATGATGAAAAGCGCCGCAGGGAAATTTTTTTTTTGAAAAAATCGCGAGATTTTTTCGAAAAAAAAAAAATATTTGGCTAAAGTTCACTTTACCGGCCGAAGTGAAATTAAAAAAAAAAAAAATTGTCACGCGCTGTATTTTTGCAAAAAAAAAAATACCAAAATTAAAAAATCGCGCCGCTCGGACCCGTGGTGACCTTGAAAAATACAGGGGGTAGCAATTTTTTTTTTTTTTTTTCGCTTCGGCCGGTAAAGTGAACTTCTCCCAAATATTTTAGTATTTATTATTTTAGTATGTATTTTGTTTTTCTCGTTCTAGAATTTTTTTTTTGGCATATAAATTTCCATGGCATTATTTATCTGAATGTAAAGGATTTTCAATATTTTATTATTTTATTTTTGCCACTCCCCTTTTCCAGGTATTTAAGTTTGAAAAAAAATGGATTAAATTGTTACGAAGTGGGTGGGGCAAAAAAAAGGCCGAAGTGAAATTAAAAAAAAAATGGTCACGCGCTTTATTTTCGCAAAAAAAAACAAAATTAAAAATAGGCGCCGCTCGGACCCGTGGTGACCTTGAAAAATCAAAAACTGGTGCACCCATTAAAAGTACATATAAGTAATCAAATGATTCCAAATCTGAAATTATTTTTAAGATCCGTCAATCCTAGCCCTAGCCCCTACACCAATTTATGTTATTTCAATAATATGTATATGTTTTATGAGCCACTTGTGTATAATAATTGAAGTACAGCTGTGTGAATTATGTCATTACAATGCCGTCTTATTTTTTCATATTCTTAACTTATTTTAAAAAAATGTGTTATCTTTTGTAAATGAGTCTTGAATTTAGGTGTGAAAAATAATAGCAGCGATACCAAATTTGTTAAAAAATCCATTATCTTCTTCAAAGTTTTTAAATTTAAAATTTGTATTTATATTAGTTAGGCTAATTTGAAATGTATTGTTGAATATTTGAAATATTTTATGTTGCTTTGATTAAATATGGAATATATTTTAGTAAATCTCGCAAATACCTTAAAATTTTTTAATAGAGCTTTCAAAATTATATAGGATATTGTTAATTACATAGCTAAAATGTTAACTAAAGCTTAGCATTTGACAAAAAATAGGAAACACGTGTCTCAACGTAAAAAAAGTATCAAAAAATCACTTGTTTCAATATTACATATGATTTAAGTAATCTTTTCTTTGAAATGTACCAAAGTGAAAAAAAATGTTGATATGCAATTTGAAAGATTAACATTTAGAGAACCACTCATAGAAGAAGTTTTTCCTGTTAGAAGCCATTAAGAACTATAATACACATCGGCAAATATTGATACATCTCGAGTTTGCACGTGTCTATCGTAAGAGTAACTTGATGTAACCACTATCGTAACTTAATATGATCCAATGGTTCAAAATTGCCACGACTGATTCCTGGAATATCAGAATTACAAATTTTAATGTATTGGACAATAGTAAATGTCGCAATTTTTAGACTAATAGTTCAGAGGGTTAGTCACGATTTTTAAATACTTTTAATTAGTAGTTTCAATATTTGCCGAGGTCTATAATTGTCCTTCAGGGTTACTTTCATAAAAAACTTATTTTATGAGTTGTTTTCTAAAATCATATCTTTCGAGTTGCATATCCATATTTTTTTTCACTTTGGTACATTTCACAGAAATTATATGTAACATTGAAACAAGTGATTTTTTGATACTTTTTTTACGTTTAGGCATGTGTTTCGTATTTGTTGTCAAATTATTTGCTTCAGTTAACATTTTTTCTAAGAAATAAACAATATTCTGTTTAATTTTGAAAGCTCTATTAAAAAATTTTAAGGATTTTCAAGGATTTTTCGCTATTTACTAAAACAAGGTTTTGTAGGTTCCATAATTAATCAAAGCAACACAAAATATTTCAAATATTTAACAATACTATACAAATTAGCCAAACTTATATAAATACAAGTTTTAAATTTAAAACCTTTGAAGAAAATAATGGTTTTTGTAACAAATTTGGAATCGCTGCTATTATTTTTCACACCTAAATTCAAGACCCATTTACTAAAGGTACCATATTTTTTGAAATAGGTTAAGAATATGGAAAAATAAGACGGCATAATAGTAATGACATAATTCCAATAAATGTAAATTATAAAAATAATTGATTGTTCATATTATGCAACACTTCTAAAAATATAAATTTATAATTTATAGGAGAGCGCTGCTATTATTTTTCACACAGCTGTATATAAGAATGTATAACATATAAGAATGTATAACGCGCGATTTTTTTGAAAAATTTTTCGCCAGCGGCGCTTTTCAAGTAATCATCTACAAACATCCCAGCAAAAAATTAACAAAACTATTATTACTATCTTTAATTACAATTTACATCACCAACTTTTATTTCTACCAATCAGCATCAAGCTTAAATTAATCTAAAGAGTTGCCTAATTCGCCTCATTGCATTTTCAGTTGCAAAAAAATTACATACAAAAATAATAAAAAATGTGAAATATACAAAAACATTTAAAAAAAAAATAAGAAATATGAAAAAAAATAAAAAAAGGATTTAATTTTTTTAATAAGGAACGAAAAAAGAGTAAAAGCTTAAAAATCTTAAGGTTATACATGCATATATACTTCTATTATGACATACAAGTGGCTCATTGATATAACATTAAATGGTGTAGGGGCCGCTAGGAGTGACGGATCTTAATCGTGAGGAAATTACCTTTCATTTGAGTACCCATAGGTACTTTTAAGTGGGTGCACTAGTTTTTGATTTTTCAAGGTCACCACGGGTCCGCGCGGCGCTTATTTTTAATTTTGGTATTATTGTTTTGCAAAAATACAGGGGGTGTCATTTTTTTTTTCGCTTCGGCCGGTAAAGTGAACTTCTCGCAACAAAAAAATTGTAACACGATGCAAAAACCTGACCTTAAAAATAGAAAAGTGAGGTCACGTCGTAACCCCCTACAAATCAAAAACCTGTTTTATTTTAAAACTCAAATTCCAGGAAAGCGGGAGTGGAAAAAGAAAAAAATAACATTCAAAATCTTACGGTATACAGTAGCATGACCATGGGAACTTTTATCACCTGAACATTTTTGGAGAAAGAAAAAAATAACATTCAAAATCTTACAGTATACAGTAGCATGACCATGGGATCTTTTATCACCTGAACATTTTGGGAACACTGAGAAAAAAAAATATTTCTCCAAAAATTTAATATGAGTATTGTACACTTAGTTATTATTTTTTAGTCAATTTTTTTTCCGTATCCTGAATATTTTTTGTTTGGCATATAAATTTCAATGGCATTTA
The DNA here is from genome assembly GCA_951804985.1 of Dryomyza anilis. Classification (NCBI taxonomy): domain Eukaryota; kingdom Metazoa; phylum Arthropoda; class Insecta; order Diptera; family Dryomyzidae; genus Dryomyza; species Dryomyza anilis. Next base: position 63,975,971 of record OX638133.1, on the reverse strand, counting down.
TATGAATGCAAAGGATTTTCAATATATTATTATTTTCTTTTTGCCACTCCCCTTTTCCATGAGTTTAAAAACACAGTTTATTTTATTTTAAGGGGTACCACTTAAGGTCACTTTTTATTTATTTTTAAGGTCTGGTTTTTGCATCGTGTGGCAATTTTTGTTTGCCCACATTCACTTCGTAACAATTCAAAAACCAATTATGACCGCGGTCGGTTTTTTAGGGCCCTATTATGATTAGCGAAGCGAATGGTTTTGGCGAAGCGAACGTCCAAAAAGCTATTACGGGTTACATTCGCCAGACTTCATTCGCCAAAAAACGGGAAAAGTCAAGCGAACGTAAAAAAAGGTTCAACACTCAACTACATTTCATTCGCTTCAAGTGTCAAATTCAAGCGAATCAACAGTTCATGTGACGAATCGGCGAACGTAGCCTAATCTATCATTTTTAAGGTGTTTCTTTTGATTTTTTATTTTTTTTGCTTCTGCGTTTTTGTTTATTGGGATTCTCCTGATTTTTAATTTTTTTTATCCTTAATTTTTTCTATCCTTTTATCTCAAATTTCGAGGTTTTTGTGACCTAACTTATAAATAGAGTTAATCGTACATTCTTCAACACATTTTATATACAATTTAATAATAATAGTTTAGCGTTACAGCTCTAAAAAACCAGGACCGAGTTTTCTAAATTTGAAATTTAATTTCCGTGTGACGAATCGGAGAACAAATCTATATCTATTGCTTTTTCGGTTTATCTTTTGAGTTTGTATTTTTTTGCTTCTGTCTTTTTGTGTATTAGGATTCACCCGACTTTTAATTTTTCTTATCCTTTATTTTTTCTATCCTTATGTCTCAAATATCGCTATTTTTGTACTCCAACTAATAAATGAGTTAAACGTATATCATTTTTATTTGTTAAACACATTTACTATTAAACACTTTTATTATTAAACGGAAGTGCCACGCCCTTTTTGGAGCGACAATTCACCGATTACACACAAACCCAGCTCGTATTTGGTAATGTGATTTTGCAAAAAATCAAAAAGATTTTCGGTGGACTGCTGCGTGTTGTAGTTATTTGTAACACCATCCATCACTTGGTTCCTTTTTCACTTCTGCCTTGGATTTTGCCGACGACTCTGCTCTCGAGCGGTAAGAGATCTTTAGCCCTTTTGGCTGCACTCTGCTCTATGGGTTCGTGTAGTTTCCAGAATAACTCATTGTAGTCCTTCTCCGCCACCAGGTCCTGTATGTAGTCATCTTCGGCGCCGACGGTATTCAACACCTTTCGCTCGTGCGTATCGCAATATAGACTATCCGAGGATTTGGCGCTGGAGGTACCTTGATTCCAATAAACAATGGCATATCTAAAATAAACAATATAAAACTAAAGAAATTTATAATTATTTATTAGGATTCACTTACAATGTTGAGACAATTTGCTAACTTCATATTTTTTCAAGAAAACATCATGTAGTAAACAGCTGTTTGGAAAGTTTAGGGTTTCTATAAACCAAAATAAAAAAAGTATTTCTACAAATAAAAAAAACTACTTTTTTAAAAAAAGTATTTAATTGTAATTAAAAATAGCACCGATATTAAAATTTAAAAACATATTTAACTATACATTTTTAATAATGTGAATTGTTCCGAAGTTTATTTTTATAATTTTTGATCTTTTATAGACAAAAAATTACCAAAAACCGAAAAAATATTATTGCTCTGAATCGAGTTACCGTTTTTTAAACCATAAATAATATAAAATATTATTATATAATATAAAAAGGGTTTTATAACAAAAAAAAATAGATATTAAGAAAAAATAGTATATGTTCTAAAAAAAAGTAAGTACTAAAAGCACGCAACATGATACTATTTTTTTCAACTCTGAAATTCGTCATTTATACGTCAATGTTGAAAGTGTTGCTCACTTTTAAAACCATAAAAATTAGTACATTCGCCAGTTCATTCGCCAAATTGCGTTCGCTTCGCCAAAGCGTTCGCTTCGCCAAGTAAATTCGCTTCGCTAATCATAATAGGGCCCTTATTTTTAGTCGGTTTTAGGTGTCCGAGCGGCAATCAATTATTTTTTTCGTCACTCCCCCCATTTAAAAGCCGTGATAATTTTTTTGTGTGAATTTCGACCGGACCTTAAGTACAGTTCAACCAAAGTATTTAACGAACTCATATTTAACAATTTGTTTTGATAAGCTGACGTTGATTTTAAAATCGTTGTTAAGCTTTGCTACACTCGCAATCATGACATCGATTATAATGAATACTCAATATACTCTGTGTCATGTTTTGATTGTTTGTTTATTTTTTAAAATATTTATTTAATATATATCAGAGCTCTCGATTACCCGTGTACCCGGGTTTTTCGAGCTACTCGGGTAGTTTGTTCGTTTGTTTGTTCGAGATATTCGAGTAGCTCGTTTGTTCGAGTAGCACGATTGCTCGTTCGTTGTTCGAGCTACCCGAGTAGCTCGTTCGTTTGATGATAGTTGATTTGATCGCTTGAAGACTAATTGTCTGTCCATTCGTTTGTTTGATGTGGGAGTTGGTCGGAAGTGGATGGAAAAATGTGGGTGGACAAAAGTGGATGGTTGGGAAAAAGTGGGCGGAAAGTGATAAAAAGACCGAACAAAATTTAATTGCAGAATTCGCTAGCAGACATCGTGGGAAAACGAAAGGTACCAAAAAGGGAGTTAATAACCTCTTTTTGTCCAAAAATTTTATTGCGGAAATGGATAGCGAACCTCATAAGAAGACTAATGGTACCCTTTGGAGTGGTCCATGACACCCAAGAGGGGGTCAAAACCCCATTTTCGAAAAATATATTTTGTGAATGTCAAAATGCTATCTATTTCTGCAAAACATTTCTTTTCGAAAATGTGGGTTTTGACCCACTTTGGGGCGACCTGGACCGAAATAAAAATTTTGGGTCATAAATGGGCACACGAGCTACTCGAATAGCTCGAACAAACGAACGAACAAACTACCCTGGTTTTGCGAACTACCCGGGTAGCTCGAACATAGCTAATACCCGGGTTTTTCGAGTATTTGAACTACCCGGGTATTACCCGGTCTTTCGAGCGTCCGGTACCCGGGCTACTCGAAAATACTCGTATGAAATCGAGAGCTCTGATATATATTGTATTTGTTACTAAAATGAATTAAAGGGTTTGATGCAAAAAAAGGATGAAGTCCATATTTTTTCGGAATTAAGTTTTAGACAAATTAGTTTTTGTGTTAGGTTTTTGATGACAAATGAAAGCATTTTATATTTCGCGTCGTTTGGTACCAAAATCATCCATATCTGAAGTATATACACTAAGCTACAACGATTTTAAAGGTAAATTACGCAATATTTCCAAATTAAAAACTTATGGAAACAGTATACCTTTTACTCAATTATACTAACAATGTTGAATTTCATAAATTTATCATTGCCAATCATTAAAAATAAAGTTTAAAATATTTTATCGTTGAAAAATAAATATTTGCCTATGATGGATATGTGATATTACCACTTTCTACAACACGCAAATATGAGAATGACATCGACTGGCGGTAATACATCAGAAGGTTAAAACCACAAATATTAATATACATTTAATTTCATGACAATAAAATACAATTTTTGTATGAAACAAAACTTTGGTACAATTTTTTTTGGGCAAAAAAGGGTCAAGTTCAGTAGTTTAAATTACGTTTTTAAGCCAAGTTACATGGAAAAATTTAAGTCTTTTCATTGCAAACCCAACAATACATACGTAGATTATTATACAATACAATTTTTATTTAAAATTGGTAATTTTAAACATTTTTTTTTGATTTTTCAGCTAAGTGAAAAATTGGACTAAACCCTATTTGCACCAAACCCTTTAATCATTTTTTTAAAATTTAGTCTACTATCTTAAATGAACGTATTAAATAAACAATAAACTGCTTTAGATAAATAAATTTTTTTATTGCATAAATGAAAACCGCTTAAAACGCGTCTAAAAATATGATTTTTGTGTAATGGTATTATAACGGTAAAAATAGTTCAGAGGTTTTGAAAACTTAGATACCTACATTTTTATTTAAGTATAAACAAAATAGCGCATATATTTTGTAGAAAAATATAAATTTTTACATCTTTTATGATTTTTTTTGTGTTATGTGTAATGCTGTTCGCGCTTATTCTTCTCATCCACGGGCAAATCAAATCCTTCATTGGTGAATAAGATTACGTCCTCATCGTTGAGTTCTGTTATGAGGACGAACTTAAACCCACGGGCCCTGCAGCACTCAATAAAGTCGTACTGCCGGTCACGTAGATGTGTTTTTGGCTAAAGGTTTTTTTCTGTATCTCGGCAACGATAAGAAGGATCAATATCAAAATATGATACAAAATGTATTCGTATATCACGAGTTATGCTGTTAATTCATATTGTCATATTCTTATGTCAGTGCGAAAAGTTGCCATATTAATAATCTTGATTGTTGTCATTGTAATTTGAAAAAAATAACGAAAATAAAATACGATTATATAATTATTATTTAATGTTTTTATAAACCGAATAAAAATCACTTTATTTGAAATTATTCTTTATCGCTAACTCCATGGTTGTTGAAGGATATTACAATAATTATAGAAATCATAACACAAAAAAAAATCATAAAAGATGTAAAAATTTATATTTTTCTACAAAATATATGCGCTATTTTGTTTATACTTAAATAAAAATGTAGGTATCTAAGTTTTCAAAACCTCTGAACTATTTTTACCGTTATAATACCGTTTCATACCGGTATATTACCGGTAACACTTAATAATATAATAATTTACGTAATATAAATAAATTTCATTGTTTCATTTTATTTTTAAACATATCGTTTTTTTAAAGTCTCACAGAATTAATCAAATTTAAATTTTCTGATTTAAATTTTAAATTTAAAAAGTAAATGTGTAAACGAGTAAAAATTTTGTCTTTATTTAATCTATAATTATAATTTTTTAACTAACAGCATTACTAATAATGTAAAGATAGTAGTCGACTTTTGACATAAATTTATATGGAAGATTTGTCAAAAAGCCGTCTATTTGTTAAAGCTGTACATTATTTTTTGATTATTGTTAACGCTGTAAGAGTCATAATTTATTTTATTAAATAGGTGTTTACAGAGGTAAGGTTGTGGGAGAAAAATGTCACTTTAAGCAGGAATACGAGATTCATATGCCACCAAAAAATCCCCAAAAAATGGGCGATCGCCCTCCCTAAAAAAGCGCACTTTTGAATATTTCAAACAAATTTTTAAAAAAACAAAATGAAAAAATGCGCCTAATATTCAGAATTCTGCGCCTCTTTAAAGAGCGGAAACTATAGAGAAAGGCGAAAAATTTGCAAAAAATCATAAAATTGCAATTTTGCACCTCTACAGAAGGGCGCAAAATATAGAGAAAGGCGCAAAATTTTCAAAAAAGCATAAAATTGCAAAAGCGCCTAATTAACAAAAATTTTGCGCCTCTACAGAAGTGCCCAAAATATAGAGAAAGGCGCAACATTTTTTAAAAAGCATTATTTTCAAAAAGCATAAAATTGCAAATGCGCCAAATTTACAAAATTTTTGCGCTTCTACAGAAGGGCGCAAAATATAGATAAAGGCGCAACATTTTCAAAAAACATGAAATTGTAAATGCGCCTTATTTACAAAATTTTGCGCCTCTACAGAAGGGCGCAAAATATAAAGGAAGGCACAACATTTTCAAAACATTACAAAATGGAAAAGGCGCCTAATTTACAGAAATTTTCGCGCCTTTCTAAAAGAGCGCAATATATGTAGAACTAGCTGGACCCGTGCACCACTCGTGCCAAGATTTTATGAATTCAAAGATATGGAGCGAGGGCCCGTGCTTCGTTGTGGAAGATTTTATGGGTTTTATATATGTAGTAATCAAATAATAATTCTCCGCAAAAAAAAAAAAAACTATTCTCAAAGACAATTCTTTCTCAGACTGCGCTTCCCCGTAGAATATTTCGCTATTTTATATTTCCCTAGAGATCTTCCCAGTAGAAATCTTCCATGTAAAATTCTTCCCCATAGAACGCTTTCCCGTAGAATTCTTCCCGGTAGTAATCTTTCCGTAGAACTCATCCCGGTAGAATTGTTCCCGGTAGAATTCTTTCCCGTAGAATTCTTCCCAGTAGAGTTTTTCACTGTAGACATTTTAGTGTAGTGAGTTTTAATGTGGTGAGTTTTTATTGTGGTAAGTTTTAGTGTGGTGAGTTTTAGTGTGGTGATTTTATTATGGTGAGTTTCAGTGTGGTGAATTTTATTGTGGTGAGTTTTAGTGTGGTGAGTTTTAGTGTGGTGAGTTTTAGTGTGGTGAATTTTAGTGTGGTGAAGTTTAGTGTGTTGAGTTTCATTGTGGTGAGTTTTAATGTGTGGTTGCTTTTGTATATTTTTTTTTGTATTTGATTTTTATGTTTTATCTTTTTTAGCTTGTGTATGTGCTGAGTTATGTCGTTTGGAATGTTTACGTTGTATGGAAGGTACCACGCCCCTTTGTCCAATCACCTATGACACCCTCCGGACTCCATAGTATCCTATTACAAAATTTCAGTTAAATCGGTTCAGTGGTTTAGACGTGATGCTGGAACAAACAGACAGACCGACCGACAGACTGACAGACGTACCAAGAGTTTTATATATATGGACTAGCTGGACCCGTACACGACTCGTGCAAAGATTTTGTGAATGCAAGGATATAGAGCAATTATATTAATATAAAGAACATTTTTATTATTTATATCAGGGACCCGTGCTTCGCTGTGGACTTTTTTTTATTGGTTTTATAACTGTAGTAACCAAAACCAAACAAATTTTCCGCTAAAACAACTTTTCTCAGGCTGTGCTTCCCCGTAGAATTCTTCCCCGTAGAATTCTTTCCCGTAGAATTCTTCCCCGTATAGTTTTTCCCAGTAGAAGTTTTAGTGTGGTTAGTTTTAGTGTGGAGAGATTCGGTGCGGTGAGTTTAGGTGTGGTGAATTTTGGTTTGATGAGTTTTAGTGTGGTGAATTTTAGTGTGGTGAGTTTAAGTGGGTGAATTTGAGTGTGGTGAATTTTAGTGAGGTGAGTTTTAGTGTGGTGAATTTTAGTGTGGTGAATTTTAGTGTGTGAATTTTGGTGTGGTGAATTTCAATGTTGTGAGTTTTAGTGTGGTGAGTTTTAGTGTGGTGAATTTGAGTGTGGTGAATTTTATTGTGTTGAGTTTTTGTGTGGTGAATTTGAGTGTGGTGAATTTTTGTGTGGTGAGTTTTAGTGTGGTGAACTTAAGTGTGGTGTTTTTGAGTGTGCTGAGTTTTAGTGTGGTGAATTTTAGTGTGGTTGATTTTGTTTTCTATCCTTTTTTTATTTTTCTGTTATTTTTGAGTTATTGCTTAAATTTTCTGCTTTCACTTTTGTTTTTGTGTTTGATTTTTTCATTTGTTTTTGAGTTTTTGTTTTTGTATTTTTTTTTTTGTATTTGAGTTTTTTGTTTCATATTTTTAGCTTGCGTATGTGCTGAGTTATGTCGTTTTGAAAGTTTAGGTTGTATGGGAGGTGCCACGCCCCTTTATCCAATCCCGCCCATATATAGCCTATGACACTCTCCGGACTCCATAGGTTCCTGGTGCAAAATTTCAGTTAATCGGTTTAGCGGTTTAGACGTGATGCTGAAACAAACAGACAGACCGACCGACCGACCGACAGACTGACAGACGGACCAAGAGTTTTATATATATAAGGCGCAAAATTTTCATTTACAACATGAAAATGCGCCTAATATTCAGAATTTTTGGGCCTTTTTAAAAGAGCGGAAACTATAGAGAAAGTCGCTACATTTTCAGAAAAAAAAAATGGAAAGGGCGCCTAAAGTACAGAATGTTTGCGTCTTTTAAAAAAATCGCAAAATATAGAAAAAGGCGTCAAATTAGAAAAAAAAAACAAACACAAAATTGAAAAATTAGTTTAATTTACAGTGTTTTTGTGCCTTTTATAATATGCGTGTTTTCCATTTTGTGTTTGTCTTGATAATTTTGCGTTTGTAAAGACGATAAAATTCTGTAAGTTATGCGCTGTTTTAATTTTGATTTTTATTTGAATAGTTGACGCCTTTTCTCTCTACATTGCGACTTGGTGTAAAAATTACTAACTATCTTTAGATTACTTACGCGCCTTTTTAATTGCTCGTTTTTTTAATTATGCGACTTTTAAAATAAACTTTTTGACATTTTAATCATTGTTAAAATTGTCCACAATAGCGGGTAACTTTTATTTTAAAGTTGACTTTAAATTGTCTACGAATATGCGCCATTGTATTTTGACTAAGATTTTGAAGAATACACAATTCAAGTTTTAAATATTTTGAGTTCTATATCAAAATATCCCAAGACAAAATTTTTGGTAGAGTCGAGGCAGTTTAGAAACTTTTTTCCACATATTTTAAACAGACAAAAGCGGAGTTTGTATCTGTCCGATCCCAAAATATACCGTGAATCTGCCATTAAAATTCCACAAAATTTTACAACCTGCTATACACTTCCCAAAATATTCCATTTATCTGTGTGTTGACCGGAAATATGCCCTAAATATTCCTGAAAAAAGACATACATTTTGTCTTGGAGTATCAATATTAAATCGAATTTAAACATTATAGGCATAACCAAGGACAATTTTAAGTCACCTTTAATAATTTGACTTCTAAAAAATCGACTTTTTTGACAATTTTTGTATAGAATAAATTGTCAAAAAGATGATTTTAAATTAAAATTTGACTTTAAATTGTCTATACTAAAGCGCCATAGTTTTAGAAAATATACATATTTTTTATATTTTCGTTGTAAAACTATAAGTCCAAATAGTATTATTGAAAGTTCGATAAAAGTTCGACAATTCATAGTTTTAGATGTTCATAATTAAAAATCAAATATTCAAAAAATAACGTTTTTAAGTATGTCCAATCGGCACTGCGCTATAAGGTTATGATTGTTTCAAATTATAATTGAAGAAGTTATTAGCAAAAAAAAAGGTTTTTGCATGAAAAAAATTAACTTTTAGGGCCCTATTATGATTAGCGAAGCGAATGGTTTTGGCGAAGCGAACGTCCAAAAAGCTATTACGGGTTACATTCGCCAGACTTCATTCGCCAAAACACGGGTAAAATGAAGCGAACGTAAAAAAAGGTGCAACACTCAACTACATTTCATTCGCTTCAAGTGTCAAATTCAAGCGAATCAACAGATCATGTTACGAATCGGCGAACGTAATCTATCATTTTTAAGGTTTTTCTTATAATTATAGATTTTTATGCTTCTGCGTTTTTGTTTATTAGGATTCTCCTGATTTTTCATTTATTTTTCCTTTAGTTTTTTTATCCTTTTATCTTAAATTTCGAGTTTTTTGTACTCCAACTAATAAATGAAATAAACGTATATCATTTTTTTTCGTTAAACATATTTATTTTGAAATATAATAATCCCAACAAACATTAGGAAAATCCGCAAACTACTCGCAGAGATATCTCAAAAAGTATGAAGCAAGTTTAACTCATAGTTCACTCAAATCTGTACTCAAGTATACCTAGCTATTTTCATAAAATCATATAAAGGATAACTCGAAATTTTCGCAATTTTCTGATTTTTATTGGTAGTAAAATTCTTCAACATTTAAAAACCTTAGCTCGGGAAAATCCATGTATTTGCGGAAGGCGTGCACGAGGAAACGTGTTACAAAGTGACCGGTGCGTGCAAACAAATAGAATTCCGAAGAGTTTGGTCCAATTAATTGAAAAACCTAGAAGATGAAATTTAAAGGTGTCTTAATAAAATATTTGCTAACTTACACGATATCACAAGAGTCAACTTCAGCTCCATGCCGAGACTGGGCCCCTCGACAATTTAACATGCACGGTGGTAAAGAAGAGCGGCCACACAAAGGCCACCACCATTGGTGAGAACGATGGCAGCAGAAGCGACGTCATGCAGGCAAGAAACGCAAACTATTCCTTAAGCGGTGCAACTATATGATTGTTTATCCAGATTATATAGCGCAGCGAGCTTCCAAAACTTAAGATCTTCAGTAGTAATTTGAAAATTAGCTTCTAAGTATATTTAAAATTTACAAAACTCACCTAAAAATAAGCGCACCGTGTCATGCTGCACCTTTACACAGAGTGGACCGAGGAAGAGCAGCTCGTTGTTTGCTTTTTAGATTTGAATTTATAAATATACTCAATGAGACAGTGCCAAACTAATTTTTGATATTTTTGTTTTTGGCAAATTCCACAAAACATGTAATGAACAGCTGTTAGAAAATTTTAGGGTTTCTTTAAACCAAAATAAAAAAGTATTGCTACAAATAAAAAAAAACTACTTTTTAAAAAAAAGTATTTAATTGTAATTAAAAATAGTACCAATATTAACATTTAAAAATATATTTACCTATACATGTGTATTGTTCCGAAGTTTATTTTTATAATTTTTGCTCTTTTATAGACAAAAAATTACAAAAAACCGAAAAAATATTATTGGTCTGAATGGAGTTACCGTTTTTTAAACTATAAATAATATAAAATATAATAATATTATATAAAAAGGGTTTTATAACAACAAAAATAAGATATTAAGATAAAATAGTATTTGTTCTAAAAAAAAGGCAGTACTAAAAGTACGCAACATGATACTATTTTTTCAACTCTGAAATGGTAATTCTATCCGTCAATGTTGTAAGTGTTGCTCACTTTTAAAACCATAAAAATTAGTACATTCGCCAGTTCATTTGCCAAATTGCGTTCGCTTCGCCAAGTACATTCGCTTCGCCAATCATAATAGGGCCCTAAGTATAGACTAAAAATCAATTGTTTCCGATAAACCGAAGTATTCAGTTCTAAAACCTAGTGATAAGTATAAGTGTACAAAACCTTTAAAAACGAAATAAAGTGTCTGAAAGTAAAAAGACTCAGGTTTTATTAAATAATAAACACATAAAAAAAGGGACTTAGTAAGTATAAAAAGGATCAAGGAAGTTAAAGTCCTAGTAGAAGGACGTTAACATACAACATTTTGGCGCAGCCGGTTTTCGGACCATACATTTAATAAGCAAAAAATAATGTAATTATGAAAATTGGCATTTGAAAAAATAAAATAAAAAACAATTGAACATTTTGAAATAAATTGTGGAATAAAATAATCTTTTAATAAAACTGTGAAATAAAATTGAGAATTGAATTACATAAATGATAAAATTTGATAAATCAGGAAATTAAATAAGTGAACTAAATGTTTTATAAAATTGATTAATTGATATATTCAAGAACATTTTTAAAGTAATTGTGAAACATCATAAAATAGTTTGAGACATTTAATGATAATGATTAATAAAATTGTAAATTTAAATAAATTGAATAAAATAAGAATTTTGATACAGCAATGTTTTTATAATGTCGCGAAATTAATTAAAGAACTAAACTGGAAAATTAAAAAAAAAAAAAATTGAACAAATAAGTTAATTTAGGATTCATAAATAATATGTTGGTATGATTTTGAAATATAGATTAAAAAGTTTAAATAATGAAACATAAAAATGATAAATATGATAAATAAGGTAGTAAAAAATTTAATAATAATAATTAATAATGGTCCAATTAATTGAAAAACCTAGAAGATTAAATTTAAAGGAGTCTTAATAAAATATTTGCTCACTTACACGATATCACAAGAGTCCACTTCAGCTCAATGCCGAGACTGGGCCCCTCGACAATTGAACATGCACGGTGGTAAAGAAGAGCGGCGTCACAAAGGCCACCACCATTGGTGAGAACGATGGCAGCAGAAGCGACGTCATGCACGCACGAAATACAAACTCTTCCTTAAGCGGTGCACATATATGATTGTTTATCCAGAGTATATAGAGGAGCGAGCTTCCAAAACTTAAGATCTTCAGTAGTAATGTGAAAATTAGCTTCTTAGTATATTTAAAATTTACAAAACTCATTTAAAATTAATTGGTCTGAATGGAGTTACCGTTACTAAAAAAAAGGCTGTACTAAAAGCACGCAACATGATACTATTTTTTTCAACTCTGAAATGGTAATTTTATCCGTCAATGTTGGAAAAATTAGTACATTCGCCAGTTCATTCGCCAAATTGCGTTCGCTTCGCCAAGTACATTCGATCCGCCAATCATTATAGGCCCCTAAGCATCTTACAAATAGGTAGATAGTTGGTGAATATTTGGAAAAGGTACTCCATTAGAATTCACGGAGTAATTTTTATTGAATTAAAATAAAATGGATCAAATGAATTTATATTTATTCTAGAATTAAAACAGTATCTTGGTTATACATCGCCATCGTCTTTATAAATCCTTTGAAGGTAAAATTGTACAACGACTTGAGACATCTTCGCGTAAGATCCAAGTCCGTCCGGCGATGCTGTCATCAAAGTAAACTCTGAAAAGACATAATTTTCCATCACATGTTGATAATTTCATTTCCAGAGAATTTTATTTTCACTTTTACCATTAAAATGTAATATTTGAGTTGACACTTTTTTACACCATTGAATTTACTTAATTGTTGTTGATAAATCGAGCATAAGGAAAAAGTACGCCATTTTCCTTTTTTTATAGTAGTGAACTGTCAAAATACCTCAAAAGTTTTGTTGCAAATGTCCAAGAACTCAGGATGTTTGCTATCAGTCAACTGTAAATATCTCAATTTTCATTGCTGTTGTGGCAAACATCTCGTAGCTATCCGCATATAAGTAACATTTAAAAAATATTACTAGTTTTGCGTCAACTTTATTGAAACTTTTGGGATGTTTGAATATTTCCTACAAGGCGTAAATTTATACAGAGAGTTGCAGCAACATCTCGTTTTCTTAGTGCATATTCTTAACCTGTTTCAAAAAATATGGTATCTTTTGTAAATGAGTCTTGAATTTAGGTGTGAACACTAATAGCAGCGATACCAAATTTGCTACAAAATCCATTATTTTCTTGAAATTTTTAAATTTAAAAATTGTATATATGTTAGATAGGCTAATTTGAATAGTATTGTTGAATATTAGAAATATTTTGTGTTGCTTTGATACATTATGAAACATACAAAACCTTGTTTTAGTAAATCGCGAAAAATCCTTAAAATCCTTTAATTTTTTTAATAGAGCTTTGAAAGTTATACAAGCTATTGTTTATTTTAAAGCTAAAATGTTAATTGAAGCAAATAATTCAACAAAAATTACGAAACACGTGCCTAAACGTAAAAAAAGTATCAAAAAATCACTTGTTTGAATGTTACATATGATTTAAGTAATCTTTTCTGTGAAATGAACCAAAGTGATAAAAAATATGTATTTGCAATTCGAAAGATATGATTTTAGAAAACAACTCATAAAATATTTTTTTTTTATGAAGGACAATTATAGACCTCGGCCAATATTGAAACTACTAATTATAAGTATTTAAACATAGTGACTAACTCTCTGAAACATTAGTATAAAAATTGCTGCATTTACTACTGCCCAATGCATTAAAATTTGTAATTCTGATACTCCAGGAATCAGTCGTGGCAATTTTGAACCATTGGATCATGCTAAGTTACGTTAGTGGTTACATCAAGTTACGCTTATGATAGACACGTGAAAATTCGAGATGTATCAATATTTTCCGATGTGTATTATAGTTCTTAAGGAATACTTACAAAAAAATGTCTTCAATGAGTTGTTCTCTAAATGCTAATCTTTCAAATTGCATATCAAGATTTTTATTCACTTTGGTACATTTCACAGAAAAGATTACTTAAATCATATGTAATACTGAAACAAGTGATTTGTTGATACTGTTTCAACCATTTATTCAAATAAAGTTTTCAATGAACAACAAACAATGTTATAAATTTAATTTTGATAAGGAGTAGCTGTAGGGAGTCGCAGCTACTCAAATTCAAATTTGTTAAAAAAGTTGAAAATTTTGGTAATAAAATACTATTCCGAAAAGATGTAATATGCCCCATAGTGCAAGAAATCAACAACAATAAATGCGACGCAAGACAATTTAATGCACTAAGCGATGTGTAAGAAAGAGACGGAAGATCATTCAGTACACTGAGACAATGTGCGAGTAAGAGATGGAAAATCAGCAGATTAAAACACATGAGTGCGAATGAAATGAAAATATCATGTAGTATACATGAAAATCGTAGAAGTTCTCGAAGCATGTCAAACCGTGTCGAACTGATACATGCAGTATATAAGAATATGAGGCGCAGCACTTCAGTTGTGATTTGATAGTAAACTAGTGCATCTCGTGAGCGAACGTGTTCAAGATAAATTGTATTAATACAGCTTTTTTTATAAGTGATTATTCTTTAAGTTGTTATTTAAATCAGGGCTAGGTACCGAAATTCTATTCTCTGCGGTTCCACTTCCGGTTCTATAAAAAAAAATGGTTCCGGTAGCGGTTCAGGTTCTTAAATTATTTTTTATTTCGGTTTCAGTTCCGGTTCCGGTTCTCTAAAAAATAAAATAACGATTCCAGTTCCGGTTTCCAGTAATGGTTCTAGTTCCGATCCACAAACAAGCCAAAAAAACGCAATAAAAATATAAATATTTTTTATTTTTACGTAAAAATATTATGAAATTTTTATACATATCTATCATGTATATAAAAATTAATTGCCGTTCATTAGTCTCGCAAAAACATCAAAACGAATCGACTGATTTGGATGATTCTTTTTTGTTTTATTCGTCTCAGTACCGGAAATTCGGAAAACACCCAAGGAAAAACCGGAAATTCGGAAAAATCAAAATTTGTGTTTTGTAAGAGAATGCATTAAGTGCACCACCAATGGGAATTGTATTTTAATAATGAGGATTCCTTTAAATAGCCACTACGGATAGATTGAACAAAGGGGAGTGGCACGTCCCATACAACCAAACTTTTTTAAATGCTATTACTCCTGACCTCCTAAGAGGATATTTTAATAATGTGACGCGATATGTTTTTCCCTTGAGACTTTTTCACATGTCGAAGATGTAAGTACACTAAGAAAACAAGATGTTTATGAAAGTCTTGCTGCAACTTGCGTAACGTCAACATAGCCATGGGGGACGGTCGTGTCGCCTAGACCTCCTACATTTTTACTCGTTCGTCGTCTGTCCGTCGTCTATTTAAATTATTTGTGTTAAAATTCGTTCAAAGTCCAGTGTCGTCTTTTAATAGTTGCAAAATAAAATAATAAATATAAATAATAAATAAAAGCGCAAACAATAAACCAAACAAATTAAACCCACAAACACAACAACAATAAACCAAAACCGGTTTCGTCTACCGCTGGATGCTGAGTTGCTGCACTCGCTGCATTGTTTTTTTTTATTTGCAATTGCCAACGCAAGGGGCTCTTTTATGCCCTCTGCCGCAAATGCATTTTGTTTTTCGTTATTCTTCCCTTCACCATCCTACTCCCTGCTACTGGCGTGCACGGTTGATGCTGCACTGAGTGCGTAAGCTACGCTGTGGTTAAGGCATAACACTCGCCACTGCTTTGCTTGCGCTCTCATTTGTTTGTGTCAACTGCTGCACGTTAGTGGTATGTTTGATTGTTTTGAACTTGCCCAGTAGGAAAATGCCGCAACAATTCCGCATAGATTTTTGCAACGTTCGTGGGCTGAGGGCGAATTTTTTCTCTGTATATGCGTATGTGTCCATCCATAGGCCTCAAATAATGGCACTATGTGAGACCCAGGTTCATGAGGGTACAGATCCACTGGATTTTCATGTGCCTGGTTATCACCTGTTGCCATTATTCTCTGCCCATATGGGCCTTGCTCTATTTATTCGGAGTGACGTTGCGTATCAACTGCAGCAACAGCATAGTGTGTCGGATAGCGAATTTAATACAATTTGGGTTAAATTCAAAATCCAAACACACATCATGCACTTGTGCTTTCTTTATAGGAGTCCGAATCTAGATAGGGTTTCCACCTGTAATAAGCTGGATGCCTTATCTGATTCGATCTCAAATATATTGGAGCAATTTCCAGGCAGTGAAATTGTTGTTGCGGGCGATTTTAATGTGCACAACGCCACTTGGTTGAGCCACTCGGGTCTTCCAACACAGGAGGGTTGTTATGTTGAGCTGTTTGCAGAGTGCAATCAACTCACTCAATTGGTGAAGAAACCGACGTACCTCCCACGCGTCGGTGGGCAAAGCCCAAAAGTCCTAGACCTTTTTCTGACTTCACATCATGAAAAATATGATGTAAAAGTCCTTGCACCTCTTGGTAACTCCGACCACTGTACTATTTCCGCTGAGTTTTCATATTCTAGTTTACGCGCCTCTTCGATTAAAGCCCCGAAGAGGACTGTATGGCTTTACGAAAAAGCAAATTGGGTTGCGTTAAATGATTTTTATCGCAACTTTATTTGGAAATTGTGTTTAGCTGACACACATAAATGCCGCGGCTACAATGGTACAAAATATTATTTTATTAGGTATGCGGTCCTTCATACCTTCTAAAAAAAAATTAGCATTAAACCCAATGACCACTCATGGTTTAATGAGACTTGCAGGATTGCAGTCAGCTCGAAAGAGGAAGCCTTTCAAAATTGGCGTTCTAATAAAAATGCCGACACAGAAAGACTTCGCATACAGGTTAGGAATCGATGTAATGCCGTGATCTCGCGCGAAAAGTTTCTTCACGAACAAAACGCTCGCAAAAAGATCCTACTCTACCATAGAGGTAGTAAAAATGTCTGGTCATTCGTAAAAAGAGTGAAGAATCGACGACATCGTCTACTCCAACTCTTATTATGAATGGCCAACCCTTCACTGACCCGGTTGATAAAGCTAATCTCTTTGCAGAATTATTTGCAAATAATTCAACGCTCCCATATAGTAATCAACCACTGCCCGTCGTAGATTTTGTTTCTTCTGCAATGCCGGAAATTCATTTTCGAACTCGGGCAGTTAAAAGGTTTTAGCAAACCTCAACATTAACAAAGCCTCTGGGCCAGATGGCATATCTGCCCATGTGTTGAAGAAGTGCGCGTCAACACTGGCTTGTCCGTTGCGTAACCTTTTCAACATCTACACGACAGAAGTTTTTCCATCTTGTTGGAAGGTTGCCAATGTTCAGCCAGTCCCGAAAAAGGGCGAGGCTACGAACCCTGCCAGATCCACAGGTGACTTGATGGCGGTCCTCTCCGAAAAGTGGAATAAATGTATTCACCTTTTCGGGGAGAGTAAGGCTGTTGCTCTCGATATTTCCAAGGCTTTTGATCGAGTGTGGCAAACTAATTGCATTTGGTGTCGGTGAATCTTTTACTCGATGGATATCGAGTTTTCTTCAGGGTCGTTCTATACGAGTTGCGATGGATGGTGTTTTTTCAGAACAACATTCCATTAATTCTGGAGTTCCGCAGGGTTCCGTCCTATCCCCGTCCCTATTTCTGGTATTTATCAATGACCTTCTGTCATTGACCCAGAACCCAATTCATTCCTTTGCAGATGACAGTAACATTTGTCATTCATACTCGTTCAACAAGCGCCCAAACTCTTTGGAGATTGAGAGTAAAAGACGCACTATGAATGACACGCTCAATAATGACCTTAAATCAATCTCCGAGTGGGGTGTTGCAAACAGAGTAGATTTTAATGCAAGCAAGACCCAATGTTGTCTGTTATCTCACAAAAGAATGGATTCACTCCTCCCTCCCCTCAATATGGGTGCTGTGGATATTGCGCAGTCAGCTGCTCTTGACGTTCTGGGCATATCAATTCAATGTGATCTACGTTGGAATGATCACAAATTTAATGTGTCGAAAGAAGCTGCCAAGTGCCTCGGTTTTTTAAAACGGTGTAAAACATACTTCACTCCTGCTGACCTGCGTACTGTCTACACCACCTATATTCGGCCTAAAATAGAATTCAATTCGCACATTTGGGCAGGAGCTTCAAAATCCTCCTTAGAGTTCCTGGACCGAATTCAACAACGTGCGATATATTTGATAGGGGATGAAAATATCTCATAGTCTATTGGTTCTCTTGAGCACCGAAGGACCGTTGGGTGTGTAAGCCTGTTTTATAGGTATTACAACGGTAAGTGTTCGAGTGAAATACATGGCCTGATTCCACCAGGTCGTATGTTTTCTCGTTCTACTCGGGCATCAAATCAAGCCCATCCCTTCGTAGTCCACTCGACTCTCAACAGAACCACGCATTATAGAGATAATTCGTTCCTCAGTCGCACGACACGTTTGTGGAACAATCTCCCTGCGTCCGTTTTTCCCGACATTTGTGATATTGGCAAGTTCAAAACAAACATTCACCGACACTACTCCATCTTTCCCCCCTCCATTAAACGTTGGTTAATTTGTAAAAAAAAAAAAAAAAACCTGAAATATTGCAGGAATATTTAGCAATATTCCAGCAAATTGTTAAGAAATGAGTCTGCAACGTACTTGCAATGTATTAGCAATGAAAAACAAAAACAAAAAAATGTTCTTTATTTTTGTTCCTCTCTCAACCTTTATTTATGGTTTATTGTTCATGGTATGGTATATAATAATTTAATTTCATAATTATAGAAAAATGTTTTTATTTAAGTTGCCCCAAGCTGGCATCGAACTCCTGACTCCGGCTTTGAAGTCCACTGCTATCTCCGTTAGGCTACGCTTAAACAATGTTTTTGTTTAGATATTTGCCTTTTAGCGTTGTTTTAGTGTTCTTTTAGAGTTTTTTTAGTGTTTTTTTTAGTGTTTTTTTTAGAATTTTTAAAGAGTTTTTTTTTGTGTTATTTTAAAAATTATAAAAAATGGAAGGATTTCTGTACCAGAGGTTTTGTGGCGCCTCCACCAAGTGATCGAAGCGGATTAGGCCACGCCCTCTTAAAGTGGTCGGAAATCGCTTTTTTGTACCAACTTTTTTTTATCGCAGAAATCGATAGAGGAGGTCGAGAAATTAATGTAGCCATCCAGAGGGTAAGCCAGAATTAGAGTGGGCACTCCAAGTGGGCGGAAATCGCTTTTTTGTACCAACGTTTTTTATTGCGGAATTCGATAGAGGAGGTCGAGAAATGGATGTGTCCACCGAGAGGGGTAGGCAACGCCCACTCCAAGTGGGCGGAAATCGCCTTTTTGTACCAATTTTTTTATTGCGGAATTCGATAGAGGGGGTCGAGAAATAGATGTAACCACCGAGAGGGGAGGCCGCGTCCACTCCAAGTGGGCGGAAATCGCCTTTTTGTACCAACTTTTTTTATTGCGGAATTCGATAGAGGAGGTCGAGTAATGGATGTGGCCACCCAGAGAGGTAAGCCCCGCCTATACCTATAACAACAAATTATTAACAATATTTAAAAATATTTTTTTGTTTTTATTAAATAATACATACAATTAAAAAAAAGATACATTTAAAGTAACAAACGAAAAAAAAAAACAAACATTTCAAGGAACTAACGTTAACAAAAATAAAAACATTTCAATTAACAAACAAAAAAATAATACAAAATTATTCATCATAATTAAATTCTCCATTAACTCCTACTAATAAAATTCGCTGTAAATTATATGGTGTTAACTTATTGCGCTGATCTGACAGTATATATTTTAATGAAGAAAATAAGCGTTCCAAACTAACTTGTGTGGATGTAATTACTAATATTATATTAGCTAAAATATTTAATAAAATGTTTTGTCTACTCCAAAAATCTAAAATATTGCTTTGAAGTGGTGCTCTTGGATGTCTAGAGTTCTTGGATATCACACTTAATATTATTATATTCCATGGTTTAAGTATATACAGGTTAGTTCATCTAGACAGTTACTTGGCATACACTATGCTGAGAATGTCAATAAGCAAATTTAAAAAATGCAACAATTAATTGTCAATTTAAAATTTATTTCAAGGTTATGTTTTTTTGCACTTTAATTTGGCTAATTTATTAAAATTGCACATCACAACTTCACTTTATCACTTTGTTATAAATTGCGGTGTTCTTATGGTGCCCATTGAAAATTATGAAAATGTTGAAATTTATTTATTTTAAAATATTGAGTTTAAATTTTTTTATGAATTTGTAAACAAAGCATTGATGTTTTGTTTAATATTTTTCGTTAACAAATGATGAGTCTTTCAACCAGTGTTAAAAAAAAAGTAAATGGCGCCTGATATTTGAAAGATGACTTAACCTGTATATACTTCAACCATCATATATTCTAATATATTTTATAAATTTCAAATATAAAAAAAATCAATCAGCCCAAGCGAGTTTCGCGATGAACGGAACGTCGTCGGATTGTTTTTCTTCCAACGGAAAATAAAAGTTAATCAAGTTTTTCGATGAACTGGAAACATTTATAAAACAACGCAACATTTTTTTATTTCATAATTAGTGGGACATTATCGAATTCTGCAATAAAAAAAAGTTGGTACAAAAAGGCGATTTCCGCCCACTTGGAGTGGGCGTGGCCTACCCCTCGGTGGCTACATCCATTTCTCGACCTCCTCTATCTAATTCCACAATAAAAAAAAAGTTGGTACAAAAAGGCGATTTCCGCCCACTTGGAGTGGGCGTGGCCTACCCCTCTCAGTGGCTACATACATTTCTCGACCTCCTCTATCGAATTCCACAATAAAAAAAACTTGGTACAAAAAGGCGATTTCCGCCCACTTGGAGTGGGCGTGGCCTACCCCTCGGTGGCTACATCCATTTCTCGACCTCCTCTATCGAATTCCGCAATAAAAAAAAGTTGGTACAAAAAGGCGATTTCCGCCCACTTGGAGTGGGCGTTGCCTACCCCTCTCGGTGGACACATCCATTTCTCGACCTCCTCTATCGAATTCCGCAATAAAAAAAAGTTGGTAAAAAAAAGCGATTTCCGCCCACTTGGAGTGCCCACTCCAATTCTGGCTTACCCCTCTGGATGGCTACATTAATTTCTCGACCTCCTCTAACGATTTCCGCGAAAAAAAAAGTTGGTATAAAAAGACGATTTCCGCCCACTTTGAGTGGGCGTGGCATACCGCTCTGGGTGGCTACATCCATTTCTCGACCTCCTCTATCGATTTCAGCGATAAAAAAAGTTGGTATAAAAAGCGATTTCCGCCCACTTTAAGAGGGCGGGGCCTAATCCACTTCTATCACTTGGTGGAGGCGCTACAAAACCTCTGGTACTGGTAAAAAATTTTAAAATAACACAAAAAAAATTCTAAAAAAACACTAAAAAAACTTTAAAAGAACACTAAATTAACGCTAAAAATACACAAACACTTACTTCGAGATAGAGTTTGTGTTCCTGGTACACAAAGCAATGTTGTATACTGTTCTGTTTCCGTTGCGTTATATTCGTAGTGTATTAGTTAGTGTTTGCAAACACAAACGCTAAGAAGGAAGGTAGCGTTAGGGCCCTATTATGATTAGCGAAGCGAATGGTTTTGGCGAAGCGAACGTCCAAAAATCTATTACGGTTACATTCGCCAGACTTCATTCGCCAAAAAACGGGAAAAGTTAAGCGAACGTAAAAAAACATGCAACACTCAACCGATTTTCATTCGCTTCAAGTGTCAAAATCAAGCGAATTAACAGTTCATGTGACGAATCGGCGAACGTATCCTTATCTATTGTTTTTCAGTTTTACTTTTGATTTTTATTTTTTTTTCTTTTGTGCTTTTGTTTATTAGGCTGTTTATTTTATTAGGCTTTTGTTTATTAGGCTTTTTCTGATTTTCAATTTATCTTATCCTTTAGTTTTTATAGAAGGATGTCTATAATTTTGAGTTTTTTGTGACCTAACTAATAAACGTAAAAAAAACAATTTTTTTCACACTTTTTATTTTGATTTTAAACTTAACACTAATAAAAGAATTGTCTGGAACTGCTCCGACTGCTGCTGGGGATGCAGCTTGGTTCATCGCGCGAAGTTATTTGTGCCACATATGAATGCTTCGGAGGACAGACCACCATCACTGTAACTTATTGTAGTCTTCCTCCTCGTCGTCGCTCCAGCTTTCCGCACACCGCATTGGCTTCTGTTTAACACGCTCTTCTTTGATTGCGTTGGGCCCATCGTTTTTTTGGAACATTTTTATTATTTTTCTAAACAAGTATATTCACATCAGCTGTTTTGAAACTCTAGGGTTTCTTTAAATTAAAATAAAAGAAGTATTGCTCCAAATAAAAATGTAAAATGTTATGTAAAAATAATTCCAATATTAACATTTAAAAACATATTTTACTGTACATTTTAACTAATTTGAATTGTTCCGAAGTTTATTTGGATACTTTTTAATCTTTTATAGACAAAAAATAACAAAAAACCGAAAAAGTATTATTGTTCTGAATCGAGTTAACGTTTTTTAAACCATAAATAATATTAAATAGTTTTTTAATAATAAAAAATATATATTAAGATAAAATAGTATCTGTTCTAAAAAAAAGGCAGTACTAAAAGTACGCAACATGATACTATTTTTTTCAACTCTGAAATGGTTATTCTATCCGTCAATGTTGTAAGTGTTGCTCACTTTTAAAACCATAAAAATTAGTACATTCGCCAGTTCATTCGCCAAATTGCGTTCGCTTCGCCAAAGCGTTCGCTTCCTCAAGTACATTCGCTTCGCTAATCATAATAGGCCCCTTAGTGTTTTTTATGTTAGGTTTGTGTTTTCGTAGTGTTCGTATCAAAGAACAGTACAGTAAGGTACAGTACGTTAGTGTTTTTTTTTTTCGATCTCTGCGATAGATTTGTTAATTGTATATAATGCAATATTGTATTTTGCGCTGTAGATGATTACTTTTTCTTTGCATTGCATTTTGGCCGATTTTATATTATATTATGGGTGTGTGCGAGTTTGACTAAATTGCTGACTAAACTAAATTTTGTCGGTAATGCAACGTTTACTTTTCAATTTTGCAAATTTTTGAGCAAACTAAATTTAACTAAATTGGAAGACAGCAAACAAACATATGATAATCGATTTATTGTGGACTTTAACAATTACCGGTTACCAAATGGCAATCGAATAAAAACCCGTAAAATTTAGTTTAGTCACCAATTTAGTCGAACTCGAACACATCCTATATATTTTTTTGTGAAATTTGGAAAATTGTATCAAATACCAAAAAATTATAGCATTATTTTGATTATGATGTATGTTTGGCATTACGAAGTCACAATTAAATAACACAATTAAATAACGCTGCATACTTTTAGCACTCAGTAACACTCACATTAATACTTTTCATAGTTCAAAAATTCTTTTTGGTGGAAGAATTAAGTACCGTTAATACCAGATAGTGACTGTTTGTGAAATTTCCAATTCATCCGTAAAGTACTGAACTCAAAATAGGAACAATAGATGGAAATCAAATTATTAGGTATAAATAAAAGAAGTGTAATAAAAAAAATAAAAGTTTAAGTTTATAAATTGAGAATATATAAATAAAAAAAAATGTTATTTAAAAAAAGGGAAAAAACGAATATTGTGTAATGAAGATATTAGCACTAAATTTACTATTTTTACATTAAAATTAAATGTAAATATAAATATGTTTACATGTAAATAAAATGTTTTTCACATTCAAACATATATATGTTTGCAAGAACACCGAACATTATTCATTCTGAACATAAATATGTTTGAACGAAAACAAAAATATGTTTGGCTGTTATTATAGTAATGTTTGAAAATGAAATAATACTTTTCTTTGCATAAAGCTCCAAAGATATATGTAATGCCTGCAAAATTATTTTTGGGAGAGCCCTTTTTTTTGCAGCGTGTAGAAATTTAGTAACTAAGAAAATTTTTAAAGGATTTTTTGCATCAAATCAGCTACCTAGAAATCGAATAAAAAAGCCAGCATTTTATATTGTGAATATGGATTCATCATTTAAACCAGGCTCACATTGGATTGCAATATATTTTCCTCGAAATGGGCCGGCTGAGTATTTTTGTTTTGCAGGGAGTTCCCCTATTAAACCATTTGTCAATTTTATTCAAACAAATGCATCCACATTTATTAAAAGCAATTTCCGATTACAAAGTGAAATTTCAATTTTATGCTGTGTTTATTGCTTATATATTTAAGAAGTAAAAATATTTCTTATTTTTATAGTGCATTTTTAGCTGTGCATTATTTTAAAAATATTTTTAAGTTTCCTACAATAAAAAAAAATAATAATGAAACAATTTAATAAATTGTAAATTTGTCTTTTTATTTCTGTTATATAAAATGATATGAACTCATTGAATATAGTATTATAAAAAATAATAATTAATAATATGTTATACCCAATTATTTTGTATATTTTATTCTATAATATAATTTTGTTAGTTTATAAATATCATTGCATTCGTTGTCATACACACAGAAAAAAAGTGTGTAAATATAACTTAAATGTTAATCAATCCAATTAATTTTTAATTGAAACTCAGCCGATGTAACTTTTAGTAGCATTGAATTCCATATTCGTAATAATGAGAATATGTTAATTGGAGAAACTTTAATTAATTTTTTTGTCATATTGATATTAAAGTTGTTATATATATTAAATTTTTTATTGGAATTTTTAAATCATTAATTAGTTAATTAGTAACATCAATTAAAAAATTTATTCGATAGGAAGTTGATCAATTAAATATTTAGTTAAATTAATTAATATATAACATGAAATAAATATTAAATAAGTATTTTTACTTTTTGATATGCTTTGTAAAATTCTTTTAACCTAACGAATGCTTTACCGAAGTCAGTTTTCACAACTTCTAAAAGTGGGCCAATTAATTGAGTCAAGTAAAATTTGATATTAGCTTTTTAATGATTTAATATGCAACAAAATGAGCATCATAAGCTGTTTGTTTAAATTCTTGACAGCAAAAATAAATTGAGCCATTTAATGCTTTAATAACATAACATACACTAAATAATGCAATATCTTGTTTTAAAATAGCAACGTAGAAGAAAATAATGTTAGAAAAAACTGAACGACGCACGAGACGCACAAACAAAAAACAAAATGAAATCCAGAAGAAAACCAGTTGGGAAGATTAGATCACATGGGAAATTTTAAATTTGATGTTAATATGATAGTTAGGATTATCAAAATTATAGACGGTCTAAGCCGACTATAAATACCCTACACATGTGTCTGGTTACCATTCAAAGTGGTATATTGGTCACCTGGGTATACGAATCCTGAAAATAATTACAAACTTTCAATCGCTGAAGAATTTCCATTCATTTGATACTCATATTTGCAAATGGGTAGGTTTACCGAATTTCGATTTTTTTTTTTTGGAACAACAAGTCGTATCGGCGGAAAACATTATTTTCATGTATTTGAGCATGATTTCAATATATATTTGACCAAAAAAGTTTACCTAAGCACGTATACAGTAAAATTGATCTGGAGATGTAAATTTAATATGAGGTATTTTTGAATATAAATGGTCAAATCACAGGTCACAATGGACCGATCTCGCCAAATTATATCTCTAAATTATAAGTTTCATTTATCTAACTCTTCAATTGTTTTAGTAGTAGGGATTTCAACAGACAGACAGACAGACGGACTTCGCTAAATCGACTCAGGAGGCCATGCTGATCAAGAATATATATACTTTTAAATACCGGAGATGCTTCCTTCTGGGTGTTACAAACGGCGTACCAAACTTAATATACCCTTTCACTCTTAGTGTAGGGTATAAAAACAGTGATGCAATTTTAGAAAATGAATAAATCAAAAGTAACAAATAAAAGTAGTTAAAACTATTAAAGTTTTAGCTGTATTGAAATAATATTAAGTTCATTCCTATTAATATTTTAATTAAAAAATGTGTAAATACAATTAATTAATTAGTTAATACATTCATATTTTTAATTGGAATACGATTTTGTTTGCTATTAATATCAATTGTTATATATACGTACAATATTTTTCTCTGTGTAATAATAGCAACCACATGTATCTGGTCCATCCGTTACGTCATCCGTTACATCATCCGTTACGTCATATATGTCAATGCATTAATACAGAAGTGCCCTTAACCTGTTTACAACAAAAAAAATTATCCAGCAAAAAAATAAACATCTAATAATAACATTCATTCATATAGCGAAGTTTTGAATTACAATCATCGTTCCTCAACAAAGTTTCAAATTGATCCCTATTGGACTATACTAAAAACAACTATGTTAAAAATGATCCCTATGAACTACACTAACAACAATTATTTTAGAAAATGATCCCTATTGAAAACAATAACATCTCTGTTAAAAATTCATTTACACTAACAACAATGTGCTCCATGGAGCCCAGTGGGGCCAGAACCGGCGAATCCCTACTACTATGAGTGATACTTGAACATTTCCCAACTACATAAATTGCCTCGTCAATAATATCTGTAGTAAATAGCCGCGGTAGCTCAGTGGTTAGTGCGTTGGACTGCGAGTCGAAAGGTCCCTGGTTCAAGCCTGGGGCTAACAACATCTTTTCATAGAAACATTTTTCTATACCGCGCTACCTCTCGGCAGTAAATGGCAAACCTTGCCTATGAAAAGCTCTCACCAGCCATTCGGATTTGGCAATAAACTGTAGGTCCCACCACTTTGAGTACAAATATAACACAGCTCAAAATGGTGAGAGAGATCGGCCTAAGTTCTTAATGGACTGTAGCGCCAAACTATTATTATTAAATACCCGGTCTCCTCTTAATAGTAATTCTCAATATTTTTGACGGAATCACCCTTGAGATTCTCAGTAATTGTAGGCAAACTAAAAAAAAAAGTTGCAGTGTTCTTGCAATTGGCTTTTCAGCATATCTAGTACCGTGAACAAGGCTCAATATTTCACCATTCAAATTTTCTAGTGGAAAACACGATGTTACTCATAACGGCCCATGATCACGAACAACTTCCGGTAAATGAATTAACTGGTGTATATTAATAGTAAGGAACTTAAGATCAGCAAAACGTGCAACGAATTCGTTTATCAGATTTGACTCAATATTAATGTCAGACAATAAGACACTACATTTATTTAAATGAAAAACTGCGGCTATCAATAATAAAAAAATGGCGATAATTACCCATAAAACCACGAAATAATAATAAAAAAAATAATTTACACATTCGCTTTCCAATACGCCAAATGACTTTTAACAGATCTTGGTAGCCGTTTTATAAATAAAGGCGGTTTTATACTTTTAATCCTAAAATCTAAAACATCAACCATTGTTGATCTATTGAACGAGTAATAATGATTCTGTGTATCAAACCATAAAACAATAAAAAAATAATAATTGCCACGGTACTTTAAATGGACGGCAAATTACCAAATAAAGAATATTTTTTGCAGGAGGGTTTCGTGTTAACCCCTAAATATAGAGAACTGAATATCGACCGAAACAGTTTTATTTTTTTTTTTTTGGAGGAAACCATGAGATCTTTTTTTTTCGATCACACATATATCATTATTTCGCAGAGTACTGTCTTATTATTGGTGCATTTTTCGCATTATCCAAAAAAGTACTTTTTAAAACGAGTTGCGTCGGTCAGTTATTGATTTTTGTGGAGTACCAGAGGATCCCCATAATTTGATAAAAACGACGTCATTTTAGAGATCAGAGTTACAAATACATTTAAAAATTATTGAAAATTTTACTATTGAAATAAATATGTTAGTACATTCGCCAGTTCATTCGCCAAATTGCGTTCGCTTCGCCAAAACGTTCGCTTCCTCAAGTACATTCACTTCGCTAATTATAATAGGCCCCTTAGTGTTTTTTATGTTAGGTGTTCGTATCAAAGAACAGTACAGTAAAGTACAGTACGTTAGTGTTTTTTTTTTCGATCTCTGCGATAGATTTGTTAATTGTATATAATGCAATATTGTATTTTGCGCTGTAGATGATTACTTTTTCTTTGCATTGCATTTTGGCCGATTTTTTATTATATTATGGGTGTGTGCGAGTTTGACTAAATTGCTGACTAAACTAAATTTTGTCGGTAATGCAACGTTTACTTTTCAATTTTGCAAATTTTTGAGCAAACTAAATTTAACTAAATTGGAAGACAGCAAACAAACATATGATAATCGATTTATTGTGGACTTTAACAATTACCGGTTACCAAATGGCAATCGAATAAAAACCCGTAAAATTTAGTTTAGTCACCAATTTAGTCGAACTCGAACACATCCTATATATTTTTTTGTGAAATTTGGAAAATTGTATCAAATACCAAAAAATTATAGCATTATTTTGATTATATGTATGTTTGGCATTACGAAGTCACAATTAAATAACACAATTAAATAACGCTGCATACTTTTAGCACTCAGTAACACTCACATTAATACTTTTCATAGTTCAAAAATTATTTTTGGTGGATGAATTAAGTACCGTTAATACCAGATAGTGACTGTTTGTGAAATTTCCAATTCATCCGAAAGTACTGAACTCAAAATAGGAACAATAGATGGAAATCAAATTATTAGGTATAAATAAAAGAAGTGTAATAAAAAAAATTAAAGTTTAAGTTTATAAATTGAGAATATATAAATAAAAAAAAATGTTATTTAAAAAAAGGGAAAAAACGAATATTGTGTAATGAAGATATTAGCACTAAATTTACTATTATTACATTAAAATTAAATGTAAATATAAATATGTTTACATGTAAATAAAATGTTTTTCACATTCAAACATATATATGTTTGCAAGAACACCGAACATTATTCATTCTGAACATAAATATGTTTGAACGAAAACAAAAATATGTTTGGCTGTTATTATAGTAATGTTTGAAAATGAAATAATACTTTTCTTTGCATAAAGCTCCAAAGATATATGTAATGCCTGCAAAATTATTTTTGGGAGAGCCCTTTTTTTTTGCAGCGTGTAGAAATTTAGTAACTAAGAAAATTTTTAAAGGAGTTTTTGCATCAAATCAGCTACCTAGAAATCGAATAAAAAAGCCAGCATTTTATATTGTGAATATGGATTCATCATTTAAACCAGGCTCACATTGGATTGCAATATATTTTCCTCGAAATGGGCCGGCTGAGTATTTTTGTTTTGCAGGGAGTTCCCCTATTAAACCATTTGTCAATTTTATTCAAACAAATGCATCCACATTTATTAAAAGCAATTTCCGATTACAAAGTGAAATTTCAATTTTATGCCGTGTTTATTGCTTATATATTTAAGAAGTAAAAATATTTCTTTTAATAAGTTTTTTAATTATTTTGATATATATAATTTATATATTAATGCTATTTTAGCTGTGCATTATTTTAAAAATATTTTTAAGTTTCCTACAATAAAAAAAAAATAATAATGAAACAATTTAATAAATTGTAAATTTGTCTTTTTATTTCTGTTATATAAAATGATATGAACTCATCGAATATAGTATTATAAAAAATAATAATTAATAATATGTAATACCCAATTATTTTGTATATTTTATTCTATAATATAATTTTGTTAGTTTATAAATATCATTGCATTCGTTGTCATACACACAGAAAAAAAGTGTGTAAATATAACTTAAATGTTAATCAATCCAATTAATTTTTAATTGAAACTCAGCCGATGTAACTTTTAGTAGCATTGAATTCCATATTCGTAATAATGAGAATATGTTAATTGGAGAAACTTTAATTAATTTTTTTGTCATATTTATATTAAAGTTGTTATATATATTAAATTTTTTATTGGAATTTTTAAATCATTAATTAGTTAATTAGTAACATCAATTAAAAAATTTATTCCATAGGAAGTTGATCAATTAAATATTTAGTTAAATTAATTAATATATAACATGAAATAAATATTAAATAAGTATTTTTACTTTTTGATATGCTTTGTAAAATTCTTTTAACCTAACGAATGCTTTACCGAAGTCAGTTTTCACAACTTCTAAAAGTGGGCCAATTAATTGAGTCAAGTAAAATTTGATATTAGCTTTTTAATGATTTAATATGCAACAAAATGAGCATCATAAGCTGTTTGTTTAAATTCTTGACAGCAAAAATAAATTGAGCCATTTAATGCTTTAATAACATAACATACACTAAATAATGCAATATCTTGTTTTAAAATAGCAACGTAGAAGAAAATAATGTTAGAAAAAACTGAACGACGCACGAGACGCACAAACAAAAAACAAAATGAAATCCAGAAGAAAACCAGTTGGGAAGATTAGATCACATGGGAAATTTTAAATTTGGTGTTAATATGATAGTTAGGATTATCAAAATTATAGACGGTCTAAGCCGACTATAAATACCCTACACATGTGTCTGGTTACCATTCAAAGTGGTATATTGGTCACCTGGGTATACGCATCCTGAAAATAATTACAAACTTTCAATCGCTGAAGAATTTCCATTCATTTGATACCCATATTTGCAAATGGGTAGGTTTACCGAATTTCGATTTTTTTTTTTGGAACAACAAGTCGTATCGGCGGAAAACATTATTTTCATGTATTTGAGCATGATTTCAATATATATTTGACCAAAAAAGTTTACCTAAGCACGTATACAGTAAAATTGATCTGGAGATGTAAATTTAATATGAGGTATTTTTAAATATAAATGGTCAAATCACAGGTCACAATGGACCGATCTCGCCAAATTATATCTCTAAATTATAAGTTTCATTTATCTAACTCTTCAATTGTTTTAGTAGTAGGGATTTCAACAGACAGACAGACAGACGGACTTCGCTAAATCGACTCAGGAGGCCATGCTGATCAAGAATATATATACTTTTAAATACCGGAGATGCTTCCTTCTGGGTGTTACAAACGGCGTACCAAACTTAATATACCCTTTCACTCTTAGTGTAGGGTATAAAAACAGTGATGCAATTTTAGAAAATGAATAAATCAAAAGTAACAAATAAAAGTAGTTAAAACTATTAAAGGTTTAGCTGAATTGAAATTATATTAAGTTCATTCCTATTAATATTTTAATTAAAAAATGTGTAAATACAATTAATTAATTAGTAAATACATTCATATTTTTAATTGGAATACGATTTTGTTTGCTATTAATATCAATTGTTATATATACGTACAATATTTTTCTCTGTGTAATAATAGCAACCACATGTATCTGGTCCATCCGTTACGTCATCCGTTACATCATCCGTTACGTCATATATGTCAATGCATTAATACAGAAGTGCCCTTAACCTGTTTACAACAAAAAAATTATCCAGCAAAAAAATAAACATCTAATAATAACATTCATTCATATAGCGAAGTTTTGAATTACAATCATCGTTCCTCAACAAAGTTTCAAATTGATCCCTATTGGACTATACTAAAAACAACTATGTTAAAAATGATCCCTATGAACTACACTAACAACAATTATTTTAGAAAATGATCCCTATTGAAAACAATAACATCTCTGTTAAAAATTCATTTACACTAACAACAATGTGCTCCATGGAGCCCAGTGGGGCCAGAACCGGCGAATCCCTACTACTATGAGTGATACTTGAACATTTCCCAACTACATAAATTGCCTCGTCAATAATATCTGTAGTAAATAGCCGCGGTAGCTCAGTGGTTAGTGCGTTGGACTGCGAGTCGAAAGGTCCCTGGTTCAAGCCTGGGGCTAACAACATCTTTTCATAGAAACATTTTTCTATACCGCGCTACCTCTCGGCAGTAAATGGCAAACCTTGCCTATGAAAAGCTCTCACCAGCCATTCGGATTCGGCAATAAACTGTAGGTCCCACCACTTTGAGTACAAATATAACACAGCTCAAAATGGTGAGAGAGATCGGCCTAAGTTCTTAATGGACTGTAGCGCCAAACTATTATTATTAAATACCCGGTCTCCTCTTAATAGTAATTCTCAATATTTTTGACGGAATCACCCTTGAGATTCTCAGTAATTGTAGGCAAACTAAAAAAAAAAAGTTGCAGTGTTCTTGCAATTGGCTTTTCAGCATATCTAGTACCGTGAACAAGGCTCAATATTTCACCATTCAAATTTTCTAGTGGAAAACACGATGTTACTCATAACGGCCCATGATCACGAACAACTTCCGGTAAATGAATAAACTGGTGTATATTAATAGTAAGGAACTTAAGATCAGCAAAACGTGCAACGAATTCGTTTATCAGATTTGACTCAATATTAATGTCAGACAATAAGACACTACATTTATTTAAATGAAAAACTGCGGCTATCAATAATAAAAAAATGGCGATAATTCCCCATAAAACCACGAAATAATAATAAAAAAATAATTTACACATTCGCTTTCCAATACGCCAAATGACTTTTAACAGATCTTGGTAGCCGTTTTATAAATAAAGGCGGTTTTATACTTTTAATCCTAAAATCTAAAACATCAACCATTGTTGATCTATTGAACGAGTAATAATGATTCTGTGTATCAAACCATAAAACAATAAAAAAATAATAATTGCCACGGTACTTTAAATGGACGGCAAATTACCAAATAAAGAATATTTTTTGCAGGAGGGTTTCGTGTTAACCCCTAAATATAGAGAACTGAATATCGACCGAAACAGTTTTCTTTTTTTTTTTTGGAGGAAACCATGAGATCTTTTTTTTTCGATCACACATATATCATTATTTCGCAGAGTACTGTCTTATTATTGGTGCATTTTTCGCATTATCCAAAAAAGTACTTTTTAAAACGAGTTGCGTCGGTCAGTTATTGATTTTTGTGGGGTACCAGAGGATCCCCATAATTTGATAAAAACGACGTCATTTTAGAGATCAGAGTTACAAATACATTTAAAAATTATTGAAAATTTTACTATTGAAATAAATATGTTAGTACATTCGCCAGTTCATTCGCCAAAGTGCGTTCGCTTCGCCAAAGCGTTCGCTTCCTCAAGTACATTCACTTCGCTAATCATAATAGGCCCCTTAGTGTTTTTTATGTTAGGTGTTCGTATCAAAGAACAGTACAGTAAGGTACAGTACGTTAGTGTTTTTTTTTTCGATCTCTGTGATAGATTTGTTAATTGTATATAATGCAATATTGTATTTTGCGCTGTAGATGATTACTTTTTCTTTGCATTGCATTTTGGCCGATTTTATATTATATTATGGGTGTGTGCGAGTTTGACTAAATTGCTGACTAAACTAAATTTTGTCGGTAATGCAACGTTTACTTTTCAATTTTGCAAATTTTTGAGCAAACTAAATTTAACTAAATTGGAAGACAGCAAACAAACATATGATAATCGATTTATTGTGGACTTTAACAATTACCGGTTACCAAATGGCAATCGAATAAAAACCCGTAAAATTTAGTTTAGTCACCAATTTAGTCGAACTCGAACACATCCTATATATTTTTTTGTGAAATTTGGAAAATTGTATCAAATACCAAAAAATTATAGCATTATTTTGATTATATGTATGTTTGGCATTACGAAGTCACAATTAAATAACACAATTAAATAACGCTGCATACTTTTAGCACTCAGTAACACTCACATTAATACTTTTCATAGTTCAAAAATTATTTTTGGTGGAAGAATTAAGTACCGTTAATACCAGATAGTGACTGTTTGTGAAATTTCCAATTCATCCGAAAGTACTGAACTCAAAATAGGAACAATAGATGGAAATCAAATTATTAGGTATAAATAAAAGAAGTGTAATAAAAAAAATAAAAGTTTAAGTTTATAAATTGAGAATATATAAATAAAAAAAAATGTTATTTAAAAAAAGGGAAAAAACGAATATTGTGTAATGAAGATATTAGCACTAAATTTACTATTATTACATTAAAATTAAATGTAAATATAAATATGTTTACATGTAAATAAAATGTTTTTCACATTCAAACATATATATGTTTGCAAGAACACCGAACATTATTCATTCTGAACATAAATATGTTTGAACGAAAACAAAAATATGTTTGGCTGTTATTATAGTAATGTTTGAAAATGAAATAATACTTTTCTTTGCATAAAGCTCCAAAGATATATGTAATGCCTGCAAAATTATTTTTGGGAGAGCCCTTTTTTTTTGCAGCGTGTAGAAATTTAGTAACTAAGAAAATTTTTAAAGGAGTTTTTGCATCAAATCAGCTACCTAGAAATCGAATAAAAAAGCCAGCATTTTATATTGTGAATATGGATTCATCATTTAAACCAGGCTCACATTGGATTGCAATATATTTTCCTCGAAATGGGCCGGCTGAGTATTTTTGTTTTGCAGGGAGTTCCCCTATTAAACCATTTGTCAATTTTATTCAAACAAATGCATCCACATTTATTAAAAGCAATTTCCGATTACAAAGTGAAATTTCAATTTTATGCCGTGTTTATTGCTTATATATTTAAGAAGTAAAAATATTTCTTTTAATAAGTTTTTTTAATTATTTTGATATATATAATTTATATATTAATGCTATTTTAGCTGTGCATTATTTTAAAAATATTTTTAAGTTAACTACAATAAAAAAAAAATAATAATGAAACAATTTAATAAATTGTAAATTTGTCTTTTTATTTCTGTTATATAAAATGATATGAACTCATTGAATATAGTATTATAAAAAATAATAATTAATAATATGTAATACCCAATTATTTTGTATATTTTATTCTATAATATAATTTTGTTAGTTTATAAATATCATTGCATTCGTTGTCATACACACAGAAAAAAAGTGTGTAAATATAACTTAAATGTTAATCAATCCAATTAATTTTTAATTGAAACTCAGCCGATGTAACTTTTAGTAGCATTGAATTCCATATTCGTAATAATGAGAATATGTTAATTGGAGAAACTTTAATTAATTTTTTTGTCATATTGATATTAAAGTTGTTATATATATTAAATTTTTTATTGGAATTTTTAAATCATTAATTAGTTAATTAGTAACATCAATTAAAAATTTTATTCGATAGGAAGTTGATCAATTAAATATTTAGTTAAATTAATTAATATATAACATGAAATAAATATTAAATAAGTATTTTTACTTTTTGATATGCTTTGTAAAATTCTTTTAACCTAACGAATGCTTTACCGAAGTCAGTTTTCACAACTTCTAAAAGTGGGCCAATTAATTGAGTCAAGTAAAATTTGATATTAGCTTTTTAATGATTTAATATGCAACAAAATGAGCATCATAAGCTGTTTGTTTAAATTCTTGACAGCAAAAATAAATTGAGCCATTTAATGCTTTAATAACATAACATACACTAAATAATGCAATATCTTGTTTTAAAATAGCAACGTAGAAGAAAATAATGTTAGAAAAAACTGAACGACGCACGAGACGCACAAACAAAAAACAAAATGAAATCCAGAAGAAAACCAGTTGGGAAGATTAGATCACATGGGAAATTTTAAATTTGGTGTTAATATGATAGTTAGGATTATCAAAATTATAGACGGTCTAAGCCGACTATAAATACCCTACACATGTGTCTGGTTACCATTCAAAGTGGTATATTGGTCACCTGGGTATACGAATCCTGAAAATAATTACAAACTTTCAATCGCTGAAGAATTTCCATTCATTTGATACCCATATTTGCAAATGGGTAGGTTTACCGAATTTCGATTTATTTTTTTTGGAACAACAAGTCGTATCGGCGGAAAACATTATTTTCATGTATTTGAGCATGATTTCAATATATATTTGACCAAAAAAGTTTACCTAAGCACGTATACAGTAAAATTGATCTGGAGATGTAAATTTAATATGAGGTATTTTTGAATATAAATGGTCAAATCACAGGTCACAATGGACCGATCTCGCCAAATTATATCTCTAAATTATAAGTTTCATTTATCTAACTCTTCAATTGTTTTAGTAGTAGGGATTTCAACAGACAGACAGACAGACGGACTTCGCTAAATCGACTCAGGAGGCCATGCTGATCAAGAATATATATACTTTTAAATACCGGAGATGCTTCCTTCTGGGTGTTACAAACGGCGTACCAAACTTAATATACCCTTTCACTCTTAGTGTAGGGTATAAAAACAGTGATGCAATTTTAGAAAATGAATAAATCAAAAGTAACAAATAAAAGTAGTTAAAACTATTAAAGTTTTAGCTGTATTGAAATTATATTAAGTTCATTCCTATTAATATTTTAATTAAAAAATGTGTAAATACAATTAATTAATTAGTAAATACATTCATATTTTTAATTGGAATACGATTTTGTTTGCTATTAATATCAATTGTTATATATACGTACAATATTTTTCTCTGTGTAATAATAGCAACCACATGTATCTGGTCCATCCGTTACGTCATCCGTTACATCATCCGTTACGTCATATATGTCAATGCATTAATACAGAAGTGCCCTTAACCTGTTTACAACAAAAAAATTATCCAGCAAAAAAATAAACATCTAATAATAACATTCATTCATATAGCGAAGTTTTGAATTACAATCATCGTTCCTCAACAAAGTTTCAAATTGATCCCTATTGGACTATACTAAAAACAACTATGTTAAAAATGATCCCTATGAACTACACTAACAACAATTATTTTAGAAAATGATCCCTATTGAAAACAATAACATCTCTGTTAAAAATTCATTTACACTAACAACAATGTGCTCCATGGAGCCCAGTGGGGCCAGAACCGGCGAATCCCTACTACTATGAGTGATACTTGAACATTTCCCAACTACATAAATTGCCTCGTCAATAATATCTGTAGTAAATAGCCGCGGTAGCTCAGTGGTTAGTGCGTTGGACTGCGAGTCGAAAGGTCCCTGGTTCAAGCCTGGGGCTAACAACATCTTTTCATAGAAACATTTTTCTATACCGCGCTACCTCTCGGCAGTAAATGGCAAACCTTGCCTATGAAAAGCTCTCACCAGCCATTCGGATTCGGCAATAAACTGTAGGTCCCACCACTTTGAGTACAAATATAACACAGCTCAAAATGGTGAGAGAGATCGGCCTAAGTTCTTAATGGACTGTAGCGCCAAACTATTATTATTAAATACCCGGTCTCTTCTTAATAGTAATTCTCAATATTTTTGACGGAATCACCCTTGAGATTCTCAGTAATTGTAGGCAAACTAAAAAAAAAAGTTGCAGTGTTCTTGCAATTGGCTTTTCAGCATATCTAGTACCGTGAACAAGGCTCAATATTTCACCATTCAAATTTTCTAGTGGAAAACACGATGTTACTCATAACGGCCCATGATCACGAACAACTTCCGGTAAATGAATTAACTGGTGTATATTAATAGTAAGGAACTTAAGATCAGCAAAACGTGCAACGAATTCGTTTATCACATTTGACTCAATATTAAGGTCAGACAATAAGACACTACATTTATTTAAATGAAAAACTGCGGCTATCAATAATAAAAAAATGGCGATAATTCCCCATAAAACCACGAAATAATAATAAAAAAATAATTTACACATTCGCTTTCCAATACGCCAAATGACTTTTAACAGATCTTGGTAGCCGTTTTATAAATAAAGGCGGTTTTATACTTTTAATCCTAAAATCTAAAACATCAACCATTGTTGATCTATTGAACGAGTAATAATGATTCTGTGTATCAAACCATAAAACAATAAAAAAATAATAATTGCCACGGTACTTTAAATGGACGGCAAATTACCAAATAAAGAATATTTTTTGCAGGAGGGTTTCGTGTTAACCCCTAAATATAGAGAACTGAATATCGACCGAAACAGTTTTCTTTTTTTTTTTTGGAGGAAACCATGAGATCTTTTTTTTTCGATCACACATATATCATTATTTCGCAGAGTACTGTCTTATTATTGGTGCATTTTTCGCATTATCCAAAAAAGTACTTTTTAAAACGAGTTGCGTCGGTCAGTTATTGATTTTTGTGGGGTACCAGAGGATCCCCATAATTTGATAAAAACGACGTCATTTTAGAGATCAGAGTTACAAATACATTTAAAAATTATTGAAAATTTTACTATTGAAATAAATATGTTAGTACATTCGCCAGTTCATTCGCCAAATTGCGTTCGCTTCGCCAAAGCGTTCGCTTCCTCAAGTACATTCACTTCGCTAATCATAATAGGCCCCTTAGTGTTTTTTATGTTAGGTGTTCGTATCAAAGAACAGTACAGTAAGGTACAGTACGTTAGTGTTTTTTTTTTCGATCTCTGCGATAGATTTGTTAATTGTATATAATGCAATATTGTATTTTGCGCTGTAGATGATTACTTTTTCTTTGCATTGCATTTTGGCCGATTTTATATTATATTATGGGTGTGTGCGAGTTTGACTAAATTGCTGACTAAACTAAATTTTGTCGGTAATGCAACGTTTACTTTTCAATTTTGCAAATTTTTGAGCAAACTAAATTTAACTAAATTGGAAGACAGCAAACAAACATATGATAATCGATT
Organism: Dryomyza anilis; assembly: GCA_951804985.1. NCBI lineage: Eukaryota > Metazoa > Arthropoda > Insecta > Diptera > Dryomyzidae > Dryomyza > Dryomyza anilis. Next base: position 63,937,534 of record OX638133.1, on the reverse strand, counting down.
TATTGTGGACTTTAACAATTACCGGTTACCAAATGGCAATCGAATAAAAACCCGTAAAATTTAGTTTAGTCACCAATTTAGTCGAACTCGAACACATCCTATATATTTTTTTGTGAAATTTGGAAAATTGTATCAAATACCAAAAAATTATAGCATTATTTTGATTATATGTATGTTTGGCATTACGAAGTCACAATTAAATAACACAATTAAATAACTCTGCATACTTTTAGCACTCAGTAACACTCACATTAATACTTTTCATAGTTCAAAAATTTTTTTTGGTGGAAGAATTAAGTACCGTTAATACCAGATAGTGACTGTTTGTGAAATTTCCAATTCATCCGTAAAGTACTGAACTCAAAATAGGAACAATAGATGGAAATCAAATTATTAGGTATAAATAAAAGAAGTGTAATAAAAAAAATAAAAGTTTAAGTTTATAAATTGAGAATATATAAATAAAAAAAAATGTTATTTAAAAAAAGGGAAAAAACGAATATTGTGTAATGAAGATATTAGCACTAAATTTACTATTATTACATTAAAATTAAATGTAAATATAAATATGTTTACATGTAAATAAAATGTTTTTCACATTCAAACATATATATGTTTGCAAGAACACCGAACATTATTCATTCTGAACATAAATATGTTTGAACGAAAACAAAAATATGTTTGGCTGTTATTATAGTAATGTTTGAAAATGAAATAATACTTTTCTTTGCATAAAGCTCCAAAGATATATGTAATGCCTGCAAAATTATTTTTGGGAGAGCCCTTTTTTTTTGCAGCGTGTAGAAATTTAGTAACTAAGAAAATTTTTAAAGGAGTTTTTGCATCAAATCAGCTACCTAGAAATCGAATAAAAAAGCCAGCATTTTATATTGTGAATATGGATTCATCATTTAAACCAGGCTCACATTGGATTGCAATATATTTTCCTCGAAATGGGCCGGCTGAGTATTTTTGTTTTGCAGGGAGTTCCCCTATTAAACCATTTGTCAATTTTATTCAAACAAATGCATCCACATTTATTAAAAGCAATTTCCGATTACAAAGTGAAATTTCAATTTTATGCCGTGTTTATTGCTTATATATTTAAGAAGTAAAAATATTTCTTTTAATAAGTTTTTTAATTATTTTGATATATATAATTTATATATTAATGCTATTTTAGCTGTGCATTATTTTAAAAATATTTTTAAGTTAACTACAATAAAAAAAAAATAATAATGAAACAATTTAATAAATTGTAAATTTGTCTTTTTATTTCTGTTATATAAAATGATATGAACTCATTGAATATAGTATTATAAAAAATAATAATTAATAATATGTAATACCCAATTATTTTGTATATTTTATTCTATAATATAATTTTGTTAGTTTATAAATATCATTGCATTCGTTGTCATACACACAGAAAAAAAGTGTGTAAATATAACTTAAATGTTAATCAATCCAATTAATTTTTAATTGAAACTCAGCCGATGTAACTTTTAGTAGCATTAAATTCCATATTCGTAATAATGAGAATATGTTAATTGGAGAAACTTTAATTAATTTTTTTGTCATATTGATATTAAAGTTGTTATATATATTAAATTTTTTATTGGAATTTTTAAATCATTAATTAGTTAATTAGTAACATCAATTAAAAATTTTATTCGATAGGAAGTTGATCAATTAAATATTTAGTTAAATTAATTAATATATAACATGAAATAAATATTAAATAAGTATTCTTACTTTTTGATATGCTTTGTAAAATTCTTTTAACCTAACGAATGCTTTACCGAAGTCAGTTTTCACAACTTCTAAAAGTGGGTCAATTAATTGAGTCAAGTAAAATTTGATATTAGCTTTTTAATGATTTAATATGCAACAAAATGAGCATCATAAGCTGTTTGTTTAAATTCTTGACAGCAAAAATAAATTGAGCCATTTAATGCTTTAATAACATAACATACACTAAATAATGCAATATCTTGTTTTAAAATAGCAACGTAGAAGAAAATAATGTTAGAAAAAACTGAACGACGCACGAGACGCACAAACAAAAAACAAAATGAAATCCAGAAGAAAACCAGTTGGGAAGATTAGATCACATGGGAAATTTTAAATTTGGTGTTAATATGATAGTTAGGATTATCAAAATTATAGACGGTCTAAGCCGACTATAAATACCCTACACATGTGTCTGGTTACCATTCAAAGTGGTATATTGGTCACCTGGGTATACGAATCCTGAAAATAATTACAAACTTTCAATCGCTGAAGAATTTCCATTCATTTGATACCCATATTTGCAAATGGGTAGGTTTACCGAATTTCGATTTTTTTTTTTTGGAACAACAAGTCGTATCGGCGGAAAACATTATTTTCATGTATTTGAGCATGATTTCAATATATATTTGACCAAAAAAGTTTACCTAAGCACGTATACAGTAAAATTGATCTGGAGATGTAAATTTAATATGAGGTATTTTTGAATATAAATGGTCAAATCACAGGTCACAATGGACCGATCTCGCCAAATTATATCTCTAAATTATAAGTTTCATTTATCTAACTCTTCAATTGTTTTAGTAGTAGGGATTTCAACAGACAGACAGACAGACGGACTTCGCTAAATCGACTCAGGAGGCCATGCTGATCAAGAATATATATATACTTTTAAATACCGGAGATGCTTCCTTCTGGGTGTTACAAACGGCGTACCAAACTTAATATACCCTTTCACTCTTAGTGTAGGGTATAAAAACAGTGATGCAATTTTAGAAAATGAATAAATCAAAAGTAACAAATAAAAGTAGTTAAAACTATTAAAGTTTTAGCTGTATTGAAATTATATTAAGTTCATTCCTATTAATATTTTAATTAAAAAATGTGTAAATACAATTAATTAATTAGTAAATACATTCATATTTTTAATTGGAATACGATTTTGTTTGCTATTAATATCAATTGTTATATATACGTACAATATTTTTCTCTGTGTAATAATAGCAACCACATGTATCTGGTCCATCCGTTACGTCATCCGTTACATCATCCGTTACGTCATATATGTCAATGCATTAATACAGAAGTGCCCTTAACCTGTTTACAACAAAAAAATTATCCAGCAAAAAAATAAACATCTAATAATAACATTCATTCATATAGCGAAGTTTTGAATTACAATCATCGTTCCTCAACAAAGTTTCAAATTGATCCCTATTGGACTATACTAAAAACAACTATGTTAAAAATGATCCCTATGAACTACACTAACAACAATTATTTTAGAAAATGATCCCTATTGAAAACAATAACATCTCTGTTAAAAATTCATTTACACTAACAACAATGTGCTCCATGGAGCCCAGTGGGGCCAGAACCGGCGAATCCCTACTACTATGAGTGATACTTGAACATTTCCCAACTACATAAATTGCCTCGTCAATAATATCTGTAGTAAATAGCCGCGGTAGCTCAGTGGTTAGTGCGTTGGACTGCGAGTCGAAAGGTCCCTGGTTCAAGCCTGGGGCTAACAACATCTTTTCATAGAAACATTTTTCTATACCGCGCTACCTCTCGGCAGTAAATGGCAAACCTTGCCTATCGGATTCGGCAATAAACTGTAGGTCCCACCACTTTGAGTACAAATATAACACAGCTCAAAATGGTGAGAGAGATCGGCCTAAGTTCTTAATGAACTGTAGCGCCAAACTATTATTATTAAATACCCGGTCTCCTCTTAATAGTAATTCTCAATATTTTTGACGGAATCACCCTTGAGATTCTCAGTAATTGTAGGCAAACTAAAAAAAAAAGTTGCAGTGTTCTTGCAATTGGCTTTTCAGCATATCTAGTACCGTGAACAAGGCTCAATATTTCACCATTCAAATTTTCTAGTGGAAAACACGATGTTACTCATAACGGCCCATGATCACGAACAACTTCCGGTAAATGAATTAACTGGTGTATATTAATAGTAAGGAACTTAAGATCAGCAAAACGTGCAACGAATTCGTTTATCAGATTTGACTCAATATTAATGTCAGACAATAAGACACTAAATTTATTTAAATGAAAAACTGCGGCTATCAATAATAAAAAAAAGGGGGTTAATTCCCCATAAAACCACGAAATAATAATAAAAAAAATAATTTACACATTCGCTTTCCAATACGCCAAATGACTTTTAACAGATCTTGGTAGCCGTTTTATAAATAAAGGCGGTTTTATACTTTTAATCCTGAAATCTAAAACATCAACCATTGTTGATCTATTGAACGAGTAATAATGATTCTGTGTATCAAACCATAAAACAATAAAAAAATAATAATTGCCACGGTACTTTAAATGGACGGCAAATTACCAAATAAAGAATATTTTTTGCAGGAGGGTTTCGTGTTAACCCCTAAATATAGAGAACTGAATATCGACCGAAACAGTTTTCTTTTTTTTTTTTGGAGGAAACCATGAGATCTTTTTTTTTCGATCATTATATCATTATTTCGCAGAGTACTGTCTTATTATTGGTGCATTTTTCGCATTATCCAAAAAAGTACTTTTTAAAACGAGTTGCGTCGGTCAGTTATTGATTTTTGTGGGGTACCAGAGGATCCCCATAATTTGATATAAACGACGTCATTTTAGAGATCAGAGTTACAAATACATTTAAAAATTATTGAAAATTTTACTATTGAAATAAATATGTTAGTACATTCGCCAGTTCATTCGCCAAATTGCGTTCGCTTCGCCAAAGCGTTCGCTTCCTCATGTACATTCACTTCGCTAATCATAATAGGCCCCTTAGTGTTTTTTATGTTAGGTTTGTGTTTTCGTAGTGTTCGTATCAAAGAACAGTACAGTAAGGTACAGTACGTTAGTGTTTTTGTTTTCGATCTCTGCGATAGATTTGTTAATTGTATATAATGCAATATTGTATTTTGCGCTGTAGATGATTACTTTTTCTTTGCATTGCATTTTGGCCGATTTTATATTATATTATGGGTGTGTGCGAGTTTGACTAAATTGCTGACTAAACTAAATTTTGTCGGTAATGCAACGTTTACTTTTCAATTTTGCAAATTTTTGAGCAAACTAAATTTAACTAAATTGGAAGACAGCAAACAAACATATGATAATTTAGTGTGGACTTCAACAATTACCGGTTACCAAATGGCAATCGAATAAAAACCCGTAAAATTTAGTTTAGTCACCAATTTAGTCGAACTCGAACACATCCTATATATTTTTTTGTGAAATTTGGAAAATTGTATCAAATACCAAAAAATTTTGGAACAACAAGTCGTATCGGCGGAAAACATTATTTTCATGTATTTGAGCATGATTTCAATATATATTTGACCAAAAAAGTTTACCTAAGCACGTATACAGTAAAATTGATCTGGAGATGTAAATTTAATATGAGGTATTTTTGAATATAAATGGTCAGATCACAGGTCACAATGGACCGATCTCGCCAAATTATATCTCTAAATTATAAATTTCATTTATCTAACTCTTCAATTGTTTTAGTAGTAGGGATTTCAACAGACAGACAGACAGACGGACTTCGCTAAATCGACTCAGGAGGTCATGCTGATCAAGAATATATATATACTTTTAAATACCGGAGATGCTTCCTTCTGGGTGTTACAAACGGCGTACCAAACTTAATATACCCTTTCACTCTTAGTGTAGGGTATAAAAACAGTGATGCAATTTTAAAAAATGAATAAATCAAAAGTAACAAATAAAAGTAGTTAAAACTATTAAAGTTTTAGCTGTATTGAAATTATATTAAGTTCATTCCTATTAATATTTTAATTAAAAAATGTGTAAATACAATTAATTAATTAGTAAATACATTCATATTTTTAATTGGAATACGATTTTGTTTGCTATTAATATCAATTGTTATATATACGTACAATATTTTTCTCTGTGTAATAATAGCAACCACATGTATCTGGTCCATCCGTTACGTCATCCGTTACATCATCCGTTACGTCATATATGTCAATGCATTAATACAGAAGTGCCCTTAACCTGTTTACAACAAAAAAATTATCCAGCAAAAAAATAAACATCTAATAATAACATTCATTCATATAGCGAAGTTTTGAATTACAATCATCGTTCCTCAACAAAGTTTCAAATTGATCCCTATTGGACTATACTAAAAACAACTATGTTAAAAATGATCCCTATGAACTACACTAACAACAATTATTTTAGAAAATGATCCCTATTGAAAACAATAACATCTCTGTTAAAAATTCATTTACACTAACAACAATGTGCTCCATGGAGCCCAGTGGGGCCAGAACCGGCGAATCCCTACTACTATGAGTGATACTTGAACATTTCCCAACTACATAAATTGCCTCGTCAATAATATCTGTAGTAAATAGCCGCGGTAGCTCAGTGGTTAGTGCGTTGGACTGCGAGTCGAAAGGTCCCTGGTTCAAGCCTGGGGCTAACAACATCTTTTCATAGAAACATTTTTCTATACCGCGCTACCTCTCGGCAGTAAATGGCAAACCTTGCCTATGAAAAGCTCTCACCAGCCATTCGGATTCGGCAATAAACTGTAGGTCCCACCACTTTGAGTACAAATATAACACAGCTCAAAATGGTGAGAGAGATCGGCCTAAGTTCTTAATGGACTGTAGCGCCAAACTATTATTATTAAATACCCGGTCTCCTCTTAATAGTAATTCTCAATATTTTTGACGGAATCACCCTTGAGATTCTCAGTAATTGTAGGCAAACTAAAAAAAAAAGTTGCAGTGTTCTTGCAATTGGCTTTTCAGCATATCTAGTACCGTGAACAAGGCTCAATATTTCACCATTCAAATTTTCTAGTGGAAAACACGATGTTACTCATAACGGCCCATGATCACGAACAACTTCCGGTAAATGAATTAACTGGTGTATATTAATAGTAAGGAACTTAAGATCAGCAAAACGTGCAACTAATTCGTTTATCAGATTTGACGCAATATTAATGTCAGACAATAAGACACTACATTTATTTAAATGAAAAACTGCGGCTATCAATAATAAAAAAATGGCGATAATTCCACATAAAACCACGAAATAAAAATAAAAAAAATAATTTACACATTCGCTTTCCAATACGCCAAATGACTTTTAACAGATCTTGGTAGCCGTTTTATAAATAAAGGCGGTTTTATACTTTTAATCCTGAAATCTAAAACATCAACCATTGTTGATCTATTGAACGAGTAATAATGATTCTGTGTATCAAACCATAAAACCATAAAAAAATAATAATTGCCACGGTACTTTAAATGGACGGCAAATTACCAAATAAAGAATATTTTTTGCAGGAGGGTTTCGTGTTAACCCCTAAATATAGAGAACTGAATATCGACCGAAACAGTTTTCTTTTTTTTTTTTTTGGAGGAAACCATGAGATCTTTTTTTTCGATCACACATATATCATTATTTCGCAGAGTACTGTCTTATTATTGGTGCATTTTTCGCATTATCCAAAAAAGTACTTTTAAAACGAGTTGCGTCGGTCAGTTATTGATTTTTGTGGGGTACCAGAGGATCCCCATAATTTGATAAAAACGACGTCATTTTAGAGATCAGAGTTACAAATACATTTAAAAATTATTGAAAATTTTACTATTGAAATAAATATGTTTGTTTTTAATACAAAAAATATGTAAACATTTAAAAATTTAATTTTAAAATATCCGGATCCGGATATCGGATCCGGATATAAAATATCGGATCCGATCCCTCTCTCGAAGGACAAAAATTACACTATTTAAACCCATCATGAGTTGTAATGGCCAAATAAATAAGTAAGTAATGAATAGTGGGTGGAAAGGGATTAAGACCCTACGTAAGCACTTTTCTTAAAAACGTGAGGTAATAGGGCCAGTCCACACAAAATCGACAATAAAAGTCAAATTTGAGATTTTACCTTTTCGATTTTAATGAAATTTGGGCAACTGATAAAGGTATCAAGATATTCACCTACCAACTTTTATACCCTACACTAGGAGTGAAAGGGTATATTCAGTTTGGTACGCCGTTTGTAACACACAGAATGAAGCATCTCCGGTATGGAAAAGTATATATATTCTAGATCAGCATGGCCTCTTAGTCGATTTAACGATGCCCGTCTGTGTGTCTGTTGAAATCCATATGGGTATCAAATGAATGGAAATTCTTCAGTGATTGAAAGTTTTTAGTTATTTTAAGGATTCGTATACCCTGGTGACCTATATGCCACTTTGAATGGTAACCACACAAATGTTAGGGTATTTATAGTTGGCTTAGACCTACTATAAAATGTCACTACTTTAAAATTTCCCATGTGATCTAACCTTCTCAACTGTTTATTATTTTTTCGTCCACTCCTTATCTCTTAAAAACTAGATATGGTAGAAACTCCGCTGATAGCTCGTTTTAAAGCTAATAGAAAAAGAAAAATATTAAAAAATTTTAAATCTTTTAAAATAAGTTGTAACTTTTAAACGTGAACATGTGGCCCGTGGTCATTATTATTGCACTTCAAAATTGATGTCCTTGAAAAATTACCGTTTTTAAAATTCTGAAAAAAATCATATATTTTGGTTGATTTAATATAAATCTTCATGCCAAATTTCAAGACGGTATTTTGATGGAATCATATTTTAAAATTAAATTTTTAAATGTTTACATATTTTTTGTATTAAAAAGAAATATATTTATTTCAATAATTTTTAAATGTATTTGTAAGTCTGATCTCTAAAATGACGTCGTTTTTATCAAATTATGGGGATCCTCTGGTACCCCACAAAAATCAATAACTGACCGACGCAACTCGTTTCAACAAGTACTTTTTTGGATAATGCGAAAAATGCACCAATAATAAGACAGTACTCTGTGAAATAATGATATATGTGTGATCGAAAAAAAAGGTCTCATGGTTTCCTCCAAAAAAAAAAAGAAAACTGTTTCGGTCGATATTCAGTTCTCTATATTTAGGCGTTAACACGAAACCCTCCTGCAAAAAATATTCTTTATTTGGTCATTTGCCGTCCATTTAAAGTACCGTGGCTATTATTATTTTTTTATGGTTTTATGGTTTGATACACAGAATCATTCTTACTCGTTCAATAGATGAAAAATGGTTGATGTTTTAGATTTTAGGATTAAAAGTATAAAACCGCCTTTATTTATAAAACGGCTACCAAGATCGGTTAAAAGTCATTTGGCGTATTGGAAAGCGAATGTGTAAATTATTTTTTTTTATTATTAATTCGTGGTTTTATGGGGAATTATCGCCATTTTTGTATTATTGATAGCCGTAGTTTTTCATTTAAATAAATGTAGTGTCTTATTGTCTGACATTAATTAATACTGCTCCAAATCTGATAAACGAATTCGTTGCACGTTTTGCTGATCTTAAGTTCCTTACTATTAATATACACCAGTTAATTCATTTACCGGAAGTTGTTCGTGATCATGGGCCGTTATGAGTAACATCGTGTTTTCCACTAGAAAATTTGAATGGTGAAATATTGAGCCTTGTTCACGGTACTAGATATGCTGAAAAGCCAATTGCAAGAACACTGCAACGTTTTTTTTTTAGTTTGCCTACAATTACTGAGAATCTCAAGGGTGATTCCGTCAAAAATATTGAGAATTACTATTAAGAGGAGACCGGGTATTTAATAATAATAGTTTGGCGCTACAGTCCATTAAGAACTTAGGGCGATCTCTCTCACCATTTTGAGCTGTGTTATATTTGTACTCAAAGTGGTGGGACCTACAGTTTATTGCCGAATCCGAATGGCTGGTGAGAGCTTTTCATAGGCAATGTTTTACTCTCGTAGGTTGTCCATTTACTGCTGAGAGGTAGCGCGGTATAGAAAAATGTTTCAATGGAAAGATGTTGTTAGCCCCAGTCTAGGCTTGAACCGGGGACCTTTCGGCTCGCAGTCCAACGCACTAACCACTGAGCTACCGCGGCTATTTACTACAGATATTATTGACGAGGCAATTCATGTAGTTGGGAAATGTTCAAGTATCACTCATAGTAGTAGGGATTCGCCGGTTCTGGCCCCACTGGGCTCCATGGAGCACATTGTTGTTAGTGTAAATGAATTTTTAACAGAGATGTTATTGTTTTCAATAGGGATCATTTTCTAACATAATTGTTGTTAGTGTAGTTCAATAGGGATCATTTTTAACATAGTTGTTTTTAGAATTCAATTTTTGTTTTGTTTATAAATTTGATTTATTGTTGTGATGAAACGTCCAAAATGATCTGCCCGTTCTTGCCCGTTTATTGGTTATTGCATTTTCTTTGGCACAATGAATATTTCAAAACAATCACTAATTTGGCACAATGAAAACGTCCCTAGTTTAAAAATGTCCGGCTTAGAAACAAAATATGATGTGCCGATACAATAAATAACACTGTGCTACAAATTCCAAAAAATTTCGTATACAAAATTTCTCACCTATATTTTTGGAAAGGTATCGAAAATCAATGAATATCCTCATTTACAGATCGTCTATATCACTTCGAGTTTTTTTTTTTTAATTTGTTGTTCTGTGTGCAAATTCGCATTTTCCTACCTTGAGTTACTTATGTAATTAAAACTCAGCATTCACGTAAGTTATTTAAAAATTGTATAACTTTTTGAAAAACCATTTAGCTTACCAACACTTTATAATTTATTAAAATATGTTTAAAAAGACCTGAGTTAGTTATACGACAAAACAATTCAAATTTTAATATATTTTCCAATTTTGAAAAATCGTTATAAAATCATCTTGCAAGATAATCCACACATTTTTACAGTTATTAAAAGTAAATTTAATAACCTTTTGAAAATTTTTGGAAGTTTTCAAATTTTTCAAGAAACAACAAAGTTATGATAGATACAAAACATCTACTCCAAATAATTAAATCAATAAACAATAAAATATAAGTGTTAAAAATAAGTCGAAAAATAATGAATATCTTCATTTACAGAATTTCTGTATCACTTCGTGTTTTTTTTAATGTTTTGTTCAAAATTCATTTTTCGTACCTTAACTTACTTACATATGTAATTAAAACTCAGCTTCTACGTAAAATATTTAAAGACTGTATAACTTTTTAAAGAACCAACACACTTAACTTACAAAACTTTTTAATTTATTAAAATAGGTTTAAAAAAACCTGAGTTATATGTCATTATACGACAAAACAATTCAAATTTGAATACATTGTTCAATTTTGAAAAATCATTAAAAAATCATCTTGCAAGAAAATCCATACATTTTTACAGTTATTAAAAGTAAATTCAATTACCTTATCAGAACTTTTGAATTTATCAAAATTTAACAAGAAACAACAAAGTTATGATTGATTAAATCATTGTCCTTTAAATTATAAAATGTTTTAACCGAGTCATTCCCACACTATATTTACCAAAGTCAAGTCAATTCAATGAGATTTAAAGCTCTTTGATTTTGTTTACATTTTTATATGCAAGGGTCAATTGAAATGTTTTGGTCAATTATTTTTTAAGTTTTTTAGACAACTTTATCCTGAAATGCAGTGATCCAAAGTAACAAAAAAAAATTAATAGGTTTTATAGATATTAAAATATCTTTTGTTATAAATATGCCATAAACCCCGTCGAGGTGTCATTTTAAAGCTAATAAAATTATATCTTCTTTGCCTGGACATGTGGTAATTATCCTTGTACTTCAAATTGTATGTCCTTAAAACGACTCTTTTGAAAATTCTGAAAAAATTATAAATTTTGTATTGATTTATTATGAATATTCATTTGTGTCAAATTTCAAGATAATATTATTAGGAGTAGATGTTTTTTTATCTATCATAACATTTTTGTTTCTTGCTAAATTTTAATAGTTCCAAAAAATTTTTAAATGTAATTAAATTTACTTACAATAATATGTAAAATATCTTACAAGATTTTTTTTTTTTACGATTTTCCAAATACGAAAAATTGTTTTCAAATTTATATTTTTTGCCGTGTAATTCTCAGGTAGTTATATACCGATTTCAATATTTTAAAAAGATTTACAAACATAAATATGTTGGTTTTTTAAAAAGCTATACAGTCTTGAAAGAAGCTGAGTTTTAATTACATAAGTAAGTTAAGGTACGAAAAATGAATTTTTAAGAAAGCAGTGGACATTAAAAAAAACTCGAAGTGATACAGAAATTCTGTAAATGAGGATATTCATTGTTTTTGGATGCCTAACCAAAAATATAGGTCGGAGTTCTTGTATATTTTTGGTGTTCCACCGTGATATTCTTTAACACTTATATTTTATAGTTTATAGATTTAATTATTTGGAGTAGATGTTTTGTATCTATCATTACTTTGTTTCTTGCAAAATTTTAAAAGTTTCAAAAATTTTGAAAAGGTAATTAAATTTACTTTTAATAACTGTAAATATGTGTAGATTATCTTGCAATATTATTTTTTAACGATTTTTCAAAATTGGAAAATGTATTAAATTTTGAATAGTTTTGTCGTATAATAACCTATAACTCAGGTTTTTTAAACCTATTTTAATAAATTATATAGTTTTAGTAAGCTAAATATATTGGTTTTTCAAAAAGTTATACAGTTCTAAAATAACTTACGTGGATGCTGAGTTTTAATTACATAAGTGACTCAAGGTAGGAAAATGCGAATTTGCACACAGAAGAGCAAATTAAAAAAAACTCGAAGTGATATAAACATTCTGTAAATGAGGATATTAATTGATTTTCGATACCTATCCAAAAATATAGGTCGGAAATCCTGTATATTTTTGGTGTCGCACCGTGTAATTAGAAGTTTTAAAAGCAGAGTAGTTGAAAATTGGAAGTGGGCATTTCCAGAAAAACGTCAACCACGACCAACAAATCAAAATGTTCAAATCTTTGAAATAGCGACTGATTTGGAATCTTAAATATCTGAATCTAAATGTCTCTAAAGAAACGTATATATGGCAACGTATAAAAAAATACTCATAAAGTTACGTTACTATGCAATATGTAATTATACCCATTTTTCATGTATTTTGAGTAATCAAATTAATTAACTTTAAAGACATACAGATACAAAATATTATTTTCTGTTTTTTCAGTTAACATTAATAATTATTTCTTAAGCTTAAAAATAATGATCCAAATTAAAATAACGGAAAATTTTCGATTTTTGTATAAGGGTTTTCGGTGTACCGTCCGGAACCAAAAAAATACATTTATTACTATAGTAAACTGAAACTATTTTTTAAAGAGTTTAATTCACTGTTAGCAGAATTTCCTCAGCATTTCCAAGTAATTCTAGAAAGTTTTTGACAGCTAGTTGAAATCTGTACCGTCCGGAACTTTGAGTACCAAAAGTGTAAAACTACAGTAAAAAAAATATCAAACAAAATTTAATTTTTTTTTTTTTTCAAAAAAACATCTGAAAATTTGAATAGTACATCACTTTTCATTTCGTAATAATGATTATTAGTATTGTATACATAATTATTTATAGCAATCGTGGTGTAAATTTTCATACGAACGTCCGGAATTATTCTGCGATTTATTACGAAATAACTGTAAACTTTAGGAACAAAGTGTATATAAACAAAAATATAGTAAATTGTATCAGCTATGTTCAGAGATAATACAAATAAAATATATTGTACGCAAAAAGTATTTTTAGAATAAAAATTGTACTGATAAAATCAATACGGAATTTTTTTGTACCGTCCGGAATTTTTCTGTGAGTTATTATGAAAAAAAACTATAAATTTTAGGAACAAATTGTAAATACACAAAGAAAGCACATTATTGCTTCGGGGTAATGCACTGCGACCTGAATAGATCTATTGTGCCCCGCTTGATACCATGACTGAAGCCATTCTCAGCTGTGGCATCTCCCTATACTATTTATTGGGGGTTCTGGTTTTAATAGTTCTATAGGATGTCCGTCAAGCCTATCTCAGTTAAAAAACTGATTATATGGTTGGGGTTCATCATTCTAATATCGTTTGGACTTGGTTGTCGATTCCCAAGTAGCGCTGGACACGTTTCTAAAATGTGTTCTGGATCTTCATCGTCTTCTAGACAGAATCTACATATACTGCCCGTTTGTATACCATCCTAGTCAAATGTTTAGCAAGCCGACAGTGACCTGTAAGAAGTCCTGTTAGAATTCTTCTTCGATAGTTTAATATATTCTTTAAATCTTCTTAAGTCATAGGACCCAATGAATTTCTTTGATTGACGCATTTTAGCCTGCTGTTAAGTAGTTCTTCTCGTAATAACTTTTTTACAACACTGTCACTGATTCCACAAAAATGTTCGGGACTTATTAGCTTTGTAGCGGCTCCTTTCCGTGCAAGTTTGTCTGCTTCTTCATTGCCTTCTATTCCCCTGTGGCCAGGGACCCAGAGTATGGTGACACCATTATTCATTACCTAGACATTCCCATACTAGTTCTGAATTGATCTCGTAAGATTCTAATGCCATTATGGCTGCCTGGCTGTCCGACAGGATTGCTATATTATTATTACTATAATTTCTATCCAGATTGAATTGGATTCATCTATCTATAGTGTATATTTCCGCTTGAAAGATACTGGAGCATTTTTCCATGAAGTATTTGGTTTGGTTCATAAAAAGGTTCTGGACTTATTAGCTTTGTGGCGGCTCCTTTCCGTGCAAGTTTGTCTGCTTCTTCATTGCCTTCTATTCCCCTGTGGCCAGGGACCCAGAGTATGGTGACACCATTATTCATTACCTAGACATTCCCATACTAGTTGTGAATTGATCTCGTAAGATTCTAATGCCATTATGGCTGCCTGGCTGCCCGACAGGATTGCTATATTTTTATTGCTATAATTTCTATCCAGATTGAACTGGATGCATTTATCTATAGCGTATATTTCCGCTTGAAAGATACTGGTGTATTTGCCCATGGCTTCGAAATATTTGGTTCTAGGCCCATATACACCTGCAACGGTTCCTTCATCTGTTAATGATCCATCCGTGTACCATGTGATTATATTCTTGTGTATATCATATGTATCAGATATGTTTTTCCATATCTTTTTGTTACTGCGTTTCGTCTTGAAGTTTTTTACAAAGTTGAATCTTTTCGTTTTATGGTCTATTGGAGTTGGTAGCGTGGGAAACAGTCGGGTCAGAAGACACGCTTTCCCGGGCTCCATACGTCCTCCATTTCCAATACCTTCGTTTGCTATGCGGTGGAGTGCTCCTCTTGCCACTCCCTGCAGGAACAGGTGTAATGGTGCAAATTCAAGGAGTACTTCCATTGCCGCCGTGGGACACGTTCTCATGGCTCCTGTTATATAAGAACAAGCTAGCCGTTGAACTTTCTCTAGAGATTTCTGTGTTGTCCGAAGCTCTAGTCTTTTTGCCCATACCACTATTCCATACATAATAATTGGTCGGACCATCATTGTATACATCCATCGCATTATTTTGGGTGTGCATCCCCAGCTTTGGCCTGCAATGGACCTACTTATCATAATTGCCCGTGTCGCTTTTATTATGACTTATTTTTCTTATTGCTTCCATAGAAGTTTGCTGTCTAGTGTAATTCGTAAATATTTAACTTCTTCACTCCGGCTGACTTCGACTCCGTCTAGCCAGATTGGTCTAATATTATGGTTTCTTCTTCTTCTTGTAAAATGGTACCATTCTTGTAAAGTGGTACCATGGTGGTTTTTACGGGATTTATATTTAGTCCTACAGTTACACACCATTCCTTTTTGTTCTGAGACCTCATTTTATTCTATCACATGTGTCTTCAAATTTCCCTAACTAATTGGCCTAAAGGACTTTGGATGGGTGGGATCTTTTTTTTACCCACCTTTGGTATAAATACCACCTTGGCTCTTCTCCAAATGCTTGGTATGTAGCCTGGTGCTGAGCTGCTTCTGGTTATTCTTATCAAGTGTTTCATTAGGTAATATTTACCCTGTTGTAGCAATGCATGGAATATGCCGCCAACACCTGGAGACTTGAAAGGTTGGAATGTTTGTAAGGGCCAATCAATTCTTTGTTCCGTAAAGACCTTGTTTGCCATCTCCCAGTCTTCTCTTCTGGGTCTAACAAGAATTCCATCGCCTTCTTGCACGTTTTGCGTGCTGCCTGGAAAGTGAGTCTTTAGCAAAAGTAAAACCTTTTGATTCTCATTTTCGGTATAGCTCCCATGCTCCCTTTTTAGTGAGAGTGGTGTTTCTGTTTAAACTTTTGCTATAGCCTTGTATAACCTCGCTGCAGCTGATGTGTCAGTGATATTCTCACAGAAGTTTCGGAAGCTTTTCCTCTTCGTACTTCTTATTTCTTTATTATATGTGGTAAGAAGGGCAGAGTAGGCCTTCCAGTCCCCGGTAAGCTTTGCCCTATTAAACAGCCTACGTACTTTGGTTCTGAGTTTTGACAAGTGGTAGCTCCACCATGGTCGATATCCGACATTTCCTCCTCAGAGCGTGGTAGGCCGACTATGAAATACCCTACACCTTTGGTGGTGATATTCTTGTGGTACATTTTATTGTATACCTTAATTTTAAAGTTCTTAATTATGCTGAAGCCCCCCACCCTCAGAATATTATTCACATGTCAGAAATTTACGTCTAAAAAACTAATAATAAAAATTAGAAAAATATAAGTGGGCGCACCTTTCCTATAGTAAGACTAATATTTCATAGATTTGATTTTAATAATTTACGGCACAAATTTTTACTATGAAAACCCTGAAAATAATGAAAAAAAAATATGGGCGGATCACGCCCATTTTTGGACCACATATTTTCATAAGAATTATAACATTATGTTTTAAATTTTATAACAATATCTTGAATACATATCGAGTTATTAGTTCCTAAAGAGTTATATAAAAGTTACTTGTATGGGAGATGGGCGTGTCCGTTGACCGATTTGGATCATTTCCAAACTCAGTTCCTACTTTTGGCTAAAATATATTGAGACGAAATTTCATCGCATTCTGATCAGTATTTCTCAAGTTTTTCTGTATTCGGACAGCAAGACGGACAGACAGACAGTCATGGCTAAACGGACTCAGGTAGTGATGATAATCAAGAATATATATTCTTTTCCATACCGGACACGCCTCCTAAGGTGCGTTACAATATATGCACAAAGTTAATATACCCTGTACCTCATAGGTGTAGGGTATAAAAAATCTAGTTTAAATCCAAATATTTTATAATCGTGTATGATTATTGCCAATCCTAAGTATATTTAAACGAGTCTTGACAATAAGAATGAAAACTTCGTTCAAAATTTTTTGGGAAATAATTTTTCAACAGACTATATTTTTATATTCTATAGAATAATAAATATAATAATGGCTTAAAATGACAATTGCAATTTTCTGAAAATCGTTTCGCATTTAAAACAAAACAGGATATTTAGATTAACTCGCTGGTGCTGATTTTGACTGCGTAAGCAGTTTTTTTCATGTTACCTTACATTTTTAAGAAAAGTACTTATGTAGGGCTTAACAACTTTAAAAATTTAATAATTGTTTTTGCGGGCTCAAGGTCTTTCCAGATACATGCTATGTACAGGGGATTGAAACAAACAACAATTGACAAAAACAAAAAGTTGTTGGCTGACCGTACAGCTGTTTCGGAAGCTGCCAAACTTCCTCATCAGCGGTCTTCTGCACAATTTCTGCATAGCAGAGCCTATAAGATAATTTTGTGCAATGAACTAAATGCGAATTTTGTTCATGCACAAAACAACCTGGAAAAACATGCAAAAATTGCACAAACTTTATGCTTGTCAATTGTAATTGTAATTGTCGCATTTGTTACAATCCCCAGTACATAGCACTTTGTATCTGACAAGACCTTGAGCCGGCAAAAACAATATTTTTGCAACAACTCTATTTTAGGTCGAAAAACATACAACAATTTATACATTCGCAGGGCACAGCGCATAAAAATATCATAAAATCGTGAGATTTTAGTTTATAAGCGTACAATGGTCGTATTTAATTCTACAACACTACAGCCTATATGATGCTTGCTGTAATGCGACAACAACAATTGACAAGCATAAAGTTGGTGCTATTTTTGCATTTTTTTAAATTTTTGAATAAAATATTATGCTCGCGAATCGTCCTTGCAAAAATCGACATTTTCTTTGGTTAAACCGTTCTAAATATGCATGGGTGGTTATTTTTACATGTAATTTTTATAGAAATTATTCGATGTGCTGAATCCAAATTTGTTAAAGGTCAATTTATATCGGGTATAGTTTTTAAAAAAAAAAATCCCAAAGTCTGGTGCTTTACCCATTATAAAATGTTTTACTATTACATCATATTGTTTGAGATTTTTTTTGGCGTTTTGGGTTTATAAGTAATATAATGTCCTAGTCCTAGAATTGACCACAAACAAAAAAAAAATTAAAAAGAACATCGAAGAAAATTACAATTTTTTGGGTGTTTTCCACTTCAAGGACGATGCGCAGCCACAAGATTTGTTATAAAAATGATGAAATTTTGGGAGGGCGTTAATAGATTCGAAATATAACTTTCGGAGCTTATTCTGATCCAAAACATTTTTTTTTTACGGTAAACATAAATTTATATTTCTTAAAGAATTTTTTTACCTTCGATTGCAATGCACGGGCACAGGGTATTTTTTTCTTGATTAAAATTGTATGAGGGAAATTCAAGGACCATTATGTAACTTTTAAGACCAATAACCCAATGATTGTTTTTTTCGAAAACTATACCCGATAGATATTGACCGTTAACAAATTTGGATTCAGTGCACCTAAAAATATCTATAAAAACAATTACATGTAAAAATAATCACCCATGCTGATTTTAGAACGGTTAACCAAAGAAAATGACGATTTTTATATACTTTTTTTAACTTCTAGAACGATGCGCGAGCATAAGATTTTACTCAAAATTGATGAAAGTTCAGGAGGATATTAATAGATACAATCTCTAATTTATTGAGTCTATTACGATCTAAAAAAACTTTATGTACACAGGACATTATTTTTTTGACTCAAATTTTTTGTGGTAAACTCTAACAGCACAATATAACTTTTTAAAGTCCTACATTTTGAAAAAAAAAATATGGTACATTATTTCAAAACGAATACATAAATGTTATATAATTTACTACAGTTAGTTTTTTTTTTGCTTGAACACAACACATTTGAATGGACTTAATTATCACAAAAATAATAAACTGAAAACCGTTTTCAATTAAAAGAAATATCCACCGACCCTGATCAATCTTTCCACACTCCCTTTAAGCTATAATCCTTTCCTACGATAAACTTTCTGTATTGCAGTGGTTTCCAACCTTTTTCGTGTCGCGACCCCATTTTTATCTTCATATGTTTCCTGCGACCCCTTTGGAATTATAAAAGAGAGATTTTTGTTTACACTGTTCTACAAATTGAGGGTTGTTGGATTCTACCGAAATGATACTTTCGAAATACTATTGAGATTTTTCCATTCAAAATTGAGAAAATCTCAAATAAAATCAAGATTTTTAATAGTCCAATTCTGGCATTGTGAGCGCTCATAAGTCACATCTCAATGAGAGGCGTTTTTCTTGTTAAAATAATTATGAACAAAATCTCAAATTCGTATTCTGGCAAAAATCTAACAAAAAAACTCAAGAAATACCCCACACTGTGGGGAAGAGAGTTTCACGTCATATTTTGAAGTTTTTCATCTGAATTAATTGTAAATAAAAGTATACAAACAAATTTAAAATATAATTTCTTTTTTTTTGCAGTGTTTAAAACATATGCAAATATTAAATGCATTCAAATTATTTAAATAGTTTTGTTTTAACACTGAATCTTTTAATATGGTGCAGCATTAAGTATTTTACTTTGGACCGCCGATTGTGTTTTTGTAATTATTTATTATGTGGAAGCCTCTAATTGAACTACATTTACTAAATTTAATAGCCCATAAAAAATAAACAAGACGATTTTTTTTATATGTAGTGATCTGCTATTTTGTGCCTCACAAGTTTCCCAATTGTTGTGAGACTCTCAACATCTCAATTTTTTGGCAGAATACGAAAACATTTCAATTTGAGATTCACCCAAATTTTTGAGAGGTTTTTGACGTAAATTTCTGTTTTTAGAATTTGTGATGCTCCTCAGAATAGGGATATAAATTTGAAATTGAAAAATTCCAAATTGAATGAAATTAAGAAATTAGGAACAGGTAAAATGGAAATAACAAAGAAATGTTATTTAATTTAAATATTTTTTCGCACGACGACATTACATCATTTAATAACGAGGAAAATAAATGGGAACCGGTTTCGATACGGATACGGACCGAAATCGCTATTATAAAAGGTATTATTACCAGAATCGGAACCGTTACCCCAAAGGGTTTTTGCCACTGAACTAATTTGTAATTTTCTTAATTTCAATTGTGATAAATTACTCTCTCGACACCCTTTTTATAATAATAATAGTTTGGGGCTACATTCCTGTATAGAACTTCGGCCGTGCGAGCTCAATCACCATTTGAGCTGTGCGTGTTATATTTGTACTCAAAGTGGTGGGACCTACAGTTTATTGCCGAATCCGAACGGCGGGTGAGAGCATTTCATATGCAATGATTTTACTCTCGTAGGTTTGCCATTTAGTGATGAGAGGTAGCGCGGTATAGAAAATGTTTCTATGAAAAGATGTTGTTAGCCCCAGTCCAGGCTTGAACCGGGGACCTTTCGGCTCGCAGTCCAACGCACTAACCACTGAGCTACCGCGGCTACCGTTTTTAGGTAACCCTTTTTGGGTAACATAAATTCCGTTGTACGCAGCAAGAATCAGGCGAACTAAATCTACCAGAAATGAGAGGTTTCATTCCACATTAAAATTAAAATCCTTGTAGTATAGTGTAATCATCCGAATGTTGCATTGAATAGTTTTAGTCCGGTTTAAATAAAGAGTCCTAACATAGAATATTGTCTACCTACTGCGGTGGTTATTCTGATGGGTATAGTTCTGATTTATCTCACATGTAGTTGTAATACACACAAAATCTCTTTCTCTCCGTCTCAATGCCGCATCTCAACATTCTGCTACAACATCTTGCAATTTGTATGAATGTAGCTATTACTTTATATTGCTAAATTTTAATTATATTCGTTATTGTTATTTATTATTTATTATTTTTTATTATTTAAAAAAAGAATCATTGTCATATTACATGACATGAGATTACAACAAATGTATTTCATTCACAATGAAACCTTGGTTCATTTAATCTCATGCCAAGAGAGTATTTTGTGTGTGTACAATTTTTCAGAGTTATTTAATTAAATTAATTTGACATTTTTATTTTTTTATTTTAGGAAATAATAAATGCTAAAGAGAAATTACAACAATCATTTTATAATGATGAAAGTAACAATATCTTAGTACCAATATTTAAAAAGGCGTTTATGTTTTGGGAAAATGTCGCAATAAAAGATTCATATGGAGAATATTCTTATTTTCAGCTGTATTATGGTTCACAAAAATTAGCTATGCAATTATCAAATATATGCGGTAAGTTACAGAAAAGTGTTAAAAGTTACAGAAACGTGTAAGTACAAAAAATAAATTTTGAGAAATATTTTTTTCACTCATCCTATTCTTCCATTTATAAATGATTATTTCAGGCACAAATCGGTTTTTTGTATACCTTAATCTTTATTCAAAGTATACCTTAATTCTTTCGTCAAAGTTATTTGAAGTCTGAATTATTTTTTATACGGTAAACAACTTTTTATTACATAAGCCAATTGTTCAAAAAATGTACTTACCCTTCATCACAAGGTAAGGTAGAATGTGATGGTTTTCCCTGAACAACGAAACGTATGTATAGCCTTCCGTCTTCCGGGCCATGTGCAGTGTTTTAAAATATTGCTAGAGGTGGACATATAGATTTTTGCAACAGAGCAATATTTAAAAAAAAATATTCCAATCTTGCAAAATCTTATACAGTGGTCTCCACACAATTAGAAACGATATATCATGTCACTTTATACATATGTATCGTCATTTTGGTTTTTTGTTTGGACCTAGCTTCACATAACAACAAATAATTTTCTTGTTTAGCGTTATATTATAAATGCTAAATAAATAATTACAAACTTTTCGAAAATGCTCAAAATGTACACTTTTTGGAATAGACCTTGTTAGCTCCAGTCCAGGTTTGAACATGGGACCTATCGGCTCACAGCCCAACGCTCTAACATCTGAGCAACCGACGACTACTTAGAATATAAAAAATATAGTACTGTTGAAAAATAGTTTCCAAAAAAACCTTAAACGCAGTTTTTGTTCTAATTTCAAGACTTGTTTCAATCAAAGATGTAAAAACGCTCAAATCGCTCAACGCTCATTGCTCAAGCTCATTGTTCATCGCTCAAATGAGCTTGAACGAAGAGTGTTGAACGATTATTGATCGCTCAAATGATCTTGAAAGAAGAGAGTTGAGCAATTTTTGATCGCTCAAATGAGCTTGAGCAAAGAGGGTTTAAACTGTAGGCCCCAATACTTCGAGTACAAATATAACACGCACAGCTCAAATGGTGAGCGAGCTCGGCCTAAGTCCTTCACAGGACTGTAGCGCCAAACTATTATTAATAAATTGCTGCACGCAACAACAACTTTGGCAAAATCTTGAGCTGATGCAGTTTTTGCATTTTTGCTTTTGGTTCTTTCTTCAATGCACATAATTCTTATTGTGTTTATTGGAGAAGGAAAACTTAAGCGACTTGAAATGTACAATCTCCAGAGAAAGATCGCTGATGAAGGGGCTTGGCTGCCTCTGAAACAGCTGTACGATCTGCCACTCAATGCATTTTTTTTTACAAGTTAACGAACGCTCAGGGGATGCCCCTTATTCGTGCAATGAATAGTGTTGATCGTAGGAAAGGATTATACGTAAGAGGAGGGAGGAAAGATGGAGTAGTGTCGGTGAATGTTTGCTTTGAATTTGCCAATATCAAAAATATCGGGACAAACAGACGCAGGGAGATTGTTCCACAAACGTATCGTGCTACTGAAGAACGAATTCTCGGTAATGCGTGGTTCTGTTGAGAGCCGAGTGGACTACGAAGGGGTGGTCTTGGTTTGATGCCCGAGTAGAACGAGAAAACACACGACCTGGTGGAATCAGGCCATGTATTTCACTCGAACACTTACCGTTGTAATATCTTTAAAACAGGCTTATACACCCAACGGTCCTTCGGTGCTCAAGAGAACCAATAGATGATGAGATATTTTCATCCGCTATCAAATATATCGCACGTTGTTGAATTCGGACCAGGAACTCCAAGGAGGATTTTGAGGCCCCTGCCCAAATGTGCGAATTATATTCCATCTTAGGCCGAATATAGGTAGTGTAGACAGTGCGTAAGTCAGCTGGTGTGAAGTATGTCTTACACCGTTTTAGAAAACCGTGACACTTAGCGGCTTCTTTCGACACATCAAATATGTGATCCTTCCAACGGAGGCCACATTGAATTGATATGCCCAGAACGTCAAGAGCAGCTGACTCCGCAATATCCACAGAGTCCATCTTGAGGGGTGAATCCATTCTTTTGTGAGATAACAGACAACATTGGGTCTTGCTTGCATTAAAATCAACTCTATTTGCAGGACCCCACTCGGAGATTATTTTAAGGTCATTCATAGTGCGTCTTTTACTTTCAATCTCCAAAGAGTTGGGGCGTTTGTTGAACGAATATGAAAGATAAATGTTGCTATCATCTGCAAAGGAATATATTGGGTTCTGAGTCAATGACAGAAGGTCATAGATAAATACCAGAAATAGGGACGGGGATAGGACGGAACCCTGCGGGACTTCAGGATTGATTGAATGTTGTTCTGAGAAAACATCATCCATCGCAACTCGTATTGAACGACCCTGGAGAAAACTCGATATCCATCGAGTAAAAGAATTACCGACACCATATGCAATTAGTTTTGATACGAGGGCTTCATGCCACACTCGATCAAAAGCCTTTGAAATATCAAGAGCAACAATCTTACTCTCCCCGAAAAGGTGAATACAATTATTCCACTTTTCGGAGAGGACCGCCATCAAGTCACATGTGGAACTGGTCCAACGGAAACCATATTGTCGGTCACTAAGTAATTCGTTTCGCTCTGGATAGTCACAAAGTATAAGTTAATTACGCTTTCCATTACCTTGGAGAGCGCAGAGCATATTGCAATGGGTCGGTAATTGGCATGGTTCGTAACCTCGAACTTTTTCGGAACTGGCTGGACATTGGCAACCTTCCAACAAGATGGAAAAACTCCTATCGTGTAGGAGATGTTGAAAAGGTTACGCAATGGACAAGCCAGCGTTGACGCGCACTTCTTCAACACATGGCAGATATGCCATATGGCCCAGAGGCTTTGTTAATGTTGAGGTTTGCTAAAACCTTTTTAACTGCCCCAGTTCGAAAATGAATCTCCGGCATTGCAGAAGATACTAAATCGACATCGGGCAGTGGTTGATTGTTATCTCGGATCGTTGAATTATTTGCAAATAATTCTGCCAAGAGGATTAGCTTTAATAGTTTTAACTACTTTTATTTGTTACTTTTGATTTATTCATTTTCTAAAATTGCATCACTGTTTTTATACCCTACACTAAGAGTGAAAGGGTATATTCAGTTTGGTACGCCGTTTGTAACACCCAGAAGGAAGCATCTCCGGTATTTAAAAGTATATATATTCTTGATCAGCATGACCTCCTGAGTCCATCTAGCGAAGTCCGTCTGTCTGTCTGTTGAAACCCCTACTACTAAAACAATTGAAGAGTTAGATAAATGAAACTTATAATTTAGAGATATAATTTGACGAGATCGGTCCATTGTGACCTGTGATCTGACCATTTATATTCAAAAATACCTCATATTAAATTTACATCTACAGATCAATTTTACTGTATACGTGCTTAGGTAAACTTTTTTGGTCAAATATATATTGAAATCATGCTCAAATACATGAAAATAATGTTTTCCGCCGATACGACTTGTGGTTCCAAAAAAAAAAAATCGAAATTCGGTAAACCTACCCATTTGCAAATATGGGTATCAAATGAATGGAAATTCTTCAGCGATTGAAAGTTTGTAATTATTTTCAGGATTCGTATACCCAGGTGACCAATATACCACTTTGAATGGTAACCAGACACATGTGTAGGGTATTTATAGTCGGCTTAGACCGTCTATAATTTTGATAATCCTAACTATCATAATAACACCAAATTTAAAATTTCCCATGTGATCTAATCTTCCCAAATGGTTTTCTTCTGGATTTCATTTTGTTTTTTGTTTTTGCGTCTCGTGCGTCGGCGTCGTTCAGTTTTTTCTAACATTATTTTCTTCTACGTTGCTATTTTAAAACAAGATATTGCATTATTTAGTGTATGTTATGTTATTAAAGCATTAAATGGCTCAAATTATTTTTACTGTCAAGAATTTAAACAAACAGCTTATGATGCTCATTTTGTTGCATATTAAATCATAAAAAGCTAATATCAAATTTTACTTGACTCAATTAATTGGCCCACTTTTAGAAGTTGTGAAAACTGACTTCGGTAAAGCATTCGTTAGGTTAAAAGAATTTTACAAAGCATATCAAAAAGTAAAAATACTTATTTAATATTTATTTCATGTTATATATTAATTAATTTAACTAAATATTTAATTGATCAACTTCCTATGGAATAAATTTTTTAATTGATGTTACTAATTAACTAATTAATGATTTAAAAATTCCAATAAAAAATTTAATATATATAACAACTTTAATATCAATATGACAAAAAAATTAATTAAAGTTTCTCCAATTAACATATTCTCATTATTACGAATATGGAATTCAATGCTACTAAAAGTTACATCGGCTGAGTTTCAATTAAAAATTAATTGGATTGATTAACATTTAAGTTATATTTACACACTTTTTTTCTGTGTGTATGACAACGAATGCAATGATATTTATAAACTAACAAAATTATATTATAGAATAAAATATACAAAATAATTGGGTATTACATATTATTAATTATTATTTTTTATAATACTATATTCGATGAGTTCATATCATTTTATATAACAGAAATAAAAAGACAAATTTACAATTTATTAAATTGTTTCATTATTATTTTTTTTTTATTGTAGGAAACTTAAAAATATTTTTAAAATAATGCACAGCTAAAATAGCATTAATATATAAATTATATATATCAAAATAATTAAAAAACTTATTAAAAGAAATATTTTTACTTCTTAAATATATAAGCAATAAACACGGCATAAAATTGAAATTTCACTTTGTAATCGGAAATTGCTTTTAATAAATGTGGATGCATTTGTTTGAATAAAATGATCTTGAAATGATCTTGAAAGAAGAGAGTTGAGCAATTTTTGATCGCTCAAATGAGCTTGAGCAAAGAGGGTTTAAACTGTAGGCCCCAATACTTCGAGTACAAATATAACACGCACATCTCAAATGGTGAGCGAGCTCGGCCTAAGTCCTTCACAGGACTGTAGCGCCAAACTATTATTAATAAATTGCTGCACGCAACAACAACTTTGGCAAAATCTTGAGCTGATGCAGTTTTTGCATTTTTGCTTTTGGTTCTTTCTTCAATGCACATAATTCTTATTGTGTTTATTGGAGAAGGAAAACTTAAGCGACTTGAAATGTACAATCTCCAGAGAAAGATTGCTGATGAAGGGGCTTGGCTGCCTCTGAAACAGCTGTACGATCTGCCACTCAATGCATTTTTTTTTACAAGTTAACGAACGCTCAGGGGATGCCCCTTATTCGTGCAATGAATAGTGTTGATCGTAGGAAAGGATTATACGTAAGAGGAGGGAGGAAAGATGGAGTAGTGTCGGTGAATGTTTGCTTTGAATTTGCCAATATCAAAAATGTCGGGACAAACAGACGCAGGGAGATTGTTCCACAAACGTATCGTGCTACTGAAGAATGAATTCTCGGTAATGCGTGGTTCTGTTGAGAGCCGAGTGGACTACGAAGGGGTGGTCTTGGTTTGATGCCCGAGTAGAACGAGAAAACACACGACCTGGTGGAATCAGGCCATGTATTTCACTCGAACACTTACCGTTGTAATATCTATAAAACAGGCTTATACACCCAACGGTCCTTCGGTGCTCAAGAGAACCAATAGATGATGAGATATTTTCATCCGCTATCAAATATATCGCACGTTGTTGAATTCGGACCAGGAACTCCAAGGAGGATTTTGAGGCCCCTGCCCAAATGTGCGAATTATATTCCATCTTAGGCCGAATATAGGTAGTGTAGACAGTGCGTAAGTCAGCTGGTGTGAAGTATGTCTTACACCGTTTTAGAAAACCGTGACACTTAGCGGCTTCTTTCGACACATCAAATATGTGATCCTTCCAACGGAGGCCACATTGAATTGATATGCCCAGAACGTCAAGAGCAGCTGACTCCGCAATATCCACAGAGTCCATCTTGAGGGGTGAATTCATTCTTTTGTGAGATAACAGACAACATTGGGTCTTGCTTGCATTAAAATCAACTCTATTTGCAGGACCCCACTCGGAGATTATTTTAAGGTCATTATTGAGTGTGTCATTCATAGTGCGTCTTTTACTTTCAATCTCCAAAGAGTTGGGGCGTTTGTTGAACGAATATGAAAGATAAATGTTGCTATCATCTGCAAAGGAATATATTGGGTTCTGAGTCAATGACAGAAGGTCATAGATAAATACCAGAAATAGGGACGGGGATAGAACGGAACCCTGCGGGACTTCAGGATTGATTGAATGTTGTTCTGAGAAAACATCATCCATCGCAACTCGTATTGAACGACCCTGGAGAAAACTCGATATCCATCGAGTAAAAGAATTACCGACACCACACTCGATCAAAAGCCTTTGAAATATCAAGAGCAACAATCTTACTCTACCCGAAAAGGTGAATACAATTATTCCACTTTTCGGAGAGGACCGCCATCAAGTCACATGTGGAACTGGTCCAACGGAAACCATATTGTCGGTCACTAAGTAATTCGTTTCGCTCTAGATAGTCACAAAGTATAAGTTAATTACGCTTTCCATTACCTTGGAGAGCGCAGAGCATATTGCAATTGGTCGGTAATTGGCAAGGTTCGTAACCTCGAACTTTTTCGGAACTGGCTGGACATTGGCAACCTTCCAACAAGATGGAAAAACTCCTATCGTGTAGGAGATGTTGAAAAGGTTACGCAATGGACAAGCCAGCGTTGACGCGCACTTCTTCAACACATGGCAGATATGCCATATGGCCCAGAGGCTTTGTTAATGTTGAGGTTTGCTAAAACCTTTTTAACTGCCCCAGTTCGAAAATGAATCTCCGGCATTGCAGAAGATACTAAATCGACATCGGGCAGTGGTTGATTGTTATCTCGGATCTTTGAATTATTTGCAAATAATTCTGCCAAGAGGATTAGCTTTAATAGTTTTAACTACTTTTATTTGTTACTTTTGATTTATTCATTTTCTAAAATTGCATCACTGTTTTTATACCCTACACTAAGAGTGAAAGGGTATATTCAGTTTGGTACGCCGTTTGTAACACCCAGAAGGAAGCATCTCCGGTATTTAAAAGTATATATATTCTTGATCAGCATGACCTCCTGAGTCGATCTAGCGAAGTCCGTCTGTCTGTCTGTTGAAATCCCTACTACTAAAACAATTGAAGAGTTAGATAAATGAAACTTATAATTTAGAGATATAATTTGGCGAGATCGGTCCATTGTGACCTGTGATCTGACCATTTATATTCAAAAATACCTCATATTAAATTTACATCTACAGATCAATTTTACTGTATACGTGCTTAGGTAAACTTTTTTGGTCAAATATATATTGAAATCATGCTCAAATACATGAAAATAATGTTTTCCGCCGATACGACTTGTGGTTCCAAAAAAAAAAAATCGAAATTCGGTAAACCTACCCATTTGCAAATATGGGTATCAAATGAATGGAAATTCTTCAGCGATTGAAAGTTTGTAATTATTTTCAGGATTCGTATACCCAGGTGACCAATATACCACTTTGAATGGTAACCAGACACATGTGTAGGGTATTTATAGTCGGCTTAGACCGTCTATAATTTTGATAATCCTAA
This sequence comes from Dryomyza anilis, assembly GCA_951804985.1. Taxonomy (NCBI): domain Eukaryota; kingdom Metazoa; phylum Arthropoda; class Insecta; order Diptera; family Dryomyzidae; genus Dryomyza; species Dryomyza anilis. The sequence goes on along the minus strand of OX638133.1, from coordinate 63,908,316 downwards.
CTATCATAATAACACCAAATTTAAAATTTCCCATGTGATCTAATCTTCCCAAATGGTTTTCTTCTGGATTTCATTTTGTTTTTTGTTTTTGCGTCTCGTGCGTCGGCGTCGTTCAGTTTTTTCTAACATTATTTTCTTCTACGTTGCTATTTTAAAACAAGATATTGCATTATTTAGTGTATGTTATGTTATTAAAGCATTAAATGGCTCAATTTATTTTTACTGTCAAGAATTTAAACAAACAGCTTATGATGCTCATTTTGTTGCATATTAAATCATTAAAAAGCTAATATCAAATTTTACTTGACTCAATTAATTGGCCCACTTTTAGAAGTTGTGAAAACTGACTTCGGTAAAGCATTCGTTAGGTTAAAAGAATTTTACAAAGCATATCAAAAAGTAAAAATACTTATTTAATATTTATTTCATGTTATATATTGAATTAAATCATTTTTATTTCCATATGTTTCTATTCGACAAATATTTTTATTAATTTAACTAAATATATAATTAATCCACTTCCTATCGAATATAATTTTTAATTGATGTTACTAATTAACTAATTAATGATTTAAAAATTCCAATAAAAAATTTAATATATACAACTTTAATATCAATATGACAAAAAAATTAATTAAAGTTTCTCCAATTAACATATTCTCATTATTACGAATATGGAATTCAATGCTACTAAAAGTTACATCGGCTGAGTTTCAATTAAAAATTAATTGGATTGATTAACATTTAAGTTATATTTACACACTTTTTTTCTGTGTGTATGACAACGAATGCAATGATATTTATAAACTAACAAAATTATATTATAGAATAAAATATACAAAATAATTGGGTATTACATATTATTAATTATTATTTTTTATAATACTATATTCAATGAGTTCATATCATTTTATATAACAGAAATAAAAAGACAAATTTACAATTTATTAAATTGTTTCATTATTATTTTTTTTATTGTAGGAAACTTAAAAATATTTTTAAAATAATGCACAGCTAAAATAGCATTAATATATAAATTATATATATCAAAATAATTAAAAAACTTATTAAAAGAAATATTTTTACTTCTTAAATATATAAGCAATAAACACGGCATAAAATTGAAATTTCACTTTGTAATCGGAAATTGCTTTTAATAAATGTGGATGCATTTGTTTGAACAAAATTGACAAATGGTTTAATAGCGGAACTCCCTGCAAAACAAAAATACTCAGCCGGCCCATTTCGAGGAAAATATATTGCAATCCAATGTGAGCCTGGTTTAAATGATGAATCCATATTCACAATATAAAATGCTGGCTTTTTTATTCGATTTCTAGGTAGCTGATTTGATGCAAAACACCTTTAAAATGTGTTCGAGTTCGACTAAATTGGTGACTAAACTAAATTTTACGGGTTTTTATTCGATTGCCATTTGGTAACCGGTAATTGTTAAAGTCCACAATAAATCGATTATCATATGTTTGTTTGCTGTCTTCCAATTTAGTTAAATTTAGTTTGCTCAAAAATTTGCAAAATTGAAAAGTAAACGTTGCATTACCGACAAAATTTAGTTTAGTCAGCAATTTAGTCAAACTCGCACACACCCATAATATAATATAAAATCGGCCAAAATGCAATGCAAAGAAAAAGTAATCATATACAGCGCAAAATACAATATTGCATTATATACAATTAACAAATCTATCGCAGAGATCGAAAAAAAAAACACTAACGTACTGTACCTTACTGTACTGTTCTTTGATACGAACACTACGAACACTACGAAAACACAAACCTAACATAAACCAGTTGGGAAGGTTAGATCACATGGGAAATTTTAAAGTAGGTGTAATTATGATAGTTAAAATTATCAAAATTATAATCGGTCTAAGCCGACTATAAATACCCTACACATATGTGTGGTTACCATTCAAAGTGATATATAGGTCACCAGGGTATACGAATCCTGAAAAAAACTACAAACATTCAATCGCTGAAGAATTTCCATTCATTTGATACCCATATTTACAAATGGGTAGGTGTACCGAATTTGGATTTTTTTTTTGTGAACCACAAGTCTTTTCGCCGGAAAACATTATTATCATGTATTTGAGCATGATGTCAATATATATTTGACCAACAAAGTTTACCTAAGCACGTATACATAAAAATTGATCTTTATATGTACATTTTATATGAGGTATTTGAACATAAGTGGTCGGATCATAGGTCACAATGGACCGATCTCGCCAATTTTTTCGCACATACAGCGTAGGTATATTAGTAATCTAAGTTATAAGTTTCATTTATCTAGCTCTTCAATTTTAAAAGCCTTAGGGATTTCAACAGACAGACGGACAGACAGACAGACAGACGGACAGACAGACAGACGGACAGACGGACATCGCTAAATCGACTCAGGAGGTCATGCTGATCAAGAATATATATACTTTTCCATACCGGAGATGCTTTCTTCTGGGTGTTACAAACGGCGTACCAAACTGAATATACCCTTTCACTCTTAGTGTAGGGTATAAAAACACTAACGCTACCTTCCTTCTTAGCGTTTGTGTTTGCAAACACTAACTAATACACTACGAATATAACGCAACGGAAACAGAACAGTATACAACATTGCTTAGTGTACCAGGAACACAAACTCTATCTCGAAGTAAGTGTTTGTGTATTTTTAGCGTTAATTTAGTGTTCTTTTAAAGTTTTTTTAGTGTTTTTTTAGAATTTTTTTTGTGTTATTTTAAAATTTTTACCAGTACCAGAGGTTTTGTAGCGCCTCCACCAAGTGATAGAAGTGGATTAGGCCCCGCCCTCTTAAAGTGGGCGGAAATCGCTTTTTATACCAACTTTTTTTTTTAGCGCTTTTTATACAACTTTTTTTATCGCTGAAATCGATAGAGAAGGTCGAGAAATGGATGTAGCCACCCATAGGGGTAGGCCACGCCCACTCAAAGTGGGCGGGAATCGCCTTTTTGTACCAACTTTTTTTTTATTGTGGAATTAGATAGAGGAGGTCGAGAAATGGATGTAGCCACCGAGGGGTAGGCCACGCCCACTCCAAGTGGGCGGAAATCGCCTTTTTGTACCAACTTTTTTTTATTGCAGAATTCGATAATGTCCCACTAATTATGAAATAAAAAAATGTTGCGTTGTTTTATAAATGTTTCCAGTTCATCGAAAAACTTGATTAACTTTTATTTTCCGTTGGAAGAAAAACAATCCGACGACGTTCCGTTCATCGCGAAACTCGCTTGGGCTGATTGATTTTTTTTATATTTGAAATTTATAAAATATATTAGAATATATGATGGTTGAAGTATATACAGGTTAAGTCATCTTTCAAATATCAGGCGCCATTTACTTTTTTTTTAACACTGGTTGAAAGACTCATCATTTGTTAACGAAAAATATTAAACAAAACATCAATGCTTTGTTTACAAATTCATAAAAAAATTTAAACTCAATATTTTAAAATAAATAAATTTCAACATTTTCATAATTTTCAATGGGCACCATAAGAACACCGCAATTTATAACAAAGTGATAAAGTGAAGTTGTGATGTGCAATTTTAATAAATTAGCCAAATTAAAGTGCAAAAAACCATAACCTTGAAATAAATTTTAAATTGACAATTAATTGTTGCATTTTTTAAATTTGCTTATTGACATTCTCAGCATAGTGTATGCCAAGTAACTGTCTAGATGAACTAACCTGTATATACTTCAACCATGGAATATAATAATATTAAGTGTGATATCCAAGAACTCTAGACATCCAAGAACACCACTTCAAAGCAATATTTTAGATTTTTGGAGTAGACAAAACATTTTATTAAATACTTTAGCTAATATAATATTAGCAATTACATCCACACAAGTTAGTTTGGAACGCTTATTTTCTTCATTAAAATATATACTGTCAGATCAGCGCAATAAGTTAACACCATATAATTTACAGCGAATTTTATTAGTAAGAGTAAATGGAGAATTTAATTATGATGAATAATTTTGTATTATTTTTTTGTTTGTTAATTGAAATGTTTTTATTTTTGTTAACGTTAGTTCCTTGAAATGTTTGTTTTTTTTTCGTTTGTTACTTTAAATGTATCTTTTTTTTAATTGTATGTATTATTTAATAAAAACAAAAAAATATTTTTAAATATTGTTAATAATTTGTTGTTAAAGGTATAGGCGGGGCTTACCTCTCTGGGTGGCCACATCCATTTCTCGACCTCCTCTATCGAATTCCGCAATAAAAAAAGTTGGTACAAAAAGGCGATTTCCGCCCACTTGGAGTGGACGTGGCCTCCCCTCTCGGTGGTTACATCTATTTCTCGACCCCCTCTATCGAATTCCGCAATAAAAAAATTTGTACAAAAAGGCGATTTCCGCCCACTTGGAGTGGGCGTTGCCTACCCCTCTCGGTGGACACATCCATTTCTCGACCTCCTCTATCGAATTCCGCAATAAAAAAAGTTGGTACAAAAAAGCGATTTCCGCCCACTTGGAGTGGAGTGCCCACTCCAATTCTGGCTTACCCCTCTGGATGGCTACATTAATTTCTCGACCTCCTCTATCGATTTCTGCGATAAAAAAAAGTTGGTACAAAAAAGCGATTTCCGACCACTTTAAGAGGACGTGGCCTAATCCACTTCGATCACTTGGTGGAGGCGCCACAAAACCTCTGGTACAGAAATCCTTCCATTTTTTATAATTTTTAAAATAACACAAAAAAAACTCTTTAAAAATTCTAAAAAAAAACATTAAAAAAACACTAAAAAAAACCTTTAATAAAAACACTAAAAAAACTCTAAAAGAACACTAAAATAACGCTAAAAACAACACTAACGAACCTCGTGTATACTGTTTTCGGTTTGTACTATAAATTGAAAAGGAGTATGTGTACGCATCGGAATTCGTTATCGTTGTGTTTTATTCTTTCTGTTAGTGTTCGTTTTGTAGCGTTAAAGTTTGTGTTCACAAACACAAACGCTACCCTGCAAGATAGTGTTTGTGTTCTCTTGACGTACGGTACGTGTAGCGTACGGTTTTTTTTCAATCTCTGATCTATCGAACTGAAAAAAATTGTAATAAAGGAGTAAATTAATAAATTAATTTACTTAATTTAATTCAAAATTGCTTCAGAAAAACATTTATAAAAAAATATGTTGGTTGTCCAAACAAATTTGTTTTCTGCGCCCCACTAACGTGGAACCTGGGTGGTCGACATACCTCGGGCAGCCCTGTGTTAATTTATAATTCTGTCTGAACGTTGTGACATTTAATAATAAATTGAACATTTCAAAATTTTGTTTTGAAGGCAAATATCTAAACAAAAACATTTTTGAAGCGTAGCCTAACGGAGATAGCAGTGGACTTCAAAGCCGGAGTCAGGAGTTCGATGCCAGCTTGGGGCAACTTAAATAAAAACATTTGTCTATAATTATGAAATTAAATTATTATATACCATACCATGAACAATAAACCATAAATAAAGGTTGAGAGAGGAACAAAAATAAAGAACATTTTTTTGTTTTTGTTTTTCATTGCTAATACATTGCAAATTCGTTGCAGACTCATTTCTTAACAGGATGCGGACATAGATAGATTTTTTTTTTTTACAAATTAACCAACGCTCAGGGGATGCCCCTTATTCGTGCAATGCATAGTGTTGATCGTAGGAAAGGATTATACGTAAGAGGAGGGAGGAAAGATGGAGTAGTGTCGGAGAATGTTTGCTTTGAATTTGCCAATATCAAAAATGTCGGGACAAACAGACGCAGGGAGATTGTTCCACAAACGTGTCGTGCGACTGAAGAACGAATTCTCTCTATAATGCGTGGTTCTGTTGAGAGTCGAGTGGACTACGAAGGGGTGGGCTTGATTTGATGCCCGAGTAGAACGAGAAAACACACGACCTGGTGGAATCAGGCCATGTATTTCACTAGAACACTTACCGTTGTAATACCTATAAAACAGGCTTACACACCCAACGGTCCTTCGGTGCTCAAGAGAACCAATAGACGATGAGATATTTTCATCCCCTATCAAATATATCGCACGTTGTTGAATTCGGTCCAGGAACTCTAAGGAGGATTTTGAAGCTCCTGCCCAAATGTGCGAATTGAATTCCATTTTAGGCCGAATATAGGTGGTGTAGACAGTGCGTAGGTCAGCAGGAGTGAGGCACTTGGCAGCTTCTTTCGACACATTAAATATGTGATCATTCCAACGTAGATCACATTGAATTGATATGCCCAGAACGTCAAGAGCAGCTGACTGCGCAATATCCACAGCACCCATATTGAGAGGAGGGAGGGGTGAGATGGGTGAATCCATTCTTTTATGAGATAACAGACAACATTGGGTCTTGTTGGCATTAAAATCTACTCTATTTGCAACACCCCACTCGGAGATTGATTCAAGGTCATTATTGAGCGTGTTATTCATAGTGCGTCTTTTACTCTCAATCTCCAAAGAGTTTGGGCGCTTGTTGAACGAGTATGAATGACAAACGTTACTGTCATCTGCAAAGGAATGAATTGGGTTCTGGGTCAATGACAGAAGGTCATTGATAAATACCAGAAATAGGGACGGGGATAGGACGGAACCCTGCGGAACTCCAGAATTGATGGAATGTTGTTCTGAAAAAACACCATCCATCGCAACTCGTATAGAACGACCCTGAAGAAAACTCGATATCCATCGAGTAAAAGATTCACCGTCGACTCCTTCACCATTTGAGTTAATTGGTTGCACTCTGCAAAAAACTCAACATACCAACCCTCCTGTGTTGATAGACCCGAGTGGCTGAACCAAGTGGCGTTGTGCACATTAAAATCGCCGGCAACAACAATTTCACTGCCTGGAAATCGCTCCAATATATTTGAGATCGAATCAGATAAGGCATCCAGCTTATTACAGGTGGAAACCCTATCTAGATTCGGACTCCTTTAAAGAAAGCACAAGTGCATGATGTGTGTTTGGATTTTGAATTTAACCCAAATAGCATTAAATTCGCTGTCCGACACATTATGTTGTTGCTGCAGTTGATACGCAACGTCAATCCGAATAAATAGAGCAAGGCCCCTATGGGCAGAGAATAATGGCAATAGGTGATAACCAGGTATATGAAAATACAGTGGATCTGCACCCTCATTAACCTGAGTCTCACCTAGTGCCATTATTTGTGGCCTATGGATGGACACATACACATATACCGAGAAAAAATTCGCCCTCAGCCCACGAATGTTGCAAAAATCTATACGAAAGTTTTGTGACATTTGTGCCACTGTGCAAATTCAAAAAATACAAACATACTATCAGCGTGCGGCAGATGAAACAAACAGTTGAGAGCGCAAGCTAAGCCGTGGTGAGTGTAATGCCTTCACCATGGCACAGATTACGCACTCAGTGTAGCCTCAGCTGCGCACGCTAGTAGCTGGAGTAGGAAAGGGGAGGGACAGAATACGAAAAAACAAGTATATGCAGCTGCGGCAGAGAGCATAAAAAATCCCCTTTCGTGTGCAATTGCAACGAAGCGAGAGTGGAACTGGTTTATTGTTGTTTTTTTGTTGTTATATTATTTTTTTGCGTTGCGAGAGTGAGACTTATTATTTTGTTTTTTTTTTTTGCATTATAATGTTGGGCGATGCGCTTGTTTTATTTTAATTTGAAATGTTGTTTTATGAGTAATTGATATTATTGACGGCACTAAACACCAAGCACTAGTTTTAAACAAAACAAAGACGACGGACGAAACAACGTACGAAACGACGGAAAACTGTAGACACGAGAGTGAGACTTAAAGTTCAGACGCTACAATATCTTAAAATTATTATACATATGTATAAAGTGGCGCACTTCAATAAAATATATTTAAAAATTAAGAAGTAACAACATGATCGTTTGTAATAGTGTGTAGCTGCAATATTTAGTTTTGTAGGGAACATAAAATAAATGAAATAAATATATAAAATGAAATAATAATATTAGAGTATTTGTTTGATTACAGGTAGCGGAGCGTCTTTAACTGTGTCATTAATATGTCCTAATAATATTTTTACACTTATTACCATTTGGGCCTGTTGGATATCAGGACAAGTTGCTGTGCCACTTAACATAAATAATTCTCTTAATGTATTAAAATATGCAATTGAAGATTGTGAATCAAAAATTTTAATAACAACCGCAGAAAATGAAGATTTAATTAAACCATTGATTAGAGAACTAAAAATCATATTATTGGTAGTAGATCATTCATTTTTAACTGGATCAAGTAATATGGACTCTGTTTTCAAAAACACATTAATTCAAGGAAATGATCAAATAATTATTGTTGGAACATTAAATAATTATTTTTATTCAATATCCACGGCAATGATACTGTACACGATGAGATCAAATAGAAATCCTGATCGAGTAATAATATCATATAGGGACATGAATAAACACATTCAATCTTTGAACAATTCATGGGGAATAAGAAGTAATGATTCTCTTCTATACGTTTTACCAAGCAATAATTTACACATACGTATTAATGCAATGATGTGTGTCTTAAGTAATGGTGCCACGGTCATTATGCAGGATCATAAAGCCAGTCATAATGTGTGGAATGCACTTCTAGGCGTGCAAATACAAACCAGTTGTCGTGCAAACATATTTATAACTGTACCATCTGTTTATGAAATGCTAATCAAGGAACATGAAGCTATTTTTACTCGTAACCTTAAATTAATGAAGTATATACAATATTATTGCAAGCAAAATATTCGTCTAATGGTTTCAGAATCATCATCACTTAATTTATATGATGTAGAAAAATGGCGCTCTATAACTGGGCATATATTAAAAGTTCAACAAGATATAGACCATTATATAAATTAAAGTATGCAAAAAGAGAAGATATCAATTTGAATTGGTTATTTTATTACAATTAGTGATTGCAGATGTAAAAATCTATTTTGGGTTATACATAAAGATGAGTATTCCGTTTATGTATGCAGGTTTTAATGCAGAATAATTTGAATAAACGAAAATATTATCAATATTAATTAATAAGTTGTTTAATGAGTAAAAAAAGCAGGCTGACTCTTATTAATGTAATCACAGAATATTACTGTTTGAAATTTACAAATAAATATTTGTTTATGTCTCATTATTATTTTAAAGAAATGATTTTTGAAAAGGTTTTTATGCGAACCAAACATTTTCCAGCACTTGTTATACACTCCGCGTCACATGAATAAGGCCAGTTTTTAATGTAAAATTTTGACTCGTATCTGGCCTCATTCATAATGCATTAAAAATGGTTGTTTGTTGTAGTTGGAAAAATTGCTTTATTACGCGTCACATCACAAATTAAAAATCCGATTGCATGTGAATTTTGAGACTACTTTAATTAAAAAAAACCACATTTTCAGCGCATGCTGAAAATGTGGCAGCGAGCAACAAGATTACGCTATCTCACAGGCGTTGTTGCCGAGAATGGACTTGATCAACTTGTGCTCGAGCAGACAAAAGGTCAGCGCGTTGCTGTTGCAGTAAAGTGTCACCTCATCCTCGTCGCTGAGCGCCACCTCATTGTCGACGAGTATCGCCAGCGGATATGTCAGCGGAATGCAGCCGCGGGCGCTTCCAGTACTTTGGAAATTTAGAGCGACATAACGACAAATCATCGAGTATGCCGTGCTCCACTGATTCAGCATGAGACAGTCGCGCAGTGGACAAATAAATTTAACTAATTTTTGTATTTTTGTTAAACCAAACACAAGTGAAATGAATTAATTTTATGATTTAATATAAAATACGTTTTTTTTTGCAATGTGTTCAGTAGTTTCTTGTTAATTCATGAAGTTCAAATCTTTGGCCAGCTTCCAGTTGTTGTATAAGTACGTAGCTGGCGGCCGTCTCCAGCACCCCGGAATTAAAGCATAAACAGCAAATGATTCAGCGGCATTTGTAATTATTTCACATGAGCACAAATTACCACAAAAATTCATTAATTAATGCAAAACAAAAGATTTTTTCATACAAAGAATAACATTCCGACACAACAATGCATTCGTAGATAAATTGTCAAAAATCTGTCCGTTCCGACGGAACCTGTGATGCCATAAATCCGAACTTCGAATTCGATTCGGATCCTATGATAAATAAATCCGAATCCGAATGAAAATATCCGCTACGACGGATCTCATGATTGTCCTGATTGATAAAATAACGCAGAACACCATGGATTTTTGTAAACAGTATAACAATGTTAAAATTTACTATTTATATTATTATTTTAAAATCCATTCTTCAAATTAAAATTATAGTAACCCATGACAGAAATATCTTATTCAAGTGTCGCGGAGTGTATTAACAAATACTTAATCATAAATATGTCATTTGTGGATTTAACAAAAAGAAGCTGTTACACTTGTTAGTAAAACAAAATCATTATTTTTTATATTGTTAAAATAACAATGAAATTTGTATATAGATAAGTTGTATTAGTTATGTAGCGCCAAACTATTATTATTAAAATACTCTCTTCTATATAACAGATAATTATTGTATATAATATAATAATGTTGTAACGAAGTTTCAGGGCCGGGGTATGCTCGTCGGTTGTGTCCAGTATTCGTTACAGAAATAAATAAGAAGAGTGGGTTTGTTTTCAGGTTTATTTAATTCAGGGTTTCTTTATTTACAATAATTATATATATATATATATTACATTTTTATATATATACATATTACATTTATATATATATATATATATATATATATATATATATATATATATATATATATATATATATATATATATATATATATATTATATTTATATATATATATATATATATATATATATATATATATATATATATATATATGAATATATATAAATATTATATAAATATATATGTATATCTATTAAAATAAATTATCATATAATTATTTATTATTAATAACCTTATATAATTTATTTTCTACTCGGGAGTTTATTATTCCTCCGCCCGTTAACAAATTACTACTTGGAGAGTATATGCCTCTTCCCACAACTTTCTATTGGGAAGTTTATTCCTCCGCCCGTTAACAAATTTCTACTAGGAGAGTTTATGCATCTGCCTACAACTTTCTATTGGGGAGTTTATTCTTCCGCCCGTTAAACTAAATTCTACTAGGAGAGTTTATGCATCTGCCCACTACAACTACTAGTTCGATTCGTACGAGGTCGTCGCCAGCTTCGAACTCCCTAACTGCTGCAATTGTGTCTCCTTTTATACGGTTTCTTATGTCGATTCCCGCGTGCTTTGTTGTTGCGTAGTCTATGTAGTTGTTGTTGTCCGCTTTCATGTTGTATTACAGCCGATGCGTAGCATTGTTGTTGCGTATTCCTGTTGTTGCTTGTTTTTATGTGCGAAGTGTATTTTTCTGTTTATTATATTAGCAATAAATAAAATATATAATTAGTTTATATATATAAATTACTAAACATATATTTAATAAGCATTGTGGGATCAAATTTGAGGTATACAAATTTGTGTCCTCACATCCTCCCCTTACTTCGGTTAAAAATTGTTATATACGTGGTCGTTCTATATTTTAAATAATAAAATATTATTATAATTGCGTATTCTGAACTGATTCGTTGGCAACCCTATTTATTTTGTAGATTATGTCCCACACTCAAAAAATTACTGCAGTAAAATTACTGTATTCTGTGTAGTTATTTTAATATTATGCAGTATTATTTATTTTTACTGCATTTTTAATAGTTAAACTACTTTTTAATTAAATTTTTCAAATACTGCACGTCCAGTAGATTGTAGTATTTAGTATTTTGAGTAGTTATTTTCATCCTTGTGTATTGTTCCAAATTATCCAATCCAATTCACCACCGTTTTGCTGAAGTCTTGTAAGTTCGTGTTATTAAATATTAATAAAATATTCATATATTTCATGAAACTTTATTAATTTTTGTATTTGTAGAAAAGTGATTAAATGGACATTTGACATTCACTTTTTTGTTGGATTGGAGAGGTGGTTGGAGGTTGTGAAATGAAGGCGATCGCTATGGAGCGCCTTGTGTTATTGACCGCCTTATTTTGCTATGCTGATTTGGGAGAAGTTTTTTGAGCTTTTTAACGCCCTGTGTGGTGCGCCTTATATTACTGTGGGAGAAGTGACTTGAGCTTTTTAAAACGAAGACGAGCGCTATGGAGCGTCTATATTATATAACTATGAAAATAAAAACAAGAAAAAATTACTACATGATTTCCTATTTTTTAATAAATTGTCGTTATTTTTATTACATTTCAACATGATTTGAAGTCAATAAAATCAAAGAAAATTGCAATAAAAGTAACTAAATGTAAACTTAAATGTAAATAAATGCAAGGAGTTTGTTTTTACTACATTGTCAGTTGAATTGTTTAGTAAAAATGATGCAGTAAAACTACAGCATTTATTAAAATTGATTAAATTTTTATTAGGACGGTCAGCAACTAAAATTTAGTTAAATTCAACTACATTTTTATTCATTTTTAATACAATATTTTTTTGGGTGTAAGTAAGTTCTTATTAATTATTAAAATATGTTTCTTGAAACTTTATTAAATTATGTATTTGTAGATATCAACCGCAAGAAATCGCCGCAGCAACACATTTCACATTGATTTGTTCTGGATTGGAGTTTGCGGTCGCTTAAGTCGAGCGCTGTGGTACGGAGCGTCTTATTTTGCTGATCTGATTGCCGTGAGGATAGCCTTATTTTGCTGTTCTGATTACCGTGAGGTCCGTTTATTCATTTCATTATTAATGAAAGTTATTTTTTTGTAAATTTTAATATTCGTATACGATCATATTTCTAAGTTAATAAAATCAACTAAAAGCAATAAAATTAACCACATGTGAACTTAAATTTAAATAACTGTAAGGTGTTTGTTTTTACTACATTGGCAGTTGAATTGGTTAGTAAAAATGATGCAGTAAAAACAACTACAGCATTTATTCAAAAATGACTACATTTTATTAAGACGGTCAGCAACCAAAATTTAGTTAAATTCAACTACATTTTTATTCATTTTTAATGCAATATTTTTTGGGGGCATCGTTAATCAGCTGAACTCCATTTTGGAGTGGGTGACGTATCAACACGTGTTACCAGCTGATCTATATCTTCCTGTTGGCTCAGCTGATATTTTTACGGCAGTTTCGGAACACTTCCAAAAATCTGAAAATTGGTTAATTTAAATAAGATTTGCCGTATGAACATTTTTTGCCATTCGATTTGACACACAGGAGAGTTTAGTTCGTGAACTTCTACCTGCAGTTTTAAAAATGAGGCGTGGTAAATTTATGAACGGTAACTTTTCACCTTAACAACCATTTTCTTCGCGATTTTACTATTTGTTGGCATTTTCTTGTACCTACCGTCTTCAATTGATTGATGACACCCCTTATACTTTTCGCGCTTCAATCAGCCTTATCGTGAATAAAATTCCTCAGGGAATTTTTACCCTTGGTGGAAAATAGGTATCGTGAACAATATTCGAAAAGGGAAAAAAATGTTTCCCTTAGCAAACTATGTATCATGAACAACATTTCGGAGGAAAAATTACCCCCGTTTCGCCGAAAAAATTTCGCCACTTTTTCATCGGGGAAAAGAATTAATTAAAAACAAAACACACTTTAATTAACTGTACATTTATTTATAATATGTTAACAAATATCTATGGATAGCACCAAAATTATTTAAATAAAAGTTATTTACATATTTCTGCACAAAATAATTACGGCTAAAGTTCACTTTACCGGCCGAAGTGAAATTAAAAAAAAAAAAAATGTCACGCGCTGTATTTTTGCAAAAAAAATACCAACATTAAAAAATCGCGCCGCTCGGACCCGTGGTGACCTTGAAAAATCAGAAACCGGTGCACCCACTTACAAGTACATATGGGTACTCAAAAGTATTTTCCTCACGATTCCAAATCTGTAATTGTTTTTCAGATCGGTCAATCCTAGCGGCCCCTACATCAATTTATGTAATTTCAATCATATGTATATGTTTTATGTGCTACTTGTATGTAATAATTGAAGTATATTAGAATGTATGTACATATATTTAGAATGGATGTACATATATATCTATGTGCTTCTGAAAAAATGAAAAAAATTTCAAAAAAATCGCGCGATTTTTTGTAAATAAAATTTAATTCTTCTCTATAGTGAATAAAACAAAGATATATTTTTATTATGATATTTTTTGAATTTATGAGAAATTGAAGCGCCGCAGGCTAAATTTTATTTCCAAAAATCGCGCGATTTTTTGTAAATAAAAATTCGTTCTTCTTATTAATGAATAAAACAAGGATATAATTCATTTTGATATTTTTAGAATTTATGTGAAACTGAAGCGACGCAGGCCAAATATGAATTTCTAAAAAATCGCGCATGATAACATACTTATTTTTTAGAGGTTTATGTCCGCATAGTAACGCGGACTAAAGCAACAAAATCGATTGGGTATTATGACCGATTTTTTTTTTGGGATTATGTCCGCGGATCTCGGCGGACATAACCCCCAATTCGAATTTGGGGATTATGTCCGCGTTCCTATGCGGACATAATCCCCAAATTCGAATTGGTGGTTATGTCCGCGGGGGTTATATCCGGGCACCTAGTTTGGCACTACAGTCCTATAAGAACTTAGGCCGAGCTCTCTCACCATTTTGAGCTGTGTGTGTTATATTTGTAGTCAAAGTGGTGGGACCTACAGTTTATTGCCGAATCCGCAATGTTTTAATGTTTGCCATTTACTGCCGAGGGGTAGAGCGGTATAGAAATATGTTTCTATGAAAAGATAATGTTAGCCCCAGTCCAGGCTTGAACCGGGGACCTTTCGGCTCGCAGTCCAACGTATTAACCACTGAGCTACCGCGGCTACAAGCAGTATTATTACTAGTAGCAAAACTGAAAGTTCCGTAAAAGTTTCCATATCGTTTTTAAAAGCGTCGGGACATAAATGACCAAAACTTTTGTGTGCGAGTGATTTCTTATCTCTTTCTAACTCATCTACAATGAGATACAATTGAATATATTTTACGTAACATAAACTGTTTTAATTTTGAGGTTAATGACGGTTTAATAAATAGTAAACTAAATAAAATTAGATAAAATAAAACCAAACAACCAAAAATTCATTTCGATAGCGTGTTTATCAATTGTTCATAATTTAAGTAAAGGGGTAGTGGCTGCTGTTGCAAATGTAATAAATAACCTACAAATAAAAAATGGTGGCAAACCAACGCGCAAAATATATTAGTTTTCATTACTAGTAAAATTACGGGTCATTATGCATATAATGTTATGCAATAAATAATAGGTACACCTTAAAATCTATATTTTTGGTGTTTGACTGGATATTACTTCTTCGAAGTTGAATTCGTATCACTGAATTGTGTACAAAATGAAAAGCACACTAATATTTGGTTTTAACTAGTATTATTTTAACTAGAATTAATTAACTTTATTTACTTAAATAACAAGTTAATAACAATCACTTATAACCACTGCTGTATTACTATTAAAAAAAAATTGTCTCAGTGCGCTGAATGATCTTCCATCTCTTTCTAACACATTGGTTAGTGCGCTGAATTGTCTTGCGTCTCATTTATTATTGTTGATTGGTTGGACTATGTGACAAATTACATCTTTTCGTAACAATATGCAATTCAATAAATAAAAAAGAGCTTACAAAAAGCATAAATATTTAAGCATAATTATTATTCATATAAACCATAAATTATTCATATAAACGTAGCAGCGGTAGTTCAGTGGTTAGTGGGTTTACTGCGAGCCGAAAGGTCCCCGTTTCAAGCCTGGACTGGGGCTAACAACATCTTTTCATAGAAACATTTTTCTATACCGCTCTACATCTCGGCAGTATATGGCAAACATTAAAACATTTCCTATGAAAAGCCTATCTTTAATAATTTTTCATAAAAACCGAAACATCCGTAAATATACGGATGCGACAACGCGGATACGGAGCTCCACAAACTTTACAAAAAGTATAAAAACGCGCCAGTTTTCCGAAGAATCTTTCCCTCTAAAGATCACAAAGCTCGCTCATCGGTGTTGGTAAGCGTACATTCCTCAGCACCATAGAGGACTGGCCTAATGAGCTATTTTGGATGTAATTGTTGTTCGTCGAGAGGCAATTGCCATCAATTGCCTACTGAGCCCAAAGTTGGCAAGAGTTACTCTTTGGCTAATGCCAAGACTGACGTTGTTTTCTTTGTTGATGCTGGTACCTAGGTAGAAAAAATCCTTCACAATTTCGAAGTTGTGGTTGTTAATAGTGACGTATTGTCCAAGAGGCCGGAACTTTTTGTTTGTTGACACCAGGTACTTCGTCTTGTCCTCGTTCACCGTAAGACCCATTCGACGCGATTCCCTCTCTAAACTGGAGAATGCTGCACTGACTGCTCGTACGCTCTGCCCAAATATCATCAGCGTACCCGAGCAGCATGGTGCGCTTGTTGAAGATAGTTGTGCAGCTCATACAATCTTTTTCATTATTAGGTTGAAGAAGTCACACGATAGGGAATCGCCTTGTCTGAAACCTCGTTCGGTATTAAACGTATCGGAGAGGTTGTTCCCAAATTCTCGCTATGCAACGTGTGTCGCTCAGGGTCATCCTACAAAGCCTTATAAGTTTCGCAGGTATACCGAACTTACACATGGTGGCGTATAGGTGACTCCTTATCGAACTGCTGAAGGCAGCTTTGTAGTCGACGAGTAGGTGGTGGGTATCGATCTGCCCCTCTAATCAGACTATTGACGATGGGCTTCTGTCTTTCACATAATACGCTCGTTAGAACCTTATATGCGATATTGAGGAGACTTACTCCACGGTAGTTGGCGCGTATTGTGGGATCCCCCTTCTTGAGGATTTGGCACAGTATACTGAGATCCCATTCGCTGGCCTTGCTTTCTTCTCACCATATTTTGCTGACGGGCTGGTGCGTGTTCATTATGAGCTCATTGCTTCTGGTCTTAAACAACTCAGCAGGCAGACCATTTGATCCTGCGGCTTTGTTGTTTTTCAGCCTGTTGATGGCTGTGCAGGCCCTTTCACGGTCAGGCTGCGGTATGTTGACAACAACTGGGGTGTCAAGCTGTCTTTGCCATCGCCGGAATAGTTGTCGTCATCGTTAGAAGTGCTCTATCCATAGTATCAGTGTACCCTGGACAACTGTTCCTAGATTCCCGTCATCGTCCTGACAGAATGAGGGTCCAGCCGAGCGGCATAGGCTTGTTCAGTCCGTTGTGTTCTGACGTCTAGCTTTCTTTGCGTGGTTTTCCATGCATTTTTCGCAGCGCACAGTGTGCCCAAACGCTCTTTAATCGGGTGAAATTCGGTATTTTCGAAACCACTCAACCGATTGTAAATGTTAAATGTTATCCGATTTTAAAAATTATTTTGTTAGTGAAAAGCTTACATTTAGATCTAAAGAAAATGTGCTTACATGAGAAATATCTTGATTAGTTTTAAAGATATAGACTGGAACATGATTTTTTTTAATTTTTGAAGACATTACTTTACATATTTATACATAGATTGTACATTTTATGATGAAATTAACATATTTGTATAGGACTTCTATAAAAAATTAATACATAAATCATAAACTGAAACCCGTTTTTAAATATCTCAAGTGGTTTAGTAAATATAAAATTTTAAAGTCGAAAATTTTATTTATTTTCCATTTTTAAATTTTTTATTTGGAAAATTGGACTTTTACGCAAATCTCCGTAAACATTTTTTTTTTCTTCAGTAACATGTACTTTTATTATATTTTTTTGATAGATTACATAACTGAGAATCTTTTAAATGCTAAAACTTATCCAAAATATATTTAACCAATCTGACAACACTGGTCAAAGTTCCAGTTTTTTAATTTTTTTTTTACTTTGACTCCCTGCAGAAAAGTTTTCAAAGTCCAAATTTTAAGTAAGCAGTTTTAAGGAAGAGTTATTTCTACGTATTTTTGACCCTTTCTTATTTTTAGCCCAGCGAAGTATATGTGCAGGGCATCATTTTTTCCAAAAATTACTTTTTTGATGGATTTAGTAAAAACCGTTATATCTCACTTTTTAATATATATATTCCTGATACTGAATTTCACCCGATTAAAGAGCGTTTGGGCACATATACGCATGCGTGTACGAACCTTGGCTGCCACAAAAAAGTTATCAACAGGTACTTGGCCTGGAATGTTCCGCCAGGTGAGTAAATACGTACGGCTTTGCGAGACGTGATAACAAGCCAACAACAACCTGTAGGAAAGATGTTGACATAGATAGCAGAGGAACCCTGGGCCATGCTATGTGCAGACTTCGTTGGACCATTGCCAAGATCAAAGCATGGCAACACCGTGATGCTGTTCAAGTTCGACAAGTTTTCGAAGTGGTACCGCTACGAAAAGCTACCAGCGAAACACTCTGCACAGCCTTCAGAGAAAGAATACTGGCGAGATTTGGAGTGCCGAAGGTTCTAATTCCCGACAACGGGACACAATTTACAAGCCGAATGTTTCGAAAGTGAAACATCAATTTAGGGCTCCATACACACCCCAAGAAAATCAGACTGAAAGAGCGAACAGAACAGTCAAGATGATGATTGCGCCGTTCACAGTAGAGAATCAAAGACTCTGGGATGAACTGCTACCAGAGCTGACACTAGCGTTAAATAAGAGCATATCCAAAACCACGGGCTATAGTCCGGTGCATTTGATACAAGTACGCAAGTCCCGTCTGCCAAAAGCATTATTTGACGAGTGCACGTTTGGCACTAGTCATGATCAGCAGACACCTTACGAAAGAAATAAGCGATTACGAAACATACGCCGAAACATGGAGCGAGCAGCGCAGGACCGATATTATAATCTGTGTCGACGACCTTGGTCACCTAAGGTCAACAGGTGTTAGTCAAACAACACAACAAATATTACGCACGAGCACGATGGTTTTTGCACAAATGGCATACTTTTACATGATAAAAATACCGTAAATAAACTTTACGACAAAATATGTTACAGAAATTAACAGTACGGCGAAATCAACGAAGACAAGAAACCGCACTTAACTCGAGTATGTCGAAACAAAAAATATTCCACGCTACGCAGATGTTCCTTCATAGAATATGAAGTTGAAAACGAAAATGCAAGTCACTATGAAAGTTACGATGAAATTACTGTAAGCAAAAGGGGATTTGTCCAAAATATATTTATCTTTATCGTGAAGACTTGGGGAATATTCTATTCCCTCGGAATTTTTTTGTTCCCATGTAAAATTTGTTGGTATCGTCAATCTCCCAGGAACAGCAATTCCTCCGGAATTTTGTTCGAAATTGGAATGCACATTCAGAAGAAAATGTACCATTAAGTACTTTATGGTACGACCTTATGGTTCATGTATTAATAGTTTTTCTTTTTAAATCAAAAGTTTTCTAATTTATTCAATAGTATTTGAAAAATTTAAATATTTCAATATTTTTATTTTAAATAGAATAAATACTGTTGTTTTAATGGTTTCCTCCTATAATAATAAACGTGGTGTAAAAAACATGAAAATACTAACATGTTCGTTTTGTACGTCATTCTGCGTGTTTACTCAAAATTGTAGCATGTATTTTTTTGTAATAAACCACATTATTAAACGCGACATTGGTAAGGACTCCATGTATTTAATGTAAATAAATTGTATTTATATATATATATATTTATATTTCTTACAGAAAACAATTAAGACATCGAACTTCTATTATGGCAACGGACTCAAAAATAACTGCAGACACACGTACTACAATCAATTATTGGAAACCAAAGCAAACATTAAATGTGTTATAACCTTTTGCAGCAAGAAGTGTCTTTTTATGTGTGTTTTGTAAAAGTGAATATCAATTTCGACATTTAAATAAAATAATATATACAATAAATTAACTAAAATACATTTTTATTTTAATATTTTATTAGGAAAATGTAATTCGACTATACCATAAAATTAATAATACGTATCATTAAATTTGTATATATCTTTCTTATTGTAATTAAAATATCGCATTATAAAATTTATGGTACCACACATTGTATTAAAAATTTCAATATTACTGAACTAATGGGACGCATCCTATTGACCATTTTTAATGGTATAAATTATTGTTTTTCTATTGAAATACTGGGTACAGTTTTACAATTTGGCCAGATTTTTTTTAATGCGTTTTTTTGGTTATCTTTATCATTTCAGATAACAAAGTTGTAAAATAATAGTTCAGATGTAAAATATGTATACACCTTTATTATTTGCAGTTAACTATACTTTTATGCACAAATTTCACATTTTTTTTAACTCACTAAAAGTTTAATTTGCAATTAGAACTGAACATCAGGCAACGCTAAATCAGCTGTTTTGCCAAATGTCAAACAGTGTTGTTGGATAAAATTGCGTTGTGTTGTGAAAATAAATATTGAAGTTAAAATTAGGTTAAACTGCAATTAAAAGTATATAAAATGACTCTTAATTGTAGTTTTTCATTTAAGAAAATGTTGTGATTAGATTGCGTTCATTTTTCAAGAGTTAAAAAAATATTAAGATATTCCCCAGCCTTGAAGTTTTTGAAGTGGTTAAATATATATGTAATTTTGGGAGAAGTTCACTTTACCGGCCGAAGCGAAAAAAAAAAAAAATTGCCACCCCCTGTATTTTCGCAAAAAAAAAAATACCAAAATTAAAAAATCGCGCCGCTCGGACCCGTGGTGACCTTGAAAAATCAAAAACCGGTGCACCCACTTATAAGTACATATGGGTACTCAAAAGAAAGGTATTTTCCTCACGATTCCAAATCTGTTAAATTTTTCAGATCTGTCAATCCTAGCAGCCCCTACACCAATTTATGTTATTTCAATTATATGTATATGTTGTATGAGTTACTTTTATGTAATAATTGAAGTATATAAGAATGTATAACCTTATGATTTTTAAGCTTATAATTTTTTTTTTTTTTGTTTTTTTTTATAAAAAAAATATTAATTATTTTTTTTTTTTTTTTTCATTTTTTTTTTTCATTTTTTTAATTTTTTTTTTGCATTTTTTTAAATTTTTGTTGTTTTTTTCTATATTTTACATTTTTTTGTGAAATTGAGCGATATTATAATATTGACAATGGATTGAGGCGAATTAGGCAACTCTTGGGGACATACAGGTGCCTTCGAAAAGATGGGAACTTATCCAAATGGCGGTGTAACATAGCGTGTTAATTCGAAAAGGGACCTTTTTCGAACATGGAACTTGACAAATTGAAATATTAATGAAATTTGAATGAAATTATTGAGCATTCATTGATTTGTGCGCTGCAGGCGAAAAATTTTTCAAAAAAATCGCGCGATTTTTTTGAAATATTTTTCATTTTTTCAGAAGCACATAGATATATATGTACATCCATTCTAAATATATGTACATACATTCTAATATACTTCAATTATTACATACAAGTATTACATACATAAATTCATACTTCATTAATTACATACTTCAATTATTACATACATAAAACATATACATATGATTGAAATTACATAAATTGATGTAGGGGCCGCTAGGATTGACCGATCTGAAAAACAATTACAGATTTGGAATCGTGAGGAAAATACTTTTCATTTGAGTACCCATATGTACTTGTAAGTGGGTGCACCGGTTTCTGATTTTTCAAGGTCACCACGGGTCCGAGCGGCGCGATTTTTTAATTTTGGTATTTTTTTTGCAAAAATACAGCGCGTGACAATTTTTTTTTTTTTAATTTCACTTCGGCCAGTAAAGTGAACTTTAGCCGTAATTATTTTGTGCAGAAATATGTAAATAACTTTTATTTAAATAATTTTGGTGCTATCCATAGATATTTGTTAACATATTATAAATAAAAGTACAGTTAATTAAAGTGTGTTTTGTTTTTAATTAATTCTTTTCCCCGATGAAAAAGTGGCGAAATTTTTTCGTCGAAACGGGGGTAATTTTTCCTCCGAAATGTTGTTCATGATACATAGTTTGTTAAGGGAAACATTTTTTTCCATTTTCGAATATTGTTCACGATACCTATTTTCCACCAAGGGTAAAAATTCCCTGAGGAATTTTATTCACGATAAGGCTGATTGAAGCGCGAAAAGTATAAGGGGTGTCATCAATCAATTGAAGACGGTAGGTACAAGAAAATGCCAACAAATAGTAAAATCGCGAAGAAAATGGTTGTTAAGGTGAAAAGTTACCGTTCATAAATTTACCACTCCTCATTTTTAAAACTGCAGGTAGAAGTTCACGAACTAAACTCTCCTGTGTGTCAAATCGAATGGCAAAAAATGTTCATACGGCAAATCTTATTTAAATTAACCAATTTTCAGTTTTTTGGAAGTGTTCCGAAACTGCCGTAAAAATATCAGCTGAGCCAACAGGAAGATATAGATCAGCTGGTAACACGTGTTGATACGTCACCCACTCCAAAATGGAGTTCAGCTGATTAACGATGCCCCCAAAAAATATTGCATTAAAAATGAATAAAAATGTTGCTGACCGTCTTAATAAAATGTAGTCATTTTTGAATAAATGCTGTAGTTGTTTTTACTGCATCATTTTTACTAACCAATTCAACTGCCAATGTAGTAAAAACAAACACCTTACAGTTATTTAAATTTAAGTTCACATGTGGTTAATTTTATTGCTTTTAGTTGATTTTATTAACTTAGAAATATGATCGTATACGAATATTAAAATTTACAAAAAAATAACTTTCATTAATAATGAAATGAATGCACGGACCTCACGGAAATCAGAACAGCCAAAAAAAGGCTATCCTCACGGCAATCAGATCAGCAAAATAAGACGCTCCGTAACACAGCGCTCGACTTAAGCGACCGCAAACTCCAATCCAGAACAAATCAATGTGAAATGTGTTGCTGCGGCGATTTCTTGCGGTTGATATCTACAAATACATAATTTAATAAAGTTTCAAGAAACATATTTTAATAATTAATAAGAACTAACTTACACCCAAAAAAATATTGTATTAAAAATGAATAAAAATGTAGTTGAATTTAACTAAATTTTAGTTGCTGACCGTCCTAATAAAAATTTAATCAATTTTAATAAATGCTGTAGTTTTACTGCATCATTTTTACTAAACAATTCAACTGACAATGTAGTAAAAACAAACTCCTTGCATTTATTTACATTTAAGTTTACATTTAGTTACTTTTATTGCAATTTTCTTTGATTTTATTGACTTCATGTTGAAATGTAATAAAAATAACGACAATTTATTAAAAAATAGGAAATCATGTAGTAATTTTTTCTTGTTTTTATTTTCATAGTTATATAATATAGGCGCTCCATAGCGATCGTCTTCGTTTTAAAAAGCTCAAGTCACTTCTCCCACAGTAATATAAGGCGCACCACACAAGGCGTTAAAAAGCTCAAATCACTTCTCCCAAATCAGCACAGCAAAATAAGGCGGTCAATAACACAAGGCACTCCATAGCGATCGCCTTCATTTCACAACCTCCATCCACCTCTCCAATCCAACAAAAAAAGTGAATGTCGAATATCCATTTAATCACTTTTCTACAAATACAAAAATTAATAAAGTTTCATGAAATATATGAATAGTTTATTAATATTTAATAACAAGAACTTACAAGACTTCAGCAAAACGGTGGTGAATTGGATGGGATAATTTGGAACAATACACAGGGATGAACATAACTACTCAAAATACTACAATCTACTGGACGTGCAGTATTTGTTTTTATTTTCATAGTTATTTAATATAGGCGCTCCATAGCGCTCGTCTTCGTTTTTAAAAGCTCAAGTCACTTCTCGATTTTTGGAAATAAAATTTAGCCTGCGGCGCTTCAATTTCTCATAAATTCAAAAAATATCATAATAAAAATATATCTTTGTTTTATTCACTATAGAGAAGAATTAAATTTTATTTACAAAAAATCGCGCGATTTTTTGGAAATAAAATTTCGCCTGCGGAGCATAAATTCACATAAATTCAAAAAATACCAAAATAAAATGTTATATTTGTTTTGTACATTAATGAGAAGAACAACATTTTATTTACAAAAAGTTTTAGTTACAAATTTACAAAAAAATGTATTTAAAAAATA
Organism: Dryomyza anilis; assembly: GCA_951804985.1. Lineage (NCBI taxonomy): Eukaryota > Metazoa > Arthropoda > Insecta > Diptera > Dryomyzidae > Dryomyza > Dryomyza anilis. The sequence goes on along the minus strand of OX638133.1, from coordinate 63,884,080 downwards.
TCAATAACAAACAAATTTAACAAAATAAATGAATTCGAGTTAAAAAAAAGCGGATTGTAACATTGCTGCAACATGTTACAATCCGCAGATGACTATTGCTGCAACTAGCAAATATTAACTGTCCCATTTGAATTGTCCTAAAGTGACCTCATATGCACGGTGTTCTCATTTCTACAATAATTGTCGGTTGCCGTAGCAACTTTTCAAATTTACGAAAATATAATAAAAGAAAATGAAATTGGCAGCCATTGAAAAATATATTCTCTCTGAGAAAATGAAATGAGGAGAAATTAGCAAAAATGACATAAAATTTAGATATGAAATAGTCAGGGCTGTCCTGAGTTCACGCTGGGTATTGTAGGATACAAAGGCAAACCTATGGACCCAGTATACCAAACTGTTTCAATATCGCAATGAAAATGTTGCGAAATATCGAAGTTTTTTTCCGATATCGAACCGAGAAAATGAAGGTTTCTCGTTACGAGAATTATTTCAGAATCGAATCGTTCTAGAAGATCTTGACGACAGAATGGGGCTTTCTGATTGGATTAAATAAATGCGTCTTCTATATATGTCATCCACAATGACAATAAAAAACAGAAAAAATCAAAAAAAATGTCTTTACCTATCTCTATTTACATAGCAAAGAAGAATTGCGTGCGAATCACTTAACCAAAATAAACAAAAAAAAAACTACAGAAAAACGACAACAACACGGTAACAGCACAGTAGGCCAACCACACACAGGGGAGCAACAGCCGACATGGTCACCTAATTACACCAACCCGCCAACAAAATATATTGAGGTCAAAGACAAAAAGGTGTATACCATTATCATTACGATTTTTTTTAATTACAATTTTGTAGAAATCACTCTAATTCTTCCTATAGTATTAATTATTAATTACTCGAATTTATTAGTGCCACCAATAACTTCTATAATTATTATTCTAATCTTACTAGGAGGCCTTTACCATGATTGAAATCAAGGGATATTAAACTGATCAAAATGATATTTCTGATGAATGGAACAAAATAAAAACTTAATGGAATAATTAAAAACAATACAACTAATCATTCTTTATGTATCCCAGAACAGCTACACTGTGTTTAAATTTGAACATGCCTGAGCAAAAAATTGTTATGTTGAGATAAGATATCATCATACAAATTTAAGCTTTGTTTATTCAATGTAATGCAAAAAGAAAACCACTTTTGGAATTAATGTGTTTAGAAAAAAAGTTTTGATAACTAAATTATTCTGCTGAAACGAAATGCCTATAAATGGAACATGTCATAATATTTCTTGCCTGCTATTTCTTGTAGCCAAAGCTACGACCAAAACGCAATGTTTCGTTAGGTCGTACTTGCGTTGACAGAAAAAGTAGAATCAATAGAAACCAATGATTCAAACCGAAAGTAGACCTCATGCGTTTTATCGTAAATTCTCACAAATATCGTAAACGTATCAGCTACGCAAAAGTAGAGCTACTCTCTACTAGGTCGTCCGTTTGACATTTGCATAATAATCGTTATTTCAAAGAATTTAGTTTCTTAAAAAAAATATTTTTGAAAACAATAACAACAATTTTGTTTGATCAAAAAGTTGATTTCTAGTGCACGAAAATTGTTTATTTATACCGTGAATAAGAAATAGTAGTTCGAAACGCAACCGTAACGCAATGTTTAATTGCGACTTGAAAAACTGTGCTTATGCGTTGGGGGAACAAAGATCGTAACGCCTGAGCAACGCATAGCCAAAGTCGGTAAACGGACGACCGACCTAACGCATCGTTGCGATTTGGCCTTTACTTTAATATGCATATTTAATATTAACGATAATCGAATATGTACATTGTAGAAATAATTGCTTTATATTCACTACGAAATATAACGATTTATATACAACTAAATTTACTTGGTAAAAACTTACATATATAGTGGATAACAATGAGTTGTATTGCACTGCACATCAAAGCTGCTTATCTTTCTTTTTTTATAATCATATAGTGAATCCGAAATACCAGGTAAATGAAATAGCTTTAAGCATTCTGGTGTAATGTACGGAATTACAGGTGATGTCCTTCCCATAAGTGAATCGCATTTGTTAATAACAAAACCAGGAAAATATGTTTCAGATTTAACTGATTCGATAATATCTGACTCCGAAGTAATTGTTGCCGGTGTACAATGTGTGCTAAAATTTTTTTCTAAAGTTTCGTCGTTTCTTAACATTAATTTAAGAATTTTTTTTATTTTCATTTTCGCAAATATTTGGCACAAATTCTTTATCATAAAAATTGTTTTGAATCATCATAAGATTATTTTTTGATGATGTTCGTATGTCTCCAAATGTCTCTACTCTTTAGATATCTAAAAATGAATCATACTTTTCTTTGGAAAATGACAAATATCATTTTCAAGCATTGATGTTAAATCTCTGAGGCCATACATATTACAAACACCAGAGTTTTTACATTGAAATGGCTCTAATACTTGTAAGCAATCCATTGCGCCTTAGATTTATTAATTGATCCATAAAAATATCATAGTCCTCTTCAATTTTAGAATTTTTACAAATTCGCTTCTTTTGTTTCTTGGGGCTATTTCCATTATTTGCAGTTTCTCTGCTGTTTTGTCTGCGCCTTTGTAATTCTCGTTTCCGTTTTTTTGGTTTGCTTACTTCTTTAGGTACGTCATTATTCCCAACATTTATATCAGCAAGTTCTTTATGGGTCGATATATAAATTCGGCTGGGTTTGTTTCCACGAAAATTTTTATTGTATAAACAAGAAGGAATAACATCGGCATGACTATTAGAATCTTCCACACTACACATTTCATTGTATTGAGTAGGGGCAATTAAATTATCATTTTTATGTGACATATTTTCTACTTTTACCGAAAAATTTTCGATTTTCTCATTATCGAATTTAGTGGTTTTGCAGGTATTTTCGTCCGAAGCGTGTGGTATATTATTTTTTTTTTAGTCTGAATCATATTTTCCAAATTATGTTCATTTAATGCCGTTGAATTATATCTGAAAAAAATATATATATATTAATAAATTGAATACGAAATTATCAAGGGAAATAATTAATATATTTATATATATTAAACTTGACTTGACAATGGCGGGACATTTATTTTCAAAATGAAGTATATTACAACAGCACTTCTAGGAAAAAACAGAATACACCATTATTGGTAGAATGCCGAAATCCATAAGAATATACATACACTCTCAGACATTTATTGTTATTTCCGACAATATTGCCACACTCGATGTTCAAAATAGATCTGATAACACAGTGCGACACTAAATCGGGGATTGGACATTTTTTTTAGAATCCTTGAATAACCTGACGAAATTTCATCCAGCAAACTTATGCCCTCTCACCTTAGGTTTACGAGATATATGACCATATGACCAGGTCCTAAAGTGACCGTAATATTGCCATTGATTTATAGAGAAAACTGTAGTACACGCTGCAAAAAAAAGGCTCTCCAAAACATCATTTTGCAGGCATTAACATGTATGTTTGAAATTTTATGTAAACATAATATATAATTGCATAATAAATCATTTGTAAACAGTCTTGACAGTGTTTTAATGAGCTCTGATTTACATTATGATATCACGGAAACATTTTGATGTTGCCCCTTAAAATGGTATATGTTCTAATAGAAACATAATAATTACTACATCCAAACAAAATAAATATTTGAACCAAAACATAAATATGTTTGAAATATAAAATGATTTGGAACGACCTGAATATAAATATGTTTCCAGCGAAACATATCAGTCGTTTCAGTTCAAAAAGTAGTATGTTTGCATAAAAACATATCGTAGCGGTGCCAAGGATTTGGATTTATTTTTAATATCCTGAAAGTGTGTAAAATTTTGTCATACTACAAAATTATTTTCTATCACGTCAGGATTTCGAGGTATTGACCCCCAAATATTTGGTAAATCCTTAATTTTCATAGTAACATTACTGGAAAGCGGTATTATTTATGAATTTCTTTACTGAAAACCAAATGTTGTCACTCACCTAAATATATTTTCTGTAGTACATTATAATTTTCTATCTCGTTCTTAAACTATCAAGGCTCTCCAAAACATAATTTTGCAGGCATTAACATGTATGTTTGAAATTTTATGTAAACATAATATATAATTGCATAATAAATCATTTGTAAACAGTCTTGACAGTGTTGTAATGAGCTCTGATTTACATTATGATATCACGGAAACATTTTGATGTTGCCCCTTAAAATGGTATATGTTCTAATAGAAACATAATAATTACTACATCCAAACAAAATAAATATTTGAACCAAAACATAAATATGTTTGAAATATAAAATGATTTGGAACGACCTGAATATAAATATGTTTCCAGCGAAACATATCAGTCGTTTCAGTTCAAAAGGTAGTATGTTTGCATAAAAACATATCGTAGCGTTGCCAAGGATTTGGCTTTATTTTTAATATCCTGAAAGTGTGTAAAATTTTGTCATACTACAAAATTATTTTCTATCACGTCAGGATTTCGAGGTATTGACCCCCAAATATTTGGTAAATCCTTAATTTTCATAGTAACATTACTGGAAAGCGGTATTATTTATGAATTTCTTTACTGAAAACCAAATGTTGGCACTCACCTAAATATATTTTCTGTAGTACATTATAATTTTCTATCTCGTTCTTAAACTATCAATATTAAGGATTATCAAAAAAGCTCTGCAGATAATTGTCCAAGTTTATATGAAGAATTAATAAATGTATCATTATGTCGTTGGGAAAAATATAAGGCATCTCATTTAAACGAATCGTTTTAGTTTTTGAACTCTTGAAAATTTGAAAAATATACATTCAGTGATTAATATAGTAATACTTGGCATGGACTTTATGATAAGGAACGGTTTCACACTAGATTTACAAGAAAAATTTCGAGTTATGCCAACACAGAGATCCAACTAAACAATAATTGTGACCAGAGTCCGAAAATTAAACAAGTTATCGCTCATAAAAATAGAAAAATACCACCTTATTCAGAAGCAATTGATAGAGAGAAGACCGCATTCAGTACTGGCGATGGATTATGCCAATTTTTGGTAATGCCGTTTGGACTATGTAATGCCCCAGCCACATTCGAGCGGTTAATGGAGCATGTATTGAAAGGTCTACATTGGAAAACTTGCCTGGTATACCTTGATTACATAATTGTCATTGGAAAAAACCTTTGGCGAGCATCTTAGAAATTTAGAGGAAGTATTCCTTCGATTGGAAAATGCGGGTCTACAACTTAGCCCAAAGAAATGCTCACTTTTCAAGAAAGAAGTCAAGTATCTGGGTCATCGAGTTACCACGGAAGGAGTGCATACCGATGAATATAAAAAAGTTGCAGTAAAGGAGTGGCCCAGACCGCAAAACCTACATGATCTACATGATGAGTTCAAAGACCCAGAAGGCCAAATTGCGCGTTGGATAGAGCGATTACAGAGCTACGATTTTACCATCGAACATCGTAAAGGAGGTCATCATGGAAATGCAGATGCTCTGTCACGACGACCCTGTCAATTTGAATGCAGACATTGTTTAAAGGCAGATGAAAAAGAAAACATAATTGACATTCGTTTGCTGAATGTTTTACCCGATGAAGAATGGACTCCGGAACAAATTAAAATTGATCAAAAGAGTGATCCCGATTTCACAAAAATCATGATGTTCAAGGAACAGCAAAGAAAACCATCATGTGAAGAGATAGTTGCCTACAGCCCAATAACTAAGGCTTACTGGGCACAATGGCAGAGCTTAAAGCTACATGATGGTTGCTTATATCGTGTAAGGGAAAGTGAAGATGGCACATCCTCTCGAAGTTTGATTTTTGTTCCCAAGTCAAAAGTAAATGAGATATTAGCGGAATACCATGGTGGATCTAGTGGAGGTCATTTAGGTATAAATAAAACGGTCGAGAAGGTAAAGAAACGTTTTTATTGGGTTTGATGCCAAGAGTTGGTCGCCGATTGGATTCGCAGTTGTCCGCAATGTGTACCAGCAAAAGGGCCAACAGTTAGTCCCGGCAGGATGCATCAGTACAACGTGGGAGCACCATTCGAGTGTATTGCCATGGATGTCGCCGGGCCGTTTCCAATCAGCGATGCGTGTATTAAGTATGTGCTTGTCGTCATTGACTACTTCAGCAAGTGGCCTGAAGTGTATCCCATACCAAATCAGGAAGCCACAACAGTTGTGGATGCATTACTTAACAACTGGGTAAACCGTTTTGGAGTACCGTTGGATTTGCATTCAGACCAAGGAAGATATTTTGAGTCTGCAGTATGTAAGGAAGTATGCAAAGTCCTCAACATATACAAAACAAAACAACGCCTTTGCACCCGCAATCTGACGGCATCGTGGAGAGATTCAATCGGACTATGGAAGAGTATCTCAGAAAACATAAAAAAGATTGGGATTCACATATACCACTGTTTCTTATGGCTTATCGAACGGCGGTTCATGATACCACAGCAGATTCATCATTTAAAATTGTTTTTTGTAACAGAATTAAGATTACCTGCGGATTTAAAGCTTGGTGCGAGTCCTTCAGCTGGAATTCCTGTACACAACTATATTTCCAGGAAAAGTTAAGAAATGAACGAAGTGCATCAGTTTGTAAGGCAGCGTACACAGCGTAATAAGATGAAGGTCAGATACGTCTTGCGCACAAATTCAGAGGGATCTACGGAAGGAGAACTTGTTTTGTTCTATAACCCACAAAGGAAGAAAGGCTTATCCCCTAAGCTACAAACACACTGGGAAGGACCATATAATTGCTGTAGTAATACAGTATACAGTATATTATTTAAGTAAATAAAGTTAATAAATACTAGTTGAAATAATACTAGATAAAATCAAATATTACTGTGTTTTTCATTTTGTACACAATCCAGAGATACGAAATTTTAGAATAGTTTTCCGTAGACTGAATTTTCGTAACAATATATATATGGGGCATTCCACGTCAATTCGCCGAGCTTAGACCCTGACCCCCTTTGGAGTGCTAAGAGTTGAAGCGTTGGGTGCAACAAGGGCGTTAGGCATCATAACGTCCTTTTTGCAATATTCGCACTGAATGATCCCAGCAGTGGCTTCTACCATCCTGTGAAATCCCAGATCGATTCTATAATATTTTTTGTCGTTTTATGCAATAAGGGCGTTATCTCCATACAAAAAAAAAATATTTTTTTTTCATATTTTTAATTTTTTTACAGAGTCAGTTTTCAACAGAGTAAATTTAGTTTTGAGCCATTTTGACAGTAATTTAAAACTATATCCATTCATATCAATATGTAAATATATCCAGACTATGCACAATAATCTGTATTTTTTTCATTTATGTAATGATTAAAGCTTTAAAACTCAATACGCCCAAATTATATTACTCGTTTTATGCAATAAAGGCGTATAAATCATTTATTTTAATTAATTATTTTATATATTAATAGGAGCTTTAAAACAAATTTTAAAAGTGCATAATAAAGCTAAAAGTTCAAATTTATTGGAAAATTTGAATCAATAATATTGGTTCATTCAAAAACTTTAAACGCAAATATCTCAAAACTAACTTTTTCACATAACGCCCTTATTGCACCCAACGGTTCAATTTTTTTTTCTATTTTTTTTAGTTATAAATCGCCATAATTTTGGATTGGTTTGAGATACATTAATAAAAACTGGAATATACTCATATGTCTTAAGTACAAGCCGTATAAGAGGTATATTATTGAGATTTTGTTCAACATCATGTAATATAAAAATAAAATGGACCACTGAAAATTGTTGTGATCGACTAACTACCACGCCTACCTGTCATATAAATTTAACATAGAAAGTTCTAAATCTTTAGTCTTATAGGAGTTAATGGCATGATATTTTTCTTGTATTCCTCTTTTGTTTGTAGTAATAATAATTCGAAGTATGGTCTAGTTCAGTGAACGGCAACGCCTACCTGTCATATAAACATAGCATTTCATCAGCCATAACTCCGTTTCTATATGAGATATCGCGATGAAATTTTTGATGTTTTAATTTTTTGTAAGGATCAATAATTATACGAAATTAAATTGTGATTGGTCTATTACAAACCCTACCTACCTTATAAATTCAACATATAATTGGTCATAACTTCGGTACTATGCGAGATATGATGATGACCATTACAGATATATAGTATACCCTGCTCTTCCTCTTTTCATAGAGACCAAATTAAATACATATTGGAGCACTTTATATGTCATGTTTTTGGCAGGTAGACGTAGAAGTAGACCGAACACTACAATTTTAAGTAAAACGTTTTGTTTTTATATTATATGATATTGGACAAAATTTCAATAATATACCTCTTAAATGTGAAAAGTTATATCGTGTTTACTATAAATGTTATATAGCAGCAAGGCGTGGCAGTTGACAATAACCGCCCATTTTTTGTAACACGGCTTGTACTTAAGATATATGAGTATATACCAGTTTTTATTGATGTATCTCAAACCAATCCAAAATTTGATTTACATACTAAAAAACAAGATTTTCAAAGTTAAGAAGATAAATTCTTACCACTCCAAATCAAAGTGGAATGATCTTTGTTCAATGTCAAGAATTTATGTAAATTATTTCAGAATTTTAAAAAGACAGTTTTTGGTTGCTGTGGTGCAAAAAAAGGGATGCGATAGAAAACTAAAAAATTAAATTTTAACTTCATTGACCAATAATAAGAACATATTAAAATATGAAGCAAATCGGAGGGGGTCAGGGTCAAAGCTCGGCGAATTGACGTGGAATGCCCCATATATATAATATCTCTCTTATAACGTAAAACGAAACAAAAATAAATTCCTCAAGAAAGCGTCAGAAATTCCGACGAATTCCTTTTCGTTTATTTTTACGTTTTTTTAATATAATTTTTATTAATAATAATTCAAAATGAAATAAGACCCTAAATCAATAAAGCCCCAAAATTGGTGTATATTTGAGTTATGAAATAAGATCCCGTTTTTTTTCATACAACTACTGCTACATCGTACTACAAAACTCAACTTTTGGCTGCACACATGAGAAAATCCTGTTTTCGTGTTTCCCAGTTTTTCTGGATCAATTAGTTAAAGGGGTTTATATGCATTTGAAATGCAAGTGCATATTAGGCAGGGTCGAAAAAAAAATATTTAAAAGTCCGCCCCTAAAATGAAAGCTTACCTTGTAAAAGTGTCAGAAATATTTTTTTTTTTTGTCTTATAAGTTTAATTGACCTCCGCACTAAGAAAACAAGATGTTTATGAAAGTCTTGCTGCAACTATCCTTTTAAATTTACGCCTTGTAGCAAATATTCAAACATCCCATAAGTTTCAATAAAGCTGCACCAAAATTATTAATATTTTTTAAATATGACATATATATAGATAATTACGAGATGTTTACCACAACAGCAATAAAAATTGAGATATTTACAGTTAACTGAAAGCAAACATCCTGAGTTTTTGGACATTTGCCGTTGAACTACTGTTACATCGTACTACAAAACTCAACTTTTGGCTGCACACATGAAAAAATCCTGTATTTTCTTAAAGTTTGCAAAAAAATAATATAATCGTGTTTCCTAGTTTTACTGGATAAATTCGTTAAAGGGGTTTATTTGCATTTGAAATGCAAGTGCATATTAGGCCGGGTCGAAAAAAATGTTTAAAAGTCCGCCCCTAAAATGAAAGCTTACCTTATAAAAGTGTCAGAAATATTTTTTTTTTATTTTTTGTCTTATAAGTTTAATTGACCTCCGCACTAAGAAAACAAGATGTTTATGAAAGTCTTGCTGCAACTATCCTTTTAAATTTACGCCTTGTAGCAAATATTCAAACATCCCATAAGTTTCAATAAAGCTGCAGCAAAATTATTAATATTTTTTAAATATGACATATATACAGATAGTTACGAGATGTTTACCACAACAGCAATGAAAATTGAGATATTTACAGTTGACTGATAGCAAACATCCTGAGTTTTTGGACATTTGCAGCAAAACTTTGTATGTATTTTAACATTTGACTACCATAAAAAAAGCAAATGGTGTACTTTTTCTGTAATTCAGAATTGTACCAAGGCTTGTGTCCCAGGCTTGTACCAAGGCTTGTGCCTCAGTCTTGAAACAAGACATATGCCCCAGACAATCCTTGTAATACGCCTGAAGATTTAGGCTATTGGGCATAATTTGTCATGGGCATTGCATTCATTATTCATGTCATTACACTTGAGAGTTAAGTCTGTAGATGAATTAAAATGTAAGAGGTAAACAACCAATTTAACAGTAATACTTACGTTAATTTGCAGACTTATTGTTCAGACAACTCCAAAGAGTTGAGTTTCTCGAATATATTTTTTGACGTTTAAAAAATCGTCAACAAATATTTTTTTTTCATCAGATAAGTGTTCTTTAACATGGAAACAACACAAAAATGTCACCATAGTAAACTTTAATTCGCTCAAGTCAAAGTCGGTACACACGCATAACTAGGCATGGTACGAAAAGTTGTAGAGACGGAATTTTGAATTTCCGTCAGCATATGGCGGTTTGGATAATTTTACAATTTTCATATGTGGCTCAATATTGTGTCAGCCTTGGTATACCGAGACCTGTGTGGAGTCCGAGAATGAAAATTGTCCCAGGCTTGTGTGCAACATATACTAACAAGACGTGTTTGAAATCTGAGAATGACAAATGTGCCAGTTTTGTGCCTAGCTTGGTATATCAACGCCTGTGTGGAGTCTGTGAGTGACGATTGTGCCAGGCTTGTGTCTAACCTAAACTAACAAGGCCTGTGTAAAGTCTGGGAGTGTCTAATCTAAACTAACGAGGCTTGTTTGAAATCTGGGAATAACAAATATTCCAGGCTTGTGTCTAGCTTGATATACCAAGGCCTGTGTGTAGTCTGTGAGTGAGTGTCTGACCCAATATACCAAGCCTTGGTAGTCAAGCTTGTAACAAGCCTGGCACTTTTGTTGCAGCCTGCAAATTTCTACCTGGGAACCAGGATACTGTTTTAATTCTAGAATAAATACAAATACATTTGATTTATTTTCTTTTAATTCAATAAAAATTACTCCGCGAATTCTAACGGAGTACCATTACCAAATGTTTAATTAATGGTTGCTATACATAATCGTAAATTTGAAAGATGGTTGCTAACAATATATATCGTATTTGACGGATGTTTGAGAGATGATTGTCTCAAATACGATCTAAATAATTTGTAAATAACTTGATATTTAGGGCTGTGATATTTCTGGTAATCATCTTTGATTACCAGAATTAAATTTGGTTGTCACAACTACTAAGGTCGCTGAATGCAGCCAATGTAAATCGGGCATAAAGCTTACATCGAAAAGAAGTCAAACCAAAAAAAAAATTTTTTTGGGTTTGACTTCTCTTCGATGTAAGCTTTATGCCCGATTTACATTGGCTGCATTCAGCGACCTTAGTAGTTGTGGAGCTGTTGAGCAATTTACGCTTGAATGGCAAGCTACCTTCAATATGTTAAGTGAGTGGTCGCCATTTTTTTTTTTTAGCAAGAAATGTTTACTCTACATTTGCGCTGCCTTTGTTATCGATGACACTCAAATATTTATAAACAAAAATGAAATTTAGATTGGAAAAATATTTGTTCAATCATTTAAAGAGTTGTATGTAACTTAATTAAAATATTAATATTAAATTCTTTTGTATATTGATAGATGAGGTAGCTGTGCATTCAATAAAAGTGAGCGAATAGTTAGTGAGCAGTGTCGCAGCTGTTGAGGTCGCAGAAGATACATCGGCTGCATTCAGCGACCTCAGCATTTGTGGAGCTGTTGAGCAATTTAGTGAGCGGTATCTATTTTTTCCAGCATGAAATTTTTATGCTACATTTGCGCTGCCTTTGTTATCGATGACATTTTAACTCAAATATTTATAAACAAAAATGGAATTTAGATTGGAAAATATGTTTTCAATCAATTAAAGAGTTCTATGTAACTTTAATAAAATATTAATAATAAATTAATTTGTAAATTGACAGCTGAGATAGCGGAGCATTCAGTAACAGTGAGCGATCAGTTACTGAGCAGTTTCGCAACTGCTGAGGTCGCTGAATGCAGCCATTGGCTGCCATTGTATCTTCTGTGCAGGGTTGCCAGAAATAAATCAGGAAAAGTAGCGTACATATTTGTAAAAGTAGCGGATTGTCTAAAATAGTAGCCCAAATAAAAATACAAAATATTATTTTTATTTAATTATTTTGGTTTACGTCTTTGTATACTTTAGTGTAAAACTACATGGGCCATTCCACACCTTTTAGATTTCAATATAATTTGGACAACTGATAAAGATTATTGCATTGACCATTTTTTTTTTTCGACCACTACCCGAGTAGAAAATAAATTCAGGGTGCGATCATTGTTTGATCAGGCTGCCTTATTTTGTAATAAGGTATTGATCAGGGCTTCAAATCAGTACTATTCGAAGTTGCTATCCTGATTAGGCTTCTTGATCTTACACATTTCTTGACTTTAAATTATTCGATGTAGATATAAATTATTCTGAAACTGCTTTTACAAATTCGATCCCTTTTATGAACAAAGATGTTTCAATAACTTTACAATGACAAAAATTCCACATTTGACATGAGATATTTAAAATTTTTTGAAATTTTGTGAATTTATTTTGGAACAGTTTAACATTTATTTATTAGACTATTTTATTAGAATAAGTTTGTTAGCCAATTATATAATAAAAAGTTTATACGAACATCTCAATCATATATAAATACGATATCCAACAATTTTTTTCATAAGTCAGGTTTCAAAAGTAGGCTTTAGATCCGGATTTTTTCAGGTTGCCTTATGTAAATTTCAAATTAGGATTACGCTAGTCAATCCGGTTCAGGATCATTTCAGGTATCCTTTGGTTGTGATGCCATACCGTATTACCGTATTACCATTTCTGGAAGTAGTAGACAAAAAATAAAAGAAATTTGTCAATGCATATCTTGATACCCTTTATCAGTTGCCCAAATTTCATTGAAATCGAAGAAGGTGAGTTCCGTTGGACGATTTGGTGCGGAATATCCCATATATTAAAATATATTCTAAAAAGAAAATTAATAGATTCTAAGAAAATAAATATTTCTTATCTCTTGTATTTTTTGTTTACATATACTGATTTTATAATTCAGCATATTTTCACTAAGGATTCCAATCCTTATGTTCCAACTACTTCCATGATTTCGGGAAATGGAATAAAAAACCCTTGATCCAGAATTTCCTAAATTGGTTTTACAAGTACTGTAGTAAGAAAACATATATTATAATCTAAATAAATGATTATTTTTATGCAGCAACATTTTTCCATAATATAAAGCGGTAAACTAATATACAAAATAATTATGTTAAAGACTACTAGAAAAGAGCGTACACAAATTTTAAATAGGATAGTTTTTAGTTTCAGTTTGACAATCCCGGAATTTCATTTCGGAATTTTCGGTATTTATCAAAATAGATTTTTTGTTTTAATTAGAGTAACTATGAAGAAAATTCTTCCCAAGGTGGCATTGCTGATGGCCATGCTATACACTGTTAGCGCGAATTTCGTTAATTGATGAAAAACATCATCGTCGGACGCATGTTGTTGCTTCGCACCAAAACTCTGATTCGCCAAGTGGAATGTTTTCTGCAAAAAGTAGCTACTTGCACACAAATATTGGGCAAGTAGCACAATTCAAAAATTTAGTAGCGTCTGGACGTAAAATGTAGCCTAATCCGCTACTTGTAGACCAAACTGGCAACCCTGCTTCTGTGAGTCTCACTGTATCTCCTAGGGTTGCATTTGTTTAAATTTTCATATAAAAATAGCAGTTTTTTGAAAAAATACAACCTTAGGAGATACAGTGAGACTCACAGAAGACACAATGCACCGCTATCTCAGCGGTCAATTTATAAATTAATTTATTATTAATATTTTATTAAAGTTCTTACTCTTTAATACTCTTTAATTGGTTGAAAACATATTTTCCAATCTAAATTCAAATCTAAATCCATTTTTGGTTATAAATATTTGAGTTAAAATGTCATCGAATGTCATCGATAACAAAGGCAGCGCAAATGTAGCGCAAAAATTTTATGCTGGAAAAAATGGCGACCGCTCACTAAACATGTTGAGGTTAGCATTCCATTCAAGCTCAAATTGCTCAAAAGCTCCACAACAGCTGAGGTCGCTGAATGCAGCCAATGTAAATCGGGCATTAAGTTTAGGACAGAACTTCAAATAAAAATGAAATTTAATATATTATTTTTCAATAACGTCTTAACTTAAAAACGAGTTTATTGTAACTTTTTTGTTATGAAACTCACTAAATACTTTCAACAGCAAAATTTAATAATTTTTGGAGATCTTTAATTATATGAGAAAAAATTGCATTTATGGGGATAGAAGTCTAAAAAAAGTGATGTCACTTATCGAAGGTGACCTCGGATGTCAATTCAACGTATGGGATAAATGTGTTAACCGCGAGACATATAAAACTTCATGATCGGACATCAAATAACAAAGCTATAATGAAAAAACGTTTTTGACGAGTTCCAAAAAAAAAAAGTTTTTGTTTCTGACACTTTTACGAGATAATCTTTCATTTTAGGGGCGGACTTTCAATAATTTTTTTTTTATGGAAACCGACGGCCTAGTGCATATCAAATTTTTGGTCGAACATTTGAAAAAAGTTGGATGTAGTTCATAGCTGAGACATCATTGAGTATAAATATAAAAATGATTGTACGATAATAATTCGTTTACAGCTTTTATTTTTCATTTAAATAAATTTGAATTGATTTTTAAAATATTTCACGCTTTTTTATCCATATTAAAAGAGATCTTAGCTACAAAATAAAGAGTTCACAAGAAATTATTTATACATTTTCTTTTAATTTTAACTTAAAAAGTTAACACGTTAAAAAAAATATCACAAATGAAGAACAATACTCCATAGTTTTAAAAATTATTAAAGAATTATATTTCTGAATGAAATTCCGTATTTTAGTCTTCCAGCCCACCATCAGCCGTTGGAAACCATTTCTCCTAACATTTTTGATAACACTAATCCAACTATCTCTTATTTTATTTCAGTTTAACAAAATTTCAATTTATTTCGAAGAATTGATTTATATCAGCCAAAAATTGTGAATCTGGACCTAGCTCAGGGCAGTTTGGAGGGTTACATCCTTTTGAACAAATTATATAATGTTGTTCTATACGGATTTCAACAGTACCTCACTCGTTTATTTAGATCTTTAATCCTCCATTTCTTAGATTTTATTTGGAACTTTAAATGATCTCAGTTTAAATCTCATCTTTACTTTTTGAAGATATGAAATATATTTTTTTTTTTTATACATCTCTTATTGATTGTTGGGCTTAGATCTAACACTTTACTTTCGCCACAAATTTACGATTCATAAATCCGGATTTTCAACCAGATACACGTTTACTTTTTAAAAAGAAACGGAATTCTCTTGAAAGCGAATTGTAATATTTTTATGTTGTTGCACCATACTTCCAAATTTCATCAAATTCCGAAAAAGTATTGCTAAAATTTTAATTTGTTTGTTTTCATATTTCAAAAACACCGTATTTATTAAAAAAAAATGTTTTTTTTACCAAAAAAAAATATATTGAAAAATGCATTAACAAAAAATTGGTATATAAAATTTGAAGTTGAATAAATAAATTTTCACAAAACAATTGAAAAATGTTCGCCTGAGACGCTTTTCTTTTCGAATTACTTTACCAATATTATGAAAATATTTTTATGAAATGTAAGTACAAATTTCAAATGAAATCGATATGTTTTATTTAATATTTTCACAAATTATATAAATTTCGAATATTTTTCAAAGCCTTTTTCAATTTATTGCTATTTTTGTATATGTTTAATTGACAAAAAAGTTATATGTATTTTCATTAATGGAATACTGTTTTTATTACGATTAAACCAATTTGCTCGGACCCTAACAAGGCTATGAAAAATGGCCCAACCTGAAGGAAACGCCGTTATAAGAAGATCGTACACCCGATATCTAACCTAGTTTAGGCCTCGTCAGATACCGATTTTAATAATGCAACACGGAATTTCATTCCGCACGAATACTATGATAGCTAAAAATTAGTATCGAAGCGGAAATTCGGATTCGGGCATGCATTATTTTCCGATTGCATTCCCATTCTTTTCACAGTAATCAATCAAATTGCATTCCAATTCTTTAAAGTACACATGAATTGAAGAATGCATACTTTAACAACTCTGTAAATTAACTGGGTAAATTGAGTAATTGCTATGTTCTGATTGACCCAAAATTACTCACATTTTGTGACTAATTTTAAAATTAACATTTCAATTTGCGTTATTTTCTGTTCTTAATTTTGTGTTCACTTCTTAAATAAATCCGTACAAATGCTATTTCTATTTTGTTCTCCGTTAACGTTTTTCTATTATTATTATTATGATTATTTTATTTAAAAAAAGTTCATACTTTACAAAAACAGATGACTGAAAATTGTTTTGTTTACATTTTTGGTTGTCAAAAACACTGCGGCCGTTTATACTTCAAACATTTTTTTGTTTGAGTAATTTGTTGATTAATTTAAGAGTTGTTGATTAATTTAAGTTGAGTAATTTTGTTTTGTATGGGATTTTGGATAATTTTGGAGCTAATTTGAGGTGAAATTACGCAAATGCTTGAAATTACGCATTTGAGGCCTAGTGAGAACAGAGTATACATTTAACAACTTTAACAAATCTGCTGCACCGAGAGCAGAACTATCTACTGGTTTTCATAGTGAATTGAAAATTCTTAAAAGGCGACTACGTTTCAATTTAATAACTACGACGTAGTTCATAACAAAAACAACAGTTTCAAAATAAATAAAATACAAATTGTCACAATTCCAATTTTGTTGCATCAAGTCTCATGTACGTTAAAAAATATAAAATAATGGCATTAAGCTACCAAATAATGAAAATATAGGTTTTTTCCTAGCGATTCAATGAAATATGTATCGTTGCATCTACCATATGGGCATCGGCAGCATGGCCTGGACCAGGAGGTGTCAAGGGTGAATTAATTAGCGCTGCCTGTTGGTATTAGTGGATAAAAATCAGTTGGACTTTAAGGCACCCATCCAGAGTTACTGACGCGTGCAGGTGCAAGAATTAAAATTGTATAACTTTTAAGGTCCATTCATATCATACAGCACGACAAATATTCTTCAGTACATTTTATATGAGAGTGTTCATATCATGCGTTTTGGGTCCGTTCATGCACGTATCGTATCATGAAAATATTTTTGGAGGAGCCTGCCGCATGCATTGTTGTAGAAATTAAAAATATTTACTGCTTTTTCTTGTTTTATTACAAAATTTTGAGATTGTAGTGATATTGTAATATTTTTTAATTATTTATTTTAACAAGACTACCCATTTTTTTAACGTCAAAAATTTAAATTAAATTTAAATTTAATTTCAATATTATAATATTGAAATCAAATATTTTAATTCGCGCAAACCACAAACCACCATCTTTGGATTGAGTTGAATTGGGCTCCATCACCGTGTATCAGCTCCATCAATATCCGGAAAGCAACACCGAAGTAGTACTCCTAATGGCGCGCAACGCCCAAGGGCTCTAAATCATGACCCTTGTGCCAGGCGCCTGCAGCAGGGAACCGGCTGTCATAATACGCGGAGCAGATAAAAATTGACCGAAGACCCGTTGGATAAGTGAAGACAGTTAAATGGCAAGGTGTTTATGGATTCTTTAAGTTTATGGATTCTTATAGGAGCAGCGGTCGCTGCTTAAAATTTGTATTGTTTTGTCCAGCCTTTTCTCGATGCAAATAAATAAAAAATACATTGTTTTAATTTAATTTTTGTTTTATCAATCGGTACACTAATTCTAATCACTTAGTTTTCTTAACGGATATTGATAATTTTTAAAAGATAAATGAAAAATATAATTTGTCCAGTTAGGAAAACTAAAAAAATGGTATTATATAGGTGTATACAAATTTTAATTACATTTTAATTTACATTATATAAGTTAAATTATTGAGCTTAAACGCAGTTATTACATCACCAGTATAAAAAAACACTAATAGCTAATGTTACTCTAGTCGAAACGAAGGCACGTTAGCTCTCACACTCTTGCTCAGCATCTCCGGGCAAGTTATCCACTTTCAGTGACAAACATTTAGAGCATAGCTTTGAATACAATGGCATCAACTCCACCACCTCAAACGCTGCCACGGAAGATGGATGCAGTTCCCGCAGTCATTGCCCTCGCGCCAATCGTATGCAGTAGTGCACCGATCTCAACAAATTCGAGATGCAGACGAACAACCTCATTGATTACGAGCGCAAATAATATCGAAAACATATCAGCCAAGTAAAGACTTGTGCAGTTGTCGCAAGGTGGCCTAAAAGGTTGTGCACCTGGTGGGGTGGTGTTACAGAGCGATAAGACACAAACACTGAGTACAACACTGAAACGCATTGACGAAACAGGATAATTTATATTTCCGGTTCTGAAAGGAAATATAAATTATTAATTTAATTTATTTTTTGAATCTAAAAAAATTCGAATAAAAATATAATACACGTCAAAAAAATGGATTCTATAAAAAAAAAATAATTTGACTCTGAAACAAATATATTAAACGCGATGAAAAAAAAAAACAATTATTAAACGAACAAAAGAAATTTAACTAAAAAAAAAAAAAAAAAATTATTCTTAAAATAAAGTATAATGAAAAACAATTTTTTACACCAACGGAACAATTCTTAAAGGTAAGTGTATATATTTTTATAATTTATTAAAGGTAAGTATATATTTTTTTATAATTTATTAAAAGTAAGTGCATATTTTATTTAAATTTTTAAAGGTAAGTGTATATATTTTATTTAATTTTTGTAAGTGTATATATTTTTTAAAATTTATTAAAGGTAAGTATATATTTTGTTTTAATTTTTTTACTGGTAAGTGTATATTTTGTTTTAATTTTTAATGGTAAGCGTGTATCTTTTTCTATTTTATTTTTTTTAAAGGTAGGTATATATATTTTTTTAGTGTATATAGGTTTATTTTTTTTTTCAAATAAATTCTTTTATTAAGAAAGATAAATCAACATTTTTACTCGTTCATTTTTCATATTTTATTTTTTTACAAACTTTCCTTTTTTTTTTTTTGACTGACTAAAAACATGGGCCCATCCTTTCACCCTGCCGACTAGGCACCAAAATACCTAATAATTATCACTATGTTTAACTATATTTTTTTTAATTTATCTTCCTTTTATTCTTTGTTTCCTTAAAACAACGGAACAATTCTTAAAGGTAAGTGTATATATTTGTATAATTTATTAAAGGTAAGTATATATTTTTTAATAATTTATTAAAAGTAAGTGCATTGTTTATTTAAATTTTTAAAGGTAAGTGTATATATTTTATTTAATTTTTGTAAGTGTATATATTTTTTAAAATTTATTAAAGGTAAGTATATATTTTGTTTTAATTTTTTTACTGGTAAGTGTATATTTTGTTTTAATTTTTAATGGTAAGCGTGTATTTTTTTCTATTTTATTTTGTTTTAAAGGTAGGTATATATATTTTTTTAGTGTATATAGGTTTATTTTTTTTTCAAATAAATTCTTTTATTAAGAAAGATAAATCAACATTTTTACTCGTTCATTTTTCATATTTTATTTTTTTACAAACTTTTCTTTTTTTTTGACTGACTAAAAACATGGGCCCGTCCTTTTACCCTACCGACTAGGCACCAAAATACCTAATAATTATCACTATGTTTAACTATATTTTTTTTAATTTATCTTCCTTTTTTTCTTTGTTTCCTTAAAACAACGGAACAATTCTTAAAGGTAAGTGTATATATTTGTATAATTTATTAAAGGTAAGTATATATATTTTTTATAATTTATTAAAAGTAAGTGCATTGTTTATTTAAATTTTTAAAGGTAAGTGTATATATTTTATTTAATTTTTGTAAGTGTATATATTTTTTAAAATTTATTAAAGGTAAGTATATATTTTGTTTTAATTTTTTTACTGGTAAGTGTATATTTTGTTTTAATTTTTAATGGTAAGCGTGTATCTTTTTCTATTTTATTTTGTTTTAAAGGTAGGTATATATATTTTTTTAGTGTATATAGGTTTATTTTTTTTTTCAAATAAATTCTTTTATTAAGAAAGATAAATCAACATTTTTACTCGTTCATTTTTCATATTTTATTTTTTTACAAACTTTTCTTTTTTTTTGACTGACTAAAAACATGGGCCCATCCTTTTACCCTGCCGACTAGGCACCAAAATACCTAATAATTATCACTATGTTTAACTATATTTTTTTTAATTTATCTTCCTTTTTTTCTTTGTTTCCTTAAATCCTTTTTTTTTGTAAGTTTAAATTTATTTATTAAAAAAAAATATTTATATATATATGCCTTTCAGTTTCTTTTACCTCTAATTTCTAATCATTGTATTTTTATCTTTTCTTTTTTTTTATATTTATATATTCGTTTTTTTTTACAATGGGGATTATTATTTTAGTTTAACATTTTATGTTTTATTTTTCTAATTTAACTTACGGTGTATCACCTTTTTTTATGTATACAAAATTTTTTTTGAACAGCACAACATATAATGGACAAACACAATACAAACACATACACTTAAAACTAAAAAAAA
Organism: Dryomyza anilis; assembly: GCA_951804985.1. Taxonomy (NCBI): domain Eukaryota; kingdom Metazoa; phylum Arthropoda; class Insecta; order Diptera; family Dryomyzidae; genus Dryomyza; species Dryomyza anilis. The sequence continues at coordinate 63,863,242 of OX638133.1, read as the reverse complement.
TGTATATAATATTTCTTTAAAATATTAAAATATTTAAGGGCGATGGTACTTATCCCTTTGCGGCTACAGTTCGTAGCGGCAAAGCAAATGACTGCTTGCTGTTGTTGTTGGTGCCGGTGCTTCGTTGATGCTGGTGCTCCGTTGGCTGGTGCTCCGTTGGCTGGTGGTCCGTTAACTGGTGCTCCGCGTGCTGGATTTTTTGTTGTTGTTATTTCTGTTGTTGTTTAAGTTGTTTAACGTTTATTTTTTGTTGTCGTTTAAACGTATTTAAAATTTAAAGTTTTTATTTTTTTTTATAACGTTTTGTTGGTTGAAACTTTTTTTTTTATTTTTGTTTCACGATTCTTTGTTCTTTATTTTATGTATTAAATTCTTGTTTTGTTTAAACGTATATAATGTTTCGTTTTGTTGGTTGAAACTTCTTCTTTTTTTTTGATTTTTGTTTCACGTTTCCATTTTTAAGTTTTTTATTGTTTTTTGAACCACTTCTATGTGCAATCTCGAATGCGTAACCCTGCAATTTTAGACTCCACTTGGCAATTCTGCCGCTGAGATATTGTTTCATAAGCCATTTAAGACTCGAGTGGTCAGTTATGACTGTGAATGGTATCATCTCAATGTATTGTCTATACTTTGGCTGGTGGTCCGTTGACTGGTGCTCCGTTGGATTTTTTGTTGTTGTTTTTATGTTCGTGTTATTTCTGTTGTTGTTTAAGTTGTTTAACGTTTATTTTTTTTTTTTATGTTTAAACGTATTTAAAATTTAAAGTTTTTATTTTGTTTTATAACGTTTTGTTGGTTGAAACTTCTTTTTTTTTTTGATTTTTGTTTCACGATTCTTTGTTTTTTATTTTATGTATTAAATTCTTGTTTTGTTTAAACGTATATAATGTTTCGTTTTGTTGGTTGAAACGTCTTTTTTTTTGATTTTTGTTTCACGTTTCCATTTTTAAGTTTTTTGTTTTTTTCTTTGTGTAACGTTTAGTCTTCGTTTTACTTATTTTTTTTTTTTACATATATATATATATATATTTTCACGTATACATGTACTTTTAATTATGTCTCTATGTGTGACTTTACGTCGTTATTTTTTTTTTTTTGGTTTACTTAACGTTTTATTATAATGTGTACATTATATTATTTTTGTTACTAAGTGTCTTTATGTTTTATGTTCTTTCCTGTTTTTATCTCCAGCACCGACTGTCGAGCTCATGATTATTTTTTTTCATCTCCTTTTTTTATGTTGGCAGTCCCGGAGAATAATACCTTATTTTATTTATTTTAGGTTGGCAGTTCTGAATTTTACCCGACCTTCCTGATTGGCCAATCCATGTCAGCTGACACCGTTCCTGTCATTCGGGACAGGGTTGACATATCATTTTTTTACTACCTTTTTTTCGGGCAGTTTATTATTTTCTCACCAGGTGTCCGCCACAAAACCAGATTCCGGATGTGAAGTCTTCTAAACGTCGGAAACTGGAAACAACGCCAGTCTGGACACCTTCACATTTTTCGTTTGTGCTTTACAAAGAATGCATAATAAATAATCTAGACTATCCCTACTTATAGTTAATATCACAAAAAACCAGTTGGGAAGGTTAGATCACATGGGAAATTTTAAAGTAGGTGTAATTATGATAGTTAGGATTATCAAAATTATAGTCGGTCTAAGCCGACTATAAAAACCCTACACATATGTGTGGTTACCATTCAAAGTTATATAGAGGACACCAGGGTATACGAATCCTGAAAATAACTACAAACATTCAATCGCTGAAGAATTTCCATTCATTTGATACCCATATTTACAAATGGGTAGGTGTACCGAATTTCGATTTTTTTTTTGTGAACTACAAGTCTTTTCTCCGGAAAACTTTATTATCATGTATTTGAGCATGATGTCAATATATATTTGACCAAAAAAGTTTACCTAAGCACGTATACATAAAAATTGATCTTTATATGTACATTTTATATGAGGTATTTGAACATAAGTGGTCGGATCATAGGTCACAATGGACCGATTTTCGCACATACAGCGTAGGTATATTAGTAATCTAAGTTATAAGTTTCATTTATCTAGCTCTTCAATTTTAAAAGTAGTAGGGATTTCAACAGACAGACAGACGGACAGACAGACGGACAGACGGACATCGCTAAATCGACTCAGGAGGTCATGCTGATCAAGAATATATATACTTTTCCATACCGGAGATGCATCCTTCTGGGTGTTACAAACGGCGTACCAAACTGAATATACCCTTTCACTCTTAGTGTAGGGTATAAAAATATCACAGAGTAGGTATCACAGGATGGCAAGAAATTATTTTTTTTTTTTTTGTTATGATTCGTCTGTATTGCGTATTGCGCAAAAGACGTAATCTAAATAAATATTTTACTAATCTTGTGTTTTTTTTTTCTTTGCAGGTGTTGTTGTTGTGATCTCTGTATTTTGTATAATGCCCGATTTACATTGTATCTTCTGTGAGTTTCACTGTATCGCCTAGGGTTGCATTTTTTCAAAAAATTACTATAATAAGTAAATGAAACAGAAATATGTTAAAAAAAGACAAATATAAATGTACTATAATTTGTTTGACAGAAAACAATATAAAAAAACAAAATCAATGGACAGTCCGTTATTATTATCACGAACTGCAAAGAACATTTTGGGTTAGACAATTAACAATTTTTTAAATTAATAAATTAATTTGAAGAATAGGTTTTTACAAGCCGTCGATGATTACGTTTCCCGATGCGTAACCACACTGCTCCAGCGGGCTAAATTGTAACGCATCCAGTAGAGCAACAGCCAAATAAAAACCACAATTTTTTAAACGTAAGCAGCACAATGGCACGTTTAATGTGTAACTTCCGCCACGTAGTTTTCCTCAACATGAGCAACATCACCTAGTTGGAGGAGGCATATCCATTTTATTTTGTTCTTGAATTCAATATTAAACTTTTGATTAATTTAAATTTCTTTATTTTTTATTTGAGTTTTGTTTATTAGTTTGAATTTAATTTTAAACTTCAAAATATATAAACATGCCAATATTTGACAACAATTTGTTACAAAACTTTATAGGAAGCGATGCGGCGATACAGAAAAGTTCAACATGTTGAACTTTTGTGTATCGCCTCCTATAATGCGATACAGTCGCAGTATCACTTCTCCTATAATTTTGCAAGCTATCTGGTCGCTTACACCTGAACATTTTCCCATAAGATTTCTCGCCCTCTCTTTTGGTGTATCTTCTGTTGATACAGCGTATCTCCGGAAGATACAATGTAAATCAGGCATAAGGGACTTGGCACAGTATCTATTTAGGTATGTGTGATTGGCAAAAAAAAAATGGCTCTTAGAACACCTCTTTTCAAAATTTAAGTGTTGCGCAGGAATAGTGCCACCTGGTTTGCCTGACATATTTTCGACGTCGTACATATTTTTTTCTACGGCTTTTGTTATGCGACATTTAACCCATGGTCGACACAACTTGCTATTTATGCCCTTTGAAAAATTACTCTAGACGAAATTTTTTCTGAAGACTTCTTGTCCAGGTCTAAAGCTTATGTCTTTTGCTCTTCTATCATAGATTTTCTGATTGTTTTCATAAGCTTTATGTAATTTTTCTTTTATACACTTGCGCACTAATTGCATTTGATCATCTTTTGGAAGAATGTTTAGATCTCCTTCATTTAAAATTTGAATTTTTTTGCTATTTTATAAGCGCTAGCATGCGTTATCATATTATTCCCATAGAGCGCAAAATATGGTGACATCCCTATCGAGGCATGTACCGACGCACGAAGAGAACACTATGTTGAATATATGTTTATCCCAATCGGTTTGATCGTAGTCGAGGTAATATCTAATGCTACTAAGTATCGACTGATTTACTCTCTCACTAGCGTTCGATTGAGGTGAGTAGATGACTGTTCTCATGTGGTGGATTCCAAAAAGTTACATTAATTCGTAAAATACTTTTGAATTTGTGAAATACTTCGGTCGTTAAAAATGTTATGATTGAGGCCGAAGTAGCTTTTTTTAGGGTTTTGAGTATTACAAACTTTATTTGGTGGTCTAATACGATGAATATAAAGGAATTGCCTAACTTTGACCGTGGATATGGTCCTAGGAAATCTACGTAGATTGTCTGAAATGGTTTTGTTGTCATTACCTCGGCTCCCATTGCAGGTCTTAAGATTTGATTCGTGTGTTTGCATTCTTTACACGTTTCCCAGTTTTTGAGGAATTGCTTAACCTGATTGCACATCCTTGGCCAATAGAAATATTCCCTTATATTGAATAAGGTTTTCGCAAAACCACCATGACTAGTATTATTTTGGTGAGATCGCAGTATGATATTATCGGTCAACTCGTCTGGAATCCACATTTTCCAACATGCATCTTCCTGGTCTTCTTTCCCGCTATAAAATTCTGTTCGCTTGTAGACAAATCTGTCTACGATTTTCAAGTCTGGCAGTTGCTCACTGTTTTCTTCTATGGTCTTCTGAACTTAAATCTAATATTGCACAATGTCCTAAGTCTAATTCCTCCAACTCTAATCTCGACAACATATCAGGTACTATGTTTTTTGAACCACTTCTATGTGCAATCTCGAATGCGTAACCCTGCAATTTTAGACTCCACCTGGCAAGTCTGCCGCTGAGATATTGTTTCATAAGCCATTTAAGACTCAAGTGGTCAGTTATGACTGTGAATGGTATCATCTCAATGTATTGTCTATACTTTGCAATGGCTACAACTACAGCTAAGCATTTTTTTCTGTCGTGGTGTAATTTTTTGTGCAGAATTTAGTTTTTGTGACATAAAGTCGATAGGACGTTCTTCACCATCGACATCTTTTTGAAAAACAACTGCTCCTATTCCTAGACGCATCACATTGAACATAGAAATGATTTGAAAAATCTGGACTGGTTAAGACGGTACTAGACATTAACTTAGATTTAAGGACTTCAAGAGCTTTGTTTGCCTCGGGCGTAAATTAAAATTACTTTGTTTTTTTGAGAGTATCTGTTATCGGAGCAGTCAGAGTCGAAAAATCCTTAATAAATCGTCGATACCAGCCTACTGTGCCTAAAAATCGGCGCACTTTTTTTGTGTTCTTTGGTTGCGTAATATTCTGAAAGACAGCGACTTTATTCGGATCAGTCTTCATTTTTCCGTCTCCTATGATATATCCGAGATACTTTAGCTCTTTAAAACATAAGTTTGTTTCTGCATATTAATTGTTAAACCTGCCTGAGTTAGTCGTTGGCCTACCTGTGCTAACATCTCGACGTGTGTAGGGAAATCGGGTGACATAATTAAAAGGTCGTCAAGATACACGAAGACTCGGTCCTTGAGTACGGACGGTATTACGTGGTCCATTAACCTGCAGAGACGTTGAGCCGCATTGCACAAACGGCATTACATGGTAGACCATATTACATGGTAATGGACTGTGAACGCTGTTTTTGGTCGGCTGGCTTCCTCTAAGGGTATTTGCCAAAACGCGTCTTTGAGGTCTACCGCCGAAATGAAGATAGTATCACCTAACCTACTCAATAATCCGTCTATGTTTGGTAATGGGAATGCATCTTTTTTGTGACTTTGTTAAGTTCACGTGCATCGAGACATAGCCTATTTTTTCCGGGCTTAATAACTAATGTGGCCCTATTGTTCCAGCTTGCTTGATCGGCCAGTTCGATCACGTCTAAACTTAACATCCTATCTAATTCATCAAATGTTAGTTTTTGAATTGCCGGTGAAATAAGATAGTAGCGCATTTTTTTTTGGTGGCGCATCCCTAGTATCTATTGCATGCTTGAGATGCGTTTTTCCTAGTTCATACTTGGTATAATATAATTGTTATAATTTAACAATAATGATTGTTGTTCAATTAACAATCAAAATTGTTATTTTTTTTTGCTTTAATTTGAGTGATGATTGTAGCTTTTTTTCAATTAACAATCATTTTAGGGAAAATTGTTAAATTTATTGTTAGATTGTTAAATTATATTCAATTGTCGAATTTAAAGATTCGATTCTTAAAAAATTGTTATTCGAAAAATCTCAACAAACTTGAAAACAATTTTGTTTTTGTGTCAAAATCTATTTCAATTTTTTTTTGTCGCAATTTGCGCACTTTTGATAAAAAATTTAAAAAATAAGAAAATAGCTTGCGTTCCGTGAGAAGTGATGATCACACTCTTTCTTTTTTACCGTCAATTTAATGGCAATCGGGATCGCGGTGGACGAGCAAATCAAAAGATGGAGCTTGCTTGAATGAAACACAGCATCCAAAAAGGAGCCATCATTTCAAACATTAAGAATAAAACAAATCTCGTCTATTGAAATGATATCGGCATCAATTTCAAAGCAATTTATCCAACGCGATTTATTCGCTTTGTTTGGTAACAATTGCGCTTCACTACTAATCCGGAGGATTTGGAATCGATGTTTGTGCCAGAGTCGGTGCTGCCGATTGAAAAAAGGATCCAAACTACCATTACTTTTACGTATAAAAGTATAAAATATAAAATATAAAATATAAAATATAAAATATAAAATATAAAATATAAAATATAAAATATAAAATATAAAATATAAAATATAAAATATAAAATATAAAATATAAAATATAAAATATAAAATATAAAATATAAAATATAAAATATAAAATATAAAATATAAAATATAAAATATAAAATATAAAATATAAAATATAAAATATAAAATATAAAATATAAAATATAAAATATAAAATATAAAATATAAAATATAAAATATAAAATATAAAATATAAAATATAAAATATAAAATATAAAATATAAAATATAAAATATAAAATATAAAATATAAAATATAAAATATAAAATATAAAATATAAAATATAAAATATAAAATATAAAATATAAAATATAAAATATAAAATATAAAATATAAAATATAAAATATAAAATATAAAATATAAAATATAAAATATAAAATATAAAATATAAAATATAAAATATAAAATATAAAATATAAAATATAAAATATAAAATATAAAATATAAAATATAAAATATAAAATATAAAATATAAAATATAAAATATAAAATATAAAATATAAAATATAAAATATAAAATATAAAATATAAAATATAAAATATAAAATATAAAATATAAAATATAAAATATAAAATATAAAATATAAAATATAAAATATAAAATATAAAATATAAAATATAAAATATAAAATATAAAATATAAAATATAAAATATAAAATATAAAATATAAAATATAAAATATAAAATATAAAATATAAAATATAAAATATAAAATATAAAATATAAAATATAAAATATAAAATATAAAATATAAAATATAAAATATAAAATATAAAATATAAAATATAAAATATAAAATATAAAATATAAAATATAAAATATAAAATATAAAATATAAAATATAAAATATAAAATATAAAATATAAAATATAAAATATAAAATATAAAATATAAAATATAAAATATAAAATATAAAATATAAAATATAAAATATAAAATATAAAATATAAAATATAAAATATAAAATATAAAATATAAAATATAAAATATAAAATATAAAATATAAAATATAAAATATAAAATATAAAATATAAAATATAAAATATAAAATATAAAATATAAAATATAAAATATAAAATATAAAATATAAAATATAAAATATAAAATATAAAATATAAAATATAAAATATAAAATATAAAATATAAAATATAAAATATAAAATATAAAATATAAAATATAAAATATAAAATATAAAATATAAAATATAAAATATAAAATATAAAATATAAAATATAAAATATAAAATATAAAATATAAAATATAAAATATAAAATATAAAATATAAAATATAAAATATAAAATATAAAATATAAAATATAAAATATAAAATATAAAATATAAAATATAAAATATAAAATATAAAATATAAAATATAAAATATAAAATATAAAATATAAAATATAAAATATAAAATATAAAATATAAAATATAAAATATAAAATATAAAATATAAAATATAAAATATAAAATATAAAATATAAAATATAAAATATAAAATATAAAATATAAAATATAAAATATAAAATATAAAATATAAAATATAAAATATAAAATATAAAATATAAAATATAAAATATAAAATATAAAATATAAAATATAAAATATAAAATATAAAATATAAAATATAAAATATAAAATATAAAATATAAAATATAAAATATAAAATATAAAATATAAAATATAAAATATAAAATATAAAATATAAAATATAAAATATAAAATATAAAATATAAAATATAAAATATAAAATATAAAATATAAAATATAAAATATAAAATATAAAATATAAAATATAAAATATAAAATATAAAATATAAAATATAAAATATAAAATATAAAATATAAAATATAAAATATAAAATATAAAATATAAAATATAAAATATAAAATATAAAATATAAAATATAAAATATAAAATATAAAATATAAAATATAAAATATAAAATATAAAATATAAAATATAAAATATAAAATATAAAATATAAAATATAAAATATAAAATATAAAATATAAAATATAAAATATAAAATATAAAATATAAAATATAAAATATAAAATATAAAATATAAAATATAAAATATAAAATATAAAATATAAAATATAAAATATAAAATATAAAATATAAAATATAAAATATAAAATATAAAATATAAAATATAAAATATAAAATATAAAATATAAAATATAAAATATAAAATATAAAATATAAAATATAAAATATAAAATATAAAATATAAAATATAAAATATAAAATATAAAATATAAAATATAAAATATAAAATATAAAATATAAAATATAAAATATAAAATATAAAATATAAAATATAAAATATAAAATATAAAATATAAAATATAAAATATAAAATATAAAATATAAAATATAAAATATAAAATATAAAATATAAAATATAAAATATAAAATATAAAATATAAAATATAAAATATAAAATATAAAATATAAAATATAAAATATAAAATATAAAATATAAAATATAAAATATAAAATATAAAATATAAAATATAAAATATAAAATATAAAATATAAAATATAAAATATAAAATATAAAATATAAAATATAAAATATAAAATATAAAATATAAAATATAAAATATAAAATATAAAATATAAAATATAAAATATAAAATATAAAATATAAAATATAAAATATAAAATATAAAATATAAAATATAAAATATAAAATATAAAATATAAAATATAAAATATAAAATATAAAATATAAAATATAAAATATAAAATATAAAATATAAAATATAAAATATAAAATATAAAATATAAAATATAAAATATAAAATATAAAATATAAAATATAAAATATAAAATATAAAGTATAAAATATAAAATATAAAATGTTAAATATTAAATATTAAATATTAAATATTAAATATTAAATATTAAATATTAAATATTAAATATAAAATATAAAATATAAAATATAAAATATAAAATATAAAATATAAAGTATAAAATATAAAATATTAAATATTAAATATTAAATATAAAATATAAAATATATAATATAAAATATAAAATATAAAATATAAAATATAAAATATATAATATAAAATATAAAATTTAAAATTTAAAATATAAAATATAAAATATAAAATATGAAATATGAAATTAAAATATAAAATATGAAATATAAAATATTTTATTTGAAATACCTAATTTTGTCTTAATACGTTGATGTTTGAATTTAAATTATAATAAAATGTTTATTAATTTAGTAGAAATAATATAAATTGTAATAGTGGTTGAAAAAGTATTTAAAAATATATAATAATTATAAATAATCAATATAATATATAAAAACACTGTGTACAATTATTTCAATTAAAGGAGATGCAGTAGGCTATGTTAAAAATCATTATTGCTAAGTCTAAGTTTTTTTTTCAAACGCTAAGATCCATGCGTTCTTTTATCAAAATAAACCGCAATATTGACAAATTTACACAGTTTTCCTTGATAACCCAGAAAAATAAAGAAATAAATTGAACCTAAATTGCACCTAACCCTTCAATTAAAGGTCCGAACAGTGTCTGACTCTGCTTTGTTCAAGTACACCAAGAAAAAAATTCCCTCAAATCCCATTAAAATTGGTCAATAGGACAATTATTTATTTAATAGTATGCAAAAAATAAATCTTTTCATATAAACCCAATGGCAATGTCATGGTATTTTCTAGTATTTAATGGTATTTTCCGTTTAAAATAATAATTTATCCTATTGACTATTTTTAATAGTAAAAAACTATTATTTATATAGTATTTTTTTCTGGGTGTATAAGTGGGCGGACATCTTCTTTTTCACTTTGACAAACAAAGAACATTTAACTAACATACCCAAAAATTTAGAGGAAATTTCAGATTCTGGAGATTTTTATGTATTTCACAATTTAATATTTGGGGCTTTTGTATTTTGTGTTTGGGGCTTATGTGTTTGAGCTTTTGTGTTTGAGTGTTTTGTTTTGGGGCTTCTGTGTTTGGGGCTTATTCAAAATCTTGGGGCTTTCAAGCCGCTCCCCAAAATATCACCATTTCCTTAAAAAAAACTTAAAATATCATTTCAATTTTATCAAATTAAACTGTATTTGATACATTATGTTATATTTGATTATCAAAAATAATTCATCATAATTTTTAACATAACGGAATGAGCACGGTATATGCGCCGAAAATCCAAAAAATTACAATTTTGCACCTATTATTGAGGAATTTCTGGTTTGATTTTTTTTATTGCAACGTATTGTAATAACTATTATTTTAAGGTATGTCACTTGAATATGCCCATAGATCAAAAATACAGGAGCACTTTAAAATTCAAAACTCGCCTTAAACATTCAAAAAATTACAATTTTTTCAAAGTAATGTTTCGTTATATAGTCAATTATATAATATTAAACTGAAATATATTGAAATATTATGTCAAAAAAAAAAATAATTTCACTTCACTTTATCAATAAATATTTTATAAATAAACAATTCTTTAGACTTTTGAACCAATATAGCGTTACCAATCTCTATCTTTTTGACGGCTTTCATTAAAAGTTTAGCACGCGAACGGATTTATATTACATAAGGAGCTATAAGCTAATCTTCAAAAGAGCTAAGATGTCCCCGCAATTTTTTTTGTTAAAATTGGTCAACCCCAAAAGTTAAGTTTGGATTTGCTCATATATATTGTATAATTAAAAATTATACCTCATCCCTTTAACAATATTAAGGATTTTCGATAGATTGATGCACTTAATTGGACAACTTCGTAAAATTAGTTTTATAAAATATTGTTTTTTCAGTAATAAATTGTTAAAAAAAAAGTTATTGTAGCGAGAGATTATAGCGAAAGATAATTTCAGTATTTTCTTCTGTTGAAAAAAAATGAAATTCAACATAATGGGAAATTAAAAATGGGCTGTATCTCAAAACTAGAGCCAATTTGACAAAGCTGATGCCATTTTAGGAATCTGCGCTACAAATGCATTCAATATTTTTTACTGCACCATGTCAAAATTTGTCGGGCAGTGTTATCGCTGCTGCCTTCATCAAATAAATTAGATCACTTTTCAGTTAATAAGAAGTTAGCTTTTTGCCAGCGTACCATTGGTGCAGCTATTAGATGATACTATTCACCATGTTCAACTGACTGGATTGCAGCTTGGTTTTCAAAAATTTACCAATGGCAGTGAAAAAGTGAAGTTTTAGTGACAGATGTACATTAGACTGATTCAAATTGGTATGAAAAATTTGGAAATAATTTTTCTTTTGCTCCGTATCGACTTTCTGAAACTAGGACCTCTAAAGTTAGAATAAGCCTTAAAATTAAAAAAAAAATATCCTGTGATATTGCGGAAAGAGCTTAAAGGGCATTTTTGAACTTTCAATGACAATTTTCAATTAAAATATTATTGCTTCAAGCATATAAAATATATCACTAGATTTTCTTTTTGACTTAACTTTAAATTATTTACTTAAATTATGGTTTTTAAAATTATTCACTTTAAATTTACAGTTACCAAACACAAAAAATGTTGACTTTTTTTCTTACTATAGTAATTTTAACTGTCGATTTTTTTTAAATTTTATTCTAACAAATTTGGAATAACATTTTTGTATTATTGCCCGCATAATTTTCTATAAAATGATTATGTAAACTTATAGTAAAATTATGTACACCTAGTCTAAAAAACAATATATTGTTACGAAAAGATGTAATTTGTCCCATAGTGCAAGCAAACAACAATAATAAATGAGACGCAAAACAATTCAGCGCACTAAGCAATGTGTTAGAAAGAGACGGAAGATCATTCAGCGCACTAAGCTATGTGCGAGAAAGTGATGGAAGATATACACATTAAAACACATGAGTGCGAATGAGATGCCAATAGCATGCGTCATTCACGAAACAAGTAGAAGGTTCTCGAAACAAGTCGAAGCTTGTCGAAACGTGTCGAACTGATGCATGCAGTATATAAGGGGGCCGCATTTGAGGTACAGCACTTCAGTTGTGATTTGATAGTGAACAAGTGCGTCTCATGAGTGAACATTGTTAAGCTAAATTGTATAAATTCAGCAGTTGATATAAGTGATTATTCTTTAAGTTGTTATTTAAATAAAGTTAATACTAGTTGAAATAATACTAGTTAAAACCAAATATTAGTGTGTTTTTATTTTGTACACAATCCAGCAATACGAACTCGTAGAACAGTTTTCCGTAGACTGAATTTTCGTAACATTGGTGTCAGAAGTGGGATTGTTATACAAAATGGTTAAATTCGAACAACTTAAAGTCGACCAGCTAAAGAAGGAGCTGGCGATTCATAATCTTCCAACTGTAGGTACGAAAGTAGAGCTACATAAGCGCCTAATGGAAGAATTAGAGAACCAAGAAATTGACCTCGCAGAGCACGACTTTGAAGTGGAAGCTGCAATAGCGTCATCGAAAAGTGTGGACACGGAGCAAAAAGTACAGTCCCAAAGTTTTGATATGAGCCAGTTGCTCGGAGCAATACAACAACAGCTTCAAGAAAATTCCAGTAAAATGCAGCTTCTAGAAAATTCGAAACAGTTTCAAGAAAATGCCAACAAAATGGAACAGAAGCTTCAAGAAAATTCCAATCAACTTAAAACAGAACTTCAAGGAAATTCCAGCAAAATGAAACAGAAACTTTTAGAAAATTCGAAACAGTTTCAAGAAAATGCCAACAAAATGCCTTCAAAAAAAAATCAAATCAACTTAAAACAGAACTGCTGGAAAATTGTAACCAACATCAAGTAAAAATGGAGCAACAAATGCAGGAACATTCGAAACAGCTTCTGGAAGTTTCTAATAGGCTTCACGGCAATGTTAATGAGCTTGAAGCGCATATAAATAATGTTGATGAGAAATTTCAAGACATCGACAAAGAGCTTCAGGAAATAAAGAAAGATTTGCACGTTTTGCAGATAAATGGACCTACACAGCATGTTTTTAGTAGTACGAGGCTAAAATCGCCGATTTACGATGCAACCACAGCGTTCAACATATTCAAGCTGTTATTTGAGACCACGGCTGCAAGTAATCGATGGAACAATGAAGACAGCGTTGCGCACTTATCGTGGCGCTAAAACGAGGAGCAGCCGAAGTATTGCAGACAGTTCCAGAAAGCGATAGAAACAGTTACACAGCGGTTATGTCTGCACTGCAACGAAAATTCGGCAGTGATTACATGAAGCAAATCTACAGAATGGAACTAAAGTGCCGAATGCAAAGAAATGGTGAAACATTGCAGGCGTATGCAGCGGACGTCGAGAGGCTTGCGTATTTGTCGTATGCAGATTCAACGAGTGATTTCATAGAAAAGTGCAAGATCGAAGTCTTCGTTGACGGCATACGTGATCCGGAAACAAGACGTGCCACAGTGACAATGCCAAAAGTGGCATTTACGGAAACTGTAACCACAGCGCTAACACAGGACACAGCAACTGCGTTGTGCCGCCCAGCGCCAAAGGTCCGTAAACTAGATGTGGAGAATAAAGACCTACTTCAGGTAATTTGCCAAGCGTTAAAAAGTGGAGCTAAACCAGATTACACTGCTGCCAACCGAGACACCCAATTTAAAGGCAAATGCTACAACTGTGATACATATGGGCATATGGCACGTGACTGTCGTAAAAAACGCAAGTGCTCAATAAATCAATCTGCAGATGAACCCAGACATGAAGAAAGACAGGATCATGTCCAAAATAGCGTAAATTTTAATCAAGCTTTAAACTAAAGCGAGTCAGATCTGCGGGGTACGATCTGACTCCCATAACCGATTGCCCCAGAATCTCCATTTCACAAATTGCTCGAAAGCCAAATAGCCTAACTGTCGAAGGAGTCATTGATTGTACAGCATATATGGTAACATTGGGTACGGGAGCTTCACACTCTATAATAAGAAGTAACCTTGTTAAGGACGTAGTAGAGCCACTTATAGGAATAAGATTGCAAACAGCTACAGGCGCAGAGGCCCCTATCAGAGGAAAGATTACCAAGGAAATCACGATTGGTACTACGACAGTTAAGCATGATTTTATAGTTGCGGAAATAGTAGACGAAATAATACTTGGCATGGATTTCATGATAAGGAACGGTTTCACACTAGATCTAACAAGAAAAATTTTGAGAATTTTGAGATCCAACAAAACATTGATTGTGACCAGAGCCCGAAAATTAAACAAGTTATCGCTCACAAAAATAGAAAAATACCACCTAATTCAGAAGCAAGTTTGGGCGAAATTAAATGGAGATTGTGGGATAAGCAAGTTGTGGGTTATAGCAGCGAATGATGAGCAAATGAGCAGAAGTAATATTGTTGTAGGAAGAACATTAGTAGAAGCGACAAAGGACAAAGTTGTTCCAATAAGAGTTCTCAGGCAGTGTCAAGAGACATCAGCGATTATAAATTGTGAGTCAAATCCATCAAGAGACTACGGCACATCGCAAATAAACAAACAATCTACTCACAGGTTTATAAATGAGTGGACGAAGGATTTGACTGCCAAAGAAAAGAGTCAAGTGCAACAGCTAATTGACAAATATCGGTGTATATTTGCTGAAAATGGCCAAAAGGATGGCAGAACTTCCATTGTAAAACATCGAATAGACACTGGTGATTCTAACCCAATTCGTCAAGCACCAAGAAGGGTACCACTTGCGAAAAGAAACGAAGTATCACATTTGGTTGAAGAAATGCACACAAATGGCGTGGTGGAACCATCTGAGAGTCCATGGAGTTCACCAGTAGTATTGGTGAAAAAGAAGGACGGTAGTACTCGGTTCTGCGTTGATTACCGAAAACTTAATGATGTCACCAAGAAAGATAGTTATCCGCTGCCTAGAATCGATGACACCTTGGATACACTATTTAATGCTAAGTGGTTTTCAACGTTGGACTTGCAAAGCGGATACTGGCAAGTGGAAATCGATAAGAAAGATCGAGAGAAGACTGCATTCAGTACTGGAGATGGACTATGGCAATTTTTGGTAATGCCGTTTGGACTATGCAATGCCCCAGCAACATTCGAGCGGTTAATGGAGCACGTATTAAAAGGTTTACACTGGAAAACATGCCTAGTATACCTTGATGACATAATTGTTATGGGCAAGGATTTCAACGAATTCCTTCGATTGAAAAGTGCGGGTCTACATCTTAGCCCAAAGAAATGCTCACTTTTCAAGAAAAAAGTCAAGTATCTGGGTCATCGAGTTACCACGGAAGGAGTGCATACCGATGAAGATAAAATAGTTGCAGTAAAGGAGTGGCCCAGACCGCAAAACCTACATGACCTACGAAGTTTCTTGGGGCTATGTACATACTACAGGCGATTTGTTCCAGGTTTTGCCAATGTTGCCAGCAGTCTTCACGAGTTGACAAGAAAGAACCGCGCATTTCAATGGGGCAATGATCAAGAAAGGGCGTTTTTGAAATTAAAAGGTCTGCTGTGCTCGACACCAATTCTTGCGTATCCAATTCCAGGTGAGAAATTTATACTTGATACGGATGCGAGTGGATACGGAATTGGCGGAGTTCTCTCTCAAGTGATCAATGGACAAGAAAAAGTGATCGCATACTACAGTAAAACCTTGTCCAAGCCCGAGCGAAATTACTGTGTCACCAGGAGGGAGCTTCTTGTAGATCGAAAGTGTGAAAAATGTCCACAAATACTTGTACGGGCAACAGTTTCACTTGAGAACCGTTCACGCCGCACTGAGATGGTTACTTCAGTTCAAAGACCCAGAAGGTCAAATTGCGCGTTGGATATAACGATTACAGAGCTACGATTTCACCATCGAACATCGTAAAGGAGATCATCATGGAAATGCAGATGCTCTGTCACGGCGTCCTTGTAAACTTGAATGCAGAAATTGTCTAAGAGCGGAAGGAAAAGAAAACATAATTGATATTTGTTTGCTGAATGTTTTACCCGATGAAAAATGGACTCCGGAATAAATCCAAATTGACCAAAAAAGTGATACCGATCTCACAAAAATTATAATGTTCAAGGAACAGCAAAGAAAACCATCATGAAAAGATAAAGCAGCAGACAGTCCAATAACTAAAGCTTACTGGGCACAATGGCAAAGCTTAAAGCTACAAGATGGTTGCTTATATCGTGTATGGGAAAATGAAGATGGCACCTCCGCTCGAAGTTTGATTGTTGTTTCCAAGTCAAAAATAAAATAGATATTAGCGGAATACCATGGTGGATCTAGTGGTGGTCATTTGGGCATTAATATAACGGTCGAGAAGGTAAAGAAACGTTTTTATTGGGTTGGATGCCAAGAGTCAGTCGCCGATTGGATTCGCAGTTGTCCACAATGTGTACCAACAAAAGGACCAACAGTCAGAAGTCGCGGCAGGATGCATCAATACAACGTGGGAGCACCATTCGAGCGTATTGCCATGGATGTCGCCGAGCCGTTTCCAATCAGTGATGCGGGGAATAAGTATGTGCTTGTCGTCATCGACTACTTCAGCATGTGGCCTGAAGTGTATCCCATGTGGAATCAAGAAGCCACAACAGTTGCGGATGCATTAGTTAACAACTGGGTAAGCCGTTTTGGAGTACCGTTGGAATTGCATTCAGATCAAGGAAGAAATTTTGAGTCTGCAGTTTTTAAGGAAGTATGCAAAGTCCTGAACATACACTAAACACGAACAACGCCTTTGCACTCGCAATCTGACGGCATGGTGGAAAGATTCAATCGGACTTTGGAAGAGTATCTCAGAAAAGTGGTTGATAAAAATCAAAAGATTGGGATACACACACACCACTATTCCTCATGACTTATCGAACGGCGGTTCATGATACCACAGCAGTTTCACCATCTAAAATTGTTTTTGGAACAGACTTAAGATTACCGGCGGATTTAAAGTTTGGTGCGAGTCCTTCAGCTGGAATTCCTGTACACAATTATGTTTTCAGAAAAAGTGAAGAAATGAACGAAGTGCATCAGTTTGTAAGACAGCGTACACAATTTACGAGTGATAAGATGAAGGCGCACAAATTCAGAGAGATTTACGGAAGGACAACTTGTTTTGCTTTATAACCCACAAAGGAAGAAAGGTTTATCCCCTAAGCTACAAACACACTGGGAAGGACCATTAACGATGTCGTGTATCGGATTCAGAATACTGCAGGCGTTAGACGAAAAATGAAAGTGGTACATTTAGACAGGTTGGCGCCGTATAGAGAGAGAGAGGATTAACATCTGTTCGTGACGAACAGATTTATGTGGAGGGCAGTGTTACGAAAAGAGGTAATTTGTCCCATAGTGCAAGCGAACAACAATAATAAATGAGACGCAAAACAATTCAGCGCACTAAGCAATGTGTTAGAAAGAGACGGAAGATCATTCAGCGAAGTGAAGTGAAGAACTGAATGAAGTGCATCAGTTTGTAAGGCAGCGTACACAATTCGCGAGTGATAAGATGAAGGCCAGATACGACTTGCGCACAAATTCAGAGAGATTTACGGAAGGAGAACTTGTTTTGCTCTATAACCCACCATGGAAGAAAGGCCTATCCCCTAAGCTACAAACACACTGGGAAGGACCATACAAGATAATTAAAAGAATTAACGGTGTCGTGTATCGGATTCAGAATACTGCAGGCGTTAGACGAAAAATGAAATTAGCACTTTTAGAAAGGTTGGCGCCATATAGATAGAGAGAGGATTAACATCTGTTCGGGATCTGTTCAGATTTAGGTGGAGGGCAGTGTTACGAAAAGATGTAATTTGTCCCATAGTGCAAGCGAACAACAATAATAAATGAGACGCAAAACAATTCAGCGCACTAAGCAATGTGTTAGAAAGAGACGGAAGATCATTCAGCGCACTAAGCTATGTGCGAGAAAAGTTCGCACATGAGTACGAATGAGATACCAATAGCATGCGTCATTCACGAATCGAGTAGAAGGTTCTCGAAACAAGTCGAAACTTGTCGAACTGATGCATGCAGTATATAAAGGGCCGCATTTGAGGTACAGCACTTCAGTTGTGATTTGATAGTGAACTAGTGCGTCTCGTGAGTGAACATTGTTAAGCTAAATTGTATAAATTCAGCAGTTGATATAAGTGATTATTCTTTAAGTTGTTATTTAAATAAAGTTAATTTATACTAGTTGAAATAATACTAGTTAAAACCAAATATTAGTGTGTTTTTAGCAATACGAACTCGTAGAACAGTTTTCCGTAGACTGAATTTTCGTAACAATATGTTGGTTGAAATAAAAAAAAAAATAATACAAAGGAATATAAAGGAATATACAAAATACAAAAAAATATACAAATCTTTGAAAATATCTACGACAGGAGTTAGATTTTTTTTTTTTAGAAAGTGCTGTTTAATAGAAAAAAATTGTGAATTTAAACTTCATTATTTATGGTTTACTAAGATTTTAAACTGTCGGTAGCTCAAGGTCAGTGCGTTGGACTGCGAGCCGAAAGGCCCCAGGTTCAAGCTTGGACTATGGCTAACAACATTTTTTCATAGAAACATTTTTTTTAGAGCGCTACCACAGTAAATGGCAATCCTACGAGAGTTGTCAGATTACAGAATTATCAGAGAGCGGAATTAAAAAAAAAAGAGAAACTATAGAACTTGACTCCATGCGAAGGGAACTCTCAAATTTTTTTAATTATCTGGAATATTAATAACATTTTTGATTTGCGATTTTTCAAATTATTTTGAGTGTAGTTTTTTTTGTTGATCTGCTGGGAAATGAGATTGATTGATAGACTCGGGGTGAGGCGATGTTTTACTCTCGTAGGTTTTCCATTGACTGTCAAGAGGTAGCGTCGCATAGATAAATATATTCTATGAAAAAAAGTTAAATGTCGTTTAAATTTAAGAGACGAGTAATTAATCGAAAATTAAACTAGATTTGAACCGGCCCTTAGAATTTGGTATACAAATATGTGTGAATTCGTACCGGTCTTCGATTAGAGATCAAGCTACAATTCAGGTAAAAACGTTAATAACTTAAAATACTTTCTTATTGTTTGGAAGACCGTATTTTTACCATTTTTATTATATACTGACTATTCAACTGCAATTTTTTAACATTTACAAACATTAATTAATATATTAATTCATTAATCATATTTTTTTATTTTAATTTTAACAGGACATGGGCACCACATTAAGAGCACGTGCGAGAATTCAAATTAATTTAGCCGTAATCCAGGTTCAAGATATTAAGCAAGTGGCTTATTTTCCAGATATTATATTTCCTATAATATGGTTTGAAGAGGGTATTGATGAACTTCCAGATGAAATTTTAAATTTGATGAGTCTTGCAACAACGGTGCCAACAAAAGCACGTGCTTTTTTTATAAGTATTTTATTTGTTTCAGTTGCAATACTACTAATATTATCAACAGTTTGTTTAATACATAGTTCGCATAGACAAAGCATTTTAAATTTAGAAGGAACAAATAATTTTGCACCAACAAATATTGATTCAACAAATAACAGAGCAACTGTTAAAAAATGTTAAATATGATTAATAGTTTGTAAAAATACTATATAATGGAGTAGGGTAATGATCAAAAAAATGAGAATGGACATGTGCTTTAATAAAAATTATGTAATCTAAATTTTGGAGTAAGGTAACATTTGTAAATAAAATTAATATAAATGGAACTTATTTTGTTATTAATGGAAATTATATAAATAAATCAATATAAAACAATATTTAATTTGCAATTTCATTTATTATTATACATAATTCATGAATGTAACTCATAAATAGTAAAATAAGAAAAAAAATGTTTTTATGAACGTCATATTCATAAGTCATCACACAACAATTTTCTCCGTGTAAAACATGACATTTTTATCTGCATTCATCTCTTATATTATAAGCAATTCATATGAAACATTCCCGTATGTTACAGTTTTTGACACATGCGCGCGTATTTGATCATTTTTTCCCAATGTGCACCGTAGGTTAGGATAGGTCTGTTGATTGCATTGTACATCTAATGTACGGTTGCAGTCCACATATTTTCGGTTGGTTTCCTTACATGCTTAAAATCTTTCAATCCTTTCTTACATTTTTTTCTTTCGTGTTTATTTTCCAATTTAGTTTGGAATCAAGAAATTTTCCCTGATATTTGGCTTCAAGCGAGAGCTTTAGCCTGGCTCCATTCAATTTTGGTGGGAGAAAGGGAGGATTCTTTGTTATCCCCGTGAAGAGTAATAGCGTCTGAACGTCTTATTCATAAATCATCACTAAACAATTTTTCTCTGTGTAAAAAAGGGAATTTATATCTGCATTCATCTTTTATATAATAAGCAATTAATATGAAATATTCCCGAATGTTACAGTTTTTGCCGTGTATTCGATAATTGTTTCCCAATGTGCACCGTAGGTTAGGATAGGTCTGATGATTGCAATGTACATCCAATGTACGGTTGCAATCCACATATTTTCCGATAGGTTTCCTTACATGCGCAAAAGCTTTTAATTCATTCTTTTATTCCTGTTTATTTTCCAAAATTATTTGGAATCAATTGTTCCCTGATATTTGGCTTCAAGCGAGAGCTTTAGCCCGACTCCGTTTAATTTTGGTGGGTTAAAGAGATGATTCTTTGTTATTCCCGTGAAGAGTACTAGCTTGGTTTTTGGTGGGGTTGACACAAAGGCCATTTTGCCGTGCCCATTTGAATAACTCTTTTAACGACGTTTTCATAAGTTCGTTAATAGTTGGTAAGAATTTACATGTGATCATGATGACTACATCGTCTGCGTATGCTATCGTTTTTGTTTTCCTCCTGTCGAAGATGTTGAGAATTTCGTTAACGTCGTGATTATGTGATTATAATGACGACATTGTCTGCGTATGCTATCGTTTTTGTTTTCCTTTTGTCGAATATGTTGAGAATTTCGTTAACGTCGTGATTCTGTGATCATGATGACTACATCGTCTGCGTATGCTTTCGTTTTTGTTTTTCTTCTGTCGAAGATGTTGTGAATTTTGCTAACGATAAGAAGCCATGGAAGGGGAGTGAGTATTCCCCCTGTGGCGTCCCTTTCGTTTTTAGCTTTATCACAGTTGTTAACCCAGTTGACTATTGGTTCAGATACCGCTATATCATCAATTATTTTTGTCATGGCCTCAGTGGTTACGTTATTTAAGGCTCTAAATATATAGTAAGGCCACTTATGTGTATTCTTTAATATCAAGGGACAACTTGAACTACACTATGCCCGCTGTGCCAACCGATTTCCATTTCAGGTTGTGCTCTACTGATGTTTCGGTGGTCGATTGTTTTTAATAGAGTTTTTAATAACAACGATGATAGACTTATCGGTCTGAAATCCTTTGCAGTGGTGTAAAAAAACCGATGTTTATAGAAATTTTATCACTTTGAATCCGCATTGAAAATAATAGGATTTTGAAATGAAATTAATTATATTTGTATTTATTGTGGGTTTATAACGGTGTAGTGCGCAATAGTTATTATAACCAAGAATTGAAACCTAAACGAATAACGGTTTCGGTTTTTCCGCGTTTCGGTCTCGGTTTTAAGTTTTTATAACGAAACGGTTTCGGTATACCGGTTCCATGTTACGCTTTCGATTTTGATTTCGGTTTTTGTATAAAATATTTCATAGTTTTCAATGTCTTCAACAAAAAACTTGGTGTAAAGTGGAACATGGGGTAATATCGGCACGGAGATGGTTAGCGATTTGTAGTCGGAAATAGATTCCCCCAATCCGCATCAATGCTAAATACTTCTACATCTACAGAACGATGAAACCAAGGACGAAGTCTATGAGTGCACTCATTGACACCCACAATTTCAAAGCTATGAAGGACTTCGTCTGCCCAGAAATCAGCATCAACAAGAACAAAATGTCAGTCTTGAGATTAACTAAAGAATAACTCTTCCCCACAAATGTTAAAATTAGGCTCAGTATGCAATTGAGCGGAAGCTGCTATCGATCCAGTCCTCATCTATGACTCTGAGGCATGGACGCTTGCTAACACCGATTGGAAAGATTTCTTGGAAAAGCTATGTACCGATATTCATTGGAAACGTTTACAAAATCAGATGGATAGATGAAGAGGTAATATAGGTAAGAACATTAAATAAGTTAATTAATAAATTGAAAAAATGGAAGAAAACTATTTGCAAATAATAAAATTACTACTATTATTATGAATTTTAAATTGTAGTATATGTGTGTGATTTTCGGTTGATTTATCACGATATGAAATTTTCGTGTGATTTATCGCACTGTGTGATTTTGTGTGATTTTTCACAATATGATTATTTTTATGAAAAAGTCGCACGTGTGATTAAGTGATTTTTCGTGTGGAAACCTTGCCTGGTGGTGCTCAACGTAAGAGAATGCATCCGAAACTCCGGTGGGGTTTGAAGTGTTATTCTGTCAGCGCATTGGTGTGGCGTAATTGCTGCGATAGAATCCTTCATGGGTTGTAATGGCTTTAATTTATTACAAATAGAATTTATTTATTGCGTTTATTTATTATTTGGCATTTCACAAAAGTCAACTGAGATGCGGTTATCAACTCGTACGGAATCAATAATAAATTTAGTTCCAATACGTGAGTCAAGTGGTCGACTTCCGCCGCAACGAATCTGCCGGATTCCATAATCAGCATGATTAATAGTTTAAATTACTTTGAGTCTATTTTTGTGGCTTAAACGGGCGGAACTTAAAAAAAGTATGGGGAACTACATAAAGAACTCGATTGCATGCGAAGAGACCTCTCAATTTTTTTATATTTTATATTATACTAGCTGGACCCGTGCACGACTCGTGCAAAAATTATGATATGATATGGCGTGATTTTATTAATATAAAGTACATTTTGATTATTTATATCAGGGACCCATGCTTCGCTGTGGACTTTTTTTATTTGTGTTATAAATGTAGTAACCAAAACAAAAACCCGTAGTAGAACGCTTTCCCGTAGAATTCTTCCCCGTAGAATTCTGAGTAACATCCAATATTAAAGTCGAGTTAAAAACGATATTAATACGGCTGATATAAAGCGTACTGAATTTTTGGGTTCTATGGGAGGTGCCACTCCCCTTTGCCCAATATGGTTTATTTCTGGTTTAGGATACTGCACTTTATATCATAGTAATGCAAGTTTTCAAAAAAAACGTTCAGTGATTTTGCTATGAATCTGAATTATACACAAAAAAAATGGGCGTGGTCAATAAAAACTATATAGTGACCTTCTCCTGGGTATGTAGGATATATATTCCAAATTTTAAGGACATCCGAGCACAGGTGGTCGTTTCCATTGCGCACAACAAACAAACAGAAAATGAGTTTATATATATTTTATATTTTATATTTTATATTTTATATTTTATATTTTATATTTTATATTTTATATTTTATATTTTATATTTTATATTTTATATTTTATATTTTATATTTTATATTTTATATTTTATATTTTATATTTTATATTTTATATTTTATATTTTATATTTTATATTTTATATTTTATATTTTATATTTTATATTTTATATTTTATATTTTATATTTTATATTTTATATTTTATATTTTATATTTTATATTTTATATTTTATATTTTATATTTTATATTTTATATTTTATATTTTATATTTTATATTTTATATTTTATATTTTATATTTTATATTTTATATTTTATATTTTATATTTTATATTTTATATTTTATATTTTATATTTTATATTTTATATTTTATATTTTATATTTTATATTTTATATTTTATATTTTATATTTTATATTTTATATTTTATATTTTATATTTTATATTTTATATTTTATATTTTATATTTTATATTTTATATTTTATATTTTATATTTTATATTTTATATTTTATATTTTATATTTTATATTTTATATTTTATATTTTATATTTTATATTTTATATTTTATATTTTATATTTTATATTTTATATTTTATATTTTATATTTTATATTTTATATTTTATATTTTATATTTTATATTTTATATTTTATATTTTATATTTTATATTTTATATTTTATATTTTATATTTTATATTTTATATTTTATATTTTATATTTTATATTTTATATTTTATATTTTATATTTTATATTTTATATTTTATATTTTATATTTTATATTTTATATTTTATATTTTATATTTTATATTTTATATTTTATATTTTATATTTTATATTTTATATTTTATATTTTATATTTTATATTTTATATTTTATATTTTATATTTTATATTTTATATTTTATATTTTATATTTTATATTTTATATTTTATATTTTATATTTTATATTTTATATTTTATATTTTATATTTTATATTTTATATTTTATATTTTATATTTTATATTTTATATTTTATATTTTATATTTTATATTTTATATTTTATATTTTATATTTTATATTTTATATTTTATATTTTATATTTTATATTTTATATTTTATATTTTATATTTTATATTTTATATTTTATATTTTATATTTTATATTTTATATTTTATATTTTATATTTTATATTTTATATTTTATATTTTATATTTTATATTTTATATTTTATATTTTATATTTTATATTTTATATTTTATATTTTATATTTTATATTTTATATTTTATATTTTATATTTTATATTTTATATTTTATATTTTATATTTTATATTTTATATTTTATATTTTATATTTTATATTTTATATTTTATATTTTATATTTTATATTTTATATTTTATATTTTATATTTTATATTTTATATTTTATATTTTATATTTTATATTTTATATTTTATATTTTATATTTTATATTTTATATTTTATATTTTATATTTTATATTTTATATTTTATATTTTATATTTTATATTTTATATTTTATATTTTATATTTTATATTTTATATTTTATATTTTATATTTTATATTTTATATTTTATATTTTATATTTTATATTTTATATTTTATATTTTATATTTTATATTTTATATTTTATATTTTATATTTTATATTTTATATTTTATATTTTATATTTTATATTTTATATTTTATATTTTATATTTTATATTTTATATTTTATATTTTATATTTTATATTTTATATTTTATATTTTATATTTTATATTTTATATTTTATATTTTATATTTTATATTTTATATTTTATATTTTATATTTTATATTTTATATTTTATATTTTATATTTTATATTTTATATTTTATATTTTATATTTTATATTTTATATTTTATATTTTATATTTTATATTTTATATTTTATATTTTATATTTTATATTTTATATTTTATATTTTATATTTTATATTTTATATTTTATATTTTATATTTTATATTTTATATTTTATATTTTATATTTTATATTTTATATTTTATATTTTATATTTTATATTTTATATTTTATATTTTATATTTTATATTTTATATTTTATATTTTATATTTTATATTTTATATTTTATATTTTATATTTTATATTTTATATTTTATATTTTATATTTTATATTTTATATTTTATATTTTATATTTTATATTTTATATTTTATATTTTATATTTTATATTTTATATTTTATATTTTATATTTTATATTTTATATTTTATATTTTATATTTTATATTTTATATTTTATATTTTATATTTTATATTTTATATTTTATATTTTATATTTTATATTTTATATTTTATATTTTATATTTTATATTTTATATTTTATATTTTATATTTTATATTTTATATTTTATATTTTATATTTTATATTTTATATTTTATATTTTATATTTTATATTTTATATTTTATATTTTATATTTTATATTTTATATTTTATATTTTATATTTTATATTTTATATTTTATATTTTATATTTTATATTTTATATTTTATATTTTATATTTTATATTTTATATTTTATATTTTATATTTTATATTTTATATTTTATATTTTATATTTTATATTTTATATTTTATATTTTATATTTTATATTTTATATTTTATATTTTATATTTTATATTTTATATTTTATATTTTATATTTTATATTTTATATTTTATATTTTATATTTTATATTTTATATTTTATATTTTATATTTTATATTTTATATTTTATATTTTATATTTTATATTTTATATTTTATATTTTATATTTTATATTTTATATTTTATATTTTATATTTTATATTTTATATTTTATATTTTATATTTTATATTTTATATTTTATATTTTATATTTTATATTTTATATTTTATATTTTATATTTTATATTTTATATTTTATATTTTATATTTTATATTTTATATTTTATATTTTATATTTTATATTTTATATTTTATATTTTATATTTTATATTTTATATTTTATATTTTATATTTTATATTTTATATTTTATATTTTATATTTTATATTTTATATTTTATATTTTATATTTTATATTTTATATTTTATATTTTATATTTTATATTTTATATTTTATATTTTATATTTTATATTTTATATTTTATATTTTATATTTTATATTTTATATTTTATATTTTATATTTTATATTTTATATTTTATATTTTATATTTTATATTTTATATTTTATATTTTATATTTTATATTTTATATTTTATATTTTATATTTTATATTTTATATTTTATATTTTATATTTTATATTTTATATTTTATATTTTATATTTTATATTTTATATTTTATATTTTATATTTTATATTTTATATTTTATATTTTATATTTTATATTTTATATTTTATATTTTATATTTTATATTTTATATTTTATATTTTATATTTTATATTTTATATTTTATATTTTATATTTTATATTTTATATTTTATATTTTATATTTTATATTTTATATTTTATATTTTATATTTTATATTTTATATTTTATATTTTATATTTTATATTTTATATTTATATTTATATTTTATATTTTATATTTTATATTTTATATTTTATATTTTATATTTTATATTTTATATTTTATATTTTATATTTTATATTTTATATTTTATATTTTATATTTTATATTTTATATTTTATATTTTATATTTTATATTTTATATTTTATATTTTATATTTTATATTTTATATTTTATATTTTATATTTTATATTTTATATTTTATATTTTATATTTTATATTTTATATTTTATATATTATATTTTATATTTTATATTTTATATTTTATATTTTATATTTTATATTTTATATTTTATATTTTATATTTTATATTTTATATTTTATATTTTATATTTTATATTTTATATTTTATATTTTATATTTTATATTTTATATTTTATATTTTATATTTTATATTTTAAATTTTAAAGTCCGTCAGCGTTTACGACCGAGTTTCCCGTAACTGGTTGGTTCAGTCCTACCGGGTTTTGTAGGGATTCGAACTCTCGCCTTCTACCTAGAGCAGTTATGCTACTATTAATCGGTGAAGTTATATTTTTAGCAGTATTTGTAATATTTGTAGCCGCGCTGGTCGCAGTTCCAGCGTTAGCAGTCATAGGCGAGATAATAGTTGGGCCAGGATCTATATTATTTAGATGCGACATACTTGACGATGGTCCACCTCTCCCATTTCCGGATCTCAGATCGTATCCGTTACTTTGGTTTGCCATCATATTAGCCAATCACAATAAGTTATTAGGGTTTTTTAAGGTTTTAACAAGGGATCGGTTTTTAAAGTTAATATACTTAATCTAATCTAAATAAAATTGTATAATTACAAAGAAAAGTAACAAAAAAAATATATTAAGTAAATAAATAAAATATATACTGGTATAATTATGACAAAAAAATTAAATACTAGGTGAAAAAAAATGTAAAGGACACAACAAAAAATTTACTTACTTACTTAAATGACCCTTACAACCGGTTTTGGCCGCTGAGATAAAGCCGCGCTTCTGCTTTGCACGCGCTGACGCCAGTTAGAAATACCAAGCGTTGTCATTTTGTCCTCAACTTGGTCTTTCCAACGCAGATTTGGACTCCCTCTTCTACGCTGTACACCTTCGAGCCTCGATTCAAGCACCTTCTTAGCTTGAGTGTTTTCATCCATTCGTTCGACATGGCCTAGCCAGCGAAGCCGCTGGATCTTCATGCTCTTGACTATGTCAATGTCGTCGAATAACTCGTACAGCTCATGGTTCATCCTGATCCAATACTCGTTAGCAAAGCAGATAGGGCCAAAGATTTTACGGAGAATCTTTCTCTCGAACGCTCCCAGTACTCTCTCATCGGTGGAGGCCAACGTCTATGTTTCTGCACCATAAAGTAGGATGGGCATGATGAGTGACTTGTAGAGCTTTATTTTTGTCCGGCGAGAGAGGGCTCTACTTTTCAATTGCCTGTTTACGCTGGATCCCAGATAGACAAAGTCCTTCACAATGTCGAACTTGTGGGTGTCAAAATCTGCTTTTTGTCCAAGACGCACGCACTCATTTTTGCTTGTTGACACAAGGAACTTCACCGCTAGACCCATTTGCCGCGACTCTTTCTCCAATCTGGAGAATGCTGCTCTGGCTGCTCGTGTGCTCCTGCCAATGATATTAATATCGTCGGCATATGCGAGCAACCGCATATGCCGGATAGTGCCGCTTTGACGGAGTTCGGCAGCTCGAACTATTTTCTTCATCAATAAGTTAAAAAAGTCGCACGATTGGGAGTCTGTCTGAAACCTCGTTCGATATGAAATGGCTCGGAGAGGTCTTTTCCTATTCTAACTGAGCAACGTGTGTTGCTGAGGGTCATCCTGCAAAGCCTTATAAGTTTCGCAGGTATACCGAACTCAGACATTGCGGCGTATAATCGTTCCCTTATCGGAGTGTCGAAGGCGGCTTTATAGTCGACTAATAGGTGGTAGGTGTCGATCTGTTTTTCTAGGGTCTTTTCCTGGATTAGGCGCAATGAGAAAATCTGGTCTATGATGGACTTTCCAGGTCTGAAGCCGCACTGATAAGGTCCAATCAGTCTGTTGACGATGGGCTTCAGTCTTTCACATAATACGCTCGATAGAACCTTGTATGCAATATTGAGTAGGCTGATCCCACGGTAGTTGGCGCAGATAGTGGGATCCCCTTTCTTAAGGATTGAGCAGAGTACACTGAGGTTCCAGTCACTTGGCATGCTTTCATCCGACCATATTCTGCTTACGTGCTCGTGCATGTTCCCTATTAGCTCTTCGCCTCCGGTATTAAACAATTCAGCAGGCAGGCCATCAGCACCTGCGGCTTTGTTTTTTTTCAGCCGAGCACTGGCTGTTCTGACATCGTCATGGTCGGGTGGCGGAATCTCAACGTTGTCATCAAGTACTGGGGTTGCCGGGTTTACTTCTCTATCGGTGGAATTGCGGTCATCATCACCGGTCAGCAGTTTAGAGAAGTGATCCCTCCATATCTTCAGTGTGCTCTGGATATCTGTCACTAGATTCCCGTTCTCATCTTTTCAAGAAGAGGCTCCGGATTTTGAACCTCCGGCTAGGCGTCTTATTTTCTCGAAGAATTTTCGAGCCTCATTCCTGTCCCCATGCATCTCAATCTCCTCACACTCACGTCTTTCTGCCTCGCTTTTTTTACGCCTGAAAAGACGTCTCTCTTCCCTCCTCTTCTCTTTGTATCGCTCCTTCGCAGCTCGCGTAGGTACTGACTGCAGGGTGGATTTGTACGCAGCGACTTTCTCTGCTGCAGTGGCCGCGTGACACTCTTGGTCATACCACTGATTCCTCAGGGGGCTTGGAATCCAATCACCTCTTCGGCAGCCGTACGCATAGAGCAGGAGGTATGGTTCCACTGCGCGCTTATATCATCGAGAGGAGGAGTGCTCTGTCCAAGCAGGTGTGAGAGTCGAGTGGAAAAGGCTTGCGTTGTCTGTTGTGGTTGCAGCTTTCCGACGTCTAGCTTTCTCTGCGTTTGGTTCCGTACGTTCTTCGCAGCGCTTAAGCGCGTGCGGACCTTGGCTGCTACAAGGTAATGATCCGAGTCCATATTGGCACCTCGGATAGTGCGTACGTCCATCACGCTCGAAGCGTGCCTTCCGTCAATCACAACGTGATCAATTTGGTTTCGCGTTTTTTGATCGGGCGACGACCATGTGGCCTTGTGGATATCGAAATGTTCGAATCTAGTGCTATTAGCTACCATGTTTCGTGCTGCGGCGAAGTCGATTAGCCTCGTTCCGTTATCGGCAGTGTTGGCATGGAGGCTAAATTTTCCGATTGTGGGACAATAGATGGCTTCTCTGCCCACCTTGGCGTTAAAATCGCCTAACACGATTTTGATATCGTGGCTGGGGCAGCGCTCGTATGCGTTGTCTAGGCGCTCGTAGAAGCGCTATTTTGTCTCATCATCTTTCTCGTTCGTCGGAGTGTGTGCGCAAATTAGGCTAATGTTGAAATATTTTGCCTTGATGCAAAATGTTGCCAGTCTTTCGTCCACTGGCGTGAACCTAGAGACAAGGTGGCGAAGTCTCTTGCCGACCACAAATCCACATCCAAATTCATGTCTCTCCGCATGGCAGCTGTAGTAGATATTACAGGACGCTTGTTTCGAGCAGCCCTGTCCCGTCCATCGCATTTCCTGGATAGTTGTCAGCCTTATATTTTTCGAGGACATCTTCCAGCTGTATAGAGGCACCTTCCCTATAAAGGGTCCGTACATTCCAGGTGCATATCCGTAAATCATGGTCCTTAAAACGTTTTCGTGGGTCGTCATCGTGGTAATCGGTCGTTATCCGAGGCATCTATTGTGTTTTCATTGGGCGCATAGGTTTTTTCAGTGGTGGGACCCAAACCCAACGCACGAACCCTCTCTCTGGGAGAGATGTACGCCACTCACTTTAGCCGACTTCTACACCGGGTGGTGTAGTTTCCAGGGACTTCCACGAGGAAGTCTTCCACCGATGTGGAGGTGACACCATTTGACAATTTGCCAATTCTGGTGACCAGTGAGTTGACTTGAGACGACACCGACAAGGATTGCGCTGGCTTCGCCATGTTGAAGCGCTCAGACAGGGTTATTCACTAAACGGCGCAGTTGCGATGTAGAGTTTCAGTTTTTTCAAGTAGCAGTTGTACAACAAAAAAATACATTGGTGAGAAAAAAAAAAGATCTGCTAATCTACTTCGCTAAAAGCTTGAGTTTACTTCGTGGTACTTTTGTAGTTTTTTAGTGATGCTGAATTTATGACTTTTCGGTACTTGATATTACAGACTGGTTGTTTATTGAATTGAAATTCACCAAAATGCATTATATTTTTAATGAATATGTACATATATGCATGTGAATAAAAAAGAAATTATGGCAGAATGTCCACTGTTTTAACAATAAATATTAACGAGTTCCTATATAAGGTATGGGTTTTTTCTTAAATCGACATCACTAATCTAACTCGTTACTTTGTTTTAATTATAATAAATTGATATGAGATAATGAATTAAAAATAAGTAACAAAAGGCATACTTATATATTGTGTTTAGCCAATAAGCAATAAATCTAAAATATTAATGAAAGAAAAACATCTGTTTTTGGTACATCAAACTGAAAACTACCATACTACAAATACAAATATGAAATAAGTGTGTTCACGATATATGATACAATTCTGGAATACTGCTAATGTACATCGGCAACTGCCCCGTTTCGTGAATACCTTTAATAACTAAAAAAATTGTAAAAATAGAAAAAAAAAATTGTATAAATAGAAAAAAAAATTCATAAATAAAAAAAACTAAACAGACCAAAATAATAAACTAATTAAGTAAATGTATAAATTCTATAGCTACAAGAAAAAATATCACGGAAAATAAATATATATATGATTTATATATATATATATATATATATATATATATATATATATATATATATATATATATATGTATATATATATATCACGGAAATATATATATATATAAAAATTTTTATATGTATATATATATATATATATATATATATATATATATATATATATATATATATATATATAAATGTATAAATATGTATATATATATATATATATAATACTATGTATAACTTGTAAAAAAAAGAAAAAAATATATAACAAATAACAAAAAAAAATACAAAAAAAACTATATATCTTAGAAATAGGTATAAAAAAATAATTGATTATAGATATTTAATTAAAAGAGACAAATAAATAGGGTAAGCAAGTATTTGTAGGTAATGTAGGTCTTGATGCGGTTTTTCGGGTATAGAATTAGGTTTTGTTAAAACAAAAAAAAAAAATGTAATTAGCTACAAGTTATTTTCTAGTTTAAAGTTGTTTTTTTTTGTGACAAAAGTTTACTTGAATATTAAACTATACATAAAATAAATTATATAAGCAAATAAATAAACTATATGTTGTGAAATTTTTTTTACTAATTTTATTTTAATTTATTATACATTTTTTTTTAAATAAATGAAATGTTAACAAACCAAACAATTAATTTGATTTTTGGACATAGAAGCTTATCAGGTGCATTAGGAAATGGTGTTAAAAAGTTTTTTTTTCTTCTCAATATTGTAACTAACCGTCAAAAATGACAAACACAAATATCGAGACACGAAAAACAAAAAAAAACGAAAGTATGGGAAGTACAGAACGCAGCAAAAACAGACATGTTAAAACATCGATTTGACATACGAATTTTGACACTTCATGGAACATTTTAACATTGAAACCTAACTAACAAACAGTAAGGCAATTATTTACTGATGAAAAAAAACGTTTTGTTGGTTGAAACTTCTTTTTTTTATTTGTGTTTCACGATTCTTTGTTCTTTATTTTACGTATTAAAATCTTGTTTTGTTTAAACGTATATAATGTTTCGTTTTGTTGGTTGAAACTTCTTCTTTATTTTGATTTTTGTTTCACGTTTCCATTTTTAAGTTTTTTGTTTTTTTTTTTCGTTGTGTAACGTTTAGTCTTCCTTTTACTTTTTTTTCATATATATATATATTTTTTTCACGTATACATATACTTTTAATTATGTCTCTATGTGTGACTTTTAACTTCGTTATTTTTTTTTGGTTTCACTTAACGTTTTATTATAATGTGTAAATTTTTTTTTTTTTTTGGTATTCTAATTAGTTACTTAGTGTCTTTATGTTTTATGTTCTTTCCTGTTTTTATCTCTAGCACCGACTGTCGAGCTCAAGACTATTTTTTTCATCTCTTTTTTTTATGTTGGCAGTTTCGGAGAATAATACCTTATTTTATTTATTTTAGGTTGGCAGTTTTGAGTTTTACCCGACCTTCCTGTAGGGCGAATCTGTAACTTATTAACGACAAAAATCGATATCGTTAACTTTTTTTAACGACAAATATCATTCAAATTTACATTTATTCATGGCGATCGCTTCTGCATGCCACAATTGTTGTTAGTTAACGATATCGATATTTGTCGTTAATAAGTTACAGAATCGCGCCTCTGCTTGGCCAATCCATGTCAGCTGACACCGTTCCTGTCATTCGGGACAGAGTTGCCATATTATTTTTGGGCAGTTTATTATTTTTCTCGCCAGGTATCCGCCACACTCTGCTGCGATTGCGACGACAAGATGCGCAAATTATAATTTGTGGATAACTGGCATGGATGAGCTTTAAGTGAACAACATGAAGGACGCACTGAGGCAATCATCTGACTCAAGCCGACAAATGGGCGCATGGTGCTGATTTTGTTGTTTCAACGATCATCAGTTTGACGGCTTCATAAAGAACATCAAGATGTTGGTGGTCGAGGACAAACATTTGAAAACCTCATCTTGGTATTGTCCTATTTGCATATTTTCCAAATATACCAATATCGTTTGCTGCTGGAGATCATTGTTAAATATATTACACTGCCGACAAAATTTAAATTTTGAGATGCTGCAGTTGGCAAATATTAGATATATTTGTGGG
This sequence comes from Dryomyza anilis, assembly GCA_951804985.1. Lineage (NCBI taxonomy): Eukaryota > Metazoa > Arthropoda > Insecta > Diptera > Dryomyzidae > Dryomyza > Dryomyza anilis. The sequence goes on along the minus strand of OX638133.1, from coordinate 63,828,661 downwards.
CTGTCAAAATAGGTCTAGTTTTTGAGATATATCCCATTTTTCAATTTACCATTTGAGAATAAGCTGCAACTATTACTGCACAAAACTGCGTGTAGCGCAGTGTTATATATAATATTAATTTATTTTTTAATAAGTTAATGTCTTATCAAGTTAATATCTGAATAAAAATTGTAAATAATTGATAATTGTCTTATTAAAAATCATTTACATTGTAAATTGTATTAAAAAAAATATATAAATATAAATTTATAAAAGCACTGCATATAATTGTTTAATAAAAATATACACAGTAGGCTATGTTAAGAATCATCATTGCTATATTTAACAATTCGATTGTTAATCTTGTCTTCATTACTATTAACAATTCAAATTACAATTAATTGTTAATTTTGGCGTTTTAAATTTAATTTAAGACGTCAAATTTGCTTCAAAAATCTATTTCGAAAAAAAAACAATTGCGATTGTTGTGTGTTTATTTCTATTCGAAATCTATTTCGAAAAAATAACAATTGCGATTGTTGTGTGTTTAATTTAAGACGTCAAATTTGCTTCAAAAATCTATTTCGAAAAAATAACAATTGCGATTGTTGTTTACAACAATGATTTAACAATTGCTGATTGTTAAACGTATATTCACAAATATGGTTGTTAATTTATTGTTAGATTCAACAATTATTTTCTGAGAGTGTAAGTTTTGCTCTCGGTGTGGGCAAATTGAAAAACTGGAGTTAGTGTGGAGTTTTATAGTATTTTTTAATTGCTGTGGGATAAAAAATTATAACGGTATTTTATAAATTCAACATAGTATTTTTTAATTCATGTGGTATTTATGTGGTATTTTTTAACAGAATACGTTTTTATTCAGCCTTATCGTGAATAAAATTCCTCAGGGAATTTTTACCTTTGGTGGAAAATAGGTATCGTGAACAATATTCGAAAAAGGAAAAAATGTTTCCCTAAAAAAACTACGTATCATGAGCAACATTTTGGAGGAAAAATTACCCCTGTTTCGTCGAAAAAATTCCGCCACTATTTTAACGGGGAAAAGAATTAATTACAAACAAAACACACTCTAAATAACTATACTTTTATTTATAATATGTTAACATATATCTATGGATAGCACCAACATTATTTAAATAAAAGTTATTTACATATTTCTGCACAAATAAATTACAGATATATTCAACCACTGCAAAAACGTCACCGGCTGGGGAATATCTTATTATACTCTTGAAAAATGAACGCAATCTAATCACAACATTTTATTAAATGAAAAACTACAATTAAGAGTCATTTTATATACTTTTAATTGCAGTTTAACATAATTTTAACTTCAATATTTATTTTCACAACACAGCGCAATTTTATCCAAAAACACTGTTTGACATTTGGCAAAACAGCTGATTTAGTTTAGCGTTGCCTGATGTTCAGTTCTAATTGTAAATTAAACTTTTATTGAGTTAAAAAATGTGAAATTTGTGCATAAAAGTATAGTTAACTGCAAATAATAAAGATATGTATACATATTTTATATCTGAACTATTATTTCACAACTTTATTATCTGAAATGATAAAGATAACCAAAAAACGCATTAAACAAAATCTGGACATATTGTAAAAATGCATTTGAATTTCGAACAAAATTCCGGAGGAATTGCTGTTCCTGAGAGATTGACGATACCAAAAAATTTTACCTGGGAACAAAAAATTCCGAGGGAATAGAATATTTCCCAAGTCTTCACGATAAGGCTGAATATGTATAATAAATATATACCCAATAAGCTACAGGGTAAGTGTTTGAAAAAATTATCATAATTGCCTATAAGGTCTAGTGTGTTTTTCAAATCAGTTTCAAATATAAAATAGGTGCTATTGTTAGCGCTTACTCTGAATTTGAAAATGATTTAATAATAACATTACCAAAAAGGGAAGTGAAAATTAGGTGCAAAAATGTAGTGACGCTACACACAGAAAAAAAAGTGTGTAAATATAACTAAAATGTTAATCAATCCAATTAATTTTTAATTGAAACTCAGCCGATGTAACTTTTAGTAGCATTGAATCCCATATTCGTAATAATGAGAATATGTTAATTGGAGAAACATTAATTAATTTTTTTGTCATATTGATTATATTTTTTATTGGGTATTTTTAAATCATTAATTAATTAATAATAAAATATTTATAATAATCAATTAAAAATTTCATTCGATAGAAATTGGATCATTTAAATATTTTGTTAAATTAAATAAAATATTTGTCGAATACATAACATAAAATAAATATTAAATAAGTATTTATACTGTTTGATATGCTTTGTAAATGTTTTACCGAAGTCAGTTTTCACAACTTCTGCAGGTGGGCCAATTAATTGAGTCAAACATAAAATTTGATATTCGCTTTTTAATGATTCAATATGCAACAAAATGAGCATCATAAGCTGTTTGTTCAAATTCTTGACCTCAAAAATAAATTGAGCCCTTTAATGCTTTAATAACATAACATACACTAAATAATGTAATATTCTGTTTTAAAACCGCAACGTAGAAGAAAATAATGTTAGAAGAAACTGAACGACGCCGCCGACGCACGAGACGCACAAACAAAAAACAAAATGAAAGCCAGAAGAAAAAAACAGTGTTGCAATTTAAGAAAATGAATAAATCAAAAGTAACAAATAAAAGTAGTTAATACTATTAAAGATTTAGTTGTATTGAAATTATATTAAATTAATTCCTATTAATATTTTAATTAAAAATATGTGTAAATACAATTAATTAATTAGTAAATACATTCATATTTTTAATTGGAATACGATTTTGTTTGCTATTAATATCAATTGTTATATATACGTACAATATTTTTTTCTGTGTAAGAACAGTATGTTTTTATGATTGCAATAGAAATCCTGACAAAAAATATAACATAACAACGCGCGTCCAAATCTAATAGCTTACCGAAATCTATTAGTGTTTGGACTTCTGTGAATATTTAAAACAACATACCGACCTTGAATAGGCTCCAGAATTATATTGGAGAGCTTGAAACACACAAGCTTAAAAAAACACGTCTACCACATTTTGAATGCTGGCATCGATTTCCTGAAGTTGTCTTGACGCTCGGGCTTGAAGTCTACGATATTGGTTGGATGACATATAACGGGATAATTATCTGAAAAATGCTCTTTTTGTTGTCCTAGCATAGAGTTTGCCTTATTTACAATGTAGTCTATATGATCTTTAAAATTAAGACGGTGATCAAGCATGATTCCCAAGTCCTTTACTGATGATACTGTTGTATGTTGAAAGTCCTTCTACTAGGACTTTAACTTGATCCTATTTATACTTACTGAGTCCTTTTTACTTTCTTTATATTATTTAAAACAACCGGGTCTTTTTTACTTCAAGACACTTTATTTCGCTTTAAAAGTTGGTTACACTTATACTTAACACTTATTTGTAGACAGTTCAGCTTATCGAAAACAATAGATTCTTAGTCTATACTTAACTTCTACTTAACACCTCGTATTCTTATAATTTCACAATAAATTGAGTAATTTCATCATGCTAAAATAACTTAGTCAGCGTATTTATAATTTCACAATAAATTGAGTACTTTCATCATTCTAAAATAACTAAGTCAGCGTTTATCTGAGTGACCTATTTAACGTGGGCGTGTATACCTGTGCTATGTTAAGCTGTGTGCGCCAAGACAATTAAATGCTGTTTGTGTTTAACATGCATAATGCTTAACCCTAAAAGTATGCCATAAAGAAAAATATACTGGTTATGTTATGTTGTGGATCATAAGCACGCTGTAAGTTCCACGATTATGATACACAACAGTGGATCATATGTAAGCTGTGAACTCTACGATTATGATACACAACATACCACCCCCCTTATTGAAAGAAAAAAAATTATTATTATTAGAAGAATATTAGTTTTTTTTTCTTTTGTATTATTTTAATTCTTTTTGAAGAGAAAATTATTATTAAAAAGAATAATAGTTTTTTCTTTTTACATTGTTTTATGTGGTATAAATTACGTTAAGTTCTATTAGTTATGAAGTTATGATCTTTACTTATATAATATTTAATGGATATTAGTAAATTAAGGGTTGTAATTTCCAGTTATATATAATAAAAACCTGGTCCCGATGTTTTCGTTGCTGACTGCTGCTGTTCTGCGGTAGTAGTCCGATGCGTTGTTGTTGTTTCTGACGTATTGGCTTCTATTTCATGTGACTTCGTTCGTTGACTTGCTATGGGTGTTGTGGTGTTTGGTTTCTGCGTTGTTGATTTCTGCAATGAACAGATTTTTTCGAGTGGGGATTTCTTGCTGGGAAATGTATTTGACACCATTTCAAGGTTTTCCTTAGCCGCTTCTACATCTATTGTTGCGGTTTTCGTTATTTCATTTTGACGATTAAGTAATTCTTTGCGTTCCTGGTTATCAGTTAATTGTAGTAATATTTCGTCGAAATCACGATGCCCATCTCTTAATGCTGATCTTATTTTGTTGTGATCTGACACCAAGATCGGTAACGATGTTTGTAATATATTTGAATATGGTAATGATGACCAATTGCCTTGTAAATTTTCTATTATAACCGTATGTTCTTCCTTCTTGTATGTTATATTCCTAATGCTTTGATGTGTAAACTCGTATGGCAGTATCATTTCTTTGTTGTGTAAGTTGCAAGCTTCATTTATGGACATCCAACCCAGGCCGGATAGTGTCAATGTGGCTATATTTGACCCACAAACTGCTTCGAAAAAGGCTGGTGTATTGAATTTATACAACCATGTGTTTGGTGTCTATAGTTTAACTACTAGGCCAGAACTCCTTGTGATTGCAACATGTTCACAGGTATCTTTAATATCTGTTATGTGTTGAATCAGCGCGACTTCACATAGTGTGTTGCTAGTTGTTAGTATGGTTCCTGGACGTTTGCATAGTGTAATTTTTTTGTCCGTATGTTGGCTAACCAAAATGCATTTGCTGTGATCTTTATTCGTTAGACCTATGTATTTGCTCCGGTCTTCTGCTTCTGATATGTAGTCATATGTTGTTTTAACCAATGCATCCCATTCTTCATTAATATTTGTGGGTATTGGGTAAATTCTATATAATGTGAACAACAAATCATCTTGATGACTATTATTAGGCCGTCTGTGTCTGGGAAAACTCGAACTGTTGATGCACGGTGCATTTCGAATGATTTTTGTATGAACCACTTCGCCTTTCCTCTTAACGTGAGGCTAGTCAGCATTTCATCTAACTCGCTCTGGTCTATAATTGTCGGGTGTAATCGTCCCTTGTATAGATCATCTATGATTGCCATTTCCATCAGCTGTTGTCCTTGAATTTCGATTAGGTTTGCATTAATTGTAGATTGAATTTCCAAGGTATCCATCATGAATAGTAAATGACTAACTTGTTGGTTTATTTTTTCATTTATGTATTTTTGTGTTCTTATTGTTATGTTTAACACTTGTTGCAGATTTTCGACTTCCTTCAAGGAATTCAGTAAGGGTTCTGCTATCTTGTTACAATTTGATGAAATCACCGTAATTTGACTTTTCATAATTTCGTATGTTTTATGTTCATTATCTTCAATGTCATTGAGATGTTTATAGATAGTCTCTCTTTCTTTATCAGTCCAAAAGCCCAGTTGAGTCCTTCGCCAATGAAATTGAGTGATCTCTTTTGTCGGTTACTCTTTATTGTGCGCTTAATTATTTCTTCATTTTTCTGTAGTGTGGCTATTATTGCCGTGGTTTCCCGTGTTGCTGCTATACATGATCTTTTTATGCTGGGTCCGGTGCTCATTTGTTCGCACATTGTGTTTGCCGTGATTATGTATTTGTTTGTCAGCTCCAGGAAATCGTTCAGTTGTAGCGGTTTAAACTTGGCTACTATCGTCCATTCATCATTGTAGAACAAAGCATCAGTTGTCTTCTCAAAGAATAATCTTGTATCATTAATTGATGTCTGTGTGATGTTGACTGCTTCCTTGGCTGCCAACATCAGGACCAGTGTGACAATTCTAAAGTTTTGCTCTTTATTTCATATTTTAAAAAGACGAAATTCCATTTTTTTTTACATATATAAAAGGAATCCTTAATAATTTTATGTAGTTTTCTTTCTCATTTTCCCCCTTAATACATATTGTTAAGGCGTTGGCCATAATTATACTTTAAATATTTATAGTAGTTAATATATGTGTTAACATGTACTAAATGATTTAGTTTAGAAACATACATTTAAATATGTTTCTGTATTGTTGTAATACAAAATATTGTATATATAATCCCAGTAGTACATGGTTAAATGCTAGTCATATTCAACAATACTTAGCTATTTACTCATGCACTAACTAATATTTTAGAAATAAGAGCGCGCGACCTCTTAGCATTACATAAATGTATTTGCTATATTAAGTTGTTAAATATTTAGTTTTGTACATCTCAATTGTACTTATTTAATTTCATTACCGTGTAATGATGAATGTAAAACGTTTGTTAGTTTGTTAGTTTGCTATATTAATGCATATCTGCATTAATATATTTAGTTTCATGAATGAAAATTCTGTTAATGATAAAAAATATTAGACAGTTTTGTCGCTGCACTACCGTATCTCGTTTCAGTTCCAGTACGTTTTTGACTTCTGCCTGTAAAGTGCTGAAGTGCATTTAATCGGTTGGCATATGAATATGTTCAAGCCTTCTATATTAATATGAGCTGGGAGCATTGCACTCTATGCACAATGAACATGTATGTTTAAAATGCCATTGAGGTAGGTACTGACATATCGCAATTTTAATGACAACGTAATTTTTATACCTTGCAAATTCGTACCTCAAATAATAACTTGATTTTGTTATTTGTTTATATTCAATGCTAGTCATCTTCAATTAATACATAGCTATTTTCTCTGCGATTTGTATTTTGGCAATATTACATTAAATTTTTTGGATTTTATAAATTATTTAAAATTAATTTATTTAGTATCTATATTTAAAAAAAATTATAGTTTTTCTCTATTCTTTTCTTTTGTAGTTTCAAATTCGTTAGTACACGAAGCAATACCAGTCATTCTGAATATGTAATACTTAGCTATTCTGTCCTGCACTAACTATTTGACGTTATTTCAATGATGTTAAAAATTATTGGTTCTTGTTGCAGACAGTGTTTATTTAATTCTACATTGTTTATTTAAACTATACTGTTGTATGCTTTTAACAAATTATTATGAAATTTTTTCGCTTTACCCTTGATACAAATCTCAGTCGTTACAGGGCTTTTTATTGAAAGAACCTCATAGGGTCCCACCCAAACTGGTGAAAATTTATTTTTCCTATTTTGATTTTTTAGTAAAATTTTATCGCGTACTTTGAATGTTATTAGGTGTAATGAGCTATCATAGCTTTGCTTAGATTTTTCTTTGGCTCTGGCTTGATTCTGTCGTACGATTTCGTGTGTGCGTTGAATTTGGTATTTTAATAGCTTGTTGCTATCATCGGTATTATATACTGGTGAGCATTTGCGTTTTAGATTGGTTGGCATTTCAAAATCGTAACCGTATAAAGTACGGAAAGGCGTTTGCCCGGTGGACATATGCATTGTATTATTGTGTACATGCATTGCTGTATTTAACCACTGGTCCCAGTTTGATCCATCCTCTTTCGCAAAACTTCGTAAATACTCTGCTAATGGTCGGTGGCTTCGTTCCAAAGAGCCGTTGGCCTGTGGATGATATGGCGTAATATGTAACTTTTTAATTCCTAACAATTTACACGTGTCCGAAAATAATTTTGAAACAAAATTCGAACCATTGTCGGTAATCAATACTTTTGGTATGTTATGTCTTGTAATAATTTCGTCGTAAAATGCTTTCGCTACAGTGCTTGCTTCTGCGTCTGGGATAGCTACGCAGCACATATATTTTGAAAAATCATCTTGAAAAGTTAATATATATTTATTTCCAGATATAGTTTCCGGTAAAATATCAACAAGATCCATGTATACTTTATCGAATGGTTGTACAGGCGTATCAGTTAAAACCATTGGCATTTTAGTAAGCCTAGAACTTTTATTTACTTGGCATTTTTGACAATTCTTAACGTAATCTTTTATTTGTTTCTGCATACCTTTCCACTTAAATTGTTTTCTGATTCTAAAATATGTTTTCACTGCGCCCTGGTGACCTCCTAATGCTGAGTCATGAAAGTCTTTTATAACAGTTTTAATTTCCTCTGGGTCAGTTAATAGTAGACTTGAGTTTAATTCGTTCTTGGTGTCTGTTGTTATTTCATCCAGTACTGGCGTGCTCACTTGTTTTTTGGTTTTTGAAATTTGATTATCTAATTTATTCTGTGTGGTCTTAGACCGTGTTTGGACCGCAGTAATATCTGGTTCTGGATGTGGAATTCTACTTAAAGCATCTGCGTTCAAATTCTGTTTACCTGGTTTGTAAGATATTTCGTAATCATATTCTGATAATTTATGCCTGAAACGGGCTAACCTTGATGTCTGATCTTTAAGATTTGCTGTGCTACGTAATGGTTGATGATCTGTATAAATTTGAAAATGTCGGCCTAGAAGATAAGCTCTAAAATTTTTCGTTGCCCAGACTATAGCTAAAAATTCCTTTTCAATGGTGGAGTAATTTTTTTCTGCTCCATTTAATGCCCTACTAGCAAATGCTATTGGTCGGTCGCTCCCTACTTTGCCTTGTGACAGTACCGCACCTATTGCTTCGTTACTTGCATCTGTTGTAAGTAAAAAAGGTTTTGTAAAATCTGGATATGCGAGAATGGGTGGTGAAATTATTGATTCTTTTAATTTAATAAATGAACTTTGACAATCGTCTGTCCAAGTGAATTTAACATCTTTTCTAAGTAATTTATTTATTGGTAATGATAATTTTGCCATATTGCTTATAAATTTTCTGTAATAATTAATTAATCCCAAAAACGCTTGCACTTCTTTTTTATTTCTCGGCACCGGAATATTTTTTACGCATTCAACCTTAGAGGGATCTGGCAGGGCACCTAGCTCCGTACATTTATGTCCTAAATAGACAACTTCGCGACGCAAAAACTGACATTTTTCTGTATTTAATTTTAGATTGTGTTCCCTTAATTTCTGCAATACTCTACTCAGCCTAAGCTCATGTTCAGCTAAATTTTTTCCGTACACCACTATATCATCAAGATAAACAAAGCAATCTATACCCTGTAAACCTGTTAATATGTGGTTCATTATTCTTTGGAAGGTAGCTGGTGCACCTGTTAAGCCAAATGGCATTCTGTTAAATTCGAAATGACCCAGTCCTGTACTAAAAGCTGTTTTTTCCTTATCCCCTTCTTCAACTAGTACCTGATGATAACCACTTGCCAAGTCTAAAGTTGAAAAATAGCGACTGTGACCTAATTGGTCTAATATTTCGTCGATTCGAGGAATCGGAAATACTTGTTTTATTGTCACGTCGTTCAATTTACGGAAATCTATTACTAGCCTCCACTTTTTGTTACCGTCCTTGCCGCTCTTTTTAGGAACCAACAACATCGGTGAATTCCAGGGTGATATGCTTGGCGATATAATGCCGTCATCCAACATTTTATTAACCTGTCCGTTGATTTCATCTCTATGAGTATGTGGCAATTTGTATTGCTTTTGGTTTATCGGTGGCTGGTTCCACTGTGTTGCTATTTCATGTTTAAGCGCTGGCGTGTATGTTAATTCATCGCCGTCTAAATGAAAAACATCATGATACGAAATACACATATTTTGTAAAGATGTGATTTCGTCTTTATTTAAAGTCTCATCAATTTTCATTTCTTCTAATAATTTATTAATTCTGTTTGTAATGTTTACTGAATTTATGCTATTTATTGTAGAATTATTGGTATCCGATTCTTTTACTGATTAAAATTCGAAAATTTTGGTTTAAAAGTACTGTCTATTATAATTTCTGTTTCCGTAGCATTTAAAAGTGAAACATAAACTCTATTTTTGCTAACATTCGATATGCTTTCGCCCAAATATACTCCTGGAAAAATTTCTTGTTTATGTATTAACACTATTGGAATTTTTGTTTTTAAACGTAATGATACTATCTTTGCGGTTCTCGCTTGAATTTTAATTTGTTGATTGTAAAAAATATTTTGTATTTCTGTCTGCGATTTCATTGGTACTTTTATAATATGGTTTTTATGTTTATCATAGAATGTTATTGTTTTGTCTATCGCATTTATTACAGATCGATTCCATAAATTGTCACGTCCGATTATTCCATCAGCTGGTACACCTTGTTTAAGTGACACTACATGTAGCAATAAACTTAAGCGCCCTATGTTCCTATGTTGGACTTTGGTAGAACCTAATGTTCTAACACACCCACCAAAAGCTCCTTTTAAATCCTTTTGTATATTTTCGTTAAAGTCTGGTAAATTTGTCATTGCATTTTCTTTTACTATACTGGCATCAGCTCCTGAGTCTACCAGTAAAATAAGTCTTCCATTTTTAGCTGCCTCGCAAGGTACTTCAATGAAAACGTCACTTACATTAGATAAACCCAAGCTATCTCCATGCCCACTGCATATTATGCGATCACCTTCTTCTTCCTCATATTTTAATTCATTGGTCTCCTCTGTTCTATGGAAATGCAATTGAGTAGTAAATTTGATCACAGTCTCCTCCGACGTCTTATCTACCATTCCTAACTCTTTCTGTCTTATATTACTATTATTATTCGCACATATCCAATTAGATTCGTGACCATAAGTTCCACATTCGTAGCAGAAAGGCGTATTTTTTCTAATAATACATTCATCCCTAGTATGCCCCAATTTACTACAAAATGAACATGTTGGAACACTTCTTTTATAGTTGCTTTCATTATTTATTTGTTGCAATTTATTTTCCGATATAACGCTTGACTGTGTTTTTTCCATATAATTATATTCATCCTCTTCCGATCTTGGACTTCGCTGCATAACAGCCTGTACATTTAAAGCTTCTTCTAACAATGCATCTAATGTTTCTGACTTACTACCCAACAATACAACCTTTATAGTTGTATCCTTCACCCCTACTTTAAAAGAGATCAACACTGAGCTCTGTAATTCTAATCTGAATACTTCATCCTCACTTATCTTTTTACTGTATTTTTTACTTGCAATTTCCAAAGCCATGGATTGCAACTCATCTAATCGTCTACCAAACATTCTCAAACTCTCGTTACTATTTTGATAAGCCTTTTTAATCTCTTCTAGTACTAATTCTAAAGAAATTTCATTTAAGTACGTATTTTTTAACAACTCGTATAATTCATCTATTTTTTGAAACTGTTTTGTCCTTACTAATTTATAGGCATCTCCCTCCAAACGTAACTTAACGCATTTAATAAATTCCTCATTATCTGATTCCTTAATTTTAAGCTTAGCTGTTTCACAACATTCAATAAATTTATATAATTCTGTTTCTAATAATGGAGATTCTGCCCCAGAAAAGTAAGGAACAACGTAATGAACGCGTTTCAATACATTTTCAGTACCCATTATTAGTGTTTCTTATTTTTCCATTTACTTAATCATATAATTAGCTATACCTTTCTTAAATAAATTATTTATTTTGTTTTTAATAGTTTCATATTAAATCAACTTTTAACCATTATTTCATTTATCTATTAAATTTTTTACTACCTTATTTATCACATTTTATGTTTCATTATTTAACCTTTTTAATCTATATTTCAAAATCATATCAACATATTATTTATGAATCCTAAATTAACTTATTTGTTCAATTTTTTTTTTTTTTTAATTTTCCAGTTTTTTTCTTTAATTAATTTCGCGACATTATAAAAACATTGCTGTATCAAAACTCTTATTTTATTCAATTTATTTAAATTTACAAATTTATTAATCATTATTATTAAATGTCCAAACTAATTTATAATGTTTCACAATTACTTTAAAAATGTTCTTCAATATATCAATTAATCAATTTAATAAAAAAAATTTAGTTTACTTATTTAATTTCCTGATTTATAAAATTTTATCATTTATATAATTCATTTCACAATTTTATTTCACAGTTTTATTAAAAGTTTATTTTATTCCACAATTTATTTCAAAATTTTCAATTGTTCTTTATTTTATTTTTACAAATGTTATTAAAATTCTCAAATATTTCTTTTGTTCTATATCACAAATTCATAATTTTTTTTTTTTTTACCGCACATATTTTTTGTTTCCACTATTTTTCACAATACTTACAAATACAAAAAATATTTTCCATGATCCAAAATAGTTATTTCTTCCAATATTAATCTCCATCCAGTCCTTCTCGTCCCTTGGAAGTTGATGTATGGTCCGAAAACCGGCTGCGCCAAAATGTTGTATGTTAAAAGTCCTTCTACTAGGACTTTAACTTGATCCTATTTATACTTACTGAGTCCTTTTTACTTTCTTTATATTATTTAAAACAACCGGGTCTTTTTTACTTCAAGACATTTCGCTTTAAAAGTTGGTTACACTTATACTTAACACTTATTTGTAGACAGTTCAGCTTATCGAAAACAATTGATTCTTAGTCTATACTTAACTTCTACTTAACACCTCGTATTCTTGAGTATTGAGTATTGAGTAATTTCATCATGCTAAAATAACTTAGTCAGCGTATTTATAATTTCACAATAAATTGAGTACTTTCATCATTCTAAAATAACTAAGTCAGCGTTTATCTGAGTGACCTATTTAACGTGGGCGTGTATACCTGTGCTATGTTAAGCTGTGTGCGCCAAGACAATTAAATGCTGTTTGTGTTTAACATGCATAATGCTTAACCCTAAAAGTATGCCATAAAGAAAAATGTACTGGTTATGTTATGTTGTGGATCATAAGCACGCTGTAAGTTCCACGATTATGATTTCTTATAATCGGCGAGGTCATTCTGGCAAATGTTACGCATTGACATTTGGATATATTGAGTGGAAGATTGTTTGCTTCACACCAAGATGCAATTGAGTTCAAATCAGTCTGAAGGTTGATAGTTTCCTGATTCGAATTTATGGACCGGTACAATTTGAGATCATCAGCGAATAGAAGACATCGACAATGCTTTATTACTAATGGAAGGTCATTAATAAACAATAGGAATAATAATGGACCAAGATGACTACCTTGTGGGACACCTGATGTTACTTTTATTGGGATTGAAGTACAATCATTAATTTTAACCATCTGTTTGCGATTTGATAAGTAGGATTGAATCCAGGAAAGCATATTGAAATGAAAACCAAGGGACGAGAGTTTGTGAATCAATGTGCAATGACAAACTTTATCAAACTTTATCAAAGTCAGTGAAGATAACATCAGTTTGCATTCCTTTTTCGAAATTATTAATGACATAGTTACAAAAAAGAGACAAATTTGTAACAGTCGATCTGCCAGATAGAAAACCATGCTGGTAGGGTGATAAAATGTTTTTGACCAGATACGACAATTTATCATAAATAATTTTCTCAAAAACCTTGGGTATGACGGACAGTTTACAGATTGGTCTATAGTTTTGGACATTTTGTTTAGGTCCTGATTTATGGATAGGAACTATGAGAGAAACTTTCCAATCACCCAAAAACAGGCCACTTTCAAGAGATTTGCCAAAGATAATATGAAGTGGTGAGAGTATTGATATTGCACAGTTTTTTATCAAAAAGGGGCAAATACCATCTGGACTCTCAGAGGTATTACTCTTTAAACTATTAAGAGCCGATTCAACATCCGATTTTTCAATGACGAGATTTCCAATGTTCAATACTGACATTGTGTTATTAACAAAATTATTATCGTTTAGTTTAGAAACCGTGGAGTAAACTGATTTAAAGTATTCAGCACAAAAATTACAAATAGTCAACGTATCATCAGAACTAGAATCCATGAATTTCATGCAATTTGGGAGACCAGTCGATTTCCTTTTACTGTTAATAAAAATCCAGAAGTATTTACTGTCGAGTTTAAGTCTAGATTCAGTGGAGCTAATGTAAGAGCGATATAGGAATTTATTAAGTGTATCAAATTCATGTTGAAATGTTACATAAACGTGCTTCAATTCATGACAGGTAATATTTTTCGTATAACGTTAAAACGCTTTATTTTTCTTATTTTTGAGAGCTGATAGTCTGCTATTAAACCACGGCGGGTTACCATTTATGATAGATTTTTTAGTAGGTACAAATTTATTAATTGAGTCCTTAACAATTGAGCAGAATTTAGCGTACATTTCAGCCAAATCCATATCAGATAGGGTATTTTCCCAAGTTATTGAAGCGAGATACTTGTTCATAGCGTTTAAATTAGTTTTTTTGTAATCATAAGAGACATTTGAATTGGGTAGAATTTTGCCATAGTGATATACTGAGAATTGAATAAGCAAAGCTTTATGGTGCAGCGTATTATCATAAATTTGAGTGGGTGGGGAATCTAAAGTCGCTAAGAACTCTTTATCCACAAATACCAGGTCAAGAATACGATTAAGACAATTACTTATATCGTTGATCTGGATTAAGTCATACACTCTGAAAAAGTCTGTTAACGAGATTTCAGAATCACTACTAATGTTGAGCGGAACCAGGCAATGGTCATCATCATCGTGCTTCCATTCAATATTTCCTAAGTTAAAGTCGCCAACATACAGTAAATGCTGCGAACTATTAGTAATAACCAGAAAAGAACGGTAATTATCGAAGTGAACATTAAATAGTTCAACTGGGCTTTTAGGTGGAATATAGCTTACACTAACGAGCAGCTCAAAATACGTATTAAAATTAATTTTAATTATTAATAGGTCGACATCCAGGTGAGCATGATGAGGGGAACCACTGTGAGGTAAAACTATTTGACTGCATGAGTAGGTATTCCGGACTGCGATGAGTACCCCACCACCACGTGAAAGTCCAGTTGTATGAGGACAGCGATCTTTGCGGAATACGTTGTAGTTAGTACCGTTAAATAATTCCGGTGTGAAAAGTTTATCTGATAAAATAAAGAATATTTGTGTTCCGTATTAAAAGATGACGAAACAAAATTTAATCGTTTTTTGGATGTGTCGTGCCTTTACGGATAAACCGACTATACGGTGTTTTCGGTTCACGAGTGCGATTAATAAATTCATGAACCAGGGCACCTTTCGGCCAAAACTCTTTAGAGACTATGGTATTAAAATCCGACGGCGAAACATATAATTTAAAAGATGAAATTTCACGTTGAGCATTCGGAGATATCTTAAAGCATCTGATAGAATTAGATGAGTTATTTACCATTAACGTAGGCCAATACATTTTCGGCATCGGTGGCAGCGGCAAGTCTCGATACGAAGACAGTTTTGTGAGGTGGTCTCTGGACAACAACAAGGCTGTCCAATGGCGCGGCAGCGGGAGCAGACAATTCGATGACAGGAACTGGATCAGGTGCAGCGGCTGCTATCTGGGCCCAGTTGAGAGCTGCTGTCTGTTGACTGGGCGAAGAAGACTCGGCTCTGCGAGATATGTCCTGGTCAGAAGCAACTTCACCCGTGCGTTGGGGCGTAGTAGGCGGCAAGTTATTAACTATAACCGCATCGGTAGTTGCAGCAGCAGATGAAATAATAGAATGTCCAACAGAACGATTGCTTCTAGTAAAACGACTTTCAATGTCAGTCGACAGTAAGTCCGAGTCAGGTTTATTTGCTTTAGCAACTGCCACCAGGTCATTCAACGAATTGAAGTTAGCAGAAAGGCAGGAGACCATCTGACTGAGGCGTGCAACTTCTGCAGTAATGTTGTTAGTCGCCGACTGAAGCTCGAACAATCTGCTATACAAAACCGCCGTAGAGAATTGTCTGCAGAGGGTCCAGAACCATTGGAGGCCATTGGAAGACGAACCACTTAATGCGTCACCCACTCTTCCAGTTAAATTGACGCATTTAGCGTGAAACAGCTTGGTACAACCATTGCATGAAATGAAATTGTCAAACGTACTCCACTCTGACTTACATACGTCGCAAGCAGCACTCATACTGTGTGCACAGTTGAGGTTAGATTTACATCCAATAGGAAAAAGTTGAAATAAAAGTGCTTCCGTGAATAAATCCAATCGGCGATATTTTACGGAACGGCGATATAGGTTTAAAAATAAGTCCAAGTGAAGACTGGCATTTAAATATCGGTAACTTTTAATTAAATTGTTAAATTAACGCAGCGATGAAAAACAAAACATTTATGTATTTATTTATATTTATATATTTATTTATTACAGAAAATAAATAATACATCGAAATCTATTATGGCAACGGACTCAAAAATTAACTGCAGACTCAAGTACTACAATCAATTATTGTAAACCAAAGCAAACATTAAATGTGTTGTAACCTTTTGCAGCAAGAAGTGTATTTTTATGTGAGTGTTGTAAAAGTGAATATTAATTGCGGCATTTAAATAAAATAATATATACAATAAAACAACTAAAATACATTTTTGTTTTAATAAATTATTAGGAAAATGTAATATGACTATACCATAATATTAATAATACGTATCATTAAATTTGTATAGATCTTTCTTATTGTAATTAAAATATCACATTATAAAATTTATGGTACAACCACACATTGTATTAACAGTTTCAATATTACTGAACTAATGGGACTCATCCTATTGACCAATTTTAAAGGTATAAATTATTGTTTTTCTATTGAAATACCATCAATTTATCATGATTTTTTTCTGGGTGTACCAGTTTTTATTTTAAAAGCTATGATTCTTAAATTTAGTTAAAGCTGTTTCAAACGTTAACCTCAACTGTACGATGATTGATTTCAAAGCATTCGGAAGTTAATATTAAGTGCAATGGCATATTGGGTACAATCAATTATCATGTAATATGTCTACAAGTAAATAATATATGCACCCAAATAATATCTAAATAAACTTAGGCGAGTATTCGTAACAATCATATTCGCCCCCTCCAGTTTACAAACGCATCAATAGTTTATATAAAAACGAACATGCCATTTTAGGACAACATAGAAACGTACATGCCACTTTATGACAATAAAGTCAAAAAACTCTGTTGGAACGAGATCCTAAGATATCATCGTTTTTCAAAATTTTATGAAATAAAAAATCATATAAGAGTATAATTTTAAAAATACAAATGGTATTTTATTTTCAATAATAACCATTTTATTATTTAAGAGTCTATTTTCATAATTTTTTAAATTTTATGGGATTTTTGCGGTATTTTTATATTTGTGGTATTTTTTTAATATATGGGGTTGGATATTTTGTGGTATTTTTAAAAGGAAAAATTATATATTATTGAAAAAATACCATTGTATTTTCTGTGAACCGAGAGCAAAACGTAGTTTTTCATAACTACGTTTTCGACTACGGCGTGAATGAAAATCCTCCGACAACGTGACGTAGTAAAGACATAGTCATTTATAACTACGTTTCAAAAATTCACTTCGACGTAGTTATTTCCACTTCAACATAGTTGTCTAAAAATTTTACTTCGTCGTAGATGATTTGTTTATTAATATAATTTTTTTTTTTCATAAAAGTCAAATAACTGAAATGTTTTGTTTTCTTTTTATTATTTTTTCATAATATAAAGTATACGCGCAGTGAAATTGCTGTTGCCGGCGATTTTAATGTGCACAACGCCACTTGGTTGAGCCACTCGGGTCTATCAACACAGGAGGGTTGTTATGTTGAGCTTTTTGCCGAGTGCAACCAACTCACTCAAATAGTGAAGGAGCCGACGTATATTCCACGCGTCGGCGGGCAAAGCCCAAAAGTCCTAGACCTTTTTCTGACTTCACATCATGAAAAATATGATGTAAAAGTCCTTGCACCTCTTGGTAATTCCGACCACTGTACTGTTTCCGCTGAGTTTTCGTATTCTAGTTTACGCGCCTCTTCGATTAAAGCCCCGAAGAGGAATGTATGGCTTTACGAAAAAGCAAATTGGGTTGCGTTAAATGATTTTTTTCGCAACTTTAATTGGAAATTGTGTTTCGCTGACAGAGACATAAATGCTGCGGCTTTAATGGTACAAAATATTATTTTATTAGGTATGCGGTCCTTCATACCTTCTAAAAAAATTAGCATTAAACCTAAGGACCACTCTTGGTTTAATGAGACTTGCAGGATTGCAGTCAGGTCGAAAGAGGAAGCCTTTCAGACTTGGCGTTCTAACAAGAATGCTGATACTGAAAGACTTCGTATACAGGCTAGGAATCGCTGTAATGCCGTGATCTCGCGCGAAAAGTTTCTTCACGAACAAAACGCGCGCAAAAAGGTCCTACTCTATCACAGGGGTAGTAAAAATTTCTGGTCATTTGTAAAAAGGGTGAAGAATCAGACGACATCGTCTACTCCAACTCTTAGTATGAATGGCCAGACCTTCACTGACCCGGTTGATAAAGCTAATCTCTTGGCAGAATTATTTGCAAATAATTCAACGCTCCCAGATAGTAATCAACCACTGCCTGTCGTCGATTTTGTTTCTTCTGCAATGCCGGAGATACATTTTCGAACTCGGGCAGTTAAAAAGGTTTTAGAAAACCTCAACATTAACAAAGCCTCTGGGCCAGATGGCATATCTGCCCATGTGTTGAAGAAGTGCGCGTCAACGCTGGCTTGTCCGTTGCGTAACCTTTTCAACATCTCCTACACGACAGGAGTTTTTCCATCTTGTTGGAAGGTTGCCAATGTCCAGCCAGTTCCGAAAAAGGGCGAGGCCACGAACCCTGCCAATTACCGACCCATTGCAATATGCTCTGCACTCTCCAAGGTAATGGAGAGCGTAATTAACTTCCACTTTGTGAACTATCTTGAGCACAACGAATTGCTCAGTGACCGACAATACGGTTTCCGTAGGACCAGATCCACAGGTGACTTGATGGCGGTCCTCTCCGAAAAGTGGAATAATTGTGTTCACCTTTTCGGGGAGAGCAAGGCTGTTGCTCTTGATATCTCCAAGGCTTTTGATCGAGTGTGGCATAAAGCCCTCGTTTCAAAACTAATTGCATATGGTGTTGGTGAATCTTTTACTCGATGGATATCGAGTTTTCTCCAGGGTCGTTCAATACGAGTTGCGATGGATGGTGTTCTTTCGGAACAACATTTCATCAATTCTGGAGTTCCGCAGGGTTCCGTCCTATCCCCGTCCCTATTTCTGGTATTTATCAATGACCTTCTGTCATTGACCCAGAACCCAATCCATTCTTTTGCAGATGATAGCAACATTTGTCATTCATACTCGTTCAAAAAGCGCCCAACCTCTTTGGAGATTGAGAGTAAAAGACGCACTATGAATGACACACTCAATAATGACCTTAAAACAATCTCCGAGTGGGGTCTTGCAAATAGAGTTGATTTTAATGCACGCAAGACCCAATGTTGTCTGTTATCTCACAAAAGAATGGATTCAACCCTACCTCCCCTTAACATGGGTGCGGTGGATATTGCAGAGTCAGCTGCTCTTGACGTTCTGGGCATATCAATTCAATGTGATCTCCGTTGGAATGATCACATATTTGACGTGTCGAAAGAGGCGGCCAAGTGCCTCGGTTTTTTAAAACGGTGTAAGACATACTTCACTCCTGCTGACTTGCGCACTGTCTACACCACCTATATTCGGCCTAAGATGAAATACAATTCGCACATATGGGCAGGGGCTTCAAAATCTTCTTTGGAGTTCCTGGATCGAATCCAACAGCGTGCAATATATTTAATAGGGGATGAAAATATTTCATCCTCTATTGGTTCTCTTGAGCACCGAAGGACCGTAGGGTGTGTAAGCCTGTTCTATAGGTATTACAATGGTAAGTGTTCGAGGGAAATACATGGCCTGATTCCACCAGGTCGTGTGTCCTCTCGTTCTACTCGGGCATCGAACCAAGCCCACCCCTTCGTAGTTCACTCGGCTCTCAATAGAACCACGCATTACCGAGAGAATTCGTTCTTCAGTCGCACGATACGTTTGTGGAACAATCTCCCTGCGTCTGTTTTTCCCGACATTTTTGATATTGGCAAGTTCAAAACAAACATTCACCGACACTACTCCATCTTTCCACCCTCCATTTAACCTATCATCCCATCTTACGATCAACACTGTGCATTGCATGAATAGGGGGCATCCCCTGAGCGTTGGTTAATTTGTAAAAAAAAAAAAAAAAAAAAAAAAAGCAGCACTCATACTGTGTGCACAGTTGAGGTTAGATTTACATCCAATAGGAAAAAGTTGAAATAAAAGTGCTTCCGTGAATAAATCCAATCGGCGATATTTTACGGAACGGCGATATAGGTTTAAAAATAAGTCCAAGTGAAGACTGGCATTTAAATATCGGTAACTTTTAATTAAATTGTTAAATTAACGCAGCGATGAAAAACAAAACATTTATGTATTTATTTATATTTATATATTTATTTATTACAGAAAATAAATAATACATCGAAATCTATTATGGCAACGGACTCAAAAATTAACTGCAGACTCAAGTACTACAATCAATTATTGTAAACCAAAGCAAACATTAAATGTGTTGTAACCTTTTGCAGCAAGAAGTGTATTTTTATGTGAGTGTTGTAAAAGTGAATATTAATTGCGGCATTTAAATAAAATAATATATACAATAAAACAACTAAAATACATTTTTGTTTTAATAAATTATTAGGAAAATGTAATATGACTATACCATAATATTAATAATACGTATCATTAAATTTGTATAGATCTTTCTTATTGTAATTAAAATATCACATTATAAAATTTATGGTACAACCACACATTGTATTAACAGTTTCAATATTACTGAACTAATGGGACTCATCCTATTGACCAATTTTAAAGGTATAAATTATTGTTTTTCTATTGAAATACCATCAATTTATCATGATTTTTTTCTGGGTGTACCAGTTTTTATTTTAAAAGCTATGATTCTTAAATTTAGTTAAAGCTGTTTCAAACGTTAACCTCAACTGTACGATGATTGATTTCAAAGCATTCGGAAGTTAATATTAAGTGCAATGGCATATTGGGTACAATCAATTATCATGTAATATGTCTACAAGTAAATAATATATGCACCCAAATAATATCTAAATAAACTTAGGCGAGTATTCGTAACAATCATATTCGCCCCCTCCAGTTTACAAACGCATCAATAGTTTATATAAAAACGAACATGCCATTTTAGGACAACATAGAAACGTACATGCCACTTTATGACAATAAAGTCAAAAAACTCTGTTGGAACGAGATCCTAAGATATCATCGTTTTTCAAAATTTTATGAAATAAAAAATCATATAAGAGTATAATTTTAAAAATACAAATGGTATTTTATTTTCAATAATAACCATTTTATTATTTAAGAGTCTATTTTCATAATTTTTTAAATTTTATGGGATTTTTGCGGTATTTTTATATTTGTGGTATTTTTTTAATATATGGGGTTGGATATTTTGTGGTATTTTTAAAAGGAAAAATTATATATTATTGAAAAAATACCATTGTATTTTCTGTGAACCGAGAGCAAAACGTAGTTTTTCATAACTACGTTTTCGACTACGGCGTGAATGAAAATCCTCCGACAACGTGACGTAGTAAAGACATAGTCATTTATAACTACGTTTCAAAAATTCACTTCGACGTAGTTATTTCCACTTCAACATAGTTGTCTAAAAATTTTACTTCGTCGTAGATGATTTGTTTATTAATATAATTTTTTTTTTTCATAAAAGTCAAATAACTGAAATGTTTTGTTTTCTTTTTATTATTTTTTCATAATATAAAGTATACGCGATTTTGTTGATATGTCTCGATACTCTGCTTCAGCAATGCTCGTTCCAGTACTTCGTCTTTCAATTGATTGACTTGCGTTTTTTTCGGTTCCTCGTTTTTGATCCTGTTAGTTGCATGTGATGCGGCGACAAGGTTTCCTCCTTAGAAATAATCAAGGCTGCATCAAACTGAGAGCTGCGGATGTCTAATCACGTATGACGACAATCGTCTAACGATATCGTTTAGACGATATCGTTTAGACGATAGTCTTACTTAAGCAAAAACGATAGCATTTTATGACTCGCTTCAACGACGATCGTTTTTAAGTTACGTGATGAGAGCCCTGTCAACCATACCGGTAAGGCTGAATTTATCACCAATGGGAATTTTTTTAGGCATCTGGCAACTATAGCTGGTATTATTGATTTATAACCCTGATTACTTGGCATAATCTACTAAAAGTAATCGACAGCCAATACTCGTTTGTAGATGACAATTATTTTGAAAAGATTAGTTTTGTATATATATATATATAAATCTAATTATTATTGATATATTTTTTTACGAAAATGTAGTCTATTTTGTTAAATTTGTATGTAAATGTATATTAAATTATATACGTCATAAAAATAAACATTTATAAATTTAGTGCGCTGTTGTAATTTTAACATTACGTGAATATATTATATATATATATATATTATTGCAATTCCTAAACAAAGACAATATGAGAGAATTTAAAGTAGTTGTTCTTGGATCAGGTGGAGTAGGAAAGTCAGCGCTGACTGTGCAATTTGTATCAGGATGTTTTATAGAAAAATATGATCCAACTATTGAAGACTTTTACCGAAAAGAAATAGAGGTTTGTGATTAATACAATTTTATATAATATATATTTTATTATAATGTACAATTCTTTGGTTAGACAAAGCCAAATAATATTCTAATGTTTAGAGTACTCGGCTATGCCGTCTACGTTCCATTGAACGAATGGTAGAACTTTTTATTATAGTGCAGCTCTAAACAAATACCAAAAACTCCAAAAAGGGTGCTGAAAGTTGCGAAAAACTAACACATTTTTACCGCTCTGTCCTCTGGAACCAATATAAAATAAAAACTCACTGGGCTGAACTTTATCAGCCGATGTGAAATATGTTTATTTTTCCCCTCTTTTTGGATCAAATAATAAAAAAAATATATTGGGTCGGGGTCGGTCCTGTGGTTCCCTAGAAACATTGAAAACTTGTATACCCACCAATACAAACAAAAGGTACTCAAATGAAATGTAATGAAGGCACGACCTTTAATATGTAATTATTTTTATGGTCCGTTAACAAATGTATCCATTTTAACACAAATAGTATTGACATAAGTGTGTGCTCTCAAACAAAATGACCCAATAGGAAATATTCCGACCTACTACGAACGATAACCAATGTTTTCTTCAATATATTTTCTACACAATTTGAATTAGAACATTTGTACCAAACACGCTATAATTTGTGCTTTGATTCACATAAACTCAGGAGTGGAATCGCGTAACTCGTTATCGGACGCAAAACGATAGTTTTTCTATCGTTTTATGCACATGTATCTCTGCTTGTAGCTTGAGACAAAATCGTAACAAATTGCACGCTTATAATAAATGTTAATTAAAATGTTAGATTCCAAAACATACGATTTCAACGATTAAAATGTTTTTAGTAGAAAGTTTAATATAAGTTTAATCAAAACGATAGTTTCGCTTAAAAGTTACGTGAAGCAAGAAACTATTTTTCGCACAATCGATATCGCTCATAACTCTCGTTGAAACGATATTCGAGTATCGACTTACGCGATCCCACTCCATAAATTGTATGAACGTCGCAGTGGGGCAGCCAGTACCTAAAGTTGGCGAAAACCTCAAAAGTCAAATTTACCTAAGACACTATTTTTTTTTTCATTGTAAAATAAATTGCCTAAAATGTGATATCACTTAATTTATGTCATATATATCCAACATTTCCCCACACTCTCCCAAACACAGATATAATGGCAAGAAAAATATTGTGAAATTTGTGATCAATTTTTTGAAATGTTTATTTTAAAAACAAACTATTTTTTTTAAAGTATGAAAAATATTTAAAAACAATAATATTGCAAAAACTTTAATAATACCAGCTGTAGATGTATTTAACATTTTTTTTTAATTATGAAAACAAAAACGTTCCGGGCACGTGATTATATTTTTTTTTAGTACACATATTACGCCTTTCCAAATACTAATGAAAACGTTGACTTTTTTCCCTTTTCGAAGTTTTTCAAATTTCAGCGACCGGCCATTTATACTAATATTAAGGATTGTGCGATTAATCAATTAATCAAAATATTGATTGATTAGAATCCTGATTAATCGATTAATCAGAAACCTTGATTAATTAATTAATCAGAATGTTGATTAATTGAAAATGAAATAATTTTATTCAACAACATTTGAACATTTTGTCAACTTAAATAAAGCTTCAAATGTTCAAGGACCATATAGTAAAGTATTTTTAAATATTTCGCGACGGAGAAATTAAATAATCAGAAATTATGATTAATCAAAATGCTAATTAATCAATTAATCACAATTATGTATCCTGATTAATTAATTAATCAATGTTATGATTAATCGAAAATCCTTATTAATCAATTAAATTAAATTTGTTTAATGAAAAATTTGATTAATCGATTAATCGCACAGATTCCTGAATAACTCTTACTAAATAATATTTATTAAATAAATCAGTCAGAAATCAAAAATTTGAGAAAATAGAGAAACCTTTATTTTTGAAAATATTCTTTTTCGGTCTGAGAGAAACCTTTACTTTTTAAAAAATTTCGGTTGCGGTTGAACAGCGGGAGATATAAAGATGAGAAGCGTTTATACACAATTCTCTTTTCAGATAACTCCCAATATTTCTGGAACACATACTGATGGTTACTTTTCATTAAAAATTTGGGTATATATGGCAAGACTGTAAAAGAGCGGAATCAAGTCCATCGCTCAACTCATCACTCAACACATTGAGTTGAGCGAAGAATGTTGAGCGAGCGAATGTCATCGCTCAAATGAGCGATGAGGGGTGAGAGATTGTTGATCGTTCAAATGAGCTTGAGCGAAGAGAGTAGCGATTGCTGATCTATCTAATGAGCTCGAGCAAAGTTGGTTGAGCGATTTTAATCGCTTAATTGAGCTTGAGCGATTTTTGATTAATCAATAATTAAAATATTATATGGTTCTTGAACATTTAAAACACTTCCTTTTATTATACCCTACACTAAGAGTGAAAGGGTATATTCAGTTTGGTACGCCGTTTGTAACACCCAGAAGGAAGAATCTCCGGTATGGAAAAGTATATATATTCTTGATCAGCATGACCTCCTGAGTCGATTTAGCGATGTCCGTCTGTCTGTCTGTCTGTCTGTCTGTCTGTCCGTCTGTCTGTCCGTCTGTCTGTCTGTTGAAATCCCTACTACTTTTAAAATAGAAGAGCTAGATAAATGAAACTTATAACTTAGATTACTAATATACCTACGCTGTATGTGCGAGATCGGTCCATTGTGACCTATGATCCGACCACTTATGTTCAAATACCTCATATAAAATGTACATATAAAAATCAATTTTTATGTATACGTGCTTAGGTAAACTTTTTTGGTCAAATATATATTGATATCATGCTCAAATACATTATAATAATGTTTTCCGGCAATAAGACTTGTGGTTCACAAAAAAAATCGAAAAAATCGGTACACCTACCCATTTGTAAATATGGGTATCAAATGAATGGAAATTCTCCAGCGATTGAATGTTTGTAGTTATTTTCAGGATTCGTATACCCTGGTGACCTATATATCACTTTGAATGGTAACCACACATATGTGTAGGGTATTTATAGTCGGCTTAGACCGACTATAATTTTGATAATCCTAACTATCATAATTACACCTACTTTAAAATTTCCCATGTGATCTAACCTTCCCAACTGGTTTTATATGATAATAGTTTTTCTATCGACGCTTATACCTGTGACAGACATCTGGTATTCATACCATAGTATTTCAAATACCTGATGTGTGTCTCACAATATTATAATATATTTGTAATATTCCTTGATTTAATTGTAGTATTTGGTTGGTACAATTACCACGAAACTATTCGTAGTTTTTTTGCAGTTTGCGTTTAAACACAGCCAAAAATTAAAAAAACTTTCTGAATGCTCTTTGAACTAAAATGTCTTATTAAATTACAAAAATTATATAAATTAAATAAAATTTGTTTTTCAATATTTTCAAAATTTTATTGAAAAAATAATGTTAGAAACTGGATTTTATTGAACTGCACATAATTGGCAGCACAAAAATAAAAGGACCACAACCCTGAAAATTTCAATGTAATGCAGCTACAATATTAAAAAAATATGATTATCCCCTGAGAATCTGCAAGTAAAGGAAACCAATCGCGTAAAAAATGTTGTTGTTCACTGGTACATGAAGTCTGTAACAGAAAAACAAGAAATACAAATTGTCACGACCTTTAAAATATTATGATCTGTACAGCCGACTGGAAAAAATTGTTCTATACTAACCGTGGTACCCAACAAAAAATTAAAATGCTGCAATATTTGTTTTGTATAGTTATATACAAAGTTAGATCTGTCACCTATCTGGTATTTAGAATATTATAGTATTGTTATTATAACAACTTTACTAAATGTCTGTCCTAGGTATTATAATTTCAGCGATTTAAGCGTATATAAGTTATTTTTTGTATGAAACATATTTTTAAGCGTTGATAGCGATGCCAAAAAACACGACTATTATTTAATTTTTAAAGCATGCTTATTTTTTCAATTTTTTTAATTTAATAATTATATATTTGCAATTGTGAAACAATTACCTTTCATTTGAGTACTCACATGACTCTGTAAGTAGGCTTACCAGTTTTCAAACACGCACATTTTATCGGAAAATAATTCTAACATTTTTATGAAGCCGTGACCAAAGTTTCACGTTGATATCTCTACTGGAAGTATTTTTGGCCGCTCACTCCATACAAGCGACTCGACCACTATGCAGGGGTCCGAGCGACATTTTTTATGCTATCTCAAATTTAAATAAAATTGTTTAGCTGTGCGCTAGCGAGAAATTTTAATTAAATTTAAAAGCCCCGACGATTAACATAAACTGCACAATTTTAAACACACATTTGGAAGAGGAATGGACTCCCGCGGATGTTTGCAGTAGATTTTCCGGTTTCCGTTCAGGGAATCGCATTTGGTTGTGATGTTTGGCCTTTATCGTTATCCAGTGAATTAGTGTTTTTGAAAGCCTCTTGTATTGAATCCAAGCTCCGACCATAGAATCCAACGATATTTTCTGATACATCTTATAACCACTTCGTTATAGGACAGATATCTGCAGAAAATGAGTCGACAATAGCAGAACGCATTGCCAATCCTTCTTTACATACATTTCTATTTTGTATATTTCTATTTTTTATTGGTAAAAAAACAATTTTTTTTTTTAGTAAATAAGGGTGTTTTTGAAATATAAAAACAAATTCAAATTTTAGCAGTGCTATTTTAGTATTTGATGAAATTTCATAAACGACACATTTATGACGGTGAAACGACATAAAATTAAGATATTGGTAAAATTTTAGCTTCCCACATGGTGTGGTTTAAGACATTTGGTGATTTAAATTTAAAAAAAGTATATATAAATATCGCAAAAAATGTGTTATTCAATGAAACATAACTTAAGCAATAGTGAAGCAAAATAAAACACTAAAGTCTCATTTAAAAGATAATAAAATTTAATTTTAGAGTGGTCAATTTTAAACAAAGTTTATTTCTAAAGGATATATCTCAAAAAGCGCTGGCGAAAGTCGACTTTAAAATTAAAATCATTTTATTATTTATGAAGACTTTAATTTTAAACTTGACTTTAAATTATCTTTGAATTTGATATGAAAATGCATATCATATTTGTGTAAACGAAATTATTTTTACAAATTCAAGTGCGGATATTGTGATCAAAGCAAATAATAAAAAAAAAATCACGAATATTCAAATTTTTCTGATTTATGACAAACGAAAAAATAACATGTTTTCAGTTAAGTAATCGATAAGGTCGTCAACAAAAAAATCAAAAAAGTGGGAAAATAAAATTTGGACATTTTGATAAGCATTACAAGTATTACATGTGTATGCCGAGAAACTGCTGGAAATATTACAATTCGGTTTCGAGAGACCATTTTATTAAATAGTAATCGTGAATCAGATCGAAAATCAGGATTTATAAATCGTTAATTTGAGGCGAAAGTAAAGTGTTAGATTTAAGCCCAACAAAAAATGTGTCAAAAAAATTTAATATATTTCACATTTTCAAAAATTAAAGATGAGATTTAAACTGAGAACATTTAAAGTTCCAAATATTATCGAAGAAATGGATTAAAGATCCAAATAAGCGAGGGACTATTGAAACCCGTATGGAATAATATGATACAATTTGTTCAAAAGGATGTAATCCTCTAAACTGCGCTGAGCTAGGTCCAGGTTCAAACTTTTTGGCTGATATAAATCAATTCTTCGAAATAAATTGAAATTTTGTTAAACTGAAATAAAATGAGCGATAGTTGGATTAGTGTTATCAAAAATGTTAGAAGAATGGTCTCCAACGGCTGATGATGGGCTGGAAGACTAAAATACGGAAATTCATTCAGAAATATAATTCTTTAATAATTTTTAAAACTATGGAGTATTGTTCTTCATTTGTGATATTTTTTTTACCGTGTTAACTTTTTAAGTTAAAATTAAAAAAAATGTATAAATAATTTTGTGTACACTCTTCATTTTGTAGCTGAGATCTCTTTAAGTATGGATATAAAAGAGTTTTTCCAATATCAATTCATTTAAAAGTTTTATTTCCTTTTGAAATGTTACTATGATATATTTTAAAAATCAATTCAAATATATTTAAATGCGAATAAAAGCTGGTAACGGATTTATACTCAATGATGTCTCAACCATGAATTACATTCACCATTTTTCAAATGTTCGAATTTGATATGCACTTGTACTTCAAATGCAAATAAACCCCTTTAACGAATTGATCCAGAAAAACTAGTAAACACTATTATATTATTTTTTTAACGAACTTTAAGAAAATGCATTTCTCATGTGTGCAGCCAAAAGTTGAGTTTTTTCGTTCGGTGTAACAGTATTTTAACGGGTTCAGAAGTTATGTATAAAAATGTTGTGCAATGTTGAAGTAAGAAAAAACATTTTTTTTTTCTTTTTTCTTTTTTCTTTTTTTTTTTCTAAATGCTAAAAATTTATTTGGGGCTATTGTTCAAATGAATTGACATGTTTTCCAGAAAAAAACGGTGTCTTATTTTAATCCACAAATATACACCAATTCTGGGGCCTTATTGATTTATGGTCTTATTTTATTTTAAATTGCTATTAATCTGAGCGTGTGATATTATAAAAAATATTATGTACAGTCATATACATTTTGAGGCTTTAATTTAATTAAATAATTTTGCTAATGCTCCTGGGGGGAGGTTTCTATGAAATAACGATTTTAAGGCAAATTTCAAACGGACGACCTAGTTTACGATATTTGTGAGAATTTACGATAAAACGCATGAGGTCTACTTTCGGTTTGAATCACTGGTTTCTATTGGTTCTACTTTTTCTGTCAACGCAAGCACGACCTAACGCAACGTTGCGATTTGGCCTTTATCTTTTATAATATTTACGAAGTGAAATGAATACCCTTACTATTTATATTATATTATTATAAATCAAATTATTTTATATTATAAAATTAATAGTCTTTATATATTTACCTTAATAAAATGTTTATAAAAAAAATCATGTTGAAGGACCCTGTACGACATTCGTTAAATCGCGATGTCAGAACAGTTCGCTTCGTAGACGAGTCAGTTGCCGATTGTACGCCGCCGCGAAAGCATTAAAATATACTATGTAGTAACCATCAGTCAAACAATAAAACAATCAGTCAATCAATAAAACAATCAGTCAATCAATAAAACAAACAGTCAATGGACAATCATTTTCGCTGCCTTAGCATATTCGATAATTAAATCATTTTCTTTAAGCTACTTTATTAATAAACATTAAATCGTTAATATAATTTGGTTTCATTTCGTAAAGTTTTCGTCTTACATTCGTTTACTACATATAATGCTCCGCGGTTGTTCATAAAAGTATGAAATGTATGTTAAGAAGTAAGAAAATGTGAACAGTTTTTTCCGTTATGGTTTTTTTGAAAAAAAGAAGCAAGCCGTGCAAAAAGAAAAAAGTGTGAAGTGCCAACACATGAGCAAAAACAGTTATTATTTAAGGAGTAGAACGCTGGCGGAGAAAGAAGCCGAACAAGAAGATTCATCGTTGGATAGTACACTTACGCCTAATAGAGAAGAAACCGAAAATATGGCAGAAGGGTCGGATGAAAATCTTGTTGCCATTCTAGCAGGCCTAAATGCATTCAAAACTACGGTGAAACGTTGCAGAGCAGCACTACAGAGAGTCAACGTGATCTAGAGAGACTTCGCAATCAGATGATGTCTATGTCGAGCCCAACACCGTCTGCAGTGGCTCAACAGCGTACCTCCACACCTGTAGACTTAACAGAACAAACGATGCTGCCTGCTTCTCTGTGACAAACTTGTACGATCTCCCGACATTTTCAGGCCAACTTTAAGGATACTACTGACGCATTCAAATACAGTCATCGCCAAAATCTTATGCGGTTGCATAAATGTCTAGTAGGCCCAGCTAAAGAATCGGTTACTTCGATGCTAATATTTCCTAATGATGAGCCAAATGTGATTGAGGAATTGAAATTTCGTTTTTGGCGACCGGAGTTGATTGTTAGATCACAGCTGAGTAAGGTACAACATTTCCCAATAATTAATGAGAAAAACTGGAACAAATTGTTAATTTTTCAACGAACGTAGGCAACATTGTTGCTTTTATGACATCAGCCAATTGCCAACAACATTTAATTAGCACACCATTATTGGAACAATTGGTATCAAAACTGCCAGCAAAAAAAAACAATTTGATTGGGCTAAGCATTCAGTTTCGATTAAGTCTTATCCTACAGTAACTGACTTTTCCAAATGGCTTACCGATCTTGCAAAAATTGTTAGTCTCATGCCGCCTCCCGGTCACGCTGTGCCGAAAAATAGCGCACCGTCGCGTTATGCATCACAGCGATAAAGTCCTGCAGAAGGCATCCAAAAGTTTTCAGTGTGGAGAAGGGCACTCTATATCTAACTGCAAGGAATTTAATGAGGCGTTGAGTGTTCATAATCGCTGGGAAAGCGTGAAAAGTATGCAGCTATGCTTTTCATGTTTGCGCAAGGGCCACAGTACTGTGCAATGTCGGGCAAAGAAACCTTGTGGAATCGATGGCTGTCGTCGGTACCATAATCCAACTCTGCACGAACCTGGCAGCGGTCAATCAAGGAAACCCACCACGGACAACGGTGCAGTGAAGCCGCTACTTAACTGCCGCACAATACAAGAATCAAGCAGCCAACTATTTAAAGTTCTACATGTGACATTGTTTGGCCCAGCAGGAAAGATGGATGTTTTTTCAATGTTTGATGAATGCTCAGCGATTTCTATAATGAAAAAGAATGTTGCAAATCAGCTGGCACTCAAAGGTCAGTCAAAGCCGCTAACGCTTCTATGGTATGGCGAAAATACAACAACAAGTTCAAGTTCATCATGTGTCTGTCTGGAGCGTCAAAAGTTTATTGTAAAGAACATACTCACAATAAACAATCTGAACCTGCCAGTGCAATCATTTAAAAAGGATAATTTTAAGCATTTAGAGTTTGCACCAATAAAAGACTATGCCAACGTCAAACCTGCCATAATGCTCGGATTTGAATCGGAAACAGCCAGTCCTATCGCCGTCAAGACCAGACTCGGTTCGACCGCTTATGACCCCAACAAGATGCCGTCTCATGATAACTTGCATCAGCTAGTCAACGATTACTTTTCAACTGAAAATTTCGAAGTTAATATGTCTACATTAATGGAATCAGAAGAAAATAAAAGAGCTTAAGAAGAAACTGCACGGATAGAAAAGATTTGTTTGAATATGTTTGAATGGAATTAAAAAGTAATACGAAATTTTCATACATGTATTCGGAATGAAGTGTAATTAAATTATAATCGAAATTGAATTTATTTTGTAAACATTATTATATTGTCCAGCAGAATTTGTCAAATTTACCATAAATATGTTACAATACCAACATAAAATTTTAATTGCATTTGAATAAACTGTTTCTTGGCAATTTACTTGGTTAAAACTATGTTTCGGAACACAGAAAAAATCTAAATACAACGTATGTTCGCAACGCTCGTCTTAATTCGATAATTTATCGACTGAAGAAGTTGGCAACGTTGTGCAGCATTTTCTATCTACGCCATCTTTTGCCATCGTTTGAACATATTGATGTTTAAAAACAAACAAAAAAGAAATTGGATTTAAATAAATGTATTCTTGCAACAGTTGGCACTCGTTAAGCAGAATTTTCGACCTACGTCTCTTTTGTCGTCGTTTGTAGTATGTAAAGGGTCATTTTAAACATACTGATGTTTGAAAACCAACATAAAATGAATTCAAATGTAAATAAAGGTATTCTTGCAGCTCTCTTGACACTCGGTTATCGGCATTTTCTGCGTACGTGTCATTTGTTGTTCGTTGAGAAAACGTGTTCGCGTCGGTAATAATTTTGTTATTTGTAAATTAAATAAATATACAAATTGTGTTACAAAAAGTACAAATAGTAACAGAGCATAATATAGTGCAGTATATAATTTCTGAAACTAATGTGAAAAAACCACAAATAAAAATCTGTGTTTCCATTTTCTAACAGAATTCGGCATGTTTTTTTACAAAAGCTGAATTTCTTGCCTACGCTATGTGCTGTACTGAGATCAACTATAACTGTATGAAATATAAAGCGAGCCTGGATCGTCTGGTTTAGCGTCCGCTGGTACAATTGTGCATTCATTGATGCTGTCACTTGTACTTGTACTTGCACTTTTAAACGAATTTTTTATTTATGCATTTAAAAATTTGTATATGTATTCAATTATTATAAATTCCCACATTATTAATAAAAATAAATAAAAAAAACAACATTTTATTTTATTTTCAGGATTGCTTTTCAAAAATATTTATACATGTTTCTATGCAAACATACTACTTTTTGAACTGAACCAACTGATATGTTTCACTGGAAACATATTTATATTCAGGTCGTTAAAAATCATGTTTTATTTTGTTTCGATTCAAATGTTTATTATATTTGGATGTAGTAATTATTATGTTTCCATTAGAACATACTCCATTGTAAGGGGCAACATTAAAATGTTTCCGGGATATTATAATGTAAGTCAGAGATCATTACAACATTGTTCAAGTCTCAATACAACCCTGTTTACAAATGATTTATCAGTCAATTACATATTATGTTTACATAAAATTCCAAACATACATGTTAATGCCTGCAAAATTATGTTTGGGAGAGCCCTTTTTTTTGCAGCGTGTGTTCAGCGTGTTGGTAAATGTTGGACACCCTGGCTATTTTCTACTACTGTTATTTGCATATGGCAACAGTTTTACTTTTAACATTTATTCCATTTTTAACTTTGTAACATGAACTTATGTTTACATAAAATTCCAAACATACATGTTAATGCCTGCAAAATTATGTTTGGGAGAGCCCTTTTTTTTGCAGCGTGTTGGACACCCTGGCTATTTTCTACTACTATTATTTGCATATGGCAACAGTTTTACTTTTAACATTTATTCCATTTTTAACTCAAAAATACAACAAACGAAAATACAACGACGAGTTTGAGCGTAATTGATAAAATTACGTACACCTACGCATAATAAAGCAATTTCCTTTGTTTTATATAATTTGTAAGCCAACATTTTCTGCAAATCACACGTGGAGTAATATAACCTCTTTTTCGACATGAGCGAGGAAAGATCGTTAAATTACTAGCGGAGCACCAAGCATCCCTAGCAACGCACATAGAAATGATGGAACAATTAAAAACTATCGTACAAACACAAATGTGTTCTAGTCCAACAACCAGCACAGCTGGTTCATCAGCGGCAGAACGAGCAACTACATAAAAAGCATCATTAATGGAATCACTCGCAAATTCAATGACGGAATTTATTTATGAGCCGGACAATGGACTTGTATTTGAAATATGGTACAATCGATACAGTGCTGATTCACTCGAGAGGCACAGTCTCATGATGAAGCCGACAAAGTAGCTCTCCTCTCGAGAAAAATTAATAATTTAATTCACGAGCATTTTAAAAACTACGTGGTATCAAGTTTTCCGTCAGACCTGATTTTGAAGGACACAGTTGAAAAACTAACCAAACATTTTGGCAAAAAGGAAACTGATGTAAGTCAGCGCTACACAGATGCTTGCAAATGTGTAAATCTGATGGCGAAGATTTCGAAACATATGCAAGTTGCGTCAACTTACAATGCGAATTATTCAAAATTCGAGATTTACAAATTGACCAATTTAAATGTCTAATTTTCGTCTTAAGACTTAAATCTAGCAAAGACAATTCGCATTCGATTACTTAAAATGCTAAACGAAATCAATCAAACCACAAGCATAGACAGTTTGTTAGATGAAACATCCAAATTGCTCAACCTTAAAAGCGACACATCTTTGGCAACTTAGTTCCACAAGTTTGTGCAATACAGCAAACTAAAGTAAACGTCTCTCTAAAATACCAAAGTCGCCATGCTGGCTTTGTGGAGAGATGCACTATGGGAAATTTTGTTCGTATGCGAAACACAAATGCTCCAAATGTCGTCAAGTCGGACATAAAGACAATTACTGCAGCAGCGCAAAAAAGAAAGGAGTCAGCTCATACAACAACAAAAATAACAACAGACAACAATTGGAAAAATCATATAATGATTCACGAAAGCGGTTCCAAAACCCTAAGTATCGCACCACAACTGTATTTTTAACAAAACAACTTAAATTTCAATTGTTCCGTACGCTGCACGAGCAGATATCGAAAAAGAATTACAACGTTTTGAAGAAGCATGTATCACACCTGTTGACAAGTCAAGATGGGCAGCACCTATCGTGGTAAGCAAAAGAAATGGAAATTTTAGAATTTGTGGAGATTATTCCACTGGTTAAAAAATGCGATTGAACCAAACCAATATCCCTTACCTACTCCAGAAGATATTTTTGCAGATTGCCATAATTGCATAATATTTAGTCACGCTGACTTGTCAGGTGGATATCTCAAGACCGATATCGACGATGAAACAAAGAATTGCTTACAGTGAACACCCACAAATGGCTATGTAGATTCAACCGCCTCACACCAGGTGTAAAATGCGCACCAGGAGCGTTTCAGCGCATCATGGACGAAGTATGTGCAGGGATTGAGGGCGCACATGCATACATTGACGACAGTCTTGCATGTGCTTGCAAGTAAATCTATTGACGAACACAATCAAAACTTGCATCGACTTCTTCAAAGGTTGCAAGAATTTGGGTTTCACCTAAAATTTGAAAAGTGTAAATTTTTTCAACAACGCCTAATTTATTTTGGGCATATTATTGACAATGGCGGAATCCGACCGGATCCAGAAAAAATAAAGGCTATCGAAAAATTAAAAGTTCATACGAACATATCAGAAGCGCGGTCGCTTCTTAATTCTATAAACCAATACGGAAACTGTATCTCACATGCGCACACTAAGACAGCCACTTGACAAATTACTGAAGGCAGATTCAAAATTCATGTGGACTCGAGAATGCCAAATTGCAATGGACAAATTTAAGAACATTCTGAAATCAGATCTGCTGCTTACGCACTATAATCCATCTTTACCAATTCATGTCGCTGCAGACGCTTCCAATCACGGAATAGGCGCTGTCATATACCATAAATTTCCAGATTGTTCAATTCGAGCGGTGTACCACATATCACGTGCTTTGACTTCAAAAGGAAGTCAAAGGAAGGCCCTGCCCTTATTTTTGTGTACAGAGGTTTCACAAAATGCTATTTGGACGGAAATTTACGTTATACATTGATCACAAACCTTTGTTAGCCATATTTGGTTCAAAAAAAGGTATACCAGTATACACTGCAAATAGACTTCAGAGATGGG
The DNA here is from genome assembly GCA_951804985.1 of Dryomyza anilis. NCBI lineage: Eukaryota > Metazoa > Arthropoda > Insecta > Diptera > Dryomyzidae > Dryomyza > Dryomyza anilis. The sequence continues at coordinate 63,792,555 of OX638133.1, read as the reverse complement.
CATTAATTCCACTCGCATATGACTTCAAAATAAAGTATACCAATACATTAGATTTCGGACATGTGTTATCTGATGTGTTATCACGGCTTATAAGTTCATATGAAAAACCATCAAATGACTATATAGTAGCATCAATTTCGTTCGAAAAAGATTTAACTACCACTCTAAATGATTCTCTACAAAGGCTTCCAGTAACACACAATATGGTAGCTCACGCTACTAACATTGATCCTGATTTACGAAATATTATAAAATATATACAGTCTGATTGACCTACAAATTCAAAAAGTATTGATGATAGCATCAAACCGTACTATTTGAGACGTGAATCACTTGCAATAGTCGACGGATATATTCTCTCGGGATTCACGGGTTGTCATACCAGCACCATTTCGAAAACGAATATTGAAACAAATACACAGAGGTCATTTTGCAATCGATCGTTGTAAATCTATCGCACGCAGGTATACTGGCCAAAATTGGATAGTGATATCGAGGAATACGTTCGACAGAGTCAACGATGCCAGTCAGCCGCCAAATCACCAATTAAAACAACACTTCATTCATGGCCGTTAACTACACGTCCACAAGAACTCATCCATGCAGATTATGCAGGTCCGGTAGATGGAAAATTTTACCTTGTGATTATTGATTCATTATCAAAATATCCGGAAATTTTTCAAACATCATCCACAACATCTAGTTCAACTATAAACCTGTTTAATCAGTACTGTGCATAATTTGGAAATCCCGAACAATTGGTCACAGGTAATGGCACTCAATTTTGAGCCGATGCATTCCAATCAGTGTGTTCTCATCGTGCCATTTAACATACACGAACAGTTCGTTTTCATCCAAGCTCCAACGGTCAAGCGGAAAGTTTCGTAGACACGCTCAAAGGGGCATTACAAAAATCGAAAGGAGAAGGTCATCCGTAGATGCTTTACGTACTTTTCTTGAAGTGTATCGCTCCACACCTAATCCCAACGTACCGAATAATAAATCGCCTGCAGACCGTTTCATCGGCAGGAAGATGAGAACCGTATTTAACGTATTAAAGAAACCTACGAAATCTCACGACACTAGAAACACTGAAATGGAATCTCAGTACAATCAAAAACATGGTGCAAAAGATAGAAAGTTTCAAAAAGGATACCAGGTCTACGCGAAAGAATGGGTTCCTGGAGAGGTCATTGAAAAGATAGGAAACGTTGTCTACAATGTCCTCATACATAATGAATAACGAAGTAAGCTTTTACAAGAATTGTTCCAGAATCTTCATCTTCAGCAGACTCAGAAATTCCACTACACATTTTGCTTGAAGAGTTCATTGTTCCGATGCAACTTGCTAATATCTGTGAAAATTTATGTAAACCAAAAGTGAGTCAGCCCAGGCGTATTCAAGGACGCAGAATTTCTGTGGAAGTCATCTCACGAACGCCACCAGCTTAAGAGGAGAGATGTTGGATACCCTGGATATTTTCTACTACTATTATTTACATATTGCAACACTTTTCCGACATTTATTATGACATTTATTCCATTTTTAACTTTGTAACATGAACTTCATTACTTGATATTTTGACTTTTGATTTGACACCGGTGAGGTTAACACGTATTTTCTTCAATTCGCAATTTTTCTTTCATTTTTCTATTTTTGATTAAAAGCTGTATAAGTTATCATGGTTTGGCCAGAGATTACTTTTCTAAACAGAAAAGACACTTCTGTATCGGACTCCACCCGATAAGATTGTGGATTTTCGTATTCGACAATACTATCATCCATTGAAGGAGTATGAAATTTTTGTTCAAGCTTTTCCGGGCAAAAATACTTTGACTTTAGTTAAGCTTAGTAAATACGTTTATGAAAATCATGAAGAAATTGATATTTTCTTTATAAATAAGAAAAAAATAAAAATTGTTTCGGCTTTGAGAGATGTAGTTAACAACATTGCTAAAGATGGTTTCCTCAGGGAAAACTACCGCACTTTCATTCCAGCAGAATTGTGCGAAATCAAAGGAGTGATTAACATCCCAGCGGAACCAGATTATTCTGAAGAGAACATTTACAAATTCTTAAAAATTAAAAATTTTCCAGAATATGGCATTTTGCCCAAGTACACTGACGTCACTGAAGTGCGTCGTTTCACTAAGGCCAATCCTTTCGACAAAAATAAGAGATTTGATCTTGATTTGATTTTGGTATCTTTTGCTGGAGATAAATTGCCTTCCCATGTCTCATTGGATGGCATTATATATCCAGTAACACTGTATGTAGAACCTATTATACAGTGCCGTAAATGTTGGCGCTACAACCATACAGAGAATCGGTTTGGAATCGTATTAAAAAAATTTGATCCAAGTGCGGAAAGATTCACGAACGAATTTCACGATGCCTCATCGTATAATTGCGAAAAAAGACAAGCCATTAAAAAGGTAAAACTTGAAAAAGCTAAAATTCAAGCTCCTCAAAAAAAACCACTAATATTACAACAAATTCTAATAATTCGTTTAACCTAAATTTTGGAGATTTTCCAATGCTCCCAAAAAAGCGTCAGCGTGTGGACGTTGTGTGTGCAGCTCCGGCATTTAAAAAGCCAAGTAACATCAATAATTCAGCTGAAAAGATTATTTCTACTGCGAGTAAACTACAAGGTAAATCTTTAAATTTGAATACTGAACATATAGCATATGTAAATACAATTAAATACCCTCCACAACCACAATCTCACCAATCATCAACAGTTAATGTCATTAATAATACAGCAGTTAATGATGACTTTAACTCTTCACAAATTTCAACATATACTATCGACGATTTCGATCAATTTCAAAAATCTACAAGACAATAGTTCAAACTTATTAAATTCTTAAATTAATAATGAACATTTTTCAAATTAATGCCACTAGTATACGCTCAAAAAAATCACAATTATCTCAATTTTTAAATTCAAACAACATATCAAACAAACGGAAACTTTTTCGAAAGGATAGGGACACTGTCACTTTTGGTGGTGGTGTTGCTATACTAATTAAAAACAATATTCAATATAAAGCAATTACCATTTCTACAATTCGTTCTAATAGCGAAGCTGTTGCTTGTGAAATTAACTCTTCACAAGGAACATTAATAATTATTTCTATCTACAATCCACCATCAGCAGTGTTTTCCATATCTCATCTAAAGGATTTACTTTCGGGTTTACCTATTATTTCACATTTACTTATATGTGGTGATTTCAATGCACTTTAGACTTTATTGAAAATAACAATCTTGTGCTTTTGAACAATGGTGCTTCAACATTTCTTGGCTGCTATAGTCCATCCGCGATTGACATTTCAGTTTGCTATTCAAGTCTATCATTGGTTTCCACTTGGAAAACTTTAAATGAGTATCTTGGAAGCAATCCCTGTGGTATTGAAATTGATCTGAATTTCCAGCCAACTACTGTGGTGACAAGAAGATACCTAAAAACATTAGTAAAAGAATCATTGATGAAAAAATATGGAACATTATTCACAACAATGAATTTTTAACATCAGATGAATCGGATAAATTTAATAAATTTTCTAAATTATTTTTTTACCACTTTAAATCTTTAAAAAATACAAAAATTAAAAATCATACTGATCGTTTTTCTAAATTTAAAAAGAATCCTTCACGTGAAAATTTTAATGAGCTAAAAGCAGCTAAGAAAAATTATTTCTATACTATTCGTCAGGAAAAGAGAAATGGCTGGAAATCAGTTGTGAGGAAATCAGTTCTGATATATCTGTTGGTGAGTTATGGGATAAAATTAAAATCTTCCGTGGCATAAATGTTAAAAAAACCAGATTCAATTTCATTTGATTGTCTTCAACAATTTCCAAATGGACTTACGGGCCCCTCTGGTCCTGTGATGAACATTACTCCAAGCGCTAATCCGTTAAACCATTCATTGACGTTGAATTTTTCATTTAATGAACTTAATATAGCTATTTCTAAATCAAAAGATTCTGCTCCAGGATTGGACGGTATTAGAAATGGGATACATTAAAAACTTCAATTCTAGTAACAAATTTGCTTTACTACAAATGTTTAACAATGTTTTAAAATCTGGTTTAATACCAAACTCATGGATGCAATATAAAGTTATGCCTCTACAAAAAAAAAAAGGAAAACCCCCGAATATTCCTTCTTCATATCGTTGTATTGCTTTAATTTCATGTCTCAGGAAACTTTTTGAGCGCATGATTGGCAATAGAATGGAATATTTCTTAGAATCTAAATATTGCTATTTCTAAATCAAAAGATTCTGCTCCAGGATTGGACGGTATTAGAAATGGGACACATTAAAAACTTCAATTCTAGTAACAAATTTGCTTTACTACAAATGTTTAACAATGTTTTAAAATCTGGTTTAATACCAGACTCATGGATGCAATATAAAGTTATGCCTCTACAAAAAAAAAAAAGGAAAACCCGCGAATATTCCTTCATCATATCGTTGTATTGCTTTAATTTCATTTCTCAGGAAACTTTTTGAGCGCATGATTGGCAATAGAATTGAATATTTCTTAGAATCTAAATATAAATTACATTCAGCTTAATCAGGTTTCCGTCGCGGAATGTTTTAACATTATAGACATCAGCAAAACTTGCAATTCAAAAATCAAATTATATGGTTGCTTTGTTTATTGACATTAAAGGAGCATTTGATAACGTTAACATAGCTTTACTAACAGCTCAACTTAAGCTTTTAGGATTACCTAATCATCTTTTTGAAATCATTTACAGCTTATCTAGCCATAAAGAATTAATTATTCAATCGTCTTCTGGTACTATATGTAGAAGGTCGTTTACTGGTACTCCTCAGGGTACTGTGTTAAGTCCACTTTGCTTTAATGTTTATATAAACAGTTTATTTTCTCTCATAAATACGGATATACTAGCATATGAAGACGGTATCGTTATTTTTACATCAGACAGTTCTTTAAATCAAGCTATCTTAAAAATTCAATCTGCAATTGATTTAATAAATGATAAACTCAAGTTTTTAAAATTGTTACTGTCGCCTAACAAATCTAAGGCTATGATTTTCTCTAGAAGAAATAAGAAAAGATTATATAACCACAATCTAAACATAAAATCACAATCTATTGCGTTTGTCGACAATTTTAATTTTCTAGGATTTGTTTTTAATAAGCATTTAACAATATCATGTGGAAAAAACTACACACAGCTGTTTTCAATTTATGAATGTTTTTAGAACTTTATGTGGAGTTTCATGGGGTGCAGATCCGCAATGTCCTTTTGTACAAAAGTGTAATACGTGCAAAACTTGAATATATGGCACCGCTTCTATTAGATTGCACAGATATTCAATTGCTAAAACTTCAAAGAATTCAATATAAAGGCATACGTATTGCCAAACACCCGGCTTGGTCATTTATAAATGAGCTAATTCATCCGCATTGCTCTAAAACACTACAAACATGTTCTGAGAAGCAAAACAATTTTATTATACAATCATTTTTAATACATCCATATTTCTCAATTTTATTTGGTACCATAATATTTACACCTGTTGTTGAATTTCTTGACGTCTCCTCTAAAAAAATTTGCACATTAGTTGAGGTTAAAAATAAATTTAATAAGCTTGTTAATGGAAGATGGAAGCACTACTCTAAAATTTACACCGATGGTTCTAAAACTAGCAACAAGGTCAGCAGCGCTGTTTGGTATCCAGATCTAGATATTGAGGCTTCATTTTCTTTAGATTCGGAAAGTTCAATCTTCACAGCCGAAACATTTGCTATTCTTCAAGCTATTGATCTAAACAGTCACAAACTGAACAAAAATTTCTTATCATATCAGACAGTAAATCGGTGTTGCAAGCGATTTACTCATTTTGCTCAAGTAAAACACATCATTTTATTCTGGACATTATAAAACGTACATTTGAACTTAAAAATGTTGGGAAAACAATTCATTTTCTGTGGATTCCCAGTCATCTAGGAATAGATGGAAATGAATATGCAGATACTATCGCGGTTCAACACAATTCTACTGCTCCATACACTTTATTACTTCATCAAGATCTTAAGGCTTTTGGCAATCGCAAATCTTTGATTACATGGCAAAATAAATGGAATGACAGCTGTCACGGTCGTCATCTATACGGTATCGTATCTAAAGTCAATGTGTGTCCTTGGTTCAAAAATCAAAATTTGTCTCGTTATATTATAACACGAATAAACCCCTTACGGTTTGGTCATATTCAATCTCGTGAGCATCTTAACAGAATTAATATCTTAAATTGCAATCGTTGTAGCTGTGGTCTAATTCAAATCATTAACCATTTAACATTTTATTGACCATTGATTAATAGAGGTTTCCGTGTACAATTGAATAGATGTCTTTTTTGAAACACAATAAAGAGAGTGTTTGATTTATCTGCAATTCTCAAATCCAATAACATGGAAATTTATAAAGCTTTACATAAATTTTATTCACTTACAAATATACAAATATAAATATTGCTCAAATCAAAAGTCAATTCTAAAAATATATATATATATATATATATATATATATATATATATATATATATACAGCTGTGTAAAAAAATAATAGCAGCGCTCTCCTATAAATTATAAATTCGATTTTTTAGAAGTATTGCTTATTAAGAACACTCAATTATTTTTATAGTTTACATTTATTGGAATTATGTCATTACAATGCCGTCTTATTTTTCCATATTCTTAACATATTTCAATGGTGATGGTAACTTTTGTAAATGAGTCTTGAATTTAGGTGTGAAAAATAATAGCAGCGATGCCAAATTTCCAAAATCCATTATTTTCTTCAAAGTTTTTAAATTTAATACTTTTATTTATATTAGTTAGGCTAATTTGAATAGTATTGTTGAATATTCGAAATATTTTGTGTTGCTTTGATTAATTATGGAACCTACAAAACCTTGTTTTAGTAAATCGCGAAAAATCCTTGAAAATCCTTAAAACTTTTTAATATAGCTTTCAGAATTACACCGGATATTGTTTATTTCATAGCTAAAATGTTAACTGAAGCTAATAATTTGACAACAAATACGAAACACGTGCCTCAACGTAAAAATAGTATCAAAAAGTCACTTGTTTGAATGTTACATATTATTTAAGTAACCTTTTCTGTGAAATGTACCAAAGTGAAAAAAATATGGATATGCAATTCGAAAGATATGATTTAAAAAAAAAAATCTCATAAAATAAGTTTTTTTTTTGAAAGGAGATCTGAAGGACAATTATAGACCTCGGCAAATATTGAAACTACTAATTAAAAGTATTTAAAAATCGTGACTAACCCTCTGAACCATTAGTATAAAAATTGCGGCATTTACTATTGTCCAATACATTAAAATTTGTAAATTCTGATATTATAGGAATCAGTCGTGGCAATTTTGAACCATTGGATCATACTAAGTTACGCTAGTGGTTACATCAAGTTACGCTAATGATAGACACGTGCAAACTCGAGATGTGTCAATAATTGCCGATGTGTATTATAGTATTTAATGGTTTCTTACAGATAAAACTTCTTATATGAGTTGTTCTCTAAATGTTAATCTTTCAAATTGCATATCAACATTTTTTTTCACTTTGGTACAAAGAAAAGAATTCTTAAATCATATGTAATATTGAAGCAAGTGATTTTTTGATACATTTTTTACGTTGAGACACGTGTTTCGTATTTTTTGTCAAATGTTTTGCTTTAGTTAACATTTTAGCTATGGAATAAACAAATAAAACTTTATTAAAAAATTAAAGGATTTTTAAGGCATTGGTGCGATTTACTAAAACAGGGTTTTGTATATTCTATATTTAATCAAAGCAACATAAAATATTTCAAATATTCAACAATACTTTTCAAATTAGCCTAGCTAATATAAAGTATTAAATTTAAAAACGTTGAAGAAAATAATGGATTTTGTAACAAATTTGGTATCGCTGCTATTATTTTTCCCACCTAAATTCAAGACTCATTTACAAAAGTTCCATCACCATTGAAATAGGTTAAGAATATGGAAAAATAAGACGGTATTGTAATGACATAATTCCAATAAATGTAAATTATAAAAATAATTGATTGTACTAATTACGCAGCACTTCTAAAAAATCGAATTTATAATTTATAGGAGAGCGCTGCTATTATTTTTCACACAGCTGTATATATAATAATAATAAAAATTATAAAAAAAAAAAAAAATTAATAATAAAAATAATAAAAAAAAAAAAAAATTGTAAAAAACAAACCAACAAAAAAAAAACTTTACAAATTTGTATTTACATATACAATAATAATTTAAACTTAAATGTGATCTCGCAAACGTAAAATGTCTGTGAATTAATTTATATCTAATATATAACCATGTATAACTTTACTTATATTTCTTTAATTCAATTAAATTGAGCTTATTAATTCTGATCTCATATTCTACAAAATAATTGTGAATTATATCTTATTTATATATATTTTAATTTTATTTTTCTTTTAATAATAATTTATATTTGTATAATATGGAACATTCTCAACATACTGTATTTCATCTGAAATTATCTCCTTAAAATTCTTTTATTGTTACATACTTATCCACATACATTATATACACATTACATTGTACATTATAATTTAACCAAAGTCGACAACATAGACCTCGTGTCTCCAGATCACTTTTATTTCACCGTCCCTAATGGAATTGTGGTTCAACTGTGAACACGCATTAACAAGAAGATTACTTGATATTTACTTTAATAAAACTAGTATTTACTTTCAAAAATACAACAGTAAACATTTTGAAATTTGAAATTGAGAGGAAAATGCAAGGTAATACAACATTTGCTGAAAAATATCGCAAATATTTTGAAAGGGGATACGCAAGGCAGTTGTCAGATGAAGAAGTTTTCAGTAGGAACGGTGCGGATTGGTATTTTCCGCATTTTGCAGTGTATAATCCGCAGAAACCAAATAAACTGCGTATCGTTTTTGATGCCGCCGGAACAAGCAAAGCCTCTTATAAGCATTTTGTTCAAGTTTAGAGTTGGCGCAATCGGTGTTGCTACTGATATTCGCGAAATGTTTTCGCAGGTTAAAATACGCTCATCTGATCAAAATGTGCAACGTTTTTTATGACGCAATGGCAATTCTGATGAAGAGATCCAGCATTTTCTATGGTGTCCATGATCTTCGGAACTATATACTCACCTTGCTCAGTAGAATATATCAAAAATCGAAATGCTGAAGATTTTAGAGAACAATTTCCTGATGTCGTGAATACTGTAATCGAAAATCATTATGTTGATGATTTTGTTTGTTGCTTCAACAACGAAGATCAAGCACTGAAAAGTTACCAACCAGTCGTTAAAATTCACTCAAGCTGGATTCGAGTTGAGAAATTTTATTTCAAGTCACAAACGTATACAAACAATGTTAAATGGTTAAGTAACAGTAGGCGGCATGCAGACAGTTAATATGTGACGTCAAACAACGATGGAAAAGGTCCTTGGAATGTATTAGGACACAGTCACAGATATATTTAGGTTCCGAACAACATTTCACCGCATTCCACAACAAGTCTTTGAAGGTATTCGACCGCCAACAAAAAAGGAATTGTTAGGCATAGTTATGGCAATTTTCGACTCTTATGGACTTCTCGCCGACTTTTTGGGATTATCAAAAATTTTAGTTCAGGACACATGCAAATGCAAGCTAGATTGGGATGACAACATACCACCTGAAATTAACAAATAGTGGATCATCTGGTGGCAGGAATTTCAAAAGGTCGTACAATTCAAAATTAATCACTGTTATTCGCCAGGTTTCATTGAGTGTAGCACGATAGAGCTGCATGTATTCGTCGATGCAAGTCAAATGGCTTTCGCAGCCGTTGCTTACTTCACAGTCGTTGATCTGACGTCGCATTCGTTGCAGGGAAGTCCCGTAGTGCACCTCAAAAACTTATGTCAGTCCCAAGACTGGAATTGCAAAGAGCAGTCCTGGGTATTCGCATTTAGAAACTAATTCGTAAAAACCATGATTTAAAGATGTCGCGTGTAAATTTTGGAGCGACTCTCGGACGATGCTGTGCTGGATCCACTCTTCTGAGCGTAGATAAAAACCATTCGTTGGACACCGTATAAGTGAGATACTCGTTTCATCAGATCAGTCACAGTGGAGATGGGTTCCGACCGGGCAAAATTCAGCAGACGTCCCAACAGTGCGTACCCACCAAAATTCAATATAAATAGTCGTTGGATATGTATTCCTAATTTTCTTCTACTTAATGAGAATCAATGGCCAAAATTGCCAATTGTCAGAAATTCTGGATGAAGAGTTGAAGTCATGTCACATAATTGAATCTCAGGCAAGTAGTAGGGTTTTATAAAATTAAATAGATTTTCGTCCTACTTAAAGCTAAAAAAAACAATAGCATGGGTCCTGCGTGCCAGCAGATGCGGTGTGATCCGAATGCACCAACCGTTGGTCCACTTACCGCTGCCGAAGTCAATGAAGTGCATATATGCAAAATGGTTCAAAGAGAGCATTTTGCTTCAGAGATTGCTGCATTGAGTGCTTCACGCTGTGTTCCGAATGGTAGCCAGTTGTCATCACTTACACCTTATATTGATGACATCGGTCTTCTGAGAGTTTATGGTCGCATCGATGAAGCTTTGTATTTACCATTTGATGCCAGACGCCCTATCTTGATGCCAAGAAGACAAATTTCACAGAACTTATAGTACGTCATTTTCATGAGAAGCAACACCACCAGAACATCGCGGTGACCATTACCGAGATACGCCAGAGGTTTTGGATTCTTGACGCGAGAACTGTTTTAAAGGGCATTCAACGCAATTGCATGAAACGCAAAATCGACAAAGCAAAGCCTGTACCACCGTTGATAGGGCAGTTGCCCGCCGACCGAGCCACACCATACGTGCACCCGTTCACATATACTGGCGTTGATCTTTTTGGGCCGTTCAATGTTGCAAAGCGTTTTGATTGGGGCCGAAAATATTATTATAGCATTGACATATGAAGAGGACGAGCCGATAACACCGAATCCTTTCTTGCTGGGATGTGCAAACTCGACACAGACGCCACATCCAGTTGATGAAAAAATATGCTTCAGAAAGCGCAAAATTTAAAGGATCGCATGTGGAAACGGTGGACAGTGGAGTATCTGCCACAGGGGTGTTGAAGGACCCTGTACGACATTCGTTACATCGCGATGTCGTAGACGAGTCAGTTGCTGATTGTACGGCGCAGCGAAAGTATTAAAATATACTATGTAGTAACAATCAGTCAAACAATAAAACAATCAGGCAATCAATAAAACAAACAGTCAATGGACAATCATTTTCGCTGCCTTAGAATTTTCGATAATTAAATCATTTTCTTTAAGCTACTTTATTAATAAACATTAAATCGTTAATATAATTTGGTTTCATTTCGTAAAGTTTTCGTCGCCTTACATTCGTTTACTACATATAATGCTCCGCGGTTGTTCATAAAAGTATGAAATTTATGTTAAGAAGTAAGAAAATGTGAACAGTTTTTTCCGTTATGGTTTTTTGAAAAAAAGAAGCAAGCCGTGCAAAAAGAAAAAAGTGTGAAGTGCCAGCACATGAGCAAAAACAGTTATTATTTAAGGAGTAGAACGCTGGCGGAGAAAGAAGCCGAACAAGAAGATTCATCGTTGGATAGTACACTTACGCCTAATAGAGAAGAAACCGAAAATATGGCAGAAGGGTCGGAGGAAAATCTTGTTGCCATTCTAGCAGGCCTAAATGCATTCAAAACTACGGTGAAACGTTGCAGAGCAGCACTACAGAGAGTCAACGTGATCTAGAGAGACTTCGCAATCAGATGATGTCTATGTCGAGCCCAACACCGTCTGCAGTGGCTCAACAGCGTACCTCCACACCTGTAGACTTAACAGAACAAACGATGCTGCCTGCTTCTCTGTGACAAACTTGTACGATCTCCCGACATTTTCAGGCCAACTTTAAGGATACTACTGACGCATTCAAATACAGTCATCGCCAAAATCTTATGCGGTTGCATAAATGTCTAGTAGGCCCAGCTAAAGAATCGGTTACTTCGATGCTAATATTTCCTAATGATGAGCCAAATGTGATTGAGGAATTGAAATTTCGTTTTTGGCGACCGGAGTTGATTGTTAGATCACAGCTGAGTAAGGTACAACATTTCCCAATAATTAATGAGAAAAACTGGAACAAATTGTTAATTTTTCAACGAACGTAGGCAACATTGTTGCTTTTATGACATCAGCCAATTGCCAACAACATTTAATTAGCACACCATTATTGGAACAATTGGTATCAAAACTGCGAGCAAAAAAAACAATTTGATTGGGCTAAGCGTTCAGTTTCGATTAAGCCTTATCCTACAACATTGTTGCTTTTATGACATCAGCCAATTGCCAACAACATTTAATTAGCACACCATTATTGGAACAATGGGTATCAAAACTGCGAGCAAAAAAAACAATTTGATTGGGCTAAGCGTTCAGTTTCGATTAAGCCTTATCCTACAGTAACTGACTTTTCCAAATGGCTTACCGATCTTGCATAAATTGTTAGTCTCATGCCGCCTCCCGGTCACGCTGTGCCGAAAAATAGCGCACCGTCACAACAGCCACGTCGCGTTATGCATCACAGCGATAATGTCCTGCAGAAGGCATCCAAAAGTTTTCAGTGTGGAGAAGGGCACTCTATATCTAACTGCAAGGAATTTAATGAGGCGTTGAGTGTTCATGATCGCTGGGAAAGCGTGAAAAGTATGCAGCTATGCTATTCATGTTTGGGCAAGGGCCACAGTACTGTGCACTGTCGGGCAAAGAAACCTTATGGAATCGATGGCTGTCGTCGGTACCATAATCCAACTCTGCACGAACCTGGCAGCGGTCAATCAAGGAAACCCACCACGGACAACGGTGCAGTGAAGCCGCTACTTAACTGCCGCACAATACAAGAATCAAGCAGCCAACTATTTAAAGTTCTACATGTGACATTGTTTGGCCCAGCAGGAAAGATGGATGTTTTTTCAATGTTTGATGAATGCTCAGCGATTTCTATAATGAAAAAGAATGTTGCAAATCAGCTGGCACTCAAAGGTCAGTCAAAGCCGCTAACGCTTCTATGGTATGGCGAAAATACAACAACAAGTTCAAGTTCATCATGTGTCTGTCTGGAGCGTCAAAAGTTTATTGTAAAGAACATACTCACAATAAACAATCTGAACCTGCCAGTGCAATCATTTAAAAAGGATAATTTTAAGCATTTAGAGTTTGCACCAATAAAAGACTATGCCAACGTCAAACCTGCCATAATGCTCGGATTTGAATCGGAAACAGCCAGTCCTATCGCCGTCAAGACCAGACTCGGTTCGACCGCTTATGACCCCAACAAGATGCCGTCTCATGATAACTTGCATCAGCTAGTCAACGATTACTTTTCAACTGAAAATTTCGAAGTTAATATGTCTACATTAATGGAATCAGAAGAAAATAAAAGAGCTTAAGAAGAAACTGCACGGATAGAAAAGATTTGTTTGAATATGTTTGAATGGAATTAAAAAGTAATACGAAATTTTCATACATGTATTCGGAATGAAGTGTAATTAAATTATAATCGAAATTGAATTTATTTTGTAAACATTATTATATTGTCCAGCAGAATCTGTCAAATTTACCATAAATATGTTACAATACCAACATAAAATTTTAATTGCATTTGAATAAACTGTTTCTTGGCAATTTACTTGGTTAAAACTATGTTTCGGAACACAGAAAAAATCTAAATACAACGTATGTTCGCAACGCTCGTCTTAATTCGATAATTTATCGACTGAAGAAGTTGGCAACGTTGTGCAGCATTTTCTATCTACGCCATCTTTTGCCATCGTTTGAACATATTGATGTTTAAAAACAAACAAAAAAGAAATTGGATTTAAATAAATGTATTCTTGCAACAGTTGGCACTCGTTAAGCAGAATTTTCGACCTACGTCTCTTTTGTCGTCGTTTGTAGTATGTAAAGGGTCATTTTAAACATACTGATGTTTGAAAACCAACATAAAATGAATTCAAATGTAAATAAAGGTATTCTTGCAGCTCTCTTGACACTCGGTTATCGGCATTTTCTGCGTACGTGTCATTTGTTGTTCGTTGAGAAAACGTGTTCGCGTCGGTAATAATTTTGTTATTTGTAAATTAAATAAATATACAAATTCCCAGGTAGAAATTAACAACTGGGCCAGCGTTGGCGCAGTACTGCCGCCAGTATTGCCAATGCTGGCATCCAATACTGGCCCTGTTGTTCGCCAGTACTGTGCCAGCGTCGAAATGATAACGTCGGCAGGAGCTGGGCCCAATTGTTCTACCAGTACTGGCACAACGCTGGCTAACACTAATGCCAGTGCTGGCCCGGTTATTCGCCAGTACTGTGCCAGAGTCGGAATGACTCAGTACTGTCACAACGCTGGCAAACACTAATGCCAGTGCTGACCCCGTTATTCGCCAGTACCGTGCCAGAGTCAGAATGATTGCGTTGGCGGGAGCTGGTCCCAATTTTTTTCCAGTACTGGCACAACGCTGCCAAACTCTAATGCCAGTGTTGGCCCATAGTTATACCTAATCTAAAGCTAAACATTATTTAAAACATTTAATATATCATGAATTTTTTTTTAATATTTCTCTTTAAATAATTTTGTATAAAAATAACATAGATGTAAGGTATAAAAAACAAAATTTAATAACAATGTAATAAATAGTTTTATATAACAATTTGTGTTTATTATATGTTTGTATTTATATTATATTTTATTTTTTAAAAATTTCTTTTTTTATATTTATATTTTATATTTTATATTTTATATTTTATATTTTATATTTTATATTTTATATTTTATATTTTATATTTTATATTTTATATTTTATATTTTATATTTTATATTTTATATTTTATATTTTATATTTTATATTTTATATTTTATATTTTATATTTTATATTTTATATTTTATATTTTATATTTTATATTTTATATTTTATATTTTATATTTTATATTTTATATTTTATATTTTATATTTTATATTTTATATTTTATATTTTATATTTTATATTTTATATTTTATATTTTATATTTTATATTTTATATTTTATATTTTATATTTTATATTTTATATTTTATATTTTATATTTTATATTTTATATTTTATATTTTATATTTTATATTTTATATTTTATATTTTATATATTATATTTTATATTTTATATTTTATATTTTATATTTTATATTTTATATTTTATATTTTATATTTTATATTTTATATTTTATATTTTATATTTTATATTTTATATTTTATATTTTATATTTTATATTTTATATTTTATATTTTATATTTTATATTTTATATTTTATATTTTATATTTTATATTTTATATTTTATATTTTATATTTTATATTTTATATTTTATATTTTATATTTTATATTTTATATTTTATATTTTATATTTTATATTTTATATTTTATATTTTATATTTTATATTTTATATTTTATATTTTATATTTTATATTTTATATTTTATATTTTATATTTTATATTTTATATTTTATATTTTATATTTTATATTTTATATTTTATATTTTATATTTTATATTTTATATTTTATATTTTATATTTTATATTTTATATTTTATATTTTATATTTTATATTTTATATTTTATATTTTATATTTTATATTTTATATTTTATATTTTATATTTTATATTTTATATTTTATATTTTATATTTTATATTTTATATTTTATATTTTATATTTTATATTTTATATTTTATATTTTATATTTTATATTTTATATTTTATATTTTATATTTTATATTTATATTTTATATTTTATATTTTATATTTGATATTTGATATTTGATATTTGATATTTTATATTTTATATTTTATATTTTATATATTTTTTATTTTTTATTTTTTATTTTTTATTTTTTATTTTTTATTTTTTATTTTATATTTTATATTTTATATAATAAACAAAGTGTTTGGCGTTAAGCGGCGACAGCGCTGCTGAGTGTGAGCACATTGGAGTCGTCAATGCAAAACTTGTTCCCTCCTCCTCCAAAAAGTTGGTAATGTCTGTAAAGGTGGTGCGCAGTTTACACAATTTTGCAGCAGGTGCGATAAAATAATACAAGTTTATATTTGTTATATTTGAAAAAAAAATGGAAGCTTCCTTAATCTAAGCTTCTGCACAGGCTTCTAACGCTTTAATCGGTGTCATTTCTTCGCGCTGCGTTGAAATTCATATTGGTGACACCGAAAAAAAAGATAAAAAATCATTTTCTTACAAAACAAAAACATACTCACCATTCAGAGCCTCTGCGAAGGCGGCAGACTGAACAAATTCTGTGATCAATGCATTAGCATCGCATCGTCGATTTTTACTGCTGCGCATGAGGCCGCCACCGCTGGGTTCTCCGCAGAGAATTCTTTTCGCATGCGCCAACGATGCTGCGTTGCTGGGCGATGAGTTATCGCTGTCCATGTCCATTTCCTTGTGGACATGCATTTTGCCTCGCTTCCAGGCCCATTATATAGTCACTATGCATGTGTGGAGGAGGTGGATAGGAGTCCGGCGCGGTGTTAGAGGCTGCTGTACGAAGCGACGGTTGCTGTGGAGAATTTCTGGCTGGACGCCAGCTGCTGCACGAGAATTTCTGGCTGGACGCCAGCTGCTGCACGACTAGCACCGCTTAGATCAGATTGCTGTGGCTGCTGCGACGGCGATGAACCGCTGTCACCAGTCTGATCTCGTTTCTCGTTCTATTGTTTGTTCACTAACAACAAAAAAATAAATAAACAAACTTCAAAAAATTCGAAATCAAATCTTGCTTACCCAAAAAATATATTTTTTTTTAGCAAAGTGTTTTTATTAAATATACAATTTATACGCGTCCTGATATCCTTAACTCCGCACAATTGAATTCACCACAATTTATATCACTACATATTGATTTTTGTACAACTCACCTGTAAGAATAATAATTTGGCGCTAAAGTACTGAAGAACTTAGGCCGAGCTCTCGCACCATTTGATTTGTTCGTTTTATAATTGTACTGAAAGTGATAGAAACCTACACGATTTAATGCTGAAACCGAACGACGGGGTAAAAGCTTTTCATAGGAAATGTTTTACTCGCGGGATAAATACGGACGGCTATTGGTTTGACTACGGGCCCAGAGTAGGAAACCACCGTTGTGCCAGTACTGCATTACGTTGTCAGAATTGGCAACCTATAATGGGCAAGTACAGGCGAAGCTCTTGTAGTAAATACGGCCCAGTATGAGTATGACTATGGGCCCAATGGTATGCCAGGTGTAAACCAGCGTTGAGCCAGTACTGCGCCAGCAATATTTTTCCAGAATTGGCAACCTATACTGGTCGAGTACTGGCGAAGCGCTGGCAGTAAATACGGCCCGACATTGGTTTGAAGACGGGCCCAGTAGTATGCCAGTTGTAAGCCAGCGTTGTGCCAGCACTGCGCCAGCATTACGTTGCCAGAATTGGCAACCTATACTGGGCGAGTACTGGCGAAGAGCTGGCAGTACATACGGCCCGACATTGGTTTGAAGACGGGCCCAGTCGTATGCCAGTTGTAAACCAGCGTTGTGCCAGTACTGCGCCTGAACTGTATGCCTAGCATCGGCAACCAGTAGTGTGCCAGTACTGGGCCATTTGTTCCAGTCTGGCAGTTTCTGCCTGGGTTGTGTTACAAAAAGTACAAATAGTAACAGAGCATAATATAGTGCAGTATATAATTTCTGAAACTAATATGAAAAAACCACAAATAAAAATCTGTGTTTCGATTTTCTAACAGAATTCGGCATGTTTTTTTACAAAAGCTCCGTGAATTTCTTGCCTACGCTATGTGCTGTACTGAGATCAACTATAACTGTATGAAATATAAAGCGAGCCTGGATCGTCTGGTTTAGCGTCCGCTGGTGTAATTGTGCATTCATTGATGCTGTGACTTGTACTTGCAGTTTTAAACGAATTTTTTATTTATGCATTTAAAAATTTGTATATGTATTCAATTATTATAAATTCCCACTGTGCATGTTTAAAGATTATTAATAAAAATAAGTAAAAAAACAACAACAGTCAATCAATAAAACAAACAGTCAATCGCTGCCTTAGAATATTCGATAATTAAATCGTTTTCTTTAAGCTACTTTATTAATAAACATTAAATCGTTAATATAATTTGATTTCATTTCGTAAAGTTTTCGTCGCCTTACAATTAAAAATATATATTGTTTTGTTTCTCTTTTTAAAAATATGTCAAAATTATTCGACATATATGAATGCAAGTTTAAAGTCGTTTGGGCTTTTTTTACATATCAAAAGTAGTTAAATTAAATATTACAAATGGTTTTCTATGTGAATACTTACAAATTTATACTAAAACCATTTCCTGCCCGCTGCCCGGGCAAATGCCCAATTTAATATTTCGAAATACCCGATTTGAAGTGAAAATGCACTTTTATTTTTTATTTTGCTGAATTTAATTATAACACAGTGCAACACTGGATCGAACATCCTTGATGCGGATGACGTTTTGTCGGCACTGTACTCTACGTGGTGTATGTAAGGGTAAACGTGCTGCGCTCGGTCGATGCTCGCTCGAGTTGCATATTCGATGTTGTTACGCAGGTTTTTGGTGCGCTCTGTTTGTTTCTTGAATTGTGCTGCAGGATTTAACACGGTTCAATCGGGACGTCACAACGGACTTTGGTCTAAAATTTACATGTGCTTCTTATTGTTTTCTTCAATCTACAAAAAAAACACACGATCTCCAAGGTAAAATAGACAAAGCTGTGATGTTTCATTTTTCTTCGCCATGCTAGTGTCGTTCGTCATTACTGAAGCACGCATATGAACGGAAATTTAATACTATTATATTTGTTATTTTTTTTATGTATACCATGCAGTGTAAAGGACTAGTTGTATACTAGTATTGGTCTAGTTCTCCGTAGACACACAACTAGCCCGTATTCGACACTATTTTCATACAATGAACTGTAAATTTTTCAATGTACATGTCCTACGTTGTGTCAATTGTCTCCTCTTGCATTACATTTAAATAGTTTCTTAACTAGTTTCTTTTAACCAGTCTATAGAGTAATTTTTATCATTCAGTCTATAAACTAGTTCCTTTAATCCTACTTTAAACTGGTTTCTATTTACCAGTTGGAACACTAGAAAAAATTAATGGTATTAAATATTAGACGATTGACAAAGTCAATCCCATCAGATTCCAATCCTCATTTCTTCAAAGACTCGTTGGTAGGACAGCGTAGGAGAGAATGACTGGCGCGGATTTTTATTAGCAGACAAGACACAATTGTAAAGGCATTTCACGTAGGGCCTTTGTTAAATTTTGTAAGTCCATGGCAAAAAGAAATACAAATAATCGCACGATGTCATACCACAAAATTAAAAAGAAAGATGTTTGCTCCAAACTAAATAAATAAAATGTAATATGTATTTCAAAATTTATTCAGCCTTATCGTGAAGACTTAGGGAATATTCTATTCCCTCGGAATTTTTTGTTGCCAGGTAACATTTTTTGGTATCGTCAATCTCCCAGGAACAGCAATTCCTACGGAATTTTGTTCGAAATTCGAATGCAGTTTTACAATATGGCCAGATTTTTTTTAATGCGTTTTTTTTTGGTTATATTTACCATTTCAGATAATAAAGTTGTAAAATAATACTTCAGAAATAAAATATGTATACAGATCTTTATTATTTGAAGTTAACTATACTTTTATGCTCAACTTTCACATTTTTTTAACTCAATAAAAGTTTAATTTGCAATTAGAACTGAACATCAGCCAACGCTAAATCAGCTGTTTTGCCAAATGTCAAACAGTGTTGTTGGATAAAATTGCGGTGTGTTGTGAAAATAAATATTGAAGTTAAAATTCTGTTAAACTGCAATTAAAAGTATATAAAATGACTCTTAATTGTAGTTTTTCATTTAAGAAAATATTGTGATTAGATTGCGTTCATTTTTCAAGAGTTAAAAAAAAATTAAGATATTCCCCAGCCGGTGAAGTTTTTGCAGTCGTTGAACATATCTGTAATTTATTTGTGCAGAAATATGTAAATAACTTTTATTTAAATATTTTTGGTGCTATCCATAGATTTTTGTTAACATATTATAAATAAAAGTATAGTTATTTAGAGTGTGTTTTGTTTTTAATTAATTCTTTTCCCCGATGAAAAAGTGGCGGAATTTTTTCGGCGAAACAGGGGTAATTTTTCCTCCAAAATGTTGTTCATGATACGTAGTTTTTTTAGGGAAACATTTTTCCCTTTTCGAATATTGTTCACGATACCTATTTTCCACCAAGCGTAAAAATTCCCTGAGGAATTTTATTCACGATAAGGCTGATTTTGTTTTTAACAATTTTGACACGTTCCTCTACAAAACAATTTTTTAACTGGTTTCCATTTTAACTATTTACCGATCTAGAAACTTTGTAACTAATTTGAATACTACATATTTATGTTACTAGTTGAGATTTCACTGCAGGGTATATATATTTTTTTGTAAATTGTAAAATCATGAGTAGTTTAGAATAGTTTCAAATGTTAAAAAGTTATTAACAAAAATCTTTATATATTTTTGTTATAGGTGGATAACTCTCCTTGCGTTTTGGAAATATTGGATACCGCTGGAACAGAACAGTTCGCATCAATGAGGGATTTATATATTAAAAATGGTCATGGATTCATTGTAATGTATTCCCTAACAAATCATCAAACGTTTCAGGTAATTTAATTGGTACGCAATTTAGAATATACTTTATAATTTATATTTTGTAGGATATTTCTAGTATGAAAAATGTAATTAGTCGTGTGAAAGGGATTCAGCCAGCACCAATATTACTAGTTGCAAACAAATTTGATTTAGAATGCCAAAGAGAGGTTTCAACTGCAGAAGGTAAATATTTAATGTTTTATATATTTGTATAGATTTTATATACTACTTACCCAGCACAAAAATAATTAACTGTTTATACCAGCGAAGGTCATTTGCATTCACGCGTACATTTTAGCTTTTATGCGTATACACGTATACGTATACACAGAGCTTTCACAATGAAAGCGCATTAGTCGTTGTTGATCTGGCAACAAATCCTTTTTAAAGTAACACTATAAAATATTTTCTATATCTCACCTAGATTTATATTAGTTGTGACAACATTTCGTGTTTGGCTTTCAACCAAAATTGTTTTAAGTGCATAGTTCTTTAATATCACAAATACAAATAAAGTTTATGATACTCGCTCAATTGTTGTGCTTTGCGTGTAAAGCAGTACGCTGAGTTGTTACCGCGCACCTATCGTTAGCTCGTCGATGTTCAGTGAGAAACACGAGCTAACAGAACTTCGATCGTCCAACCGAGCTGAGCATGGTACTCGCTGCTAGAGCTTCTGTTAAATGGAAAGTCAAGGCGTGTGCGCAGTTGTCTGCAATGCGCAATTTGTTTAAAAGAAATATGAAGTCACTCGTTTGTTGATGCGCGATCTAGTTTTGAGCTTGTTTGCATGCTCTTGAGCGAATGAGATGAACAGTAGGGTGTGTATGTCTTATTTATAAGTATTACAATGGAAGATGTTCGAGGGCAATACATGGCCTGCTTCCACCAGGTCGTGTGTTCTCGTTCTACTCGGGCATCTAACCAAGTCCACCCCTTCGTAGGCCAATCGGTTCGCATTACATAGACAAATCGTACTTCAATCGCACAATACGTTTTTAGTTCATTTCCCTTTCTCTGTTTCTTCCATATTTTTAACACATTTTAAAAAATTACCTTAACTTTTGTAGGCGAGTTTTGAATGTTGCTGTGCAAAATAATAGTAGTGCTACCGATATGTTACAAAATCGAAATATTTTTATAAAGTTACTGAATTTATAGCTTGTATTTTTATTAGAGAGATTAATTGGAACAAAATTGTAAAATATTTGATATATTTTGTATTGATTTGATTCAAAATATTATCTACAAAACGTTGTTATAATGTTAATTTCTTAACTCAAATATGAATTAATACAAAGATTGTGCAAAAAAACAAGAAACTCCAGGCTTAAATGATAAAATATATCAAAAATTCACTTGTTTGAAGTTGACATTCGATTTGCGTAACTTATTCTATGGCAGACATCAAAGTAAATAAAAGTCTTAGGGCCAGTTTTTCAGTGCTCGTTTAAACGTAGTTTAAACTCCGTTTAATTAATCTTCTCTTTAAATTAAACGTCGTTTAATGTTGTTAGCAGTTTTTCAGTGATAGTTTAAAGTGAACACAGACCAAGACAATACATATGGCACCACAGGCAAATGACAAATAATTCTCTCGATTTGGACTTCTGATAAATGTCATTCAAAATTTAATAAATAAAAAAATTGTTTCAGAAAAATAAAATTAATGTAATTTTAAATTTATACAAGAGATCGAGCAACTAAAGTGCACGTGAGAGTTTTTTTTTTTAATGCATAGTGTGCAGAAATACAAAAATTATAAATAATTTGTGAAACAGCGCAGCGACAGAAAATAGTGAAACGTGTTGTGCAAAAAAAATCATGTCAAAAACTTTGAAAGTTTAAACGTAGTTTTTTTCACAACACTTTTCACTATTTTCTGTCGCTGCGCTGTTTCACCAAATATTATTAATTTTTGTATTTTTGCACACTACGCATTTAAACAAAGTCTCACGTGCACTTTAGTTGCTTTAAATTTAAAAATTCATTAATTTTATTTTTCTGAAACAATTTTTTTATTTATTTAATTTTGAATGACATTTATCAGAAGTCAAAATCGAGAGAATTATTTGTCATTTGCCTGTGGTGCCATATGTATTGTCTTGGTCTGTGTTCATTTTAAACTATCACTGAAAAACTGCTAACCAAATTAAACGACGTTTAATTTAAAGAGAAGATTAATTAAACGGAGTTTAAACTACGTTTAAACGAGCACTGAAAAACTGGACCTTAGTATGCAGATCTATAGATTAACAATTAAAGAACAACTCATAGAATAACTTTTTTCTAGACGTAGCAAAATATTTCAAGAAATCATAAGTTTCCTCATGACTGTCTGTCTGAACCATTAGTGTAATTTAGTATTGTATATTGTATATATTATATATTTTATATATTATACATTGTATATATTATATATTGTATATATTATATATTGTATATATTATATATTGTATATATTATATATTGTATATATTATGGTATTTAGTATAGATTTATGAATGATGCCATATATAATTAGATGAAACCATATATAATATATATGGCATATATGAAGCTATATATTAAATCATATATGAATTCATATATGATTGGATGTTCTATGTCGTAATTGCAATCACATGTGATTTTCTTCATGGATGACCAGCCAGTAGCTTATTCCGCTCTTTGTGCCCACAGCAAAACTTATTTTTATGCAAAAACAAGTTGTTTTTAACGAAAGATTGCAGAACGGCGGACTCAAGTTTCTTTGGTCTAAACAATGTTTGTGTTTTGTTATGCCTTTTTTTTGACCATTTGTCTTTCGGTAAATCGAATACTATAACAAACACTTCTTTTGTTGAGTTCACTTTATTCCCTTGCAATTGCGTCAACAAAGATATGTGAATACAACAACGCAGCATCGAAACTCGCTATCGAGTTTTCGCGAAAATACAACAAACAATAACCGTGGCTGTTGCTTTGCGATAAGGACTTTATTTTGGGGCGGTATTGCAGATGGCATCGCTGCAAGTTTGTCAGTCCTCAATCTTTGCATTTCTGATAAAGGGTTGTAAAACGTTGTAACTATTGCACACTGGATTGTAGGAAAAGCTGGCCAAAAATCATTTTTGATAATTACCTGGAAGTAACCAGTATTATATATACTAATATAATTTTTTTAACTTGCAACATTGATTTATATAAGAAATTGACGTCATTACTTAAATATTCATGTTTTTATCAAAACTGACTAAGTCCATGTATTCATAAAAATCAAATTTGCCTAAGTCCCTCTCAACCAATCACACGGCGATATGGTCCCTGTCACGACTGCAAGTTTGTAAAGATCTTGTGCCGTAGGAGAACGTTTTAATATATTTAAATGGTTTAAATGGACAACAATATTGCAATTACTACCTTCCCAAATAATTAACAAATAGATAAAAAATAACAGTAGGTCGCAAATAAATGCCAAAATACAAGTAAACTGTATTTATTTACAAATTGTGTGTAGTAGATTGTCTTTTCATACTTTTACACATGGCCGCATTTATCTTCTCCCTGTAGCCTTACTTGTGAAACACTATCATCGACCGAAAAAAAAACTTCATACAAAATTATACATTCCATAATTCATTATCTATAATATTAAGTTTTGTGTTTAAATACGCAGACATTAGAAAACCGAGTCCGTTTTCTGATTTTTGTGATGTGTAATTAAAAATATTAAATATACTTTCATCATACACGGAATAATATTTTTATAAGTACAGTGGATTTGGAGAAAAATTTACAAAAATGTTGATGTTTATTTCAAAGCAAAGTTCTATTTGATTTTGCTTTCTGGCATTAATGAAAATTAATAACGAACGTATGCCGTTTGAAAAGGTTCTTCTACTACAAAATTTAAAATGGATAACAATATTAAAATTTCATCTCCAAATAAATAAAAAAAAAATAATTTTTCAGATGGATATTAATAAACGTAAAATGGCGAACAAATTGTAAGTATAATATAGATTATGACTCACTATGTGTTGTAGAATCTCTTGTGAAACTTTTTTTCTTGTTCTCTTGGAGGTATGCAACAAAAGGTTTACCAAACATGTTGAAATGTATACATTCAACACAATTTAAGACAAACTTAAAAATTCGAGTTAGCTTTTCTTCATTTTTTGAAATACTGCGGAACAAGACAGGGCGTGTCAAAGGCGTTACAAGACGTTATGCGAATAGTGGACATGGTTCCTCTGAAAATCGCGGCGGTGACAGAAAAACGTTACAATTTTGTTCTAGAAAGGAATCTGTGCAGAATTTCATCATGTTATTCCGCCCATTAAAATCACACTTGGCAGGGCCAAAATTAAACATAATATTTATCTTGATCCGTCTCTGAACATCGCAAAAATGTATACAATGTATGACGATCAAGTCTTACCAGACTTCAGTGTTACAAAGGGTTAAATTACAAAAATTTTCAACACATATTTTAATCAAGGATTGAAACCGTAACCGAAACCGATATCCGTTTAAAACCGTTTCATTTTTAAAACCGAAACCGTAACCGAAACCGTTATACGAAAATCAGAAATAAACCGATATCCAAAACCGATATAAACGGTTTCGGTTTTATACCGGTTTAAAACGGTTTTTAAAAAAGTACCTATAAATAGAAACAGAAAAACATATTTTATTTTATATAGAAGATTATAAGTAAAATGTCATTTAATAAAATTTTGAGTTCCCAACATTTTTTCAAGGCTAAAGAATATAAGCATCTTAAAAAAAGGTCTGTGAAGCACTTTTGTAGCGGTAAATAGCTTCAAAAGTCGCTTCAATAAGATAAAATAGACAAAACAATGTTTTTTTCGCTTTTCTTCGCTACGCTAGTTCGTACATCGATTGTGCATATGCACATTATTGTTTTTGTTTTATTTTTATACATAGTTTTTTTGTTAATTGTAAAATCATGAAGTTTACTTAAGTCAAGTTCTATGTGCATTATTTTATTCAACTTATAAAACAAAAAAATAATAATATATGAACATTTTCATAGTGTACCTCATTTAGCTTATATATTGCTTTTTGTGTTTT
Organism: Dryomyza anilis; assembly: GCA_951804985.1. Classification (NCBI taxonomy): domain Eukaryota; kingdom Metazoa; phylum Arthropoda; class Insecta; order Diptera; family Dryomyzidae; genus Dryomyza; species Dryomyza anilis. The sequence continues at coordinate 63,766,575 of OX638133.1, read as the reverse complement.
TCTTTTTTTCACAAATCCGCTGAAAGTGCAACAACAATAGAAATGCAAATAAAGCAGCATGACAATATAGCAGCATCCAAGCTTTTGATAGAATTTTTGGCGGGAAATTGTTTGTACCACAAAGAAAACTCGTTGCTGTTGCCAACTACATAGCTGTACTAGATACATACATGAAGTGTGGTGTCATGCGACTGTCTGCTGTCATGCGTCTGTCCGTTGTCATGCGGCTGTCTGTTGTCATGCGTCTGTTTGTTGCCATCAATGATACCGGATAGCAACAAAGAGTTGTCGTTGTGAAAGTGTGTATATACGAATCGTAATTCGTTATTGTTGTATTCTCTTCTTTCTGTTAGTGTTCGCTTTGTAGCGTTTGCCTTTGAGTTTGTGTTCGCAAAAAAAAAAATTTTACCCTGAAAGATATTATTTGTGTTCTCTTTACATACGGTGCGTGTAGCATACGGATTTTTTTTAATCACTGACGAAAACAGAAATATGCCTATACGAAATATTCCTTATATTTATTATGAACAAGACCAAGACAAGATTACCATTTCTTGCCTTGCTCTTGCAAATGATCATCACTATTTTACATATATTGCAGTTCACTGAATTGTTAAAATTTAATTACTTTGGCTTTTATGGATGGAAAGTGTACAAAATTCTTCTTCTTTACAATTCAGATCATATCTCAGGTTATGTTAAAAGTTGCTTTTCATTGGTTTGTGATCACGAAATTTTAAATGAAAATTTTTCCTTGGCGTAATCAATTAAATAATTAATATAACACACTATTTTAACTACAATAGCAACAAACATTGTTTAAGTTACGTTTTCCAATTTACCCCAATATCATAATTTGAACATAACTTAGCACCATATAAACAATGTTAAATTATTGGAAAAATATGGAAAAAAGAAAATTTATACAAAAACCGAATTCAAAACCGAAACCGTAACATGAAACCGGTATACCGAAACCGTTTCGTTATAAAAACTTAAAACCGAAACCGTAACCGAAACCGAAACGCGGAAAAAACCGAAACCGAAATCGAAACCGTTATTCGTTTAGGTTTCAATCCTTGATTTTAATATTAGCTTTGGTTCAGCCCGACAAGACGTATGCTCCGATTGTTTACAGCTGCTTGAAAAATTAAAAATTGAGAAAAATAAGCTAGAAAAACAAAAACTTCGTACAGATTACAGAATTCATAAATTAAGTGCAAAGTGTTTCTTTTCATTTCTAAAAGACGATAATCCTGAAATATTGATAATATCCTTTGAATGTCAGAAGAATTTGCCATTACCTATAGTTTCGGACCAATTTTACGATCGTAATTGGAAATTCCCATTCGTCTTTAGACAATAGGAATGTCAAATCATATGTTTGGACAGAAGACAGGGCTCCCAAAGGTTCGAATGAAATAGCCTCAGCACTGTGTTATTGCTTAAACAGCATTGATGTTCAAGGGAAAAAATGCGTTAGACTTGTTGAAGATGGATACGTCGCACAAAATATAAATTCAAAAATCATCGGAATGGTTTCGAAGTGGTTTTTGGATGCACCCCTGTGTATTGAAAAGGTATTTATATTCATTACCTTCATAGTTCTGATCTGTATATATACTTATATATTATATTTTATTTAAAAGGTTGAGATCATATTTCCTGTCACAGGACATAGCTTTCTTCCGCCTGATCGTGTCTTCGCTTTAACAGAAAAACAAATTCGTCGCCATGAAACTATAATATCTCCAGAGCAATACATAAATATCATGTGTTCGCACGCAAAAGTTTACAATTTGGTATCAGAAGTGTCTGTATTTGACTGGAAATCCGCAAGTAAGAATGTACTAAAAAGCACAAAAGCTTGGCACTTTCAAATTAGTAAAATACAATGTATACTAATAAAGAAATAGTCAGGAAAGGTATTAGTCCGCGGCGAAATGTCATACAAAATGGATAATTGTTTGGCAAATTCAATAATTCAACGAGAAAAATGCGGCATACAGCAAATTAAACCAACCCTAATAAATACAAGATTACAAGTGAAAAATGAAAAATTGAGTGACGTTAATAAACTATTAAAAAAACACTATGGTGATTCTTGGCGAGATAATCCGGATTTAAATTATTATAATAATCTATTTGTATGCCCCAACAATGGAATTATACCCTTTCTGTTTGTGAAGAAATCATTAATGCCAGTTTTTCAGATGAGGAAGTGATTAACATCTAGTTAAGAATTTAATAAAAAACACATTCTTCTTAAATATAATTAACAAATTTAAAACTTTAAAATTATGTTTTATTATACTAGTTGCAGAAACCCGAGTACGCTCCCGTATTTCATATTTCATTTTTGTCATTGTGTTCTTTTCAAATCTGCCTAAGTCCATATGAAATTTTTTCAAACGTGACTAAATTTATAAGGTAAATATCAAATGAACCTAAGTCTACCATAAAAACTTATTTATTTAAAATTCAGCATAATTCTTTGTTATTTTAAGTTTACGCAATGGTTACATATTAAATACTGAATATAATAAACCAAATTTTCAATCAATAAACCAAATATTTCGCAAGAAAAAAAACTCAATTTGCCAAAATGTGCTTATGTTGGATTTAGGCACGTTTCAATTTATCTACACAAGTTTGCATAGCTTTTTAAAAATGTATAAAAATGTACTCAACGTAATTTCCTCGAAAAAGTAGATAGCAGTATTCTAAGTTCGTATGAAAAAAAAATTAGCGCCCGCTATCACCCACTTCATGAATATGATCAGATTTTCACGGATAAGTTCAAAAAATATTTTTTAAACTATAGAATTGTTTTAATTGATTTAAATTAATTAGAACTAAAAGATCAAGATACATCATATTTTAAAATATAAATTATAATATTGTTACGAAAAGCGGTAATTTTTTCCACTGTGTTAGAGTAAATGAAACGCAAGACAATTCAGCGCACTAAGCAATGTGTTAGAAAGAGACGGAAGATCATTCATCTTGAAACATGTCGAAGCTGGACGAAACGTGTCGAACAGATGCATGCAGTATATAAGGGCGCCGCATCTGAGGCACAGCACTTCAGTAGTAATTGTAAAGTACGTCTCGTGTGAGAACAATGTTAAGTTTTAATAGTTGACATGCAGCAGTTGTCAGAATTTATAATTAGTAAAGTTGTTTATTAAAGTGAATTAAATTTTTTTTTTATTATAATGTGGGATAAAAATAGAGCCACAGCACTCAGACAGGGTTATATCCAATGTGCTGTGACCCAGTTCCCTGGTTTTTAATGATGCTTCTTAGATTCATTATTGAATCTAAGAAGGCTATTGTGTGATAAAGAGTGAAGCTGATCCTCATCACGTCTGTGCCAAAGATCTGCCTTCTAATTCTAGAAAATGCTGGATAGTCACAGAGATAGTGCTCTGTGGTGCCAGTTTCTTCGTAGCAGGCAGAACATAAGGCGCTTTCGGCCAGGCCGATTGCGTTCATGTGTTTTTCACATGCGTTGTGTCCCGTTAGAAGTCCCGTCAGTTTTCTGCACTCCTTTCTACTTAAGGAAAGTAGAAACGAGGCCGATCTTTTGGTTATCGTCGGTGTCATGAGCTTTGAGAATCTGCATTTCGTCTCAATCAGCCATCTGCTCTTGAGTGCAGAGGCGACCCAAGAGCTGATGACGAATTTTCCCGTAGATGTAGGTAGTCCAAGCACAGGTTCTGGTCCAAATGGATTATCCTCAGATCCAGCACGTGCTAGTTCGTCAGATGTTTCATTGCCCGAAACTCCTTTATGGCCCGGCACCCAAATCAGTTTCAGTGTATTGTATTTACCAACACAATTGAGACGTGATCTGCATTGACGTACACTTTTGGATGTGATGACCGGGTTGTTCAAAGCCATAAGAGCAGCCTGACTATCGCTGCAAACTGATATAGCTCTGTTCTGCCATCTATTATCCGCAATGTAGTCCATAGCCATAAGTATAGCATAGACTTCGGCTTGAAATACCGAGGCATTGTCGCCTAAGGCGAAGTGAAGTCTGCGGTCATCCGGTTCCACAAACACTCCAGCACCAGATCCCTGATCGGTTCTGGAGCCGTCTGTGAAAATGCGGTGTGACCCTCTACCTGGCTCACAGTCGGGCGTTAGCCAGTCTTGAATGTCAGGTTGGCAGACCTCAAAATTTCGTCTTGGTAATATTTCTGTTATCATTGCATCAGAGGGCATCTCCAGTAGACAGGTGTTTAATGGAGGTCGAGTGCAATGTCCGAGATATTCCAGGGAACATTAAACCAGAAACCACCTCGTTTTAGTCTCCTGCAGCCTTTCATGGCTTCGCCTCTGATGAAGATGTCAAGTGGTGGTAGGTTTAAGATTGCATTCAGTGCTAGACCAGGTGTAGTGGGAAAGGCACCCGTAACACCCAGACACACGGTTCTCTGAATCTTGGCAAGACTAGTTGTCACGCACTTTCGCGACAGCTTGTTCCACCAGACTACCGATGCATATGATATCATCGGTCTTATCATTGCCGTGTAAATCCATAAGGTTTTGCTCGGCGATAGTCCCCATGTCTTCCCAAAAATGTCTCTGCATTGCCAGAAGGCAATGCTCGCGAAATTTTATTTTCAACATGTTTTGTCCAAAGTAGTTTACTATCTAGAGTTAAGCCCAGATATTTTACTTCGTTAGACAGAGGAATAGTGACACCCTTAAGTACAGGTAGAGATAATCCTGTCATTATTCTTTTCCTAGTGAAGAGAACAATCCCTGTTTTGAGAGGGTTGACGAAATGACACCAGCTGTCAATTCGGTTCAATGAGTTTTGTGTTTAAACACAGACCTCATTGAGGGAAAAGCCTGTGGCAAGAATGGCAACATCATCTGCATAGGCCTGGGAATAGACACCTGGTCCATCGATATCGTTAACCAGAGAGTCAACCAGCATACACGAGAGCAGGGGGGAGAGAACGCCTCCTTGAGGACAACCTTATTCACCCCTGCCATTATATACTGACCGCACTCCGCCTCAGAAGTGATGGTCCTAAACATTAGCATTGACCTTAGCCATTTGACCAATGTTTCATCTATTCCATGCCTTCTAGTTGCGTCACACATTCCATCAAAAGTCGCATTATCAAAAGCACCCTCGATGTCAACAAATATGCCCATCACGTACATCTTCCTCTGAAAAGCATGCTCGATCCGGCCAACCAGATGTTGCAATGTTGTTTCACAGGATTTTCCACGTTGGTAGGCATGTTGTCTTGATGACAGTGAGTACATTGACAGCGATGTTTTTCTGATGTGCAACTCAACTAGTCTTTCTAGACACTTTAGTATGAAGGACATCATACTAATGGGGCTGAAGCTCTTGGCTATGGAATAGTCTTCTCTTCCAACTTTAGGAATGAAGGCTACTTTAACTAAACGCCAGGATGTCGGAATGTATGCCCATGCGAGACTTGTTCTAAAGATCCTCTTTAGGCATGGTAGCAATTGGGTTATACCTTCCTGTAGCATGACTGCGTAGATGCCATCCGGCCCAGGTGACTTGAAGCCATCAAAAGAGGCCACCGCGTATTGGATAGCTTCATCGTACACAACCAATCTGCCAAGTCCAGTCGAGCAGTTCGGTCTCTTTTAAGAAATTTGACCAATCTGCTAGTCTCACTGCAGGATTCGATGCTACTCCAGAAGTCTTTATAAGAAACACTTTTCGATTTACGAATTCGTTTCTCATACTCTTTCTGCTTAGCTCGATAAAGAAACCAGTCAGAGTCTAAATTGCTCAAGGTTCTAAGACAAGCGTTCCACCAAGGAACGGGAGGTCTAGATAACGTTTTTCGTACCGGACATGTTCGTACAAAACTAGAATTTATGACATCGTTCATAACTTGAACGGACGTCTCAATACTTTCTTTGGTACGAATTCTGACAGGAATATTGAGGTAATTCTCAAGTTCATGTCTGAAGCGTGCCCAGTTCGTTTTTCTAGGGTTTCTTACCGTCATAGAGGGCATCATGTGCCTATTCATTTGGAATTGATTCGGAATTTGATCCGTCCAAAGAATAAGTTTAGATGGCTGTCGTACTTAAATAGCATGAACCCCCTGCTACAGGAGCAGAAAAATTCATCGTACCAGGGTTGGTTGCGTGGATATAGGCCTCCAGAATCCTTGCCTCAGCCGCCGAAGCGGGTGGATTACCACTTTTGTGGGTACCACCTGGAGTAGTTATATCTTTATGTTGACCCATCGCGGTGGTGTAGGGTTTCTTTAGAGTCTGCCACCCCACCAATAAAAAAGACTATGGTAGTATTTAGTTCATTACTCATCACAAGCCTGTCTGACAAGGGTGACCCTACCAGTAACTTTAAAAAAGTTTCCGTCAGCTTAGCCTTATTGAGTCATTGTAACTTAAGCCCCCACACCACGTCAAGGTAACCACCACGTGGAGGTAAATTAATAAAAATGAATTAATAAAGTTATTTGTTATAATTTAAACCAAACATACGCGTGTTTTTATTTTGTACACAATCCAGAGATACGAACTTGTAGAGCAGTTTTCCGTAGACTTAATTTTCGTAACATTTGTGTCTAAAGTGGGATGGTGATACAAAATGGATATGGAATAGAGCTGGCGTCTCGTTATCTTGCAACTGCTGGAACGAAATTAGAGCTTCAGAAACGCCTAATGAAAGAATTTGAGGCGAAAGACATTAATCTCGTAAAGCAAGATTTTGAATTGGAAGCTGCAGCACCGTCAACGAAAATTCTGGACACAGAAGGAAAAGTACAGTCCCAAGCACTTGATATGAACCAATTAATTGCAGTTGTGCAGCGGCAGTTTCAGAAAAAGGAAGAACATTCGATTAAAATTGAGCAGAAACTTCAGGAAAATTCTGAACAGTTTCAAGAACATTCGAAGCAGCTTCTAGAAGTTTCTAATACACTTAAAAGAAAAGTAGATAAGCTTAAAGCGTTCTTGATAAAATGCAAAAATTGGAAAATGGTTTCGACAAAAAGCTACAGAAAATACAAGAATACTACAGCAAAGTGGACCCTCACTGCACGTTGTCGGGGGTACGAAGCTGAAACCGCCGACGTACGATGGAACAAATGCGTTAAGCTGCAATTTGAGACAACGGCTGTAACTAATCGATGGAACAAAGAAGACATGGTAGCAGCGCTTAGTGTGGCCGTGAAAGAAGGCGCAGCCGAAGTTTTGCTAACAATTCCGAACAGTGACATTAACAGTTATTCAGCGATCATGGGTGCACTGAAACGAAAATATGGCAGTGAACACATGACACCGATTTACAGAATACATCTGGCGAATCGTTAAAGGAATATGTTACGGATGTTGAGAGACTTGCATATTTGGCATATTCCGATTCAGCGTGTGATTTCTTGGAAATGTGCAAGATAAATTAGTTTGTTGATGACATACGTGATCCTGAGACAAAACGTGCAGCAATGACTATTGCAAAGGTTACATTTATGGAAACGGTTACCACAGCGCTTACGCAGGAGATAGCGACTACATTGTGCCGACCAACGACGGAGACTCGTGTACCAGATGAGGAGAGAGAAGCGTCTAGAGCGTCGTTAAATTCGGACATTATGCTGCCAACGCCCAATCGAAAGGTAAATGCTACAACTGTAAAAAATATGGGCATATGGCACGCGACTGTCGTGAAAAACGTAAATGTGTAGTTGTGCAACCACCTAAAGGATACAGACCAGAAAAGAGACCTAAGGATGGCCAAAATAACACCAGGCGCCATCAGAGAAATGCATGCACTGTGTCGGTACGGGTGTGTACAATAGAATCCGGAGAGTGCCGGAGTGGTTGTGGGATTTTCACTGGATTTTTAAATACCGAGGTACCACCTACTGCCATTGTTCTCTGCCCATAGGGGTCTCGCTCTTTTTATTCGAAGTAAAACAATCTGCGTACCAGCACCAGCAGCAACATAGTGTTTCGGATAATGAACTTAGTTCTATGTGGATTAAATTCAAAATCTTGCAACACATCATGGACTTGTGTTTTATTTATAGGAGTCCGAATCTAGATATGGTTTCTACCTGTAACAAGTTAGATGCCCTATCTGATTCGATCTCAAATATATTGGAAAAATTTCCAGGCAGTGAAATTGTTTTTGCTGGTGACTTTAATATACACAACGCTACTTGGTTGAGCCACTCGGGTCTATCAACACAGGAGGGTTGTCATGTTATGCAATCAACTTACTCAATTGGTGAAGGAACCGACGTACCTCCCACGCGTCGGTGGGCAAATCCAAAAAGTCTTAGACCTTTACTGCCAAGGATGGGCAAAAGCCGATTCCAAAAAGTGTTTTGGGCAGAGACGAGTTGTATCCATTCTTAAGGCAGTGGATACAAATTCCATGTAGTAAGATAAAGTCCAGATACGACTTGAGAGCAAACTCTGAGGGATTTAAAGAAGGAGATCTAGTTATGCTTTGTAGCCCGCCACGAGTGAAATTGTAAAATCAAAAACTACAAACACACCGGGAAGGACCGTACAGGATAATTAAAAGGATTAATAACATTGTGTATCCGATTCAGAATACTACTGGCGTCAGACGAAAAATGAAAGTCGTACATTTAGAAAGGTTGACGCAATACAGAGAGAGAGAGGATTAACATCTGTTCGAACAGATTTAAGTGGAGGGAAGAGTTACAAATGAGGTAATTTGCTCCACTGTGCAAGAGTAAATGAAACGTAGGACAATTCAGAGCACTAAGCAATGTGTGAGAAAGAGACGGAATATCATTCAGCGCAATGGGGCAATGTGCGAGAAAGAGATAGAAAATCAACGCATTAACAACACATAAGTGCGAATGAGATGCCAATAGCATGCATGATTCACGAAACGAGTAGAAGGTTCTCGAAACATGTCGAAGCTTGTCGAAACGTGTCGAACTGATGCATGCAGTATATAAGAGCGTCGGATCTGAGGCACAGCACTTCAGTAGTAATTGTAAAGTGGTCGAGTACGTCTCGTGTGAGAACAATGTCAAGTTATATAGTGGACATGCAGCAGTTGTTAGAATTTATAATTAGTAAAGTTGTTTATTAAAGTGAATTAATAAAGTTATTTGTTATAATTTAAACCAAACATAAGAGTGTTTTTATTTTGTATACAATCCAGAGATACGAACTTGTAGAACAGTTTTACGTAGACTGAATTTTCGTAACAATATTTATTTCAAATTTTAAGAAACTATTAATTGGTGAAAGTTTAAATGCGAAGAAGGAATATTAGAAGACAAATTAATATACCTATTTTAAATTTGTTATATTAAAATACAGGTGGTGACCAAATATAAAAAAATCAGATCCAGCTACTTTGGTCTGTATGCTTAAATGGTATATTTAGCCGTATACTTGAACTATAAATATTTGTAAGTTGTTTTATATTACTAAGATCTTAATGCAAATTAAACAAAGTTCTCTTTGAGAATACGTTCGCGACAACAAGTACAAAAAGTCATTGCGAAACGAATGGGTACGCGAATAAATATACTTGATAGAGCACTGAAGATATTTTTTTTACCCAAAAAAAATCATTATGCACAATGTTTTATGCAGATACAAATAGGATACACCATTTTGAATTTTAAAATTTTAATTTAGAATTCGTAATCAGTGGCCCCAAGAACCCCATTTTGACAATTTTTTGTTTTGAAGATATAAAGGTTTTTTAAGGACGCCATTTTGGATCCGCCATTTTGAATTTGAATGTTAAATTTGTAATCACTGGCCCCAAAAACCATCTTCCACAATGTTTTTTTGTAGATACAAATATTTTCTAGCATTTAAGGACGCCATTTTGGATACACCATTTTGAATTTAAAAATTTTAATTTCAAATTCGTAATCACTGGCCATAAAAACCACTTTGCACATTTTTTTTTTTTTTTACTGATATAAAGATTTTTTAAGATTTAAGGACGTCATTTTGGATCCGACATTTTGAAATTTAACATTTTTACATCAAATATGTAATCAGTTAATTTAAAAATGTCATTGTGTCAGGTATTTTTTAAATCGGACCTAAGTTAGATTTTTGGCCATCTTTTTTGTGATCTGGCCCAGTGTGTAATGTACTGTTGACCTATTTTTTACATTTTTTGGTTAATATCGCCCATGTCTTATCCCAAGCTGAGATTATAACCCGATACATTTGGAATGCAAGTCTATCGCTATACTTCACGACTGTTGAGTCCGGCTAGAGAACGGTTAATGAACTGGTAAAGATATATATAGTCGTCGAACTTAAAACTAAACAAAACCTTGTAATCTTACAATTTTTTTTTCTGTATTTTCTGACAAAAAAAAAATGTTTATGAAAATTTGAATAACGTTTTTTTTATTTAATATATAAAATGTGAATGCTCCGTTTTTTTGTTTGTCTCGTGCGTCTCGGGAAATTAAATTACTGTGGTCGAATACATACGTAATAATAATAATAGTTTGGCGCTACAGTCCTGTATAGAACTTCGGCCGAGCTCTCTCACCATTTTGAGCTGTGCGTGTTATATTGTACTCAAAGTGGTGGGACCTACAGTTTATTGCCGAATCCGAACGGCGGGTGAGAGCTTTTCATATGCAATGGTTTTACCCTCGTAGGTTTGCCATTTACTGACGAGAGGTACCGCGGTATAGAAATCTCATACGTTGTCATTGGTAATTATAAGTGTATCACGTACTTCATCCATACATTGTACGCGAGTTATACATGTACGCACAATGACTGCCATATGGATTCGATCATGGTTGAAGTATATACAAGTTAGTTCATCTAGACAGATAGTTGGCATACAGAATGCTGAGAATGTCAAGAAGAAAAATATTGAAATTAAACAACTAATTGTCATTTTTAAAAGTTATTACAAGGTTATGTTTTTTTTGCATTTAATTTTCACTATTTTATCAAAATTTCACTGCACAAATTAACTTTTTCACTTTCTAAAGACACGGTGGTTCATGTTGAAGTCATAGAGATCTTTAAACTTTTTTAAATGTTGATATTGGTTGATTTAAAAATTTTTAGTTTTTATTAATTTTATGAACTTGAAACAAACCATTGATATTCTGTTTTAAATTTTTCGTTAAAATGTTGAGTCTTTTAAGCAGTTTTAAAAATAAAGTAAATTGCGCTTGAATTTTGAAAGACTTTAACCATGGACCACAGTAATTGATAAAGTGCTGTATCCTAAGCAATATTCTAACTTTGCAATGACCAAAATTATATTCCCACATATTCGGGCTATTTTTCAATCCCGAAATTTTGAAACGAAAAAATTTGAATCCCGGAATCCCGGGATTAGTCCCGGGATTTAAAAAAATAATACCAAAGGCATAAAATAACCATATCTATGTTTGAATAATAAACAATTATAATATTTAATGCTCAAACAAAACTCATATACAATCAAATTTCTTTTGTGATATTGGTTTTTTGTGGAAAACAATATTTTATAATTTTTTTTTTAAAGTAATATATGATTGTCAATTAATAACAATTTTAAAAATTAACTCAATTTAGGAACGTGGATTTATTTATGTAAACTCAATCGTTTCAGTGGATTTTATACTGTTAGTTTAATCGAATTCAGATTTTGTAAAAAGATGTATTCTCGGTCAAACAGATTTTAAATGATTGAAATTTTTAGTACGCACAAATTCATTGTAATGAATGTGAAAAATAGTGAAACATGTTAGTTTTAGACCCAAAAAAATGTTAGGGTCAATTATATTTATTTATGGATTTTGTTATTAATAAAGGTTATAAAGGTTACTTTCAGAGACAACGGTTCCAGATTTTTCGCTATTCGAAACTCGGATAATCTGTTAAATTTGAAAAATTTAGAAAATAAGGGCAATTTATGGAATTATCGGAAAATAATATTTATTAAAAAATAAATGTTATATTTTAAATCATTGATAATACTAGAGATAATACCTATTTCGACCATGTATTGCTTTTTATGTGTCCTTTCTACTTTTTGAGTTCTATGCATTTAAAACTTATCTGTGATTTAAAATTTGTCTTTTAAATTAAGAAAATGAATATATATTGATTTACATATTTTTATAGAATTTTTATTCTGGAAATATTGCAACAGAAAAGTGAATTATTTTTATAGAGTTGAAATTCAATAAAAAATTTATATATCTGAAAAATCAAAAATCCACCGAAAAGTAATATACAAGTGTCTGTTTTATAAAATTTTCTCACCGCCGAAAAATTACTGTAGTAAATTATACTACATTTATGTCTTCGTTCTGAAAAAATGCAGTTCTACTACATTTTGATCGTTTTTTAATACATTTGTATTAATTTGTCTGGATTTTACTACACAATGTATTAGAAATTCGTTTTCTACATATTGCAGAATATGTAGTATGTATTTGTTTTCTGTAGTATTTATTTTTGAAATACGAGTACTACATAATACATAAAATTATTATGCAATTATTTTGTGTATTATAGTTTAAAAATTAAATTATAAATTATTTACATGTTATTATAAATTCTTATATAAAATATATTGTTTGACTTTTTAAAGCTGTACACCGAAAAAATTACTGTAGCAAATTATATACATTTTATGTCTTTGTTTTGAAAAAAATTATTTCTACTACATTTTGTTGGTTTTTAAATACATTTGCCTTTATTTGTCTTATTTTTTATTACACCATGTATTGAAAATTCCTTCTCTACATATTGCACAAACTGTATTGATGTTTTGTTTATTGCTTTCATTTGAATTCGTGTGGGATCACTCACGAACGAATTACGAAAGGTCGTCACTCGTGCAGGTATACAAACAGAAAAAAAAGTGTGTAAATATAACTAAAATGTTAATCAATCCAATTAATTTTTAATTGAAACTCAGCCGATGTAACTTTTAGTAGCGTTGAATTCCATATTCGTAATAATGAGAATATGTTAATTTGAGAAACTCTAATTATTTTTGTTGTCATATTGATATTAAAGTTGTTATATATATATTATATTTTTTATTGGGAATTTTTAAATCATTAATTAATTAAATAATTAGTAACATCAATTAAAAATTTCATTCGATAGAAATTGGATCAATTAAATATTTTGTTAAATTAAATAAAATATTTGTCGAATAGGAACATATGTAAATAAAAATAATTTAATTCAATATATAACATAAAATAAATATTGTTACGAAAAGAGGTAATTTGCCCCACTGTGCAAGCAATCAACAATAATAAATGAGACGGAAGACAATTCAGCGCACTAAGCAATGTGCTAGAAAGAGAGGGAAGATCATTCAGCGTACAAAGCAATGTGCGAGAAAGAGAGGGAAGATCTACACATTAAAACATATGAGTGCGAATGAGATGCCACTAGCATGCGTCATTCACGAAACGAGTAGAAGGTTCTCGAAACAAGTCGAAGCTTGTCGAAACGTGTCGAACTGATGCATGCAGTATATAAGGAAGCCGCATCAGAGGTACAGCACTTCAGTAGTGATCGGAAATTGGTCGAGTGCATCTCGTGTGATCAATGTCAAGTTAAAATGGGGACATGCAGCAGTTGTTAGAATTTGTTATTAGTAAAGTTGTTTATTAAAGTGAATTAATAAAGTTAATTGTTATAATTTAAACCAAACTTAAGAGTGTTTTTATTTTGTACACAATCCAGCGATACGAACTCGTAGAACAGTTTTCCGTTGGCTGAATTTTCGTAACATTGGTGTCAGAAGTGGGATTGTGATACAAAATGGTTAAATTCGAACAACTTAAAGTCACCAGCTAAAGAAGGAGCTGGCGATTCATAATCTTCCAACTGTAGGTACGAAAGTAAAACTACAAAAGCGTCTAATGGAGGAATAAGAGAACCAAGGCATTGACCTCGCAGAGCACAAGTTTGAAGTAGAAGCTGCAACAGCGTCATCGAAAAATGTAGACACGGAGCAAAAAGTACAGTCCCAAAGTTTTGAATGAGCCAGTTGCTCGGAGCAATACAACAACAGCTTCAAGAAAATTCCAATCAGCTCAAATTAGACATGAAGCAAGAACTTCTAGAAAGTTCAAAACAATTTCAAGAAAATTCCAGCAAAATGGAACAGAAACTTCTAGAAAATTCAAATCGACTTGAGGAGAAATTGCTAGAAAATTCCAACCAACATCAAGAAAAAATTGCGTTACAGATGCATGAACAGTCTAAGCAGCTTCTAGAAGTTTCTAATACACTCCATGGCAAAGTAAACGAACTTGAGGCACATGTAAATGACATGGAAGGAAAATTTGAAAAAGTGGAAAATGGCATCGACAAAAAGTTTCAGAAAATGCAAGAAGATTTCGGTGCGTTACAGCTAAGTGGACCTACACAGCATGTTCTTAGTGGATCGAAGCTGAAATCGCCGATTTACTATGGAACCTCAGCGTTCAACATTTTCAAGCTGCAATTTGAGACCACGGATGTTAGTAATCGATGGAATAATGAGGACAGCGTAGCCGCACTTATGGTGGCGCTTAAAGGAGGAGCAGCCGAAGTTTTGCTGACAGTTCCAAAAAGTGACATAAACAGTTATTCAGCGGTCATGGCTGCATTGCAACGAAAATACGGCAGTGACCACATGGCACCTAATTACAGAATACAGCTGAAGTTCCGAAGGCAAAATAATTGCGAATCATTGCAGGAATATGCTGCGGATGCAGGATACGGAAACGTGCAAGATAAATGCATTCGTTTATGGCATACGGGATCCTGAGACAAAACAGGCAACAATGACTAACCCAAAGGTGACATTTATGGAAACGGTCACCACAGCGCTTACGCAGGAGATAGCGTATACATTGTGCCGACCAGCGACGGAGACACGTGTACAAGATGAGGAGAGAGAAAATTGATGTCAAGGAGTAAGTAGAGCGTCCAAAGCCAGCGTTAAATCCGAACATTATGTTGCCAACAGAAACATCCAATTGAAAGGTAAATGTTACAACTGTGGAAAATATGGGCATATGGCACGCGACTGTCGTGAAAGACGTAAATGTGTAAATCTGCAACCACCTAAAGGATACCGGTCGGATATCAGAAGTCAGTCGCCTATTGGATTCACAGATGTAAGCAATGTGTATCCGCAAAAAGAAAACCCGTCAGAACTTGCGGTAAGATAAATCAATACAACGTAGGAGCACATTGCGTACTGCAATGGATGGGCAAAAGCCGATTCCGAAAAGTGTTTTGCGTAAGAAGAAAAAAGAAGACCGAGACGAATTGCATCAGTCCTTAAGGCAGAGGATACAAATTCCAAGTAGTAAGATAAAGTCCAGATACGACTTCAGAGTAAACTCTGAGGAATTTAAGGAAGGAGATGTGGTTATGCTTTGTAGCCCGCCACGAGTGAAATTGATAAATCAAAAACTACAAATACACCGGGAAGGACCGTACAGGATAATTAAAAGGATAAATGACATTGTGTATCGGATTCAGAATACTACAGGCGTCAGACGAAAAATGAAAGTAGTACATTTAGAAAGGTTGGTGCCGTATATAGAGAGAGAGGATTAACATCTGTGGAGGGCAGTGTTACGAAAAGAGGTAATTTGCCCCACTGTGCAAGTAATCAACAATAATAAATGAGACGCAAGACAATTCAGCGCACTAAGCAATGTGTTAGAAAGAGAGGGAAGATCATTCAGTGTACTAAGCAATGTGCGAGAAAGAGAGGGAAGATCTACACATTAAAACACATGAGTGCGAATGAGATGCCACTAGCATGCGTCATTCACGAAACGAGTAGAAGGTTCTCGAAACAAGTCGAAGCTTGTCGAAACGTGTCGAACTGATGCATGCAGTATGTAAGGGAGCCGCATCAGAGGTACAGCACTTCAGTAGTGATCGGAAATTGGTCGAGTGCATCTCGTGTGATCAATGTCAAGTTAAATTGGGGACATGCAGCAGTTGTTAGAATTTGTTATTAGTAAAGTTGTTTATTAAAGTGAATTAATAAAGTTAATTGTTATAATTTAAACCAAACTTAAGAGTGTTTTTATTTTGTACACAATCCAGCGATACGAACTCGTAGAACAGTTTTCCGTTGGCTGAATTTTCGTAACAATATTAAATAAGTATTTATACTCTTTGATATGCTTTGTAAAATTCTTTCAACCAAACGAATGTTTTACCGAAGGCAGTTTTCACAACTTCTACAGATGGGCCAATTAATTCAGTCAAACATAAAATTTGATATTCGCTTTTTAATGATTCAATGTGCAACAAAATGAGCATCATAAGTTGTTTGTCAAATTCTTGACAGCTAAATAAATTTAGCCATTTAATGCTTTAATAACATAACATACACTAAATAATGCAATATCCTGTTTTAAAATTGCAACGTAGAAGAAAATAATTTTAGAAGAAACTGAACGACGCCGCCGACGCACTAGACGCACAAACAAAAAACAAAATGAAATCCTGAAGAAAAAACCAGGTTGCAATTTGAGAAAATGAATAAATCAAAAGTAACAAATAAAAGTAGTTAATACTATTAAAGATTTAGTTGTATTGAAATTATTCAAAATTTATTCCTATTAATATTTTAATTAAAAAAATGTGTAAATACAATTAATTAGTAAATACATTCATATTTTTAATTGGAATACGATTTGATTGCTATTCATATCAATTGTTATCTATACGTACAATATTTTTTTCTGTGCAAACGAATTCTTTGGTTTCATATTGCAGAAACTGGTTTTGTTGTTGTTTTTTTTTTTGCACACGACGGATGATTGCTAAAGAGGTATATAAATAAACCAAAACTGTTCGAACCGTCTTAATGAGAGAGCTGCCACCTAATTTTACCGCTGAATATTTTTGGTTTTAAATCTTAGTTGTCAACTCTGCAGTATACAAATACAGCACACAGTTGCAGATGAGTAGTTTGCTGATGTGACGCGCCATGACGTTGGCATTGAGACGGCAAATTTTTGTAGTTTTCAATGTTGGTTATCGCATTTTTCGATCGCCGCCTGTATTTTGTTTAGGCAGTAATAGTTGATATGACATCTTTATGGTTTTACCATGGTATGGTTTTACCATAGCATATTATTCTTATGTGTTTTAACCGAAAAGAAACACTTAAGTTCTTGCCATTCCTGTGAGTCGTCAGAACTGATGATACTTAGTGGTGTTTCCATCTTATGATCAGGAAAAGTTTTGTTTTATTTATATTTTTATTTATTTATATATTTATTTATTTATTTATGTGTAGATTTTTTGTGGTTGTGGGTAACAATCTTTAGTTGTATTTGTACTATACAACTTAATAGTTTTCAGATTTATAATTCTTGTATCTTATTTTTGGTATTAAAAAAATTATATTAATATTCATTCATATAATTTTTCGAATTAATAAAAATAAATATGTTATTTAATAAATTTTCACAACAAAGTAAAATAACTCCATATTATTTTAAAATTAAAGGCATATGTAGTAATTTCTCTACATATTTCTGAACGTATAATAAAGACAAAATTAGGTTTTTTAATACATATGTATTGAAATTTTATATAGAAAAGCTGTTAAATTATGTAGTAATTTTCCATATAAAAACAACTACATCTGTTTAGTAAAAATAAATACATATGCTTTTGGACGTAAATAAAATACATATGTATTTATTTTAAAGACATTTTTAGTTATTTTTAATACAATATTTTTTCGGTGTAGTGTTTGAAATATACTCCATTGTAAATAATCAGACAAAATTGTTGGTAAGATCAAATAAGGTTCGGACATTTTTCGATTTATTTCAAACAGACAAAAATCGCACCATTTTTTGAAAAAAAATCTCGCCTACGGCGCTTTTAACAAAAATCAATGGAAATTTGATCATCCCCAGCATACCAAACGATATCGTTTGAACGAACAATATTATCGTTTTCGACTATCGTTAACGATTCGAGAACGACAGCGTTCTCGAAAAAATGGTTCTATCGTTAACGATATTGTTATTGTATGAATTCTCGTCATCGAAACTAATTCGAAAAGTGATTCAATGTTGATACCGAAACGATT
Organism: Dryomyza anilis; assembly: GCA_951804985.1. NCBI lineage: Eukaryota > Metazoa > Arthropoda > Insecta > Diptera > Dryomyzidae > Dryomyza > Dryomyza anilis. The sequence goes on along the minus strand of OX638133.1, from coordinate 63,748,466 downwards.
TCGATAAATTATTCAATTTCGATATCGAAACGAATTCCAAAAGTTATTCAATTTCGATATTATTTAAATTAATTGACCTTGAAAATATCTTTCATGGAGCCGTGCACCATGCATTTTATAGCATCCACAACATTAAAATAGTTTAACTAGTATGGAATTAAAAATTCGTTTATTGAAAGCAGCAAAAAATATTTCATACTTACTGAATTTTAAAATTTTCTAACAGTTGCGAAATTTCTTTAAATTATAAATTTTATTAAATTGTTTCATTAAACAGATATTTTTTTGATAAATAATTGAGTACTGAAACTTTTTTAACGATATCGTTACGAATTCGAAACGTTATCGAAATTATATACTACCGAAAATATGTTTATTGGGTCTTAACATTATATTTTATTTGACAATCGAAGAACCAAATTTAAAAAGCGAGCAAATTTTTTTTTTATTTCTTCTCTTGCCAATGCGGCCCGTGATGCCAATTATTTTGACATGCCTTGTGTAGGGTATAAAAATCACACACAAAAAGACAATTCTCGTTGCAAGAGATTATAACACAGTTGATGTTTCAGTTTCCAATAACACTGTTCTACAAATTCAGGGTTGTTGGCTTCCACGGAAATGAAACTTACCATTTCTGGTAGATTTCGATATGCAGTAAATATTTCCCAAAAAATACATTCAATTTAATTTTAATAATGATTTTTGCAAATTTTCAAAAATTTAGTTCAGTCGCTCGGAAGCATTCGTTGAAGTCGGATGGTTATCACATTTATTTTAACCCTTTTAAATAAATACGCACCAGAAGATTATGCAGTGTCTTATACTAAAAAAAAAATAAGAGAGCTCAGAGAATTGTGATAAATTACTCTCTCGACACACTTTTTGGGTAACAATAATTTCTTTTTGATTTTTGCAAAAACTAATATCTGGGTACATATATCTTTTGCCAACTATCCGTAGAGCAAGGTTCTTACATTATTTGTTGATTAAGTTTGCATATGCAACATGTTGAAATCGTGCGATAATTTGTGATATAAAGTACCAAAAATATCTTTTTTTGCAACTTTTTTCAGGAGACTAAAATCTACCAGAAATGATAAGTTTCATTTCTGTGGAAAATTCTTGTAGAACAGTAATTGATTTTAATACTTGAGTCTGCATTAATTTTTAAGTCCTTTGCTATAATAGAAGTTCGCTTTATTTTCTGTAATTAATAAAAAAAAGTTAATTATAATGAATTTACCTTACCAATCAATGTGGATTATCACAAAAAATGCATTCGACCATTTTCAGCAAACACGAATGAAACATGTTTTTATTCGTGTTTATGTTTTTAATGCCACGTTTACTATTATACGTGCTTTTTTTTTGTATCGTTATCAACGCTTAAAATTATTTTTCATACAAAAAATAACTTATATACGCTTAGTTAAGCGGGCATACCTATCGACGCTTAACTAATAAGCTTCAATAGAAAAATTATTACCATACCAAAAAATGCTGAATTTTTGAAAATATTTGGCCGCACTTAGGAAATGTTTGTCAAAAGTTGACAAATTAATTTTAAAAATTTGTCAAAAATTAAAAATGTAAATAAATGAAATTTATAAATTTTTATGAAAAATTTGTTTAGATGCGCAGATCTTTCTGCAGGTTAAAATGCAGTTCTAAGACTATACTTCCGCTGTTTTCTGGCAGGATCTTCAACATTTCGTACTACCAGGAAGCAGTGGCAAACGTTTATTTGGACAGATTTTAAAGTTGGGGAACCTGCACACGGCAGCAGAGAACGTTACCGTCAGTAGCAAACATTGGATCGGTTTTAAATACATTGGAAGACAACACATTATCACACATAAAGAAATAATCCCGAACGCGATTTACTTAATGGTTTACAATCGTAAAAAGTTGCGAAACGCAAATATTTTACGAATTAATAATGTACAAAAATTGAAAATTATGACAATTAAAATGCATGATACCAATTTTTTGTACAAATATATTAAGATAGCGGTTTTTTTTTTGGGAAAATATTTTTAAGCGTTGAAAGCGACGCAAAAAAAAAAACACGGTATGAGGAAGATATTAAAACAATAATATTTATTATATTAAAAATAATAATATTGTAATAAAAAACTATTAATAAATGAACTGTAAAATCAATAACCGTTCTATTAAAGTAATTAATGGGATATTTTCTTCTGAGTGTATAGGGAGCCTGCCTTTTTCAAAAATTCAATATGCCCAATACGCAACAGTGTAGAGCAAAAATTATTTCAAAAAAAAAAAATATCAAATAACTTCTTATTTTGTGTGACAAATAATTTTTAGTAAAACGTTTTATTTTTATATTATATGATGTTCAACAAAATTTCAATAATATACCTCTTATATCTTAAGAGTTATATCGTGTTTACTATAAATGTTATATGGCAGATAGACGTGGCAGTAGACAATAACCGCTCATTATTTGTAACACGGCTTGTACTTAAAACATATGAGTATATACCAGTTTTTAGTGATGTATCTCAAACCAATCCAAAATTATGGCGATTTATATACTAATAAACAGGATTTTCAAAGTTAAGAAAAAATATAACAAAAATACTTACCACTCCAAATCAAAGTGGAATGATCTTTGTCTCAAGAACTTATGTAAATTTTTTCAGAATTTTAAAAAGGCAGTTTTTGGATGCAGTGGTGCAAAACAACAAAAATCGTGTTTTTAGAGTTTGCAAAGGGGGTGTAATAGAAAACTGAAAAATTAAATTTAAACTTTATTGACCAATAATAAAAACATAAGGGGGTCAGGGTCAAACCTCGGCGAATTGACGTGGAATGCTCCATATATATACACGGATAGAAAAGATTTGTTTGAATATGTTTAACTTAAAAAGTAATACGAAATTACCATACATGAATTAGGAAGTGTAATTAAATTATAATCGAAATTGAATTTATTTTTGTTCACGTGTAAACATTATTATATTGTCCAGCAGAATCTGTCAAATTTACCATAAATATGTTACACTACAAACATAAAATTTTAATTGCATTTGAATAAACTATTTCTTGGCAATTTACTTGGTTAAAACTATGTTTCGAAACACAGAAAACGGTAATCAAATCTAAATACAACGTATGTTCGCAACGCTCGTCTTAATTCGATAATTTATCGTCTGACGAAGTTTGCAACGATATGCAGCATTTTCTACCTACGCCATCTTTTGCCATCGTTTGAACATATTGATGTTTAAAAACAAACAAAAAAGAAATTGGATTTAAATAAATGTATTCTTCCAACATTCTTCTTGTATACGAAGTTGTCACTTGTTGAGCAGAATTTTCTACATACGGCTCTTTTGTCGTCGTACACACAGCCCTAAATATCAAGTTATTTACAAATTATTTAGATCGTATTTGAGAGAACCATCACTCAAACATCCATCAAATACGATAAATTTTGTTAGCAATCATCTATCAAATTTACGACTATGTATAGCAACCATCAATTAATCATCTTACAAATAGGAAGATAGTTGTTGAATATTTGGAAAAGGTACTCCATTAGAATTCGCGGAGTAATTTTTATTGAATTCAAAGAAAATTAATCAAATGTATTTTTATTTATTCTAGAATTAAAACAGTATCCTGGTTATACGTCGCCATCGTCTTTATAAATCCTTCGAAGGTAAAATTGTTACTTGAGATTTCTTCGCAGAAGAACCTAGTCCGACCGGCGATGTTGTCATCTAAGTTAACTCTGAAAAGAAATATTTTTCATCACGTGTTGATAATTTAAATCACAGTTTATTTTTTTTTCACTTTTATCATTAAAATGTAATATTTGAGTTGGCACTTTTTTACACCATTTGATTTACTTCATTGTTGTGGATAAATCGAGTTTAAGGAAAAAATACGCCATTTTTCTTTTTTATGGTAGTCAAATGTAAAAATAACTCAACATTTTTGCTGCAAATGTCCAAGAATTTAGGATGTTTGCTATCAGTCAACTGTAAATATCTCAAATTTCATTTGTGTTGTGGCAAACATCTCGTAACTATCTGCGTATATGTCCTATTTAAAAAATATTAATAGTTTTGCTGCAACTTTATTGAAACTTATAGGATGTTTGAATATTTGCTACAAGGCGTAAATTTAAAAGGATAGTTGCAGCAAGACTTTCATAAACATCTTGTTTTCTTAGTGTATGTATAGGGTCATTTTAAATATATTGATGTTCTTGTATACAAAGTTGACACTCGGCTTTTGTCTTTTGTTGTTCGTTGAGAAAACGTGTTCGCGTCGGTAATAATTTTGTTGTTTGTAAATTAAATAAATATATAAATTGTGTTACAAATTGTAACAGAGTATAATATAGTGCAGTACACTGAAGAAAACACAAATAAAAATCTGTGTTGTAACTGTAATCAAAAATAAAGCGAGCCTGGATCGTCTGGTTTAGCGTCTGCTGGTGCAATTGTGTATTCATTGATGCTGTCACTTGTACTTGCAGTTTTAAACGAATTATTTATTTATGCATTTAAAAATTTGTACATGAATTCAATTATTATAAATTCGAATGTTTAAAGATTTTTAATTAAAATTAATAAAAAAACAACATTTTATTTTCAGGATTTCTTTCCAAAAATATTTAATTATGTTTCTATGCAAACATACTACTTTTTCAACTGAAACAACTGATATGTTTCACTGGAAACATATTTATATTCAGGTCGTTCAAAATCATTGTTTATTTTGAACATATTTATGTTTCGGTTCAAATATTTATTTTGTTTGGATGTAGTAATTATTATGTTTCCATTAGAACATACACCATTTTAAGGGGCAACATTAAAATTTGTCTGTGATATTATAATGTAAGTCAGAGCTCATTGCAACACTGTTCAAATCTCAATATATTTTTTTTTATAAAAGACACAATTTTAGGTTGCAAACATTGTGGAACTGTACTCATCGTGACGATGTGATTGCAATGACGTACAAACACGTTTAGTGCTTTACTATTATTGTATCGTTTACTTAAGTACAGCGTCACTGTCATGAAGTTGGAAACGCAATGAAATTTGTTACATACATATGTATTAAACACGGTATATATTCAGTTATATATTTATTTTTAATCACGACAAAAAAAAAACTCGACTGCTCACCGCCATAACAAACATTAAAGTGAGTAAGAGAGACAAAAAAAAAACTCGACTGCTCACCGCCATAACAAACATTAAAGTGAGTAAGAGAGAGAGTAAAAAAATGCCATTAAGTGAGTATTATATGCTTGTAAATAATAAATTACTATATTATGATCAGTCAATATAATGATATGATTGGTATTATTATATTTGCTCGTAACGGCAGTCTTTATCGTAATCATAACATGGTTCTTCTTAACCATATTTTGGTTTTTCAGAAAGGCAATCATATATAAACGAAACTCGCCAACATGCCTGTTTATATCGCCTATTGATTTGAACTGTGTTCAAAGCAACGACGATCGTGTTAACGAGTTACAAAGTGTAGATAATGAATATGTGATTCAAATGTTGAGCATCGAGGGGTTTTTCTCGCTCTGTAATTTAAGTTACTTAACTCGGCCATCCGACAAAATCACGATCCCAGTGATGAAAATACGACGAATCGTAAAACATTGATCACTCAGAATCACGAATTTGGATGACTTATCACCCAACTTCGAGACGAAAACTCTGGAAGATCACGTAGTGTCCATGTATCAACAATTTTGAAGAACACACAGCATCAAAATTGTTTAATTAATTAAAATTTAATCAAAAACGAAATTAATTCAGAAGATCACACAACATCCAAAAATTTTGAATTTGGAAGAACACACAGCATTCAAGTTCTAAACAAGCATGAAAACATTTGGAAGATCACACAGCATCCAGAAGTTTAGAATTTGGAAGAACACACAGCATCCAAATTCTAAACAGAAAAAAAAACATTTGGAAGATCAGAAGCATCCAAGTTCGAAACTAAAAAAAAACATTTGGAAAATCGCACAGCATCCAAAAAATTTAGAATTTTGAAGAACACACAGTATCCAAATACTAAACAAATACATCTTAAAAATATTAGTTCTGGAAGGCTTCGGAATGCTCGCTCAAAACTCAAATAAATAACTTGCAATTTAGAAAGAATTCCCTTTCATTTTAGCATAAAGTTAATATATATTTTACCAAAAATATTACGGGCGGTGTTGATTTCGTTCATCGATATTAGAAAGGGCGAGCAGATGAAATGCAAATATGAAACTGTCTTCAATTAAGTATGTATTTCTCATATATTTTTATTTATGTACTTCGTTCATATTAAATCATTGGCCGCAACGTTTAAATAAGAATTTAAACCTTGTTTTAATTTTGAAGTCAGATCGGAAACGATTTAAGAATTTTTGCTTATTTTATTGTAAATCATTATATTTCTTAAATCTTAAATTTGTTTTATTTAAATGTATTGTATTTGTTTAGAGAATAAACCATCTATCAGTCGATCCAATTAAAACCAAACGCCAAATTTTTGATTGAATGTTTATTCGAGCTCCACAAAATTACAGCTTTATTCTATGGTTACCAAAATTGATATTGCCGCCTACGCAATTTGTCGTCATTTCCATTAAAACTCATTTAAATGTCATCGTCTGACGAACGAAATCCGAGGAGCACCAGCAAGCGCAACCAGGATTTGCCTCCAGCCGGACTCGGAAGTTTTCCCGTCTGTCAAACCCCTCAATCCACCACTACAGCAGAAATATTTAACGACTCAACCGTCACCGAATTCGCAGTTAACCAATTCGCCGTTGAAGTCATTTGCAATCACAACGTCTGCAACAGATAAGCCGAAGTCATCTGCTGGTCAAAATCCTAAAATGGCGGAAAATAAAAACGAGTTGGATGAGGTCAGGAGTGATTTCGGTCGTCAAATGGAAAAAAATGCAAAATGAGTTTATGCGTCAAATGCACGCAATACAGTCTAGTTTATTATCAAATAGTCACCAAATTCAGGCCAGCGTAACATATCTGCAAAATAATATTCGGCAGATGGAGCAGCAGTCAGCGCAGCATACAGCGCAGCAACAGCGCAGCCGCCAGCTCATCAGCAATCAGAGCAGCAGCAGTCTGCACAGCCGTCAGCACAGATCTTCACGCAACAGTCCACTCAGCAACAGTCAAAGCATCATTCATAGCAACAGCCACCGCAGCAGCCAACCCAGCAGCAGTTCATACAGCAGCCAGCTCAACAGCATTCATCACAGCCATCAGCGCAGCAGTCAGTTCCACGTACGAGCCACCTCAGCAGCAGTTGACGCAGCAGTAAGCGCAGATGTTTGCGAAGCAGCAATCAACACATCTGCTACAACTGCGTCCTCAACAATTATCGCCCTTTGCACCAACTTATGAGCCATTTTCAGTTTCGCAGTCATGTCAAAAAACACTTCACCCTTCAATGCCGACTTCGCGTGCCACTCCTCCGTGGACTGAAGGCAGTCAGCAATGTATGCCACATGCTCCAAAAAATATTTATCCTCTTCCGTTTTTTAATGGATTACCTGAAGAATGGCAAACCTTTTCAGAATCCTTTACAAGCACATTGATTGAGTTTGAGTATTCCAATATCCAAAACATAATGCGCTAGCGGGACATCTTGAAAGGTCAAGTTAGGAAAACAGTAAAATCCCTACTTACAAGCACAAACAACGTTTGCGTCATAATGGAAATACTGGGTGACACGCCCGAACAAAGCATGAAAATCCAAGTGGAAAAGGAGGTAAGACTTATACCTTCACTAATGGAAGGTAACCTTGATGCGCTTGTAAACTTCGCCAATGCCATGATGTTAAGCGAATTAGTAGCCAAACTTCCACTTCCGCACTTCCCTCTACGTTAGCTCAAGCTACAGTCAAAATGAACCGTAGGTTGTCACCGAACACGACGTCCAATAGCAACCGTCGATTTGCTTGTGTCAGCGTTGCTAAATGCGAATGTGCGATGGAGAATGTTCTTATCTGAACGAATCCCACCTAGATCTAGGTGGCACAAAGTAAAAGAATTAAAAATATGCTTTGTTTGCCTTGTAAAGGGACACCGTGCTAGTTTTTGTACTGCAAGTAAACGATGTGGAACTTGTGGATGTACTCGAATGCATCATCGTCTGCTTCATAAAGCGACGCCAAGAACGATCCAGCGAAATGAACACCGCGAACCAAATGAACCACGACGCACAGCCAACACACCGCAGGAAAACGAAGGGAGTCACCGTACTTCAAACGATCACCCGCGTACCGATATGCCCCAGTAACGTAGAAGCTGCCACGCGGATTGCAGTCATACCACTGACGTCCTGTTCCAGGTTCTTCCGGTGAAGTTATACGGCCCAAATATATGCGTTTGCTGATGATGGCGCTAATGTATCGATCCTGGATCACAATCTGGCTTAAAAAATTCGGATTACGCGGGACGAAAGACGAATTGGAACTTCAATGGCTCAATGAGCAAACGACGAGGTAGGAAACTGAAGTGTTGAATTTAACTGTGAGTAGTGTAAAAGAAAATGCCAAAAATATCACGTGCAGAAAGTCTACACTTTAAAAATGTTAGCATTACCAACCCAAAAGTTTTCGATGTGAAGAAATTGTGCACTCACATAATTGAAACCATTTGGTAGGGTTACCATTGCACAATTACAAACATGTTCAGCCAAAATTAATACTTAGTTTTGTTCATGCATACCAATTGAAGTTCCACGCGCAGGGTTTAATGCAGATCCTATCACAGAAAAAACTAGGCTAGGGTGGATTGTTTATGGACCGCTAAACTTACGTAAAGAACCATAAATACAAAATGTATTTGTACAACATGTAGAGAAAAAAGTCAAAGTCCCATGGTTGAAATGTGTGAATGCGAACATATTTCGAACACCATTCGTTGCCGCCGCCGAAGTTGGAGAAATATCGCTTAGCAAAGCACTTCTACCAGGACCGAATATAAACCAACCGTTCATTTCTATTTTATTTAAATTTAGGCAAGCGCCAATTGCTGTTTCCGGAGATATAGCCAAAATCTTTCATCAAATCATGATTTCAAAGGACGATCAGTGTTTTTTATGGAGGGAAGGAGATTCATCAAGGGCCACAGATGCGTATGTGATGTACCGGTTAATTTTTGGAGCAACCTGTTCACAACCTGGTAGTATGTATGTATGTTTTGAAGTTGCCCAGTAGAAAAAATGTCGCAAAAATTTCACATAGATTTTTGCAACATTCGTGGGCTAAGGGCGAACTTTTTCTCGGTATATGCGTATGTGTCCATCCATAGGCCACAAATAATGGCACTAGGTGAGACCCAGGTTAATGAGGGTGCAGATCCACTGGATTTTCATATACCTGGTTATCACCTATTGCCATTATTCTCTGCCCATAGGGGCCTTGCTCTTTTTATCCGAAGTGACGTTGCGTATCAACTGCAGCAACAACATAGTGTGTCGGATAGCGAATTTAATACTATTTGGGTTAAATTCAAAATTCAAACACACATCATGCACTTGTGCTTTCTTTATAGGAGTCCGAATTTAGATAGTGTTTCCACCTGTAATAAGCTGGATGCCTTATCTGATTCGATCTCAAATATATTGGAGCAATTTCCAGGCAGTGAAATTGTTGTTGCCGGCGATTTTAATGTGCACAACGCCACTTGGTTGAGCCACTCGAGTCTATCAACACAGGAGGGTTGTTATGTTGAGCTTTTTGCCGAGTGCAACCAACTCACTCAAATGATGAAGGAGCCGACGTATATTCCACGCGTCGGCGGACAAAGCCCAAAAGTCCTAGACCTTTTTCTGACTTCACATCATGAAAAATATGATGTAAAAGTCCTTGCACCTCTTGGTAATTCCGACCACTGTACTGTTTCCGCTGAGTTTTCGTATTCTAGTTTACGCGCCTCTTCGATTAAAGCCCCGAAGATGAATGTATGGCTTTACGAAAAAGCAAATTGGGTTGCGTTAAATGATTTTTTTCGCAACTTTAATTGGAAATTGTGTTTCGCTGACAGAGACATAAATGCTGCGGCTTTAATGGTACAAAATATTATTTTATTAGGTATGCGGTCCTTCATACCTTCTAAAAAAATTAGCATTAAACCTAAGGACCACTCTTGGTTTAATGAGACTTGCAGGATTGCAGTCAGGTCGAAAAAGGAAGCCTTTCAGACTTGTCGTTCTAACAATAATGCTGATACTGAAAGACTTCGTATACAGGCTCGGAATCGCTGTAATGCCGTGATCTCGCGCGAAAAGTTTCTTCACGAACAAAACGCGCGCAAAAAGGTCCTACTCTATCACAGGGGTAGTAAAAATTTCTGGTCATTTGTAAAAAGGGTGAAGAATCAGACGACATCGTCTACTCCAACTCTTAGTATGAATGGCCAGACCTTCACTGACCCGGTTGATAAAGCTAATCTCTTGGCAGAATTATTTGCAAATAATTCAACGCTCCCAGATAGTAATCAACCACTGCCTGTCGTCGATTTTGTTTCTTCTGCAATGCCGGAGATACATTTTCGAACTCGGGCAGTTAAAAAGGTTTTAGAAAACCTCAACATTAACAAAGCCTCTGGGCCAGATGGCATATCTGCCCATGTGTTGAAGAAGTGCGCGTCAACGCTGGCTTGTCCGATGCGTAACCTTTTCAACATCTCCTACACGACAGAAGTTTTTCCATCTTGTTGGAAGGTTGCCAATGTCCAGCCAGTTCCGAAAAAGGGCGAGGCCACAAACCCTGCCAATTACCGACCCATTGCAATATGCTCTGCACTCTCCAAGGTAATGGAGAGCGTAAATAACTTCCACTTTGTGAACTATCTTGAGCACAACGAATTGCTCAGTGACCGACAATACGGTTTCCGTAGGACTAGATCTTGATATCTCCAAGGCTTTTGATCGAGTGTGGCATAAAGCCCTCGTTTCAAAACTAATTGCATATGGTGTTGGTGAATCTTTTACTCGATGGATATCGAGTTTTCTCCAGGGTCGTTCAATACGAGTTGCGATGGATGGTGTTCTTTCGGAGTCAGCTGCTCTTGACGTTCTGGGCATATCAATTCAATGTGATCTCCGTTGGAATGATCACATATTTGACGTGTCGAAAGAGGCGGCCAAGTGCCTCGGTCTAAGAAGGAATACAATTCGCACATATGGGCAGAGGCTTCAAAATCTTCTTTGGAGTTCCTGGATCGAATCCAACAGCGTGCAATATATTTAATAGGGGATGAAAATATTTCATCCTCTATTGGTTCTCTTGAGCACCGAAGGACCGTAGGGTGTGTAAGCCTGTTCTATAGGTAATACAATGGTAAGTGTTCGAGGGAAATACATGGCCTGATTCCACCAGGTCGTGTGTCCTCTCGTTCTACTCGGGCATCGAACCAAGCCCACCCCTTCGTAGTTCAGTCGGCTCTCAATAAAACCACGCATTACCGAGAGAATTCGTTCTTCAGTCGCACGATACGTTTGTGGAACAATCACCCTGCGTCTGTTTTTCCCGACATTTTTGATATTGGCAAGTTCGAAACAAACATTCACCGACACTACTCCATCTTTCCTCTCTCCATTTAACCTATCATCCCTTCTTACGATCAACACTGTGCATTGCATGAATAGGGGGCATCCCCTGAGCGTTGGTTAATTTGTAAAAAAAAAAAAAAATACGTTTAAAATACGAATACAAAAAGTTACGTCGATGAATTTCCACGAGCAGTCAATGGCATAACTACGTGACACTACGTTGACGACTACGTTGATTGTTTTCACACGGAGGATGAAGCGATTAATGTAGTAAAAGATGTTATACGTATCCACCAGATAGGAGGATTTGAATTACGTAATATCACATCGAATTCGGATGCAGTATTACAAGCAGTTGGCAACACTGCGCGAAGAAGTGGAGAGATTGTAAATGTCATAGGAAATCAGGAGAATTTTGGGCATTCATTAGCAGTCAAAGTAAGATGTTTTTGTTTATGTTTTTAAATTTACAAAAGTGCCATCGGAAATTTTAAACCGCGAACGAAAGCCAACAAAACGTGAAATGCTTTCGCTTACAATGTCGGTGTTTGACCCTTTCTTGGCAATTTCATGGTGACGGGCAAAGTTTTAATGCAGTGCGCGTGGAAATCGGGTGTTAAATGGGACGAACCCATATCCGATGAACTGAATCACCGCTGGACGAATTCGATAAAAGAATATCCACGTGGAGCAATTCAGGATGCCACGATGCTGTTTTTCTGGCTACGAAAGTGCACTGGATCTTCATATTTTCGTTGGTGCCAGTGAGGAGGCTCTGGCATACTCGCGCGCGATAAGTGGTAAACAAATTTTAAAAAATTAGTAGCAGCTAAATCGAGTTGTGCCCCTACGCGTTTCCACACTATCCCAAAATTAGAACTGCAGATGGGTGTGCGATTGTTTGTCACACCGTGAATTATAAAAAGTGCTATTTTTGGACGGATTCGCACACGGTGATCCGGTGGATCCGATCGGAATCATCGCATGTACAAGCAGTATGTTTCAAATAGAGTTGCGGAAATTTCACGCGGTAGTCGATGGTGTCCAGGCAATTTAAAACCTGTCGGATTTTCTAAGACGCGAGGAAGATGAATGGCCAACTGAGGATTTAATGGGAACAAGCATAGACGGAAGCAGCAACGAGTTATAAAAATCTTTAAATCCGTATCTTGGAAAAGATGGTATTGCCGAAGTTAATACGAATACAGGCGTTTACAAAAGACCAGTATCGAAGCTTGCGTTATTAGATGATATGTGGCAAGCCTGTTGTCGATTATTTCGAACTTTCGGTCATCGATTAAGTATGTCTTAAATTAAGTATGTATTTCTCATATATTATTTATGTACTACGTTTATTTTACATCATCTGCCGCAATGTTTAAATTAGAATTTATAACTTTCTTTTGATTTTTAAGTCGGAGCGGAAACGATGTAAGAATTTGTGCTTATTTTATTGTAAATCATATTTCTAAAATTTTAAATTTGTATAATTAAATGTATTTATTTAATTGTTCATTTTAATTTATTTGTTTAGAGAATTAAAGCCAAACGCCAGATTTTTGATTGAATGTTTAATCGAGCTCCACAAAATTACAGGCGGTATAAGACTAAGACGGCAGTGATTTATGAAGTATTTGAATATAAGTTTACCAATTACAGGTCACGATCGATCTGTAATCGAAATTAAGAGCTTTGCCGATCTAGCTCTTCCAGCCCTTCTGTAATCGTTACTTTAACAGATAGACATCGCTAAATCCACTCTGGAGGTCATGTCGAACACCCCTCCACACAGAACACACCTCCTTCAGGGTGTTACAAACTGCGTACAAAACTGAATACACCTCCCCACTCTTAGTGTAGGATATAAAAATATCGCAGATAACTGCTAGCTCGCTTTGACTTACGAGTGCTATTAATATACTCAATTACTGTTGAGCCGCATGAAAACACAACTACACGGCACGGTCTTCCGCTATTCGAGCTGTTCCGAGCAAGAATATGCACAAAATAACAGCAAAGGAACTGGTCCTACAGAATAATTTAAAAACCGAGCAACATCGAGCCACTCAAAATGTAGGAGCTTTCAACATTTCGAGCGCTCAATTTATCAAGAGGTCGAGAAGCGATCTCCATTCTACATACTTAGCTCGATTGGATGTTTTAGGTGTTTGTTAGCTCATCACTCGCTCAAAAGCGCAAGCTATCATCGACTATGGCGCGGCTCGAACACATGACCACCTCAATCATGATTCCTGCTTAGAACGCATTCGCTTTACCACCTCGTACTCGATAAGCGAAAGCTGATCATCCTCCGTGCTCATGTCATCATCGCCGACGTTCATTAGATTCTTGATTTTCTGTTGAGACATCTTTTGCCGGTCGGAGACCAGCACTATCACTATCTGGTTAATATCAAAGTTTCCACGCGCTTCTCGAAGACGGGACACACAACATCTAACCAACCTTTTTGCGCGAACACGGCGCCAAAATTGACGGGATCCTTCTTCAGACAATCCAACTCTTACCAATCCAACTCCCATTAATTGGTGTGTACCCGTTCTATGAGTCCAGATACAAAGTCCGGACCTCTCGCAGCCACTGCGAGATAAATTGGTCCGCCTGCAACTTAACGACGAGCTTTTTGACATTTTTACTTTTTTTTTTACATATTTTTTATTTTGTTTACGAAAAACGAATTATAAGTATTTATTTATTTGTATTGATACGAGACGTGCGCTGAGTCAACGCAATTATTTGTTGTTACTTCTGAAAATATAAACGAAACACGCCCGTTTATATCGCCTATACATTTGAACTGAGCTGAAAGCAACGACATTCGTGTTGACGAGCTACAAAATGTAAACAAATTAATATGTGATTCTCGCTCTGTAATTAAAGTTACTTTACACATATAATAATAAATTATGTACTATAATATAATTATAGTGACCTTATCATTGTTGAAATAAAATTGAAATTACTATAGTATGATTGTGACATTTTTTGTAAAGAGCATGGTATGGTTGTCGCGATCATGTCGAAACCTTATCATTTCTCCGCAAACACTTTTAATGTAGCATTTTTTCCGAAAAGTTATTAGTGTATAGAGAAAACAATTTTAAAATAGATTGAGTTGTGCGAAACACTTAATGTTTACCCCAAAGAAATCTCATGTATATATTACTTATCTTAAATACATTAAGTATTTACATTAAGTATTGTTTGGGAGTAATAATTGAAGTGACAATTTTAAAGTGTTCTTGGGAAACATTGTAAATGATTAGAAGAAATTAAATATTGTTTTGTTCAAACACAATAATTGTGTAATTGTTTGCAATGTTTACTTACTTATTTGGCCATTACAACCCATGATGGGTTTCGGTCTCAGCAATAATGCTACGCCAGTCGCTTCTGCATCGCGCGCGCTGGCGCCAGTTGTGATGTCAGGTTGTCTCGCACTTAATCGCTCCGCCGGAGATTCGGACGCCCTCTACTACGTTGACAACCACTGGGTACAGACACCTTTTTAGCTGGAGCGCTTTCATCCATATGCTCTACATGCTCATAAAACTTATAGTTCCATCTGATTCTGTACTCGTTTTCAACGCATATCGGGCCAAGGATTTTCCGAAGAATCTATCTCTCGAACGCTCGCTCATCGGTGTTAGTAATCGTCCATGCCTCAACACCATAGAGGAGTACTGGCATGATGAGCGACTTATAGAGCGTACTTTTTGTCCGTCGAGAGAGGGCTCAATAGAGGCGTATTGTCCAAGAAGCCGGGACCCTTTTTTTGTTGTTGACACCAGGTACTTCGTCTTGTCCTCGTTCACCGTAAGACCCATTCAACACTATAAAGAATGCTGCACTGACTCATCCGCTCTGCGCAATGATTGCGATATCATCAGCGTACCCGAGCAGCATGGAACTCTTGTTGAAGATAGTGCCATTGTGATAGAGTTGTGCAGTTCTTATAATCATCTTCATTATTAGGTTGAAGAAGTCAGACGATAGGGAATCGCCTTCTCTGAAATCTCGTTCGGTATTTAACGTATCGGAGAGGTTGTTGCCAATTATCACTGTCGCTGAAGGTCATCCTGCAAAGCCTTATAAGTTTCGCAGGTATAACTAACTCAAACATGGTAGCGTATAGGTGATTCCTTATCGGACTGTAGAAGGCAGATTTGTCAACGATGAGATGGTTGTGGGTGTCGATCTGCCTTTAAGGCGCAATGTAAAAATCTGGTCTATGGTGGAATTGCCAGGTCTGAAGCCGCACTGATAAAGTCCAATCAGTCTGTTGGCGATGGGCTTCAGTCTTTCATATAATACGCTCGTTAAAATCTTATACGATGATTGGGCAGAGTATACTGAGATTCCATTCGCTGGGCATGCATTCTTCTGACCATATTCTGCTTATGAGCTTAAACAACTCAGCAGGAATACCATACGATTTGTTGATTTTCAGCCTGTTATTGGCTGTGCAGACCTCATCACGATCAGGTTATTTGTTATAGTTTCACTAAGAAACCCATAGTTCATACTTATAAAAATTATTTATTATTTTGTGCATTTGTAAAAAGCATCAGAAATAGCAAATCCTTGTATGACATCTGCAATTGTTTTTTTTTTTTTTTTTTTTTGCTAGGACGTCAAAAATAGAAAATATCTTTCTATACGATGGTACCACATTGCAGACAATGATAAAACACTGCCTGTAAAAAAACATTATTGTTTAATCTGAATATTCCTTATTTCTATGGCAGGCGACCTTTTTTAACGATCATCCAGAATTACGTACAAAACGAACATGCCTTTATTCGTCTTTATGATTTTTATGCCACGTTTATTATTATAGGAGGAACCCATTAAAACAATAGTATTTATTCTAGCCGCGGTAGCTCAGTGGTTAGTGCGTTGGACTGCGAGCCGAAAGGTCCCCGGTTCAAGCCTGGACTGGGGCTAACAACATCTTTTTATAGAAACATTTTTCTATACCGCGCTACGTCTCGGCAGTAAATGGCAAACCTACGATAGTAAAACATTGCCTATGAAAAAGCTCTCACCCGCCGTTCGGAGTCGGCAATAAACTGTAGGTCCCACCACTTTGAGTACAAATATAACACGCACAGCTCAAAATGGTGAGAGAGCTCGGCCTAAGTTCTTATAGGACTGTAGTGCCACACTATTATTATTATTATATTTATTCTATTCAAAATAATATTATTGAAATATTGATTTAAAAAGTAAAATCGATTAATACTTGAACCATAAAAACAATGATTATATCATTTTCTTCTGAGTGTACCATTATCCCGTGGGTTTTCCTTAAAGCTGGTGATGATCATTTGGAAGAGCAAGGCAAGAAATGGTAATCTTTTTCATGCTCTAGTTCTTGCACTCTAAGCCTTGCTCTTGCATATGTACATATGATCTTGTTTTTGAAATACCATTCTTGCTCTTGCTGCAAGAATCTTGCAAAAATTTAAATAAATATCTTAAACTGCATATTAAATATAAGCAAATCTAATTTGTACATAATTGTATTTAGGTTTAGGTCAATTATGTCTTCAACAAAAAATAAATTATTTTACTAACTCAAGAACAAAAAATCCAATACCATAAAAATTTGAATTTATATTTTGACAAAAATTTTAAAATAAATAAAATAGTATAAATTATGTTGACGAGACAGTTCAAAATCTCAAGGCCATAATAAAATGTACATACATAATACATATAAGGAATATTTCGTACAGGCATATTTCTGTTTTCGCCAGAAATATGCGAATACGGTACGCTACACGTACCGTATTTCAAGAGAACACAAACACTATCATGTATCACTAACAGAAAGAAGATAACAACAATAACGAATTACTATGCGTAAACACACACTTTCTCAACGAAAACTTTTCGTTGCTATCTTGTATCATCGCATGGCAACAAACAGACGCATTACAACAGACAGACGAATGGCAACAGACAGTCGCATGGCACCACACTACATTTATATATCTAGTACAGACATCCAGTTGGAAACAACAACGAGTTTTCTTTGCACTTTCAAACGAATCAGCAGATATGTGAAAAAAAAAAACAAAAACACAAATAGCAATTAACAAAAATACTATGCATAAAAGTAAAAAAAAAATAATAAAGTTAAATTTCAGTGCATATGCACAATCGACGAACGAACTAAAAATAAAGAAACAACATTGTTTTGTCAATTTTGTCTTTGGAGGATACATGTGCTTTACCAGGCCTTATTTTTAAGATGCTTATTTATGAGTTTTAGCCTTGAGAAAGAAGAAAAATAAAAACATCTGCATGCATTGTTTTTTGTTGTTCAATATTTAGTAATATCATGAACTCTTTTTAAATTCATTATTTCCTTAGAAACATAATAAATACATTAAAATGATAATTTCTTGCAGTTTTAGTCTTGCACTTCTTATCTTGCTTTTGCAAGAAAATCTCGATCTTATTCTCGCTCTTGTTCTTGCAAAAAATGCAAGAACGAGAACGAGAAATTGTTGATCATCACCCATATTTTTTATTTAATTTTTTTCTTTATGTATATAAATTAATTTATAAATTATATGTCTCTTTTTTGCTTTCAGGGAGTACACTTGCTCAACTGTGGGATTGTCCGTTTATCGAAGCTTCAGCTAAAGATAGAATAAATGTAAATGAAGTATTCGCTACAATAGTTCGTGAAATGAACTTGACACAGGACAAACGTTTAAAAAAGAGTTATTGCTGTTGTTCACTTTTATAGAACAATATTTAAATTATTATATAACCTACATAAGCCATACAATTCTTAGTTATAAGTAATTTTTTATCATTTGTGTTCAATGACACATAATTTCATAGCATTAGAAATATTAATGTGTTAAATATAAATAAATACGGTGGGTGCTATCCTACTGTTAAGTTTACATTAAGTATTTTTTATATACACTTAACTAAAAGGGCTAGTAATCGCATAACTGATACAAGCAATTTTGTAAATAAAAATAAATTGTGTTAAAAAAAATAATAAGATCGAATAGTTGAAAACAAGATCAGTATTTTATACACTAAGAAAACCAAAGATGGTTGAAAAGTATTAGATCCTTAAAAATTGCAGTTGCAATTTATTCTGGTCAAATATTTGACACTTTTTGTGATATTTTCATTTTTCGTGATGTTTATAGGAAATAGCTTAAATAACACAAAAAATGTTTATAAATTTATTACACTTTTACTGCATAGTTGTATTTTTATAACCTAGTTGCAGCAACACTCTCGTAAACATATTGTTCTTAGTGTACTATAAACATCTGCACAAATTCTGGCAATCCATTTCCCAGTACAAGCATTCACTATTTTGTTCTGTAAGGCGATGAAGTGCTACAAATTTTATAATATTTGTTTACATTTAAATTTTTTATTTTATTACTTTTCGAACCAACATTATGTGATTCTTATTCTGTATATGAAACCATTACTAAACATTGTGGTAAGTTAATATTTAATGTCAAAATACATCTTCCAAATAAATATAATTAAATAGAATTTAAGAAGAAATAATGAACATCTAAGGTACCAATCAAGAATTGAATCCCACACCAATATCCGTGTAAAATCGTTCCAATTTTAACCAGTTGGGAAGGTTAGATCACATGGGAAATTTTAAAGTAGGTGTAATTATGATAGTTAGGATTATCAAAATTATAGTCGGTCTAAGCCGACTATAAATACCCTACACATATGTGTGGTTACCATTCAAAGTGGTCACCAGGTCACCAGGGTATACGAATCCTGAAAATAGGGTATACGAATCGCTGAAGAATTTCCATTCATTTGATACCCATATTTACAAATGGGTAGGTGTACCGAATTTCGATTTTTTTTTGTGAACCACAAGTCTTTTCGCCGGAAAACATTATTATCATGTATTTAAGCATGATGTCAATATATATTTGACCAAAAAAGTTTATCTAAGCACGTATACATAAAAATTGATCTATATATGTACCATTTTATGTGAGGTATTTGAACATAAGTGGTCGGATCATAGGTCACAATGGACCGATCGGACATACAGCGTAGGTATATTAGTAATCTAAGTTATAAGTTTCATTTATCTAGCTCTTCAATTTTAAAAGTAGTAGGGATTTCAACAGACAGACAGACGGACAGACAGGCGGACATCGCTAAATCGACTCAGGAGGTCATGCTTATCAAGAATATATATACTTTTCCATACCGGAGATGCTTCCTTCTGGGTGTTACAAACGGCGTACCAAACTGAATATACCCTTTCACTCTTAGTGTAGGGTATAAAAAGGATACCGGTAACCGAATATAAGTAATGAACAGATATACAAAACTGATATAAACGATTCCTTTATATACACACCGAAAAAAATATCGTTTCCTGTTAACACTTTCTCAAACAAACATAAAAGTGTTGGCAAGCTCGTTTGTAAGAAATAATAGAAGTGTGTAGCACAAATGATCAATAGTGTTTCCCACAAATATTTGTAGTGTTTCCTACAAATATGAAAAAATGTTTCCCACACATACGAAAAGCGTTTTACACAAATATTCTGAACATTTTTAGTGTTTGCCACAAACATTGGTAGTGTTTTCGGAAAATATTTGCAGTATTTCCCACACATATTTGTAGTATTCGCCAAATTCAGTCAAAACAAAAAGTTTTTTTTGCGGCAGCCACTCATTTACGCGACATGTGGAATAATGCAAAATTGCAGGGTAGATTATTCAACAAGTCACGTAAACGAGCGACTGCCGAAAATAACTTTCCATAAACATTTTACTTCGACTGATTTTGATGAACACTAAAAATATTGTGAGGAACACTACAACACATCGATGTATTATGCCAGGGAAAGGGCTGCGCAAAACTACACCCCAATGAAAAAAGGCCATAAAACTAAAAACGAAATTAAGCCCCAGAATTGGGGTATATTTTCATAATAAAATAAGTCCCCATTATTCATGGAAAAAAGACCCCACTACTTTGGAAAAATAGCCCCAAATAAAAATGAAATAACGCCCCAACAATTTTTATTTTATACATATATTTCATAAAATGAAAATACACCCCAAATGTTGACATGTGCACTTAGGAAAAAATCTATTTTGCAGTTAACATAATATGTTTGCAACAATATTTGTTGAATTTTTAAATGAATTTCCTAAAATATATATAATGAATTGAATGAAGTAAGGTACTTTATTATTGCTAACATTAATATGTCCATGCATACATTTTTCTTATCATGTAACCTGGCATTGTATCTTGAACATTATTTCTACAAACTGGACATTGGTAATTTTCATCACCATCAGTAATACTTTGCGCTTGTAATTTTTAACATTGAATTTAAAAATGTTACCAAAAATCGCGCGCCGATTTTATCAATGATATTCATAGTGTTCCAATTGGGTTCGAGTATTTATATATTCTTTAATTACTTGTACTTGTTACAAAAAATGTGTGCTCACATTCAATAAAATAATGAATATAATATAAATATAATTTAATATAATTTAGCTCTTTAAAATATTTTAGATACATATATACTAGGATGATGCCTGAAGCATTTAACACAAAAAGTTCCATTCTTCAATACCGTTCTTTTACGAAGTATCTGCTGACGCACCATATCCAGTCTTGAGCGAAGAAAATAATCTAAATTGTTACACTGTGCGCACCCATTTTACCACCAGAAATGAAAGTTACATATTCTTATGGATTTGGACATTCTAAGAACAATGGCGTTTTCAATTTTCCCCACACGTCCAGTTTCAACGACATTTGACAAAAACGAAAAACCACGTTTTTGAGGATTCTATTGGTTGGTAAGCGTTGATTATAATGTCAGACTTATTTTTATTTTATTCAAAACATGCATAACAGAACACGAATTATATGTACACATCAATTTTTTAAATTCATTTAACAGGACCTATGAAGCAAAAAGGACTCATTTTTAGGCTAAAAAAAAAAATAGACCCATTTTTGAGCATTTCAAAAAAAAATAAAAAAATTTAAAAAATAAAATAAAAATTATTTAGTATAATAAATTCGTAGAAATATTAATAACTCGAACTATTTTTACTCTTTTATAATATTATTGTGTTAAGGGAAATAGTTGTGTCAAATTTATCAATTTATTGAACCTCTTGATACCAGTTATGGGTTTAAGTATTTGTAAAATATTATGAATCAGGATTTATATCTGGTATCAAGAGGTTCAATGAGTTCATAAATTTCCTAGATATGCCAAAACCCAACTTACACCCTTACCAAAATAATATTGTAAAAGAGTAAAAAAATACGAATTAATAATATTTCTACGAATTTATTATGCTTAATAATTTTTATTTTATTTTCTAAAATTTTTCACTTTTTTTAATTCGTAGCCCAATTTTGACGTTTACGATTTATTTAAATAAAACAGGATTGTAATCTATGAGATTTGCTTAGTTATAATGCAAAGCACAAGAATGGTGCACAACTGGGTATTGAGAAACAAATGCTCAAAAATTAGTCTATTTTTAGCTTAAAAATGAGTCCTTTTTGCTTCATATCTCAGATCCTGTTAAAGGAATTTAAAAAAATGAAATGTACATATAATTTGTGTTCTGTTATGCATGTTTTGTATAAAATAAAAATAAGTCTGACATAATCAACGCTTACCAACCAATAGAATCCTCAAAAACGTGGTTTTTCGTTTTTGTCAAACGTCGTTGAAACTGGACGTGTGGGAAAAATTGAAAACTCCATTGTTCTTAGAATTTCCAAATCCATAACAATATGTAACTTTCATTTCTGGTGTAGAAAATGTTTGTCAAATGTGCGCACAGTGTTATAGACGCTTTAAGATTTCTATCCTAGATATGCCAAAATTGTTCCAGACATTTTTCAAGTTAAAAGCTGGCAAATACTGACTACTTTGACGACGTAACAAAAAATTATTGTATTTATTTTCTGAGGGTATCTTCTCAATAACAATAGAAATTTAGTTAATCTGAGAAAACAATAAAATAAGCTAAATGAAATTAGGTCCCAAACTAAATATTTGGGGCTTTTTTTATCTTCACTTTGGGGCCTTATTCCGTTATGAAAATAAGCCCCAACAAAAAATGAAATTACACCCCAATAAAATAAAATTATTCCCCAAAAATGTTGTTATTTTTTTCCCATACAATTTTTTGGGGGCTTTTTTAATTGGGGCCTTTTTTCATTGGGGTCTAATTTCGCAGTGTCCAGGGAAAGGTGTCTCGTACAGTGGAGTCGCCGAAACTGGGTTTTCGTCAGATGATCTGTAGCAAAATCCGAGTAGTACACATGCGCACAATAGTAGGTCTCCGCTGATGATAATTAGATTCATGTGTCGCACAATAAGACACTTGCCACTTATTCAACATAAGAAGTTTATCCGCATTTATGCGTGCAAGCGTTGCATGACGCGGATAAGTTCATTTATCCAAGTGATGCATCTTTTATGAGAAACTTTAAATATAACTTTTTTTCGCAGAAGTTATTAGTGTTTAGGACAGACACTTTTAAAATAGATTGCGGAGTTTGGGAAACACTAGTGTTTGTCCAAAGATATCTCATGTTTTTATTATTTAACTTAAACACTTTCATTATTGACTGGTAACACATGAGTATTTGGGAGCAGAGACATAATTATTATAAGTTTTATTTGAAAAAGTCAGATTATAATAATTATATTTAACTTTTTTACATTAAAATCTTTAATAATAGTTATTTTTGAGTAATATTAATAAAAATCATTAATAATTATTATTATTGATAAATATTTATAAAAGTCAGAAATAATTTTTATTTTTGAGAAATATTTATTAAAGTCCCAAAGTAACTTATTTTTGAAAAATATTTATATAAGTCAAAAATAACTTTTATTCCTGATAACTATTTATAAAAGTCAAAAATAATTATTATTTCCGATAAATATTTATAAAAGTCAAACCATTTTTAATACAAAGTGCAGCCTACGTATTTGATTCTGTGAAAACTCTGCAGCCTATACGTAGCAAATTGCTGCACGCAACAACAACTTTGCAACTCTTGAGTTGATGCAGTTTTTGCCTTTGGTTTTTACTTCAATGCACATAATTCTTATTGTGTTTATTGAAGAAGGAATCCTTAAGCGACTTGAAATGTAGAACCTGCAGAGAAAGATCGCTGATGAAGGGGCTTGGCTACCTCTGAAACAGCTGTACGATCTGCCACTCAATGTTTTATTTTACACCCAATTTGTACCGACTGGACCTTGAACACGTTAAGACAATATTTTAAAATAATCAAAAGAGGTCGTAAAACAATGTGCAGTGACGCAAGTGGGTTCTGGCCAAATCCCAATGGAACCAATTTGGCCAAAATAATTCCAATGACGCAAGTGGGTTCTGCCCAAATCCCAATGGAACCAATTTTTCCAAAAAAATGTCCAATGACGCAAGTGGGTTCTGGCCAAATCCTAATGGAATCAATTTGTCCAAAATAGTGTCCAATGACGCGAGTGGGTTCTGGCAAAATCCATATGGAAACAATTTTTCCAAAAAAAATGTCCAATGACGCAATCTGGTTCTGACCAAATCCCAATGGAACCAATTTTTTCAAAAAAATTTCCAATGACGCAAGTGGTTCTGGCCAAACACCAATTGAACCAATTTGTCCAAAAAACCCAATCAGGTTCTGACCAAATCCCAATTTTTCCAAAAAAAAAATGTCCAATGACGCAAGTGGGTTCTGGCCAATCCCAATGGAAC
This sequence comes from Dryomyza anilis, assembly GCA_951804985.1. Lineage (NCBI taxonomy): Eukaryota > Metazoa > Arthropoda > Insecta > Diptera > Dryomyzidae > Dryomyza > Dryomyza anilis. The sequence goes on along the minus strand of OX638133.1, from coordinate 63,724,046 downwards.
CAATTTGTCAAAAAAAAAAAAATGGTCAATGCAAGTGGGTTCTGCCAAATCACAATTGTCTCGATGAGCTGTATCCTTTCCACAAAAAAAATGGAAATTTTACCTTGGTAAGACTTTTTTCCATATATCTTAAAAATAATCAGGGCAATGAAGCCCGTCGTAGTAAAAATCCGAATTCGAATCTCCGAGTTCCGTGCGGAATGGAATTCCGCGTTGTCTATACAAAAATATAACTTCGAAAATTCGAAATCAACTGTTTATGTCAAATCAGTGAAAATTTAACAACAAAAATTAATATCAATTGTGTTAAATTTGCAACAAATTGTTGAAAATTTGATATTTTGAAGAAAATTGTTAAATTTGTCTGCAAATATTGATGTAGGCGATTCATTTAATTGAATCGATAGGCCTATAGAAGAGTATCGGATCTTTGAAAAACTTCCACTTGAAATTCTCGCGCGATACGGACGGACGGCCATAGATTTACCTGACACTGCTGCAAGAGATTCTTCGGATTGCCGGCCATCGAGTAAAAATATGGCCAGAGCGAAGTTTCATAAAAAGTGTGCTGAGCAGCAGTGTGGGCTAGCTGGGCTGTTTGCCTCGTGCAGAACCAGCTCTAGCGTATGCTGAAAATGTGGCAGCGAGCGACACGTTTGCGCTATCTCACAGGCGTTGTTTCCCAGAATGGGCTTGATCAACTTGTGCTCGAGCAGACAGTAAAGCGTCACCTCATCCTCGCCGCTGAGCGCCACCTCATTTTCGACGAGTATCGCCAGCGATAGAGTTGCAGCGGAGTTCAGCCGCGGACGCTGTATCTCATCCAGCACTTTGGAAATTTAGAGGGACATAGCGGCAAGTTCACGCGCATGCCGTGCGCCACAGATTGAGCAGTCGCGCAGTCGACAAATAAATTTAACTAATTAACATTTTCTAATTTTTATACTTTTGTTAAACCAAACACAAGTGAAATGAATTAATTTTATGCTTTAACATAAAGATACTTTTTTTATTTGCAATGTTTACAGTAGTTTCTTGTTAATTCGTGAAGTTCAGATATTTGTAGCTGTTGTATAAGTAGGTAGCTGGCGGCCGTCTCAAGAACCCCGGACTTAAAGCATAAACAGCAAATGTGGGCTAAAGTTCACTTTACCGGCCGAAGTGAAATAAAAAAAAAAAATTGTCACGCGCTGTATTTTTGCAACAAAAAAAAATACCAAAATTAAGAAATCGCGCCGCTCGGACCCGTGGTGACCTTGAAAAATCAAAAACCGGTGCACCTACTTACAAGTACATATGGGTACTCAAATGAAAGGTATTTTCCTCACGATTCCAAATCTGTAATTATTACATAAAAGTTACTCATACAACATATACATATAATTGAAATAACATAAATTGGTGTAGGGGCCGCTAGGATTGACAGATCTGAAAAACAATTACAGATTTGGAATCGTGAGGAAAATACCTTTGAGTACCCATATGTACTTGTAAGTGGGTGCACCGGTTTTTGATTTTTCAAGGTCACCACGGGTCCGAGCGGCGCGATTTTTTAATTTTGGTATTTTTTTTTTTGCGAAAATACAGGGGGTAGCAATTTTTTTTTATTTTTTTTTTGGTAAAGTGAACTTCTCCCCAAATGTGTCTACGGCATTTGTAATTATTTCACATTTACAGCAAAAATTCATTAATTAATGCAAAACAACTGATTTTTTCACACAAAGAATTACATTTCGACACAACAATGCATTCGTACAAAAAGTGTCAAAAATCTGTCAAAAAATTCGTTCCGACGGAACCACTGATGCCATAAATCCGAACTTCGAATTCGATTCGGATCCTACACCCAGAAAAAAATTCCCTCAAATACCATACCAGGACAATTATTGATTTAATAGTATACTAAAAATAAATCTTTTCATATAAACTCAATAGAAATGTCATGGTATTTTCTAGTATTTAATGGTATTTTCCGATTAAAATAATAATTTATCCTATTGACCATTTTAAATAGTAGAAAACTATTATTTATATAGTATTTCTCTGGGTGTATGATATATAAATCCGAATCCGAATGAAATATCCGCTACGACGGGCTTCATGATTGCCCTGAATATGTTTTTTTTTTTACTTTTAAAAATATTTTTCAAAAAAAATAAATATTTTTGATTTTTATAAATATTTATGAAAAATAATAATTATTTCTGACTTTTATAAATATTTATCAGAAATAAAAGTTATTTTTGATTTTTATAAATATTTCTGAAAAATGAAAGTTATTTTTGACTTTTATAAATATTTCTTAATAATATAGGTAATTTTTGACTTAGGGCCCTATTATGATTAGCGAAATGAATGGTTTTGGCGAAGCGAACGTCCAAAAAGCTATTACGGGTTACATTCGCCAGACTTCATTCGCCAAAAAACGGGAAAAGTCAAGCGAACGTAAAAAAAGGTGCAACACTCAACTACATTTCATTCGCTTCAAGTGTCAAATTCAAGCGAATCAACAGATCATGTGACGAATCGGCGAACGTATCCTAATCTACTATTTTAAGGTTTTTCTTATAATTTTAGATTTTTATGCTTCTGCGTTTTTGTTTATTAGGATTCTCCCGATTTTTAATTTTTTTTATCCTTTAGTTTTTTTATACTTTTATCTCAAATTTCGAGTTTTTTGTACTCCAACTAATAAATGAAATAAACGTATATCTTTTTTTTTTCGTTAAACATATTTATTTTGAAATATAATAATCCCAACAAACATTAGGAAAATCCGCAAAGTACTCGCAGAGATATCTCAAAAAGTATGAAGCAAGTTTAACTCATAGTTCACTCAAATCTGTACTCAAGTATACCTAGCTATTTTCATAAAATCATATAAAGGATAACTCGAAATTTTCGCAATTTTCTGATTTTTATTGGTAGTAAAATTCTTAAAAACCTTACATTGGGAAAATCCATGTATTTGCGGAAGGCGTGCGGAAGGGGAAACGTGTTACAAAGTGACCGGTGCGTGCAAACAAATAGAATTCCGAAGAGTTTGGTCCAATTAATTGAAAAACCTAGAAGATGAAATTTAAAGGTGTCTTAATAAAATATTTGCTAACTTACACGATATCACAAGAGTCAACTTCAGCTCCATGCCGAGACTGGGCCCCTCGACAATTGAACATGCACGGTGGTAAAGAAGAGCGGCGTCACAAAGGCCACCACCATTGGTGAGAACGATGGCAGCAGAGCGACGTCATGCAGGCAAGAAACACAAACTCTTCCTTAAGCGGTGCAACTATATGATTGTTTATCCAGGTTATATAGCGCAGCGAGCTTCCAAAACTTAAGATCTTCAGTAGTAATTTGAAAATTAGCTTCTAAGTATATTTCACATTTACAAAACTCACCTAAAAATAAGCTGCACCTTTACACAGAGTGGACCGAGGAAGAGCAGCTCGTTGTTTGCTTTTTGGATTTGAATTTATAAAAATACTCAATGTGACAGTGCCAAACTAATTTTTGATATTTTTGTTTTTGGCAAATTCCACAAAACTTGTAATAAACAGCTGTTAGAAAATTTTAGGGTTTCTTTAAACCAAAATAAAAAAGTATTGCTACAAATAAAAAAAACTACTTTAAAAAAAAATAGTACCAATATTAATATTTAAAAACATATTTAACTATAAAGTTTAAATAATGAAAATTGTTGCGAAGTTTATTTTTAAAATTTTTGAGCTTTTAGACAAAAAAATAGCAAAAAGAACCGAAAAAATATTATTGGTCTAAATGAAGTTACCGTTTTTTAAACTATAAATAAAATATAATATAAAAAGGATTTTATAACAACAAAAATTAGATATTAAGATAAAATTGTATCTGTTCTAAAAAAAGGCTGTTCTAAAAGCACGCAACATGATACTATTTTTTCAATTCTGAAATGGTAATTTTATCCGTCAATGTTGAAAGTGTTGCTTACTTTTAAAACCATAAAAATTAGTACATTCGCCAGTTCATTCGCCAAATGGCGTTCGCTTCGCCAAAGTGTTCTCTTCGTCAAGTACATTCGCTTCGCCAATCATAATAGGCCCCTTAAAAATATTTATCAAAAATAATAATTATTGTCGATTTATATAAATATTTGTCAAAAATAATGAAATTTTTTGACATTTATAAATAATTATCAAAAATAATAGTTATTTGTGTCTTTAATAAATATTTATCAAAAATAATTATTAATGATTTTTTTTACTCAAAAATAACTACCCAAGTAGAACATTATACGAAATGATAACTAAAAGGACGTCTTTCTAATGTGAACTTATTTGCATTCTCAAAAATCTATTCAAAAGGTGCATCCTTTCTTAGTCAGCAAAACGAGGCCAGTATTTCGTAAACTTATTTGCCTATTCAAAAAGTTTTCAAAAATACGACTGTATATTAAGTCCGGTTTGTATCGTCAGTGTAACGATGCCAAAAAAAAATTTTACATTTGAATTTTCAGATTGACAAATAAAAAATAAATTAAAATTAATTTAGTTTAGAATTTTCATGCATCTGTCTCGCAACATAAATAAAATATTGCTATTAAAAACTACATCAGCAAGCCACGTTCCGGCTCCAAGATGTCTGCGGATGTGACGCTGAAAAGTGCACTCCCAAATTCTGTATGCAGGCTGACATCACCGCAGTCCAGGAAATGCGATAGACAGGACAGGGCTGCTCTAAACAGGCATCCTGTGACATTTACTACAGCTGCCATGCGGAGAGGCATGAATTTGGTTGTGGATTTGTAGTCGGCAAGAGACTCCGCCACCTTGTCTCTAGGTTCACACCCGTGAACGAACGACTAGCTACAATCCGCATCAAGGCTAAATACTTCTATATCAGCCTAATTTGTGCGCACGCTCCGACGAATGAGAAGGACGATGAAACTAAAGAGACTTTCTATGAGCGCCTCGACGAAGCCTATGAGCGCTGCCCCTGTCACGACATCAATAATGTGATTGGCGACTTTAATGCCAAGGTGGGTCATGAGGGTATCTTTGGTTCAACGGTTGGACAATTCAGCTTCCACGATAACACCTCCGACAATGGAATGAGGCTGATCGACTTCGCCGCAGCACGAAACATGGTAATTAGAAGTACTAGATTCCAGCATCTCAATATCCACAAGGCCACGTGGCGGTCACCCGATCAGAACACGCGCAACCAAATTGATCATGTTGTGATTGACGGAAGGCACGTTTCTAGTGTGATGGACGTACGTTCGCTCCGAAATGCCAACATCGATTCGGATCACTTCCATGTAGCAGCCAAGGTTCGCACACGCATATGTGCTGCGAAAAATGCACGGAAACCCACGCAAAGAAAGCCAGACGTCAGTAAACTGCACACACAACAGACCGAACAAGCCTATGCCGCTCGACTCTCACACCTGCTTGCCCAAGGCACTCCCCCCTCGATCATATGCGCGCAGTGGACACACGTCTCCCGATCAATGCGTACTGCTGCCGAAGAGGTGCTTCCAACGCCCACTACGGAGAAGTAACAGATGCACAGCCATCAACAGGCTGAAAAACAACAAAGCCGCAGGATCGGATGTCTCCCTGCTGAGTTGATTAAGACTGGAGGCGATGAGCTCCCAGCTCATAACGAGCATGCACCAGCTCATCAGCAGAATATGGTCAGAAGAAAGCATGCCTAGCGAATGGAATCTCAGTATACTCTGCCCAATCCTTAAGGGGGATCCCACGATACGCGCCAACTACCGTGGGCTTTTTTTTTTTTTTTGGAATATCTACAAAGATCCACAGCACTCAGACAGACTATATCCATTGTACTGTGAAATCTATTCCCTACGGTTTTGTGGTTAATATCACCACGAGCGCCCATGCCCAAGCCAGGATTCGATGACCCTGACCGACACACGTTGCTCAGTGAGAATTGGGAACAACCTCACCGATACGTTTAATACCGAACGAGGTTTCAGACAAGGCGATTCCCTATCGTGTGACTTCTTCAACCTAATAATGGAGAAGATTGTAAGAGCTGCACAACTCCATCACAATGGCACTATCTTCAACAAGAGTTCCATGCTGCTCGGTTACGCTGATGATATCGACATCATTGGGCAGAGCCTACGAGCAGTTCGTGCAGCATTCTCCAGTTTAGAGAGGGAATCGCGTCGAATGGGTCTTACGATGAACGAGGACAAGACAAAGTACCTAGTTTCAACAAACAAAGAGTCCCGGCGTCTTGGACATCACTTCCATTGTGCTGTCATGCAAGTGTTAAGCTGGAGGGAGTGTTGCGAATGGCACATCCAATGTGCTGGGATAAGCTGCGGGTTCAATATGGTAGGCTACGGGGTTACAAATGCGTGAATTTGAGCTCCTACGAACACGAATGTAGAGTTACGGGTTCAACGTGCTACGCTACGGGCTCACGAACAGGGTTGTCACTTTGGTAATTTATAAAAATTTGGTAACTTTTTTTGGGCTTACTTTGCTCTCATTAATGTGTAAAAAAAAATATCACTAAATACAATTTGATTAAATAATTTATAAAGTGTAAAGGATATTTTTCGTATATGTATAGATTTTTATAATTTTCCCAACATTTTCACCTTTAATTACCACATAGCTTGGCTGCTCCCGATTAGCTCGGTTATAAAAAGCAATTAAGAACTTAATTGTAATTTAAAACTAGAGGCTCCAAGTAATGCTACACAGTGAGGAGTTATGCGCCAAACATTTCATATCTAACTGTGTATGGTAGCAAAACATAACTTTTACTTCAAACTATTGTTTTTTGTTTTTTGATATTTTGAAAAAATATTAATTGTGTACTAAATATGAATCTTTATCAAGGAGGTATTAATATATACTACTCTGTATTTTGATATCACTACAGACTTGTCTTCAAAATTTTAAGATAATATAATTCTTTTGAACATATAGAAATTATAAACGACTTGGGAAAGTTAGGTCACATGGGTAAGTTCGGTCACATGGGACGGACTTTTATAGTCGGTCGGGCCCGACTATGGAATACCCTATACTTTGGTGTGAATTTTAGTGAGGGGAATTTAATTATATACCTACATTTAATTATGCTGAACATTCTTACACTCAGAATATTATTTACATATCAAATTTCGGACGACGTATATTCCATTAATTTAAAAAATTGATTAAAAAGTAAAAAAATAAAAAAAATTTAAAACATGTAGAAAAATAAACATATGTAGAGATTTAAGGCTAATATTTCATAATTTTGTTTTCAATAATTTGCGAATAAAATGTCCACTATGAGTAGCGGAGCAATATAAAAATCAAATGTGGGCGTATTACGCCCATTTTTGGATCATATAGTTTTAGGTGAATTCGAACAATACGTAATAAATTTTATAAGTATGTCTTCAATACTTTTCGAGTTATTGGTTCGTAATGAATTATATAAAAGAGACGTGTATGGGAGGTGGGCGTGTCCGTTGACCAATTTGGCTCATTTACATTGACAAAACTAACTTTTGGCCAAAAAGTATAGAAACGAAATTTCATCGCATTCTAAGCAGTATTTCTCAAGTTATCGTGTATACGGTCAGCAAGACAGACGTACGAACGGACAGACAGACATGGCTGAACGGACTCGGGTAGTGATGCTGATCAAGAATATATATACCGGACACTCCTCCTAAGGGGCGTTACAATATATGCACAAAGTTAATATACCCTGTACCTCATAGGTGTAGGGTATAAAAAGAGGTCCATTAATCAACTGGAAATAAGAAATATGCAAAAACTAAACATAACAATTAAATATAAAATATCGCAAAAAGCTGCTAATGTATAGTTTATAATTGAAACATATAATTTTAAGAACAAAGCAACTTACATAGTGTTATTTATAGATAAATACTGTAAACGGTTGCATTTAAATACATTGAACGATTGCGAAAACTGTCTTAAATCAATTGGCAAGTTATTCCAACATCGGGAAGTTCTGATAACAGATGATCGTTCAAATAAACCAAGGTTAATTTTTGGGTAAATAAATGGGGGGTTTCTAGAAGAATGGGAAAAAATAAAATATTTTGTAAGATATTCAGGCGTGTGGCACTTCGTAATTTTGTAGAAGAAAAGCAACAATCTCATCTTTATATAACTTCTAAACTGAAAACTTAGAAATCTCAAAACATGATGAGATATAAGATCGCGAATTTTGACATTATATAAATAACGGTTTATTCTATTAAATAAGAGAGTAATTTGATGATCTCCGGAGAATAAGATATGTATATCATCCGCATAAATTAATGGTTGGCATACATTTAAATTCGTAAATGCTAAGTAGTTTTCATCAATAGTGATATTTTTAAATTCAAACTGATTATTGCCGTACGTGTGTTGACTGAAATCTGAAGAAATTGGGAAAGTATTAGACTGAGTAGTAAGAAAATTTCTATTCAGATAATCGACCTCGACAACAGGAGTAAAAGAATCTAAACAACCCTTTTTCTGTAATGTGCATTTGCTTGCTATTAACACCATCAAAAACTTTACTGTGAGCAATTTTCGTCGCTTTACGAATTGTATTTTTAGCTCGATTTCTATATTTACAGAAAATGTTCCAATTAGCCTCATTACAATTTTCATGGTATGTTTTAAGGGCCTACATTAAGCGTAAGGAATACATTAAGTGTAAATTATATCATTTAATCATATTGAGTTGGAAGCGAATTATGAATGGGCATTAGATTAAGAACGTGACATACATTTTGAATACTACCCAGCCGGCCAAACTATCATAAACGATATCGTAAATGATAGCAAATATTCGTAAATTATGATTAAAATAATCGTATATGACAATCGTAAACGATTCGAAAACGCATACAGTTTCGTTCTTAATTTGTCCATCGTAACGAGCTATCATAAACGAACAAAAAACACTCATTTATGATAAACATACGATTGTTTATGATCATAAAATACGATGGTAGTATCGCAAATTTCGAGCGTTTTTGTTCGTAAACGAACTCGTTTTTAATATTTTTAACGATCTCATTTTTATCGTAAATGATAAAATAAAATGATAATTTTTAAATCGTTTACGAGCATTTTCATACTTTTTTAATGATACAGCTCTGGCAGGAGCATCACAAACAAAAGATCTAATATTAATTGAATATAAACTGTTTTTATAAACGAAACCCTCTTGAATTAAATTATTCATTTCGTCGACAAAATTTTTCAAATACAAATCTGGATTTTTGGGCTTTGAGTTACCTACATATACACCAGCAACCAAAACTGTTTTTGTATCAAAAATATTAATTAGTATTGGCCAAGCTTGTTTTAAAGTGCTTTTATATAAAGGAAGACCATCCACATTGATATTTAGATTAATTTCATTTCCATAATAAGGACTGTTGTCTAAAAAGTCGATCAAAGCTTCCTTAACGCCATAATGAATATATTCTCCCGGATCTATTTGTTGCTTAACAACTGTCCGTGGTGTTTTCTTAAGTGACCTGACGTCTTGGGGCAATTCCGGAATCCTTTCCCTTAGAATTTGGAGTAGTTCATTTGCAGCAGTATTACTAATAAGGTTTTTTGCAAACCATCTAGCTATGTGTGTTTTAATGTCTACTGGAGTGTTATTTGTGTTGTGGGGACTACGGTCTGAATATGAAGCATGTGAAATGTTCGATGTGTCTGAAGTGTTCTCATTTTCTTCGCAAATGTCCATGAATTCAAATTTATTGTTAACATTCAAGCAATAATCACTGTTTTCGTTGTTAACATTTAAAATTGTTATTTCTACTCTTTCTAAATGATATTCGTTATCATTGGCGGTATTTTCATTAATTTCAACGTTATCATTTGTGTTATTTTCTTGAATTTCAACAGGAGAAATGGATTGGTTTGGCTTTTCTGTATTTATTCGTGGACGTTTAAAATTGCTTGTGAGGGTTTGAAAAATGTGCTTGCATTCAGTTGCACTGCTTCTGTCCCGGCATCGACGTTTCATTATTGAATGCTAAATATTATATATTAAACTTAAAAAGTATATAACCAATGTAATTAAATATAATATAATGAATATTTATTTTAACTAAAATTGCTAATATAAACATATAAATTTATAAAATGGTTTTACTTACTTCTTATTTGCAGAAAATAAATTGTATGATTCAATGTATTAAATATTTTTTCTTATTTGTTCAATTTATTTTGATTATAAAAAGCAGAGTAACGTAAAATATATTTTTATGTCCTCTTTTTATGATATAAATAATCGAAATATACGAGCCATCATTATTTACGAGCAAAATATGATTGTTTTCTACATTGACAATAATTATCGTTTTTTACGAGCAAAATAATCGTTTTTAATGATTGTTTTTAATCGTCAAACGTTCATAATTTACGATTATCATAAAAAATGTGTGTTGGTGCCGACTGGGTACTTGATCTATTTTGATTAAACAAATTCATATTGAAATCGCCCATAATTACAACATTATTATACCTCACTAGTAGATCACTGACAGATGCTTCAAATGCAGCTACATCACCATGCGGTGGTATACTACTCCTATGAGAATTTTTGAAGAGCTATGAGCAACTTCAATGAGAAGCGACTCACAAATTTGAAAGATGGTTTTAAATTTTATTTGGTTAGATATATAAAAAGCTACACCACCTCCTCTGTTATTTGGACGATCACTTCTACAAAGAACATATACAGAAATATTAAACGCATTGTTATCTAGGTGTGGGTTAAGCCAAGATTCGGTTATTCCAACAATGTCAAGATAACAACCATTTAAAATACTTTTAAACTCATCAAATTATGATGAATGACTAGCAGGCGATAAACTTTGGAAATTTGTATGTCCTATGTTTAGATTTTCCATATATTGATTTAAATTGTTGTAGAAATACGTATTATCGCTGATAATAACACCGAGATAATCATTATGTAACATTAATCATAAAAGAAATGAAGAGAAACAGTACACTGAGGGAAAAAAGTAATAAATTTAAATACTTTTCGACACGTTTTTCACCCGTAGTCTTTTGTATTTAAATTAAATACTTTTTATTTAAACTTGATGTAAATACTTTTTATTCAAATTTATTATGTACGTAATAATACATATATCACAACATCATAAATACGTAAATTGGTATTTTAAAAACTACTTATTTCATAAAAAGAAGATTAGGAACAGATAAAATTATTATTTTATTTTACTTTTTTTTTAATAAAATGAAATACTTTTTTATTTATTTTGAAATTAAATACGCACGTAATATTTTTTGTATGGAGTATTACGTTTTTTATTACAAAAGTATTTGAATAAATTTTATTTAATTTTATAACGTCACTTTTTTCTTAGTGTAATGATATTATAAAATTAAAAAAAAAAATAATATTCAAAATAAATGAATACGTGTAAATCATAATGAAGAATTTACACAATAGTACACTATAGAACTGAAAAAATCGATCAATCATATATATACAAATGTGGGATTTTATAATTAATCGATACAAAAAATATGGCGCATAATCATAGACAATTTAAAGTCGACTTTAAAAATAAATTCGACTTTTTTGACAAATATTGTATAGAATAAAATGTCAAAAAGCTGATTTTAAATTTAAAGTCAACTTTAAATTGTCTATGATTATGCGCCTATATGTTTAAAAATAAATGAATTTTTTTTTTATTAAAATCAAACGCGCTGTACTTTCTTAAGTGGCTGTTATTAAATATTACTTCGTTACTTAGTTTATATTTTTATTGTATTGCTAATTGCAATTATGTATGTGTTTTGAGAAAGAATTAAAAAAATTAAACCTCTATTAAAGCTCAAAACACCACTACAATTTTAACAAAAACCATTAAAACATTGACCAAGATAATTTTGAATATTTTTTAGCTGAATTAAAAGGGACGTAAATCGAAAAAGTGAAATTTGAAAATTTAACTAACAACTTTAATAAAAAAAAATATATATAAAAAATGTGGATTAATAACTAAAATAAAAACTAGTTTGCGATATCGTTGTCGTTAGTTTAAGATAATTATTGTTAAAGTGATTCTTGAACTCATATTTAACAATTTGTATTGATAAGTTAACGCTGTTTTTGAAATCGTTGTTAGCTTTGCTACAGTCGCAAACATGACATAGATTATAACGAGTACTGAATATATTCGTTAGAAAAATTTTCATGTTTTAATTAAAATTATGAAATAAGTTGTGTTCGTGAAATTATATAAATGGCATTAGGATATCTTGCCTTCGACATATTGGAAATGGAAAATCTAATTCAACGCAGGGAAAGAAGAGCGGAGAGAGCTTTACTGCGGATTACAGAGGATCCATTTCCCTTGTCTAATGGCGAATTTCGAAAACTTTACCGTCTTACTCCAGATTTAGTATTCAACCTCAGCGAAAAGCTTGAATGTCGATTAAAGAAAACAAGAATCAGTGGATTGTCGGTGGAAAAGCAACTAAGATTAAATATTTCTCTTTCCGAAATGATAAATAATGTGTTAAAAATAAAATTGTGCCATGCCCTACTGCGTGAACGGGCGGCCGTAATATTCATTGGTATTTTCCGATTAAACAAATAATTTAACCTATCGATCCATAGCTGAAATCATCACACATGGATTTTTTTGTCCTTGTGAGATTGTTTAAAAACTCCATTTCATTTCAATATTTATATTTTTTATACAAGGTATTGACTGCACTGCGATTCTACGCTACTGGCTGCTTCCAACATCCGGTGGGAGAGCAATGGGTGATTTAAATGAGCCAAGCGTCGATCAGTAGAAGTTTACACAAGGTGACGGATGCAACTAACGACATAATCTTCAGGAAGTGGGTACAATTCCCCATGACCACAGTAGCACGACATCTCGCTCGAGAAAAATTCAAAAAACGCGCCGCAACCATTTATTGGAGCCATTGGTGCAATTGACTGTACGCATGTGGCTATTTTAGCACCAAAAGATCATGAGGAGGCGTATGTAAAACACCACGGATACCATTCCATCAACGTCCAAATGGTTAAATCATTTAAATATTTTTTTTTGATGCTTTTTTAAAAGTGTCTTATTTATATTATTTATATACAGATATGCGATCCATCCTTAAAAATATTAAATGTCAACGCTCGGTACTCAGGATCTCGCCACGATGCATACATTTGGAATGCAAGTGCAGCTCGACAAGTGATGGAATTTTTATGCTGTAATTTTTATCCATAAAAAATGCATCGTTTATAGTATATCAACTGTCGCTGTAATTAAATCAAAACACACAGAGTTTTGTGCTGACATACCCATGTTATACAAATTATTGACATTTTTGGGGCAGATGGCACTGTTACATATTCGCTGTTTATGTTAAGGAATTGTATATTGTAGCATTAGGATTTATTAATAAAATAAATAAACTGCATTTTTATACCCTACACTAAGAGTGAAAGGGTATATTCAGTTTGGTACGCCGTTTGTAACACCCAGAAGGAAGCATCTCCGGTATGGAAAAGTATATATATTCTTGATCAGCATGACCTCCTCAGTCGATTTAGCGATGTCCGTCTGTCTGTCTGTCTGTCTGTCTGTCTGTCCCTACTACTTTTAAAATTGAAGAGCTAGATAAATGAAACTTATAACTTAGATTACTAATATACCTACGCTGTATGTGCGAAATCGGTCCATTGAGACCTATGATCCGACCACTTATGTTCAAATACCTCATATAAAATGTACATATAAAGATCAATTTTTATGTATACGTGCTTAGGTAAACTTTTTTGGTCAAATATATATTGATATCATGCTCAAATACATTATAATAATGTTTTCCGGCAAAAAGACTTGTGGTTCACAAAAAAAAAATCGAAATTCGGTACACCTACCCATTTGTAAATATGGGTATCAAATGAATGGAAATTCTTCAGCGATTGAATGTTTGTAGTTATTTTCAGGATTCGTATACCCTGGTGACCTATATATCACTTTGAATGGTAACCACACATATGTGTAGGGTATTTATAGTCGGCTTAGACCGACTATAATTTTGATAATCCTAACTATCATAATTACACCTACTTTAAAATTTCCCATGTGATCTAACCTTCCCAACTGGTTCCATAATATTTTTAATGTTTTAAATATATATATTTTTAAAATTTTACTTTAAAAGTTGATTATGGATATCCTTTGGAAATGTGGTTAATGACTCCATTAACTAACCAAGCGGAAGGCACTCCACGGTTTGCATACTATTCCGCACTTTGCAGCTCCCGAAATTGCGTTGAACGTTTATATGGTGTATTAAAGTCCACATGGAGATGTCTATCTTGGCATAGAGCTCTACAATATGAACCAGGTTTTTGCGGGAGAATTCTAAACGCGTGTGCGTTTCTGCATAATATGCGCATAGCTGATGGACTTACTGGTGAATACGAACCTGTTGAGGAACTTGTCGACAGGTCATCTTAGCTGAAGATGACATAGGCAGCAATGAGCGACCTCTCGATATTGCTCGTCGTATTCAAGATCGTCTTATTTTAGAGTTTTTTAGCGGTTAAATATTTTAATGGTGAATAAGACTAATTTTTCGCTTCCTAAAGTAATATTTAAGAATTTGTTATTATAACAAATGGATGGATGGATAATAACAAAAAATAATTTTGTTGAATAAATTTTTATATATGAAATAGTTAATTGTTTTAATGTATATTTAAGACATCAAATTCAAAATCGTTTATTTACAAATGTTCATAAAAAATTTATTCTGAATTCGATCGAAAGATGGAACATACTCAATAAATCATAAATTTTAGTGCTTTTGGAATTATATGATTTCATATATTATAATAATAATATAATAGTATGGCACTACAGCTCTATAAGAACTTAGGCCGAGCTCTCTCACCATTTTGAGCTGTGCGTGTTATATTTGTATTCAAAGTGGTGGGACCTACAGTTTATTGCTGAATCTGAACGGCGGGTGAGAGCTTTTCATAGGCAATTTTTTACTCTCGTAGGTTTGCCATTTACTGCCGAGAGGTAGCGCGGTATAGACAAATATTTCTATGAAAAGATGTTGTTAGTCCCAGTCCAGGCTTGAACCGGGGACATTTCGGCTCGCAGTTCGCAGTTTCGAGTTTTTGTACTCCAACTAATAAATGAGTTAAACGTATATCATTTTTTTTTTCGTTAAACATATTTATTTTGAAATATAATAATCCCAACAAACATTAGGAAAATCCGCAAAGTACTCGCAGAGATATCTCAAAAAGTATAAAGCAAGTCTAACTCATAGTTCACTTAAATCTGTACTCAAGTATACCTAGCTATTTTCATAATATCATATAAAGGATAACTCGAAATTTTCGCAATTTTCTGATTTTTATTGGTAGTAAAATTCTTCAACATTTAAAAACCTTAGCTCGGGAAAATCCATGTATTTGCGGAAGGCGTGCGGAAGGGGAAACGTGTTACAAAGTGACCGGTGCGTGCAAACAAATAGAATTCCGAAGAGTTTGGTCCAATTAATTGAAAAACCTAGAAGATGAAATTTAAAGGTGTCTTAATAAAATATTTGCTAACTTATACGATATGACAAGAGTCAACTTCAGCTCCATGCCGAGACTGGGCCCCTCGACAATTGAACATGCACGGTGGTAAAGAAGAGCGGCGTCACAAAGGCCACCACCATTGGTGAGAACGATGGCAGCAGAAGCGACGTCATGCAGGCAAGAAACACAAACTCTTCCTTAAGCGGTGCAACTATATGATTGTTTATCCAGATTATATAGCGCAGCGAGCTTCCAAAACTTAAGATCTTCAGTAGTAATTTGAAAATTAGCTTCTAAGTATATTTAAAATTTACAAAACTCACCTAAAAATAAGCGCACCGTGTCATGCTGCACCTTTACACAGAGTGAACCGAGGAAGAGCAGCTCGTTGTTTGCTTTTTAGATTTGAATTTATAAAAATACTCAATGAGACAGTGCCAAACTAATTTTTGATATTTTTGTTTTTGGCAAATTCCACAAAACATGTAATAAACAGCTGTTAGAAAATTTTAGGGTTTCTTTAAACCAAAATAAAAAAGTATTGCTACAAATAAAAAAAAACTACTTTTTTAAAAAAAGTATTTAATTGTAATTAAAAAAAGTACCAATATTAACATTTAAAAATATATTTACCTATACATGTGTATTGTTCCGAAGTTTATTTTTATAATTTTTGCTCTTTTATAGACAAAAAATTACAAAAAAACCGAAAAAATATTATTGGTCTGAATGGAGTTACCGTTTTTTAAACTATAAATAATATAAAATATAATAATATTATATAAAAAGGGTTTTATAACAACAAAAATAAGATATTAAGATAAAATAGTATTTGTTCTAAAAAAGGCAGTACTAAAAGTACGCAACATGATACTATTTTTTTCAACTCTGAAATGGTAATTCTATCCGTCAATGTTGTAAGTGTTGCTCACTTTTAAAACCTTAAAAATTAGTACATTCGCCAGTTCATTCGCCAAAGCGTTTTGGATCATGGAAAATATTTTTTCTATTGTTGTGTATCATAATTACAGCTTACATATGATCCAGTATTGTGTATCATAATTGTAGAGCTTACAGCGTACTTATGATCCACAACATAACATAACCAGTATACTTTTCTTAATGGCATATTTTAGGGTTAAGTATTATGTTAGTATTATGTTAAGTAGCATGTTAAACACAAACAGCATTAATTCCTAGCAAGACATGCCTTACCGAAACTCCAACACAAAGACAATATTATATATTCTCGCTCATACATAAATAATTTGAAATACATCCCTGCAGGATCAATGATAGATATATGACCCGTAATTTTACTAGTAATGAAAACTAATATTTATGCGGGTCGGTTTGCCACCATTTTTTATTTGTACACCCAGGGAAAAGGTATATCGAAAATTTTACTACGTTTCATATATTTTTACTATGCACAATAACATTTTATAATTAATAGCGTTTCTAGTAAATTGGTTTGATCATTAATATTTCATAGTAAATTGTATGAATTTCTCGAAATTGGTGTCTGTTTTTCCTTTGTCATTTTAAAAAATTGTTTAACAACGCGTAAGCTATCACAGAATTAATTAAATATATTTAAATAATTATATTTTTACATGTACCAGCTGGCGGCAACACGATACTTCTTATGGCAGTTGTATCTAATATGATTAGGATTACTGATGCCCGCTGGTGCCGCCACTAGTAATGGGTGTAAAGGAGACACGGTAGTCGAATCTGTAAGGACGAGTAAAGTCTGCAAAAGCATCCGCCGATACCAAAGAGCGGCAGCTGCATCAACGATTCGCTGCGGACTGCGATAATGTGCTGAAGACGCTTGCATTGCGAGGCGATTAGCAGCGATTTTTTCTTTGACATTATCGTCACTTTTGGAAAATGTAAATCTTTAAATTTATTTTTCATGTTGTAGTAACACCTTTCGATGACTGACTGTGTCGCCGCCTCTACGAACCCGTAGAGGCAGCCGAACCATCCGGCATACCGAAGAGTAACCGTTGCATCAACTCAGTTCCAGATTGCGCCCCTGCGAATGTCTTGCAGATGCTGAATTTGCGAGATGGACAGCAGCCTCGCTGAGTACAGGTTATAATGTATTTCTTTGGCTTTTCCGACGTCGCAGCTGCCGCATTGTAGTCAAATTGTGTGAATATATGCTAATATATTTGTTTCGAATTAAAATACCAGAAATAAAAATAATCCTAAATGTGAATCTTTCCATTCATTTGTATTTGAAATCAAAATATTACTAAACATAGTAAATTTATATGCAGCAGATTGTAAACAAAAAAACATAATTACACATAGTAAATTCAAATTAAACATAGTAAATTTGTGACATTTGACAATTTAAAAAAATTACTATGAAAAATAATGTTTTTACTATAACTAAATTTGACTTCATATCGTTAAGATGTATAACGAATTTACTATGAATGATAACGGATTTACAATGTTTTTTCCCTGGGTGTAGGTTTTTTATTACGTTTGCAACACGAAAAAAGATGTTACTTAAATTATAAACAATTGATAAACATTAATAGAAAGTATATTGAAAAGAGTATTTGTATATATTGCTTATTTATCTATTCATATTATAGATAACATCAAAGTGGAAGGGTCATCTGCATTAATAAAATGCATGGTAGGAAGCATAACAAA
The DNA here is from genome assembly GCA_951804985.1 of Dryomyza anilis. Taxonomy (NCBI): domain Eukaryota; kingdom Metazoa; phylum Arthropoda; class Insecta; order Diptera; family Dryomyzidae; genus Dryomyza; species Dryomyza anilis. Next base: position 63,705,755 of record OX638133.1, on the reverse strand, counting down.
GGCAAACAAAAGTCATTTTAATTGACAATTTTGTAATGCAAACATGTTGAATGTAATGCGCATTATATTCAACGCAATAAAAATGAAAACTATGTAATTTTAAGTTTTTTGGTTTTATTTGATCTAATTTTGGTTAATTTACTATTAATTTAACCGTCCCTAACCTCAAAATTAAAACATTTTATGTTACGTAAACATTTTTTTAAATTTACAAGTAATTTAATCGTCTCTTATTACCAAAAGAACAGTGATAAACATACATTCAATTGTATCTCGTTGCAGATGTGTAAAAATTCACACGCACACAAAAGTTTCGGTCAATTTTGTACCGACGCTCTTAACAATGTTATCGAAACTTTTACTGAAACTTTCAGTTTTGATACTTGTAATATTACTGCTCATATGACCGTTAGTGTTCTGGCTGGGAATGCAATTAAAATTCTGTTTTTGGGATTAATCCCATGAGTTGGCAACCATGCTGTAGGCTAGACTTGTTCGTTTTAGTTAATAAGTTTAATGAAATATTAAAAAAAAACAGTATTTTGTTAAATATATAATGAACGGTGTTGAAGAACAAAATTTAGAAAAAATTACCATAAACTCTATTCAAAACCAAATACAAAATGACAATAAAAAACGCTATTTATCGGTTGGAGAATCTGCAAATGTTAAAAGTAAAAAAGTTAAAATCGAAATGTGTCAAGACATAAACAAAAAACAATTTTTAAATATAAACAAAGATTGTAGTCAGGAATTTGTACAGATTGGACACACCACAAATGAGAATATGCGAATTTTAAATAAAAGTAAGGATTTATCTAATGTATTAGATATATCAAGTTCAGAAGAAATACAAATAAAAACAGATGCCGATAATGAGTTCTTTGTTATTTCGCCAAACATTGATGTGGAAAAAAATCTTCCAAATAGGCAATTGCAAAACATATCAAAAGATTCTGTTCATGATGATATATTAAATTTATCTGAATTATATGACTATACAGAACCAAATAAAGGAATAATTGCGGATAATTGTCGTACAGTCACAAAACCATTACAAAGTACAAAAAAGGATGAAGCAATTATTATATCTTCGACTAAACTTAAAAAAGTAGGTGAACAAAATATAAGTAGCAATCAAGTAACACAAGGTCGGCCTAAGTACGTTAAATCAAATTCAAGATCAGTGTCAAATAACCCCGTTATTTTTAGTAGCAAAGCTCAATTGTCCGACTTTAATCCAGCGACTGCGAAGGTTTCTATAGGAAACACTACAATATCAGTTCCACTACTTAAACCCATGTGTTCTACTAATATTACAAATAGTTTAAGTGATTTTTCCAATAGTCGATATAAAACTCCGAAATCACAAAACTCCAGAATAACCAACGCAGATAATTGCTTAACAGGAAATGAAAAAAACGAACAGACAATAAAACAGCCCACTGTTCTATCTCTATCACAACTTCAAATTAGGCCAGTAACTAATCCGAAAATAGTTCAAGCTACTGTCGTTAGTAATATGCTCCAAATAACGAGCACATCTGGATCTACGCCCACTCATACCAGTGCAGTAGCTTTAAAAACATCAAATTACACAAACACCTTAGAAAAAAATGATTCAAATAAACATATATTAGAAGATACTGATCATAAAATTGATTTCAACAGTAACAATGATACATTGACTGATATTCATTGTAGTAGTGATGCGAATACAGTGCACTCCGAATCCGAACATATTTCATCTAAGAAGTCCTTCGAAATTTTAGAAAAAACTGGCTTTAAATTTAACACTACAAAAGCAATGTCATTGAGCAATATAAGTATTCAGACAGCAACTACACCTATTAAACATAATATTAAAAAAATATATGATAAAGATGATCCTGTGTGTATAAAATCAGTGCAGAAAATATTATCTACTGCGCTCTCGAAAACCGTTCCTCCAATTCTTTCTCCATTATCTAAAACAAGGGATAAAAATATAGATATTTCTATGAAAAAAGTTCCATTTAAAATACATTCAGCGGGGTTTAGCAGTTCAAAGTATACGGAAGTGTTGAATGTAAATAACATATTAAATTCTACAAATTGTCCGGTGAATAATCGGCCCACGTCGACATCTCTGAATTATTTTTCAAATAATATATCGATTCCAATTTTTACTTCACCTCAATCCATAACTGTGAAGTCGTCGAAAAACAATTTTAATCAAAATTATTGCTCAACTGGCATTGATTCAGTTAAATGTACTGAAGGTATTATAGACAAAAATGTCACAAATAAGTTTGGATCAAGGCTAAATTTACAGAAACTTATTGCAAACCCAGAAAAATCACAACTTCAGTGTATTAAAACTAAATGTTCAACTGTAGAACATGAAGCCAAACTTGAAACATTGAAAAAAACACATACATTTTCTTGCAATTTAGAAAATATGGCACACATTTCTAGTTCAAATGATTTAGATGATTTTAATTTACATTCTGAAAAAAACGAAGAAACGTCAGAAATTAAAACGAATGATAATTCTATACCTACTTCTGTTATACTTACTAAAAGTGTCTTGGCTGATTCTAATGCAAGCTTTTTTCATGCTAATGCAGAATCATCTAGTATTTTACATAAAAATATACAATCCTCGTCAAGAACAGAAGAAACTCAAAACATATTATTAAAGCAACTATTGAAATGTTCATCGCCAAATACAAGTCAAACGCTTACGTCAAATTCGCTAGTTTGTAGTCAAGTTATATCGAATAGAAAAGTTGTAAATGTTCGAGCACCTAGTCTTGGGATTGTTAGTTCACTAGAGGCACAACTGGCTAGACCTGTCATTCCACCTGTACCTGCATCAACTGGTATATCATCGTCCCAATGCATGCCTGAAGAACAATCATATATGGACCGAAAACTCAATGACCCACAAAATTCCACTATAAAAAAAACACATCAATTAATTTCTAAAGAGACGTCTTTTGTATCAAAACCGAATTTTCAAATAAATGATGCAAATAACCTCTTTAACCATGATGATAGAATTGACACATTTATGCGATATTTACCTGAAAAAAATGGTAACGATACAATATCTGAAGATTATATTTATACTGAGCGTAGTGCATTACATGATACACATTTTACAGCAACTAAAAATAGTTATCAAATTACAGATATAAGCTCAGAAGATGTAACCAGACCTACTAAAAAAAAGTAAGTATTCCGTTTGCATACTACTGTAAATTTTTATCGTAAAATCGGGAGAAGTTCACTTAACCGGCCAAGCGAAAAAAAAACTTGTCACGCCCTTTATTTTTACACAAAAAATTACAACAACCAAAAAAGACCGCTCGGACCTCTGTTGACCTTGAAAAATTCAAAACTGGTACACCAACATACAAGTACATATGGGTACTCAAAGGTAATTTCCTCACGATTACAAATCTGTAATTATTTTTCAGATCTGTCAATCCTAGCTGTCACTAGATCAATTTATGTTATTTCAAAAATAAGAATATATTTTAGGATATACTTGTATGTAATAATTGAAGTATATATGCATGTACAACCTTAAGATTTTTATGTTTAATATTATTTATATATATTTTTTTTAATTTTTTACAAACATTTTTAATAGAAAAAGAGACCAAAAAAAAAATAAAAAATGTTTAATTCCGTAATAAATATATAAAAAATATATTGAACAAAAAACAAGAAATAACATAAATGTCTTAAGGTTATAAATGTATAAAACGTTAAATTTCTTTTATTCCTATTTATTTTTTGTTTGTAAAAGCGCCGTAGGCCAAATAAAAAAAAAAAACTCGCGTGATTTTTTAAATTTTTTTTTCATTTATCCCCCTAATTACTTCAAGTTCGGAAGCTGTGGTTTTTTTATTGTGTAAAGCGCCGCAAGTGAAAAATTTTCCCAAGTGTTTGTTTTTTTTTCGCCATTTGAAACAACGATTCTTCTAATCTATACTCCATAGAAAATTTCATCTCATTTAAGGTGTGATCTCATTAAATGGATCAAATAGGAAAAAAAGAATAAAAAAAGAAAAAAATAATAATAAACATAAAAATCTTATGCATATATACTTAATTATTACAAACACGAGACTCCTAAATCATATACATATTATTGAAATACATTCTAAGCAGGATCTAGAAATGCCCAATACACTTCATGTCAAAGTAAACCAGCTTGAGGCGCATGTAAATGACATGGAAGTGAACGTTGACGATGAGATTGAAAGATTAACAAATACTGTTGTTGAGAAATATCAAGGCATCGATAAAGAGCTCCAGGAAATAAAAAAGATTTGCTTGTGTTGCAAATAACAGGACCAACACCGCATGTTGTTAGTGGTACGAGGCTAAAATCCTCGATTTACGATGGAACTGTAGCGTTCAACATTTTCAACCTGTATTTGAAACCACAGCTGTAAGTAATCGATGGAACAATGAGAACAGAGTAGCAGCGCTTGTTGTGGCCCTAAAGGTGAAGTAGCCGAAGTATTGTAGACTGTTCCAAAAAGTGACATAAACAGTTATTCAGCGGTCATCGGTGCACTGCAACGAAAATATGGCAGTGGCCACATGACACCGATTTACAGAATACAGCTGAAGTTCCGAAAACAAAATAGTGAAGGACCCCGACATCGCAAAAATTAGGATGTTCAAGGAACAACAAAGAAAGAAATTATGGAAAGAGATAGTTCAATAAGCAGGGCTTTCTCTCGCCATTTAGAACTCAAACCGATCGTTTGTGTGTTCGGCGCAGTCAAGTAGAGTTGTATGGGAGAAATCCCGTTACCTCGGCCATTTATATTTACAGTTTGTGTCGCGTACGGCGTGGTAACCACGCTAAGGCGTATAAAGTGCAAATAAACTATTTAGAAAAGTACAGTTTATACAAAAACTATAATTTGTGATGGCGTTGTGATCTCTGATCGTCAAATAATCCTTTGAGCTGTCAGTAACCCTGACATAATCAAAGTAACCTAAAACGACAAAAAGGAGGGCTTACTGGGCGCAGCCTGAAGCTACAAAATTGTTGTTTGTACCGTGTGTGGGAAACTGAAAATGGCAGATCTGCACGAAATTTGATTGTTGTTCCCAAGTTTTTTTTTGTTGTTATTTTTTTCCTATTTGATCCATTTGGATCACAACTTAAATGAAATGATGTTTTCTATGGAGTAGTGCTTAAGAAAAGTTGTTTCAAATGGCGTAAAAAAACACACACTTGGGGAAATATTTTTCATTTTTCCCCAATTTCATCTCATTTAAGTTGTGATTCAAATGGATCAAATAGGATATTTAGAAAAATCTAATGCATATATACTTCAATTATTACAAACACGAGGCTCCTAAAACTTTTACATATTATTGAAATAACATAAATTAGAGAAGTGGGCGCTAGGGTCGACATATCTAAATAATTACAGATTTGTAATCGTGAGGACATTACCTTTCATTTCAGTACCAATATGTATTTGTAAGTAGGTGCACCGGTTTTTGATTTTTCAAGGTCACCAGAAGTCGGGAGCGGCCTTTTTTATTTTCTGTTCTAATATTTTTGAGAAATTAAAACACGGGACAATTTTTTTTTAATTTCTCTTGGGCCGAAAAAGTGATCATAAGCCGTAAAATCTTAGTGTTTACTGCGACTCAGTAGTTTCCGAAGAGTATTAAAATATAATTATTATTAACAAATTTATTTTCAAATATAATTACAAAAATAAGCTTAACCCTTTAATAGCATGTTTTTTTTATTAAGAACATTTTGGGTTTAGGGTAATTTTGGTGTGGGAAACACGAATCCGAAGTTCATTTGTCGTTTTATTGTTCATTTTAGCCTCCAGGTGCAAAAAGCCTACAGAAGGTATAGACTAAACTATATTTTTCACGAATTTTTATTTCTCATATAAAAATTATAATAAATTATGAAAACATATACACTGTAGTGCATAACTAAAGCCGCACCATTTTTTAATGCGATTCTCTGCTTCCAAAAAATATGTTTAAAAACAAACAAAAGTGGTTAAAAGCTCATGCAAAATGAACTATTTCTAGATAGAAATTCTCCAATTATCTTTGTTTTTGTAACCGTGGTAAATAAAAGTTTGTTTTCATAGTGATGCATAACTATAGATGCATTTTAATAAATAGCACAAAATTACACATTATTGTAAGTTAGACTTAATTTATATTATTTTAATATTGAGTATTGCCTTCTTGATTATGAATATGCTCAATCATTATTTTTGTCATGCTATTAACTAAGCTTATTCGCACTTTTTCACCAATTGACCCCCAAGATTCAATCACATCCATTTTTAAACGTTACATTTTTTTGCATTGCATGTTTTCATCAAATATTTTTCGGAACATCATTCCTGAGATATTTTCATTTGGATTCAGGTCTGTGGAGTAGGCTGGCCAATGCAAAACCTTTACGTTATGCGATTCCAGTTATGAGCTAGTCTCATTGCCCTTATCTAAAATAGAATTATTTTGCTGCAATGTCATATTTTCAGTATTATTTCTCTCTAAATACGAATGGAGGTTAGTTCTCAACATCGACGTGTATTCCCCAGAGTTCATACTCGTGTATGGGAATGCTAACTCTAACAATCCATAAACACAAAATATTCCCAAAACCATCAAAGAACCGCCGCTAAAGTTTTTCTTCGAAAAGTAGTGTGGTCACTCCAATAGAAATTTAAACCATCCTACCCGTACAAATTAAACGTTTTCTTAACGAAAAAAATAGTGTTACAGAATAATCGATTCATTTTGTAAGATTATTTGTAATATTTAGTTTGTGTTAATGGTATACTAAAGTTATCATTCCCATACACGAGTATGGAAATGAAGAGGTGCCAAAAGTCCTCACATGTAAAGAGCAAAATGATGTAGTAAATGCCAATTTAAAAAAATATCACTGCTCATTAGATCGAATATGCGATTATGAAAAAAAGCGGAATTCTATTCTTCAATCGCAACTCGATGAAACAAAGAGACACAACGAGCGCATTGAAAAAATAGCGTATGAAAAAATGGAAATTAAGAAAGAATTGCTTCAAATTGAACTCCAGAATGTCAGACATATTCTTATAGCCCTATTCTGACGAGCATCACAAATTATCACAACAGAATTTTAGGTCAAAAACTCCTAAAAATTGGGGTGAATCTCAAATTGAGATGTTTTTGTATTTTGCCAAAAAATTTAGACTGATAGGGTCACAAGAATTAGGAAATCTGTGATGCTCAATGTAGCAGATCACAACGTACAAAAACGTTGTCTTTTTATCTTTAATTATGTCTTTTAATTTTTAATTATATTGAATATTAATTAAATGGGTCCGTTAACTAACATATAATAAACAATGCAGCTCGATGAGAAGTGGTTGATTTTACACTTAATACACATAAAACACTTAGCACATCACTTAAATTGAAATACCACGAACTTGGGTCATAAATTGGCACTATTTAAATGAATAAAATGCATTTTTGAATGCTTGTTAGTCTTTACTGAAAACAAAAGTAAATTCGAATGTTTTAAAGTTGTTTGTTTATATTTATTTACAATTAATTAAAATAAAAACTTCAAATGTGACATGAAACTCTCTTCCCCACAGTGTGGGGTATTTCTAGAGGGTTTTTTTGTACCTAGCAGAATACGAATTTGAGATTTTAATCACAATTATTCTAACAAGAAAAACGCCTCTCAATGAGATGTGACTTGTGAGCACTCACAATGACAGAATAGGGCTATTAATAACTAATGGGTTTTGTGATATAAACACTACACTTACCAAATGTTAATAACTTTGTGTTATTAATTTTTTAAGTTTAGCCATGAAGACTTGTATTATTTTTTGTGCTACTTATTTTAAGTTGAAATGGTTTAAAAATGCTTTAAAATTAGATTTTTACACCATGTTTACTTTTAAATGACTAACGGTTGTAAAGCTAATTTAGTTTTAAATAAAAAATGAAAATGCTTTTATTTTAATTAAAAATATTTTGCATTAAAAATTATAATTTTATAAATTTACATAAAACTTTGCAAGATACCATTTCTCATTTGGGTTGCCTCTGCTGCATATCTTCCAGATGCAGTAGGTTCTATTTCATCGTCGTTTGTTTCATCTCGATTCTCATTTTGTGTGTCTAAATCTTCATAAAATAGATGGTAATGTATACGAATGTTGTGCAATGCAGCACTCACGTTTATAATTTGCACGGATTTTTTCGGACTGTAGTGCAGTTGCCTAGCTCCAATGCAACACCGTGACCAGTTTTTCCAGACTCCAATAGTTCTCTCTACAATATTGCGACCTGTGCTATGACTTTTATTAAAACGACTTTTTAGTGTATTGATTCCAGCATTTCGAAATGGTGTTATGACCCATGGTGATAACGGATTAATTATTTAGGGAATGTAATAAATTTTAGCGAATGTAATAAATGTTGATTTTTTAGTTTAAAAAAATGTACCTAGCAATCTCGAACTGCGATCGCCATTATCATACATAGTTTTGAAATATATAAATGCATCACTATTACCCCATCTGAACGAGTCGTGATTAGCACCAGGGTATTTAGCATCGATGTACCTGATTCTCAGCTTATAATCACATATCTGATAAAAGATGGTAACAGTTTATAATTTTTTTAAGTTGTGTAAATAAATTACTTACTACCATCGTGTTGAGGCTGTAAAATCCCTTCCGATTGTAAAAGAGTTGCGAATTTTCTCCAGCAGTTCCATCTATGATCTATGATGTGTGTCTATGATGTGTGTTCCATCTACACACATGACAATTCCTGGGATTCTGCTTTTTTCTTAGAAGTGCCTTCTTGCCTCCCTTTTTTCTTCTTTAGTCATATATAAAGATATCCATTTGGACATACATTTTTTTCCAAAATATTCAGCAGTTCAGATAAGACCACCGAAACTGTTGACTGGGTCATTCCAACGTTGAAGTCTTGGCCAGTCCCATTTTGATAGCACCCTTGGACATTTGCAGCAAAGCTTTTGAGGTATTTTGACATTTGACTACTATAAAAAGGAAAATGGCGTACTTTTTCCTTACTCTCGATTTATCCACAACAATTAAGTAAAAAAGTGTAAACGCAAATATTACATTAAATGGTAAAAGTGAAAATATAATTTCCTGGGATTGAAATTATCAACACGTGATGGAAAATATTTCTTTTCAGAGTTTACATTGATGACAGCATCGCCGGTCGGACTTGAGTCTTCTGGGAAGAAGTCGTAAGTCGTTGTACAATTTTACCTTCGAGGAAAGGATTATAGAATAATAGCCGTATTCTGCCATTTTCGTGACAAAGTCTAGTCATTGAAATGTTGTCATTCACCGTGTCATGCCTTTGTTATAAATAATTGTTACTGTATTCTAATTTAAACGAGACAAATTGAAAGCTCAACACTGTGGTGAAAAGCTTTTTTCAATATTAACTGTCAAAAAATGAAAATTCAAATATAAACAATTTATAAAGTTAAACTTTTAATGATATTTTACGTGAAATTTTTAATATTTGCAACAAAAGTGCATTGATTACGCGACGTGAATTTGTGTTTATGACGTTTTTTAAAATCGTAAATATAATTGCAAGTTTCAAGACCAATATACAAATTCAAATTAATAAACCGATCGATCCGCGAAAAATATAGGTTGATATAATTCATATAGCGGCATCTTTAACAGAAAAATATACTGCAATTCAATCAAGTGCGTAAAAATTCTAAAATCATAAATATATTCAGGAATAAACTACTTGTCACCTCCTCTTTAGGTGATGACTATTTTCTTAACTTTTGTCATTGTTTCTGTTGTCATTTTATTACTAGAATATCATTTCGTGACAATTGTCACACAACTCATATGTGTCATTGTTTTGTCATTGTCAGTGCTCGCTAGAATAGGGCCATAAATAAAAAATACATTTGTTTCTTTTCTTCTATTTAATAAAAATTACTCCGCGAATTCTAATGGAGTACCTATTCCAAATATTCATCAACTATCTTCCAATTTCTTAGATGTTAAATTGATGGTTGCCATATATGAATATATGAAGAATTCTTGCATTTAAAGGTCATTTTTATATCGTATACCTAAACCTTAAATGCTCATGGAGACCGATTTGAACAAAAGTAATAAATATATCACCGTTCTTTTTTAGGTATTGGTCGGTATATAAAAGTACATATATTCTTGATCAGCATCACTCAACAAGTCCGTCTGTTCATATGTCTGTATCTATGTCTGTATATATGTCTGTCTGTGTTGCTGTCAGAATGCGTTGTTGTTGGTCAGAATGCGATGAAATTGTGTTTCAATATGTTTTAGCCAAAAAATAATTCTGACTTCGGAAATGAGCCAAATAAATAAACGGACACACCCACTTCCCATACAAGTCAACAATATATTACTCTTTAGGAACCAATAATTCGTAAATTATTTGAGATATCATAAAATTTAAAATGCAATGTTAGAATTCACATACAAATATTTTGCAAAAATGGACGAAATGAATAAATTCTACAATGTCCTCAATATATCACATTGTAGTCAATGATTCATTTCCTGCTGGGTATTAATAATAATGCACGATTCGAACTAGATAAGTGCAATTAATCGTTTTAGCGGAATGTCTGATTAATCGTAAACACGATATATCAAATTTTCGATGCATAATTTTTTTTTTGATTAACCGAAAATACGATTATTCGGTTAATAGAATTATGATTATTCCAAAAAACGATTACTCGATTAATTAGAAATATTATTAATTGAAGTACGATTAATTGTTTTGTTATTGGCATGATTACAAATAACTATATTATACTTGTTTCGCATCTTTTTCGGGATTTGTAATTTGTAATTATTTTTGTTTTTTTTTAAACAAAACTTTTTTATCTGAGGAGGCACAAAGTATTCAAATAATTTTATTATATTCGTAAGCATAATTGAAAAAATATATTTATTTACATAAAATATTACCAAAAATGATTAGACGTGCACTTTTTATTATAATAAAATTAGGTCTAAAGTTTTATTGTTTGTGTCCATAATAAACTTCCAAAAAACTCTTTAAACAAACCAACCCTATACATTTTTAAAAATATTTTGCAATATTAATGTACAATGAAACACAAATTCACAACATTAAAATTAAAAATATAGGATTTATTAATACATAGTTAAGTGTTGAGTTCTTTGATGGTTTAACCGTCTTAAATCATGGTTAATGGACGGAATATGTATACACAAATTAACCAAGGTTATATCGATCAAAAATATATATATTATATATTCAACAAAGTTACGTTTTTAAATATGGTAGGGTGTGTAGGGCTCCACTTAAAAACCGAATATGCCACTCGGTTCCCCAAAGAATTCTCTCTAAGAATATCAAAATATACAAATACCTATCCTTATTAGTATAGTTGTGAAATTAAAAAAATAATGCGCGCGTATTTCATCATTTTTCCCACTCCTCTCTCCTCATCTAGTACACGTGTCTCCGTCGGTGGTCGACACAGTGTAGTCGCTATCTCCTGCGTACGCGCTGTGGTGACCGTTTCCATAAATGTCACCTTCGTCATGGTCATTGCTGCCCGTTTTGTCTCAGGATCACGAATACCATCAACGAATGCATTTATCTTACACATTTCCAAGAAATCACACGCTGAATCGGAATACGCCAAATGTGCAAGTCTCTCGACATCCGCAGCATATTCCTGCAATGATTCGCCATTATTTTTCCTTCGGAACTTCAGCTGTATTCTGTAAATCGGTGTCATGTGGTCTCTGCCACATTTTCGTTGCAGTGCACCTATGACCGCTGAATAACTCCAAATATACTTTATGGAACTGTCAGTAAAACTTCGGCTGCGTTTCCTTTCAGGGCCACAATAAGCGCTGCTACCATGTTTTCATTCCATCATCATACCATCTATTACTTACAGCCGTGGTCTCAAATTGCAGCTTGAAAATGTTGAACGCTGTGTTTCCATGGTACATTGGCTATTTTAGCCTCGTACCACTAACAACATGCTGTGTAGGTCAATTTATCTGCAACACTTGCAAATCTTTTTTTATTTATGGATTTCTTTGTTTATACCATTTTCTAATCTTTGAATTTTATCATCATGTCCGCTTCATTTACTATACCATGTAGTGTATTAAAAACTTAAAGAAGCTGCTTAGAATGTTTTTGAAGCTCTTCGGAATTGTCCTGAAGTTTCTACTCTATTTTATTTGAATTTTCTTGAAGTTCAGCTTTAATTTTCGAGAAGTTTCTGTTTCATTTTGTTGGAATTTTTTAGTACATTAAATTAATATATATATATATATATATATATATATATATATATATATATATATATATATATATATATATATATATATATATATATATATATATATATACTCAGTCTACGGAAAACTGTCCTACAAGTTCGTAGTATTATTTCAACTAGTATTAATTAACTTTATTTAATTAAATAACAACTTAAAGAATAATCACTTATATCAACTGCTGAATTTCTAGCTTTACAATGTTCACTCAAGAGACGCACTTGTTAACTATTAAATCACAACTGAAACTTGAAATTGATAACTTCGTTCATTTCTTCACTTTTTCTGGAAACATAATTGTGTACAGGAATTCCAGTTGAAGGACTCGCACCAAACTTTAAATCCGCAGGTAATCTTAAGTCTGTTCCAAAAACAATATTTGCAGGTGAAGCAACTATGGTGTCATGAACCGCCGTTCGATATGCCATGAGAAACAGTGGTATGAGTGTATCCCAATCTTTTTAATTTTTATCAACAACTTTTCTGAGATACTGTTTCAAAGTCCGATTGAATCTCTCCACTATGCCATCAGATTGCGGGTGCAATGGCGTTGACGTGTTTGTTGAGGACTTTGCATACTTCTTTAAATACAGCAGACTCAAAATTTCTTCCGTGATCTTAATGCAATTCCAACGGTACCCCAAAACGGCTTATCCAGTTGTTGACTAATGCATCCGCAACTGTTGTGGCTTCCTGATTTGGCATGGGATACACTTCAGTCCACTTGCTAAAGTAGTCAATGACGACAAGGACATACTTACTACCAGCATCACTGATTGGAAATGGCCCGTCGACATCCATGGCGATACGTTCGAATCGTGCTCCCTCATTGTACTGTTGCATCCGGCCGCGACTTCTGACTGTTGGTCCTTTTGTTGGTACACATTGTGGACAACTGCGAATCCAATCGGCGACTGACTCTAGGCATCCAACCCAATAAAAACGTTTCTTTACCTTCTCGACCGTTTTATTAATGCCCAAATGACCACCACTAGATCCACCATGGTATTCCGCTAATATCTCTTTTATTTTTGACTTGGAAACAACAATCAAACTTCGAGCGGAGGTGCCATTTTCATTTTCCCATACACGATATAAGCAACCATCTTGTAGCTTTAAGCTTTGCCACTGTGCCCAGTAAGCTTTAGTTATTGGACTGTCTGCTGCTTTATCTTTTCATGATGGTTTTCTTTGCTGTTCCTTGAATATTATAATTTTTGTGAGATCGGCATCACTTTTTTGGTCAATTTGGATTTATTCCTGAGTCCATTTTTCATCGGGTAAAACATTCAGCAAACAAATATCAATTATGTTTTCTTTTCCTTCCGCTCTTAGACAATTTCTGCATTCAAGTTTACAAGGACGCCGTGACAGAGCATCTGCATTTCCATGATGATCTCCTTTACGATGTTCGATGGTGAAATCGTAGCTCTATCGCTCTTTCCAACGAGTTATTGTTCTTCTGGGTCTATGAACTGAAATAATCATCTCAGGGCGGAGTGATCGATTCTCAACTGAAACTGTTGTCTGTAAAGATATTTGTGAAAATTTACACACTTTCGATTACAGCAAGAAGCTCCCTCCTGGTGACACAGTAATTTCGCTCGGGCTTGGACAAGATTTTACTATTCGATCACTTTTTCTTGGCCATTGATCACTTGAGAGAGAACTCCGCCTATTCCGTATCCACTTGCATTCGTATCAAGTATAAATTTCTCACCTGGAATTGGATACGCAAGAATTGGTGCCGAGCACAGTAGATCTTTTAATTTCAAAAACGCCCTTTCTTGATCATCGCCCCATTGAAATGTGCGGTTCTTTCTTGTCAACTCCTGAAGACTGCTAACAATATTGGCAAAACCTGGAACAAATCGTCTGTAGTATGTACATAGCCCCAAGAAACTTCGTAGGTCTTGTAGATTTTGCGGTCTGGGCCACTTCTTGACTGCAACTATTTTATCCTCATCGGTATGCACTCCTTCCGTGGTAACTCGATGACTTGACTTCTTTCTTGAAAAGTGAGCATTTCTTTGGGCTAAGTTGTAGACCCACACTTTTCAATCGAAGGAATACTTCCTATAGATTTCTTAGATATTCGTTGAAATCCTTGCCCATAACAATTATGTCATCAAGGTATACTAGGCATGTTTTCCACTGTAAACCTTTTAATACGTGCTCCATTAACAGCTCGAATGTTGCTGGGGCATTGCATAGTCCAAACGGCATTACCATAAATTGCCATAGTCCATCTCCAGTACTGAATGCGGTCTTCTCTCGATCTTTCTTATCGATTTCTACTTTCCAGTAACCGCTTTGCAAGTCCAACGTGGAAAACCACTTAGCATTAGATAGTGTATCTAAGGTTTCATCGTTCCTGGGCAATGGAGAACTATCTTTCTTTGTGACATCATTAAGTTTTCGGTAATCAACGCAGAACCGAGTACTACCGTCCTTCATGGATGATTCGACCACGCCATTTGTGTGCATTTCTTCAACCAAATGTGATACTTCGTCTCTTTTCGCAAATGGTACCCTTCTTGGTGCTTGACGAATTGGGTTAGAATCACCAGTGTCTATTTGATGTTTTACAATGGCAGTTCTACCGTCGTTTTGGCCCTTTTCAGCAAATATACACCGATATTTGTCAATTAGCTGTTGCACTTGACTCTTTTCTTTGGCAGCCTAATCCTTCGTCCACTCATTTATAAACCTGGGAGTAGATTGTTTGTTTATTTGCGGTGTAGCATAGTCTCTTGATGGATTTTACTCGCAATTTATAATTGCTGATGCTTCTTGACACTGGCCTATCACTGCTCCCTTTTTGATTAATTTCGACGAGTTTTCCAAATTGAGAACTCTTATAGGTACAATTTTGTCTTTTTCCGCCTCAACATGTGTTCTTCATACAACTATATTACTTTTATAATGTTCTTCGTTTGCTTCAAAAACCCACAACTTGCTTATTACACAACCTCCATTTAATTTCGCCCAAATAATTGCTTCTGAATTATGTGGTATTTTTCTATTTTTATAAGCAATAGCTTGTTTAATTTTCGGGCTCTGGTCACAATCAATGTTTAGTTGGATCTCCGTGTTGACATAACTCAATATTTTTCTTGTTAAATCTAGTGTAAAACCATGCCTTATCACGAAGTCCATGCCAAGTATTACTTCGTCTACTATTTCTGCCACGATAAATTCATGTTCAATTGTCGTAGTACCAATCGTGATGTACAATCAATGAGTCCTTCGACAGTTAAGCTATTTAGCATTCGAGCAATTTGTGAAATGGAGATTCTAGGGCAATCGATAATGGGAGTCAGATCGTGCCCCGCAGAAATGACTCGTTTTAGTTTAAAGATTGATTCAAATTTACGTTATTTTGGACATGATCCTGGCTTTCTTCGTGTCGGGGTTCATCTGCAGATTGATTTGTTGAGCGCTTGCGTTTTTTACGACAATCACGTGCCATATGCCCACAATGCTCATAATTGTAGCATTTACCTTTAAATTGGGTGTCTCGGTTGACAGCAGTGTAATCTGGTTTAGCTCCACTTTTTAATGCTTGACAAATTACTTGAAGTAGGTCTTCATTCTCCACATCTAGTTTACGGACCTTTGGCGGTGGGCGGCACATCGTTGTTGCAGTCTCCTGCGTTAACGCTGTGGTTACAGTTTCTGTAAATGTCACTTTCGGCATTGTCATTGTGGCACGTTTTGTTTCCGGATCACGTATGCCATCAACGAAGGCATCAATCTTGCACTTTTCTATGAAATCATTGTTGAATCTGTGTACGACAAATGCGCAAGCCTCGCGACACACGCTGCATACGCCTGTAATGTTTCGCCATTTCGTTGTTTTCGTCCCTTCAGTTCCATCCTGTAGTTCTGTTTCATGTGATCAATGTCATATTTGCGCTGCAATGCACTCATAGCCGCTGTGTAATTATTTCTCTCGCTTTCTGGAACAGTCTGCAATACTTCGGCTGCGCCTCCTTTTAGCGCCACGATAAGTTAGGCTACACTGTCCTCTTTGTTCCATCGATTACTTACAGCCGTGGTTCCATCATACATCGGCGATTTCAACCTCGTACCACTGGCAACATGCAGTGATGGTCCACTTAGCTGTAGTAAATTGACATCTTCTTGTATTTTCTGTAGCTTCTTGTCAAAACCATTTTCCAACTATTCAAATTTGTCATCAATGTCCACTACAATGTCATTTACATGTGCCTCAAGTTCGTTTACTTTGCCATGGAGTCTAGTAGAAACTTCCAGAAGCTGCTTCGAATGTTCTTGAAGCTGTTCGGTATTTTCCTGAAATGTCTGCTCTATTTTATTGGAATTATCATGAAGTTCTGCTTTGAGTTGGTTAGAATTTTCCAGTAGTTCGTGTTTCATGTCTAATTTGAGCTGATTGGAATTTTCTTGAAGCTTCTGTTCCATTTTGTTGGCATTTTCATGAAGCTGTTGTTGTATAGCTCCGAGCAACTGGCTCATATCAAAATTTTGAGACTGTATTTTTTTGATCAGTATCCAATTTTTCGACGATTGTGCTACAGCTTCTACTTCAAACTCATGCTCCGCGAGATCAATGCCTTGGACATCCATTTCCTCCATTAGACGTTTCTGTAGCTCTACTTTCGTAACAGTAGTTGGAATATCACGACTCGCCAGCTCCTTTTTTAGCTGGTCGGCTTTAAGTTGTTCCAATTTAACCATTTTGTATCACAATTCCACTTCTGACATCAATGTTACGAAAATTAGTCTACGGAAAACTGTCCTACAAGTTCGTATCGCTGGATTGTGTACAAAATAAAAACACTTATATTTGGTTTTAACTAGTATTATTTCCACTAGTATTATTAATAATAATAATAGTTTGGCGCTACAGTCCTGTATAGGACTTAGGCCGAGCTCTCTCACCATTTGAGCTGTGCGTGTTATATTTGTACTCAAAGTGGTGGGACTTACAGTTTATTGCCGAATCCGAACGGCGAGAGAGAGCTTTGCATATGGAATGTTTTACTCTCGTAGGTTTGCCATTTACAGCCGAGAGGTAGCGCGGTATAAATGTAACTATGAAAAGATGTTGTTAGCCCCAGCGCAGGCTTGAACCGGGGACCTGTCGACTCGCAGTCCAACGCACTAACCACTGAGCTCCCGCGGCTACTCACTAGTATTAATTAACTTTATTTAATTAAATAACAATTTAAAGAATAATCACTTATATGAACTACTGAATTTCTACAATTTAGCTTTACAATGTTCACAAACGAGACGCACTAATTAACTATTAAATCACTACTGAAATTTGTGCCTCTGATGCGGCTCTCTTATATACTGCATGGAACAGTTCGACACGTTTTGACAAGCTTCGACATGTTTCGAGAACCTTCTATATATATATATATATATATATATATATATATATATATATATATATATATATATATATATATATATATATATATATATATAAATATATATATATGTATATATTTTTATATATATATATATATATATATATATATATATATATGTATATATTTATATATATATATATATATTTATATATATATATATATATATATATATATATATATATATATATATATATATATATATATATATATATATATATATGTATATATATATATATATATATATATATATATATATATATATATATATATATATATATATATATATATATATTGTTACGAAATGATGTAATTTGCCCCATAGTGCAAGCAATCAACAATAATTAATGAGACGCAAGACAATTCAGCGCACTAAGCATGTGTTAAAGAGACGGAAGTGAACATTTCTTTGGGCTAAGTTTCAGTCCCGCACTTTCCAATCGAAGAACAACTTCTTCTAGATTTCTTAGATGTTTGTTGAAATCCTTGCCCATAACAATTATGTCATCAAGGTATACCAGGCACGTTTTCTAGTGTAAACCTTTTAATACGTGCTCCATTAACCGCTCGAATGTATCTGGGGCATTGCACAGTCCAAATGGCATTACCAGAAATTGCCATAGTCCATCGCCAGTACTGAATGCAGTCTTCTCTCGATCGTTCTTATCAATTTCTACCTACCAGTAACCGCTTTGCAAGTCTAACGTAGAAAACCATTTTGCATTAGAGAGTGTATCCAAGGTATCGTCGATTCTAGGCAATGGATAGCTATCCTTCTTGGTTACATCATTTAACTTTCGGTAATCAACGCAAAACCGCATTCTACCATCCTTCTTTTTAACCAACACCACTGGTGAGTTCCATGGGCTTTCTGATGGTTCCACGACACCATTTTTGTCCATCTCTTCGACTAAATGTGACACTTCATCCCGTTTGGCAAGTGGTACACTTCGCGGTGCTTGACGAATTAGTTTAGAGTCACAGTTGTCTATTCGATGTTTTACGATGGAAGTTCTTCCGTCGTATTGGCCTTTAGTAGCGAATACAAACCAGTGTTTATCAATTAGTTGTTGTACTTTACCCATTTCTTTGGCAGTCAAATCCTTGGTCCACTCTTTTATAAAAGTTTGAGCAGATTTATTATCTATTTGCGGTGTATTGTTGATTTCTGATTGACTTGCTTCACAATTTATTATCGCAGATGCCTCTTGACACTTACCTATTACTGTTCCCTTTTTAATTAATTTGGACGAGTTTTCCATGTTGAGAACCCGACAACAATATTACTTCTGCTCATTTGCTCATCATTCGCTTCTATAACCCACAACTTGCTTATCCCACAATCTCCATTTAATTTCGCCCTTGCTTCGGAATTAGGTGGTATTTTTCTATTTATGAGCGATAACTTGTTTAATTTTCGGGCTCTGGTCACAATCAATGTTTAGTTTGATCTCTGTGTTGGCATAACTCAAAATTTTTCTTGTTAGATCTAGTGTGAAACCGTTTCTTATCATGAAGTCCATTCCAAGTATTATTTCGTCAACAATTTCCGCCACTATAAAATCATGCTTAACTGTCGAAGTGCCAATAGTGATTTCCTTGGTAATTTTTCCTCTGATTGGAGCCTCTGCACTTGTCGCTGTTTGCAATCTTATTCCGATAAGCGGCTCTATTTCGTCTCTAACAAGGTTACTTCTTATTATTGAGTGTGAAGCTCCTGTATCCAACGTTACCATATATGGTACACAATCAATTAGCCCCTTGATAGATAAACTATTCGACTTTCGAGCAATTTGTGAAATGGAGATTCTGGGGCAATCGGTTATGGGAGTCAGATCGTGCCCCGCAGATCTGACTCGTTTTAGTTTAAAGCTTGATTAAAATTTACGCTATTTTGGACATGATCCCGTCTTTCTTCATGTCTGGGTTCATCTGCAGATTGATTTATTGAGCACTTGCGTTTTTTACGACAGTCACGTGCCATATGCCGATATGTATCACAGTTGTAACATTTACCGTTGAATTAGGTATCTTTGTTGGCTGATGTGTGTTCGGTTTTAACGCCTACTTTAACTGCTTGGCACACTACTTGAAATAAGTCATCGTTCTCCACATCAATTCTTCGCGCCTTTGGAGCCGGTCGCACAACGCATTTGCTGTCTCCTGCGTTAGAGCTGTGGTAACCGTTTCCGTAAATGTTACCTTGGGCGCAATCACTGTTGCACGTTTTGTCTCCTGATCGCGTATGCCATCAACAAACGCTTCGATTTTGCACTTTTCTATGAAATCATATTTTCTATGAAAGCATACGCCTGCAATGTTTCACCATTCCTTTGCATTCGGCCCTTCAGTTCCATCCTGTAGTTCTGTTTCATGTGATCAATGTCATATTTGCGCTGCAATGCACTCATAACCGTTGTGTATTTATTTCTATCGCTTTCTGGAACAGTCTGCAATACTTCGGCTGCTCCACCTTTCGGCGTCACAATAAGCGCTGCTACGCTATCTTCATTGTTCCATCGATTACTTACAGCCGTTGTCTCAAATTGGAGCTTGAAAATGTTGAACGCTGTGGTTCCATCGTAAATCGGCGATTTCAGCTTCGAACCACTAAGAACATGCTGTGTAGGTCAACTTAGCTGTAACGCACCGAAATCTTCTTGCATTTTCTGGAACTTTTTGTCGATGCCATTTACATGTGCCTCAAGTTCGTTTACTTTGCCATGGAGTGTATTAGAAACTTCCAGAAGCTGCTTAGAATGTTCCTGCATCTGTTGCTCAATTTTTACTTGATGTTCGTTTGAATGCTCTAGAAGTTTCTGTTCCATTTTGTTGGAATTTTCTTGAAGTTTCTGTTCCATTTTGCTGGAATTTTCTTGTAATTCTGTTTTAAGTTGAATTGACTTTTCTTGAACCTGTTGTTGTATAGCTCCGAGCAACTGGCTCATATCAAAACTTTGGGACTGTACTTTTTGTTCCGTGTCCACATTTTTCGATGACGCTGTTGCAGCTTCCACTTCAAACTCGTGCTCTGCGAGGTCAATGCCTTGGTTCTTTAATTCTTCCATTAGACGCTTTTGTAGCTCTACTTTCGTACCTACAGTTGGAAGATTATGAATCGCCAGCTCCTTCTTTAGCTGGTCGACTTTAAGTTGTTCGAATTTAATCATTTTGTATCACAATCCCATTTCTGACACCAATGTTACGAAAATTCAGTCTACGGAAAACTATTCTATGAGTTCGCATCGCTGGATTGTGTACAAAATAAAAACACACTAATATTTGGTTTTAATTTATATTATTTCAACTAGTATTAATTAACTTTATTTACTTAAATAACAACTTAATAACAATCACTTATAACCTCTGCTGTATTACTACAATTTATCTTTACAATGTTCGCTCACATGATGCACTTGTTCACTATCAAATCACAACTGAAGTGAAGTACCTCTCCCTTATATACTGCATGCATCAGTTCGACACGTTTCGACAAGCCTCGACTTGTTTCGAGAACCTTCTACTCGTTTCGTGAATGACGCATGCTATTGGCATCTCATTCGCACTCATGTGTTTTAATGCGCTGATCTTCCATCTCTTTCTCGCACACTGCCTCAGTGCGCTGAATGATCTTCCGTCTCTTTAACACATGCTTAGTGCGCTGAATTGTCTTGCGTCTCATTAATTATTGTTGATTGCTTGCACTATTTCGTAACAATATATATATATATATATATATATATATATATATATTTATATATTTATATAAATTCATTGACATATGAATTCTTTATTTTTTGTATGAGCCATTGCTGAATATTCTTTCGCATTAAGTATTGCTTACTGGAATAGATATAACAAACGAGATCAAAACTCAACTCTTCATATAAAATATTGTTTTATGAAAAAAACAGTTTATATGAAGAAATTATTGACTTCATAACACTGTGCGCACATTTTGAAAACAATTTTCGACACCATAAATGAAAGTTACATATTGTTATGGATTTGGACATTCTAAGAACAACGTAGTTTTCCCCACACGTCCAGTTCCAAGGATATTTGACAAAAACAACGTATTTGAAGATTCTATTGGTTGGTAAGCGTTGCTTATAATGTCAGACTTATTTTTTTCATTTAAAACATGTATAACTGAACACATATTATATATACATATCAATTTACAAAATTTCCTTCAACAGGACCTGTGAAATGAAGCACAAAGGACTAATTTTTAGGCTTCAAAAAGGTCCATTTTTGAGCATGTGGACCATTCATGTAATTTTCATTATCAATTATCAAATCTCATCAATTTCAAAACAGTTTTATTCAAAAAAATCTTAAACTTAAAAAAATCTTAAACAAAAAATCTTTTATTCAAAATCATAATAAATTCGTAGTAATAATATTAACTGATATTATTTGACTTTGTAACAATAATATTGTGGTAAGGGAGATATGTGGCTCCAATTTATCAATTCATTGAACATCTTGATACCAGATATAAATCCTGATTCATAATAATATTTTACAAATACTGAAATCCATTATTGGTATCAATGAGTTGATCAATTTTACTCAACTGTCTCCCTTACCAGAAAAACATTGTAAAAGAGTAAAAAAATACGAGTCACTAATATTTATATTTTATTTATTATTACTTTTAACTTTTTTAAATTTGTATGCCCAATTTTTTTGAATAAAACTGGATTGAAATCTATGAGATTTGCTCAGTTATATTGTAAAGCTTGAGAATGGTGCACAACTGGGTATTGAGAAACATATGCTCAAAAAAGGGTCTTGTTTTAGCCTAATGAGTCCTTTTTGCTTCATACTTCAGGTCCTCTTAAAGGAATTTTGAAAATTGATATGTACATATAATTTGTGTTCTGTTATGCATGTTTTGAATAAAATAAATTTAAGTCTGACCTTATAATCAACGCTTACCTACCAATAAAATCTTCAAAAACGTGGTTTTTCGTTTTTGTCAAATATCCTTGAAACTGGACGTGTGGGGAAAAAACTGAAAACTCCGTTGTTCTTATAATGTCCAAATCCATAAGAATATTGTTAAGAAAAGAGGTAATTTGCCATACTGTGCAAGCAATCAACAATAATAAATGAGACGCAAGACAATGTGTTCGAAAGAGACGGAAGATCATTCAGCGTACTGAGCAATGTGCGAGAAAGAGATGGAAGATCTGCACATTAAAACACATGAGTGCGAATGAGATGCCAATAGCATGCGTCATTCTCGAAACAAGTCGAAGCTTGTCGAAACGTGTCGAACTGATACATGCAGTATATAAGGGAGCCGCATCTGAGATACAGCACTTCCGTAGTGATTGTAAAGTGGTCGAGTGCATCTCGTGTGATAAATATCAAGTTAAATTGTGGACATGCAAAAGTTATTAGAATTTGTTGTTTTTATTTTGTACACAATCCAGAGATACGAACTTGTAGAGCAGTTTTTCGTAGACTGAATATTCGTAACTTTGGAGTCAGAAGTGGGATTGTGATACAAAATGGTTAAATTTAATCAACTTAAAGTCGACCAACTAAAGAAGGAGCTGGCGTCTCGTAATCTTGCAACTGCTGGAACGAAAGTAGAGCTTCAGACACGCCTAATGAAAGAATTTGAGGCGAAAGACATTCATTTTGGAAAGCACGATTTTGAAGTGGAAGCTGTAGCACCGTCAACGAAAATTCTGGACACAGAAGAAAAAGTACAGTCCTAAGGACTAAATATGAGCCAGTTAATCGCAGTTGTGCAGCGGCAGTTTCAGAAAAAGGAAGAAAACTCCATTAAAATAGAGCAGAAACTTCAGGAAAATTCTAAACAGCTTCAAGAACATTCGAAGCAGCTTTTAGAAGTTTCTAATACACTTAAAAGTAAATAAGCTTGAAGCTTTTATGGATGACGTTCTTGATAAAATGCAAAAAAATTGAAAAATGGTTTCGACAAAAAGCTACAGAAAATACAAGAAGATGTCAGTTTACTACAGCTAAGTGGACCCTCACTGCATGTTTCCGGTGGTACGGAGCTGAAACCGCCGATGTACGATGGAACAACAGCGTTCAGCATTTTTAATATATAATATAATACAGCTGAAGTTCCGAAGGCAAAATAATGGCGAATAGTTGCAGGAATATGCTACGGATTTTGAGAGACTCACATTTGGCGTATTCCGATTCAGCGTATGATTTCTTGGAAATATGCAAGATAAATGCGTTCGTTGATGGCATACGTGATCCTGAGACAAAACGGGCAGCAATGACTATGCCGAAGGTGACATTTATGGAAACGGTCACCACAGCGCTTACGCAGGAGATAGCGTCTACATTGTGCCGACCAGCGATGGAGAAACATGTGCTAGATGAAACGAGAGCAAATTTATGTCAAGGAGTAAGTAGAGCGTCCAAAGCCAGCGTTAAATCCGAACATTATGTTGCCAACGGAAACACACAATTGAAATGTAAATGCTACAATTGCGGAAAATATGGGCATGTGGCACGCGACTGTCGCGAAAAACGTAAATGTGTAATTGTGCAACCACCTAAGGGATACAGATCAGAAAATATATCTGAAGATACCCAAAATAACACCAGGGGACATTGTGGAAATTGAGGCACTGTGTTGGCACGAGTGTGAAAATGGAAACCAGAGAATGCTCGACGGAAAAAGAAAAGAACATAATTCACATTCGTTCGTTAAATGTCATGGCAGATGATCAATGGACTCTAGAGCAATTACGAAATGATCAAAAGAAGGACCCTGCCATCGCAAAAAATTAGGACGTTCAAGGAACAACAAAGAAAGCCATTATGGAAAAAGCATCTAACAGTCCAATAAGCAGGGCTTATTGGGCGCAGTGCTTATTGGGCCGTGTGTGGGAAACTGAAGATGGCAGATCTGCACGAAATTTAATTGTTGTTCCCAAGTCAAAAATAAAAGCGATAGTACTGAAAGCGATAGTACTTGAGCATTAATAAAACGATTGAAGAAGTCAGAAAACATTTCTATTGGGTCGGATATCAGAAGTCAGTCACCTATTGGATTCACTGATGTAAGCAATGTGTATACGCAACAAGAAAACCTGACATAAGTTGCGGTAAGATATATCACATTGCGAACGTACTGCAATGGATGGGCAAAAGCCGATTCCAAAAAGTGTTTTGCCTAAGAAGAAAAGTGAAGACCGAGACGAGTTGCATCACTTCTTAAGGCAGAGGATACAAATTCCAAGTAGTAAGATAAAGTCCAGATACGACTTGAGCGCAAACTCTGAGGGATTTAAGGAAGGAGATCTGGTTATGCTTTGTAGCCCGCCACGAGTGAAATTGATAAATCAAAAACTACAAACACACCGGGAAAGACCGTACAGAATAATTAAAAGGATAAATGACATTGTGTATCGGATTCAGAATACTACAGGCCTCAGACGAAAAATAAAAGTAGTACATTTAGAAAGGTTGGTCCCGTATATAGAGAGAGAGTATCAACATCTTTTCGGGACGAACAGATTTAGGTGGAGGGCAGTGTTACGAAAAGAGGTAATTTGCCCCACTGTGCAAGCATTCAACAATAATAAATGAGACGCAAGACAATTCAGCGCACTAAGCAATGTGTTAGAAAGAGACGGAAGATCATTCAGCGTACTGAGCAATGTGCGAGAAAGAGATGGAAGATCTGCACATTAAAACACATGAGTGCGAATGAGATGTCAATAGCATGCGTCATTCACGAAACGAGTAGAAGGTTCTCGAAACAAGTCGAAGCTTGTCGAAACGTGTCGAACTGATGCATGCAGTATATAAGGGAGCCGCATTTTAGGTACTTCACTTCAGTAGTGATTGTAAAGTGGTCGAGTGCATCTCGTGTGATAAATGTCAAGTTAAATTGTGGTCATGCAGAAGTTGTTAGAATTTGTTATTAGTAAAGTTGTTTATTAAAGTGAATTAATAGAGTTAATTGTTAAAATTTAAACCAAACATAAGTGTTTTTATTTTGTACACAATCCAGAGATACGAACTTGTAGAACAGTTTTCCGTAGACTGAATTTTCGTAACAATATATAACTTTCGTTTCTGGTGGTAAAATGGGTGCGCACAGTGTAATACAAATTTGTATTTATTATATGAAGATATTGTTCAGTTTTGAATGCAGGTGTTATTTTTTTCAAAAAAAAAGCACGATTTTTTGAAAAAATTTCTTGTTTTTTCCCCAGTGCGATTTGTTTTTCGCCAAAAATTCCAACATTTCTTCTAAGGTCAGTAGCACATAATATTTTTACTACAGAGAACATTTTCTACCATATAAGTTGTGGTCCAAAAAGGTATACTTACTATTGAAATATTAATTGGTCTGGTGGCCGCTAGGATTGAGAGATCTAAAAAATAACTCCAGTCTTGCAATCGTGGGGAAATTACATTTCATTTGAGTATTGACTTATAAGTAAGTGTACCGTTTTTTTTTTTTTAGAAATTAATTAACGCTCAGGGGATGTCATTTATACATGCAATGCACAGTGTTGATCGTAAGAAGGAATGATATAGTACTGTCGTTATTTGCAACACCCCACTCGGATAATGATTTAAGGTCATTATTGAGTGTGTTATTCATATTGCGTGTTTTACTCTCAATCTCCAAAGAGTTTGGGCGCTTGTTGAACGAGTATGAATGACAAATGTTACTGTCATCTGCAAAGGAATCTCAATCTCCAAAGAGTTTGGGCGCTTGTTGAACGAGTATGAATGACAAATGTTACTGTCATCTGCAAAGGAATACATTGGGTTCTCAATGACAGAAGGTCATTGATAATTACCAGAAATAGGGACGGGGATAGAACGGAACCCTGCGGAACTCCAGAATTAATGGAATGTTGTTCTGAAAGAACACCATCCATCACAACTCGTATTGAACGACTCTGGAGAAAACTCGATATCCATCGAGTAAAAGATTCACCGACACCATATGCAATTAGTTTTGAAACGATGGCTTTATGCCACACTCGATCAAAAGTCTTGGAAATATCCAGAGCAACAACCTTACTCTTCCCGAATATGTCAACTGGAGTTGGTCAGCACTTCGATGGTGGATTACGTCAACAAGATGATTATAACACAACAAAAGTTAGACAAGTAAGGTACAAAAATTCCAGATGACATTGTTGTTCAAATCATGCTGAACAGGTTGCCAGATAATTACTGGCCAATGGTGATGGCACTTGCGAATAGTAGCAAGGCACTAACTACTGACTTGGTCCGCATAAACCAGCTACAAGAGGTTCGGCATGAAACTATGAGCAGTGACGCGATGGCGCTGATTTCAAAGAAGAACAAAAATAATCGAAATCAAAAAGAAAATCATCAATTGTGTGTTTTGAATGTAATGAAAAAGGCCATTACTTATGCAAACAAATTTCCATTAAAAACAAATAAAGTAAAGGACAATTTGTTGTTGGCTTCAACGTCACAAGTTTCAAATATTAAAACAGCAACTGAATGGTTTATAGACTCAGGAGCTTCAGTTCATATTATAATGTATTCTAGCAACTTGTGTGCCTTGCGCGCGCAAAGAAATTATTGTTGGGGACAATGGGCGTTTAAATGTGCAGTGTGCTGCTGATGTGCGAATGGCAATAAAATATAATGGTGAATGAAATTTCAACAAGTGACTGTGAAAGATGTCTAGTGTATACCGAAGATTTGTGCTAATCTAATGTCGGTAATTCAGATGGCAAGACATGAAAAAAGGCTTGTATTTGATGATAAGTGTGCCCTATTTTTGATGAAAGTGCAAGATTGTTGGCCTCAGCACTCTTTGTAGACAATTTGTATCGATTAAACTGTGCAACAAAACGAAATCCATCAGCACTAGCTGTGACGACAAATCAAAATCTGTGGACATACATGTAGAAGTAATTTAAAGCTTATTAAGTGTTTCTAATGTGACAAAACATGACTGGCAGGTTGCCAGATTGGTTGTGTACGAAGAAGCTAACCAATACGCAGTGGCCTCTTTTGATGGCTTCAAGTCACCTGGACCGGATGGCATCTACCCAGTCATGCTACAGGAAGGTATAACCCAATTGCTACCATGCCTAAAGACCTAAAATCTTTAGAGCAAGTCTCGCATGGGCATACATTCAGACATCCTCGCGTTTAGTTAAAGTAGCCTTCATTCCTAAAGTTGGAATAGAAGACTATTCCATAGCCAAGAGCTTCAGACCCATTAGTATGATGTCCTTCATACTGAAGTGTCTAGAAAGACTAGTTGAGTTGCACATGAGAAAAACATCGCTGTCAAGGTACCCACTATAATCAAGACAACATGCCTACCAACGTGGAAAATCCTGTGAAACAGCATTGCAACATCTGGTTGGCCGGATCGAGCATGCTTTTCAGAGGAAGATGTACGTGATGGGCATATTTGTTGACATCGAGGGTGCTTTTGATAATGCGACTTTTGATGGAATGTGTGACGCAGGTAGAAGGCATGGAATAGATGAAACATTGGTCCAATGGCTAAGGTCAATGCTAATGTTTAGGACCATCACTTCTGAGGCGGAGTGCGGTCAGTATATAATGGCAGGGGTGAATAGAGGTTGTCCTGAAGGAGGCGTTCTCTCCCCCCTGCTTTGGTGTATGCTGGTTGACTCTCTGGCCAACGATCTCGATGGACCAGGTGTCTATTCCCAGGCCTATGCAGATGATGTTGCCATTCTTGCCACAGGATTTTCCCTCAATGAGGTCTGTGTTAAAACACAAAATTGAGTGTACTGCAAATGGACTTTTCGTCTACCCTCGCAAAACAGGGATTGTTCTCTTCACTAGGAAAAGAATAATGACAGGATTATCTCTACCAGTACTTAAGGGTGTCAATATTCCTCTGTCTAACGAAGTAAAATATCTGGGCTTAACTCTAGATAGTAAACTACTTTGGACAAAACATGTTGAAAATAAAATGTCGCGAGCATTGAATGCCTTCTGGCAATGCAGAGGAATTTTTGGGAAGACATGGGGACTATTGCCGAGCAAAACCTTATGGATTTACACGGCAATGATAAGACCGATGAGATCATATGCATCGGTAGTCTGGTGGAACAAGCTGTCGCAAAAATGCGTGACAACTAGTCTTGCCAAGATTCAGAGAACCGTGTGTCTGGGTGTTACGGGTGCATTTCCCACTACACCTGGTCCAGCACTGAATGCAATCTTAAACCTACCACCACTTGACATCTTCATCAGAGGCGAAGCCATGAAAGGCTGCTGGAGACTAAAACGAGGTGGTTTCTGTTTTAATGTTCCCTGGAATATCTCTGACATTGCACTTGACACTCCATTAGACACCTGTCTACTGGAGATGCCCTCTGATGCAATGATAACAGAAATATTACCAAGACGAAATTTTGAGGTCTGCCAACCTGACATTCAAGACTGGCTAACGCCTGACTGTGAGCCAGGTAGAGGGTCACACCGCATTTTCACAGACGGCTCCAGAACCGATCAGGGATCTGGTGCTGGAGTGTTTGTGCGACAATGCCTCGGTATTTCAAGCCGAAGTCTATGCTATACTTATGGCTATGGACTACATTGCGGATAATAGATGGCAGAACAGGGCTATATCAGTTTGCAGCGATAGTCAAGCAGCTCTTATGGCTTTGAACAACCAGGTCATCAAATCCAAAATTGTACGTCAATGCAGATCACGTCTTAATTGTGTTGGTAAATACAATACACTGAAACTGATTTGGGTGCCGGGCAATAAAGGAGTTTCGGGCAATGAAACATCTGACGAACTAGCACGTGCTGGATCTCAGGATAATCCATTTGGACCAAAACCTGTGTTTGGACTACCTGCATCTACGGAAAAATTCGTCATCAGCTCTTGGGTCGCCTCTGCACTCAAGAGCAGATGGCTGATTGAGACGAAATGCAGATTCTCAAAGCTCATGACACCGACGATAACCGAAAGATCGGCCTCGTTTCTACTTTCCTTAAGTATAAAGGAGTGCAGAAAACTGACGGGACTTCTAACGGGACACAACGCATGTGAAAAACACATGAACGCAATCGGCCTGGCCGAAAGCGCCTTATGTTCTGCCTGCTACGAAGAAACTGGCACCACAGAGCACTATCTCTGTGTCTGTCCAGTATTTTCTAGAATTAGAAGGCAGATCTTTGCACAGACGTGATGAGAGAGGATCAGCTTCACTCTCTATCACACAATAGCCTTCTTATATTCAATAATGAATCTAAGAAGTATCATTAAAAACCAAGGAACTGGGTCACAGCACAATGGATATAACCCTGTCTGAGTGCTGTGGCTCTATTTTTATCCCACATTAAAAAAAAAAGTGTTCTGTAGACGGCGTCAATTCGAAATGGTACTCATGATCAATGCACTGTTTGCGTGCAAGACAAACAAACGCGCGTTACATTTAAGGAAGCTGGAAATATTGCAAATAATTCACACTGGCGTTTGAGGGCCGATGTCAACTCAGTCATTCGGCGGTGCTTGATATTTGTTGATATTTATCGACGATTTGCAGAAAAGTTTTTGTTTATCTAACGAAGTGGAAATGTGAAGTGTTCAAATTGTTTGTGAATTTCAAAAAATTGGTTGAAAAATAACAAAAATTTACTATTAAAATATTGAGATCTGATAATGGCAGGGAGTTTAGCAACAATAAATTTGATACGTTCACGGCATTTTGTATCAACTTATAGTGCCTTACACGCCGGATCAAAACGAGGTCGCCGAACGGATCATCGTTCAATCATGTTCAATCATCGAAAAGTACGTTGTATGATCATTGATGCCGACTTGTATAAACAATATTGGGCGAAGGCAGCTGCCACAACAGCGTTTTTAATAAATAGTATTTCATGCGGGGGGATGAAGGGTACTACGCCAGAGGAAATTTGGTCAAACGTAAAACCGCACTTAACTTCGTTGCGCGTATTTGGATGTAAAGCGATGGTACATATTTCAAAAGATAACTGAAGATATTGCTTATAATATTGATATTGCTTATAATGTTATTTTTGTACGATCTTTGTGAAATGCACACAGCCTTCGCATGCGTCGTCTGCAACTTCGTATAATAGTTTGCATCCAATGTCGGATTCAGTGAGGGTGATGACAGCGTCACACTCTAAGATGTCGTCACACTCTAAGATGTCGTCACACTCTAAGATGTCGTCACACTCTAAGATGTCGTCACACTCTAAGATGAAGGTCATGGGAGCTGTTACATCGGTGCTAAGTATGCATATAGTGCGAAACAACGATGTGTCGATTTCCATAGATCAAAAACAATATCTATCCGACGTTCTGCATCGATTTAACATGACTGACAGCAATCCAGTAAATACGCCGATGGACCCAAATCAACGTTTGTCTAAGGAAATGTGTCCTAAATCTGAGGAAGAGAGATGGAATCGGTTCCGTATCAGGAAGCGATCGGCGCAAAAAAAAGCAGCGCAAATCAGTGGTCCAGATATAATAACTTTTGCTATGAATGTGCTAAGTCGTTACAACGCGAACTACGGAAAAGCGCATTGGTCAGCAGTGAAGAGGGTATTTTGGGCTATTTGAAGGGCACTATCGATATGAAATTGACGTATCGATAGAACAAAGAAGTGGCTACTGCGTCACTGACTACAAGGCGGTTTCAAGAGCACTCAGGCTGAAGCGTTTCGAAAGCGAAATAGGTTTAAAGGCGACTAAATCAATTCAACTGCATTCGAAGTACGAATGAAATGATTGCCGACATCATGACGAAATTGTCGTCAGTTTATTAAAAAATATGGTATTAGTTTAAACTAAAGTATATATTTTCATTTAAATCAAGGATTCGAACCTAAACGAATAACGGTTTCGATTTCGGGTTTCTTCTTCGTTTCGGTTTCGGTTACGGTTTCGGTTGGAAGTTTTTAAAACGAAGCGATTTCGGTATACCGTTTCCAAGTTACGTTTTCGGTTTCTGTTTTTATATTTTTATTTTTCCATATATTTTAATCTCTTCAACAAGAAATGTAAATATTTTACTAACAACACTGATTACCATAAAAATTTGAATTATATTAAAACAAAGCATTAATGTAGCTATGCGGACGAGAAAATTAAAAAACTCGCTTGATATCATCTTTGAAATCGAAAAAGAAATAACCTCTAATAGTTCGGACGAAATTCTGACAACGAGATTGTATTAATTAATTTTAGTTTTGAAATTCACAAAAACTGTAGTAAATTTTTTTACAAAATTACATATTGTTCCAAAAATTCAGTCTACGAAAAACTGTTCTACGAGTTCGTATCGCTGGATTGTGAACAAAATAAAAACACACTAATATTTTTTTTTAAGTAGTATTATTTCAACTAGTATTAATTAACTTTATTTACTTAAATAACAACTTGAAGAATAATCACTTATATCAACTGCTGAATTTCTACAATTTAGTTTAACAATGTTGACTCACGAGACGCACTAGTTCACTATTAAATCACAACTGAAATGCTGTGCCTCAGATGCGGCGCCCTTTTATACTGCATGCATCAGTTCGCCACGTTTTGAGAACCTTCTACACGTTTCGAGAATGACGCATGCTATTGGCATCTCATTTGCACTCATGTGTTTCAATGTGCTGATCTTTCATCTCTTTCTCGCACATTGCATAGTGCGCTGAATGATCTTCCGTCTCTTTTTAACACATTGCTTAGTGCGCTTAATCGTCTCATTTATTATTGTTGATTGCTTGCACAGTGAAGCAAATTACCTCTTTTCGTAACACTGCCCTAAATCCACTTAAATCTGTTCGTCCCGAACAGGTGTTAATCCTCTCTCGCAGTATACAGCGCCAACCTTTCTAAATGTATGTGTTTTTCGTCTAACGCCTGCAGTATTCTGAATCCGATACACGACATCGTTAATTCTTTTAATTATCTTGTATGGTCCTTCCCAGTGTTTTTGTAGCTTAGGGGATAAGCATTTCTTCCTTTGTGGGTTATAGAGCAAAACAAGTTCTCCTTCCGTAAATCCCTCTGAATTTGTGCGCAAGTCGTATCTGGCCATCATCTTATCACTCGCAAATTGTGTACGCTGCCTTACAAATTGATGCACTTCGTTCATTTCTTCACTTTTTCTGGAAACATAATCGTGGACAGGCATTCCAGCTAAATGACTCGCACCAAACTTTAAAACCGCAGGTAATCTTAAGTCTGTTCCAAAAACATTTTTTGCAGGCGAAGCAACTTTGGTATCATGAACCGCCGTTCGATAAGCCATTAGAAACAGTGGTATGTGTGTATCCCAATCTTTTTGAAATACTGTTTCAAAGTCCGATTGAATCTCTCCACCATGCCATCAGATTGTGGGTGCAATGGCGTTGTTCGTGTTTCGAGGACTTTGCATACTTCCTTAAATACTGCAGACTCTTATTTACTTCCTTGATCTGAATGCAATTCCAACGGTACTCCAAAACGGTCTACCCAGTTGTTTACTAATGCATCCTACTGTTGTGGCTTCTTGATTCGGCATGGGATTCACTTCTGGCCACTTGCTGAAGTAGTCGATGACGACAAGGACATACTTATTACCCGCATCACTGATTGGAAACGGCCCGGCGACAACCATGGCAATATGCTCGAATGGTGCTCCCACGTTGTACTGATGCATCCTGCCGCGACTTCTGACTGTTGGTCCTTTTGCTGGTACACATTGCGTACAACTGCGTATCGGCTACCGATTCTTGGCCTAACGTTTTTTTTTTACTTTTTCGACCGTTTTATTAATGCCTAAATGACCACCACTAGACCCACTATGGTATTCTGCTAATATCTCTTTTACTTTTGACTTGGGAACAACAATCAAACTTCGAGCGGATGTGCCATCTTCATTTTCCCATACACGATATAAGCAACCATCTTGTAGTTTTAAACTCTGCCACTGTGCCCAGTAAGCCTTATTTATTGGGATGTCGGCTTCTATTTCTTTCCATGATGGTTTTCTTTGCTGTTCCTTGAACCTCATGATTTTTGTGAGATCGGGATCACTCTTTTGATCAATTTTAATTTGTTCCGGAGTCCATTTTTCATCGGGTAAAACATTCAGCAAACGAATGTCAATTATTCCGCTTGCATCCGTATCAAGTATAAATTTCTCACCTGGAATTTGGTACGCAAGAATTGGTGACGAGCACAGTATACCCATTGAAATGCGCGGTTCTTTCTTTTTAAGTCGTGCAGACTGCTAGCAACATTGGCAAAACCTGGAACAAATCGCCTGTAGTATGTACATAGCCCAAAGAAACTTCGTAGGTCATGTTGGTTTTGCGGTCTGGAACTACTGCAACTATTTTATATTCATCGATATGCACTCATTCCGTGGCAACTCGATGACCCAGACACTTGACTTCTTTCTTGAAAAGTGAGCATTTCTTTAGTCTAGATTGTAGACCCGCATTTTCTAATCGAAGGAATACTTACTCTAAATTTCTAAGATGCTCGTCCTCCCATGACAATTATGTCATCGAGGTATACCAGGCAAGTTTTCCAGTGTAGACCTTTCAATACATGCTCCATTAACCGCTAGAATGTGGCTGGGGCATTCAAAGTCCAAACGGCATTACCAAAAATTGCCATAATCCATCGCCAGTACTGAATGCGGTCGTCTCTCTATCTTTCTCATCTATTTCTACTTGCCAATAACCGCTTTGCAAGTCCAACGTGGAAAACCACTTAGCATTAGATAGTGTATCCAAAGTGTCATCGATTCTGGGCATTGGATAACTATCTTTCTTTGTGATATCATTAAGTTTTCGGTAATCAACACAAAATCGAGTAATACCTTCCTTTTTTTTTCACCAATACTACTGGTGAACTCCATGGACTCTCAGATGGTTCCACCACGCCATTAGTGTGCATTTCTTCAACCAAATATGATACTTCGTCTCTTTTCGCAAGTGGTACCCTTCTTGGTGCTTGACAAATTGGGTTAGAATCACCAGTGTCTATTCGATGTTTTACAATGGCAGTTCTGCCATCCTTTTGGCCTTTTTCAGCAAATATACACCGATATTTATCAATTAGCTTTTGCACTTGTCTCTTTTCTTTGAGAGCCAAATCCTTCGTCCACTCATTTATGAACCTGTGAGTGGATTGTTTGTTTATTTGCGGTGTGACATAGGTCTTTGATTGATTTGACTCACAATTTATAATCGCTGGTGCCTCTTGACACTATTCTATCACTGTTCCCTTTTTGATTAATTTTGACGAGTTTTCCAAAATGAGAACTCTTATAGGTACAATTTTGTCTTTCTCCGTCCCAACAAGTGTTCTTCCTACCTTATCCCACAATCTCCATTTAATTTCGCCCAAACAATTGCTTCTGAATTAGGTGTATTTTTCTTTTCTGTAATCTTTCCTCTGATAGGGGCCTTTTCGCCTGTAGCTATTTGCAATCTTATTCCTATAAGCGGCTCTATTACGTCCCTAACAAGGTAACTTCTTATTATTGAGTGTAAAGCTCCCGTGTCCAATGTTACCATATATGCTGTACAATCAATGAGTCCTTCGACCGTTAAGCTATTTGACTTTGCAGCAATTTGTGAAATGGAGATTTTTGGGCAACCGGTTATGGGAGTCAGATCATGCCCCGCATGTTTTAGTTTAAAGATTGTTTAAAATTATTGTTATGTTCGACATGATCCTGTCGTTGTTCATATCTGGGTTCCTCTGTGGATTGATTTAATGCGCGCTTGCATTTTTTTTACGGCAATCACGTGCCATATGCCCATATGTATCACAATTGTAGCATTTACCTTTAAATTGGGTATCACGGTTTGCAGCAGTGTGTTCGGATTTATTGCCTGCTTTAACTGCTTGGCACACTACTTGAAATAAGTCATCGTTCTCCACATCAATTCTACGCGCCTTTGGAGCCGGTCGGCACAACGCAATTTGTTGTCTCCTGTGTTAGAGCTGTGGTGACCGTTTCCTTAAATGTTACCTTGGGCGCAGTCACTGTTGCACGTATTTCTCCAGATCGCGTAAAAAAGTGCAAGATAGATGCTTTCGTTGATGGCACTTTTCGATGAAATCACTCGTTGAATCTGCATACGAAAAATGGGAAAGCCTCTCGACGTCCGCTGCATACGCACGCAATGTTTCACCATTTCTTTGCATTCGGTCCTTTAGTTCCATTTTATAGATCTGCTTCATGTGATCACTGCCATATTATCGTTGCAGTGCAACCATAACCGCTAAATAACTGTTTCGATCATTTTCTGGAACAGTCTGCAATACTTCGGCTACCCCTCCTTTTAGTGTCACAATAAGCGCTGCTACGCTGTCCTCATCGTTCCATCGATTACTTACAGCCGTGGTCTCAAATTGCAGCTTGAATATGTTAAACGCTGTGGTTCCATCGTACAGCGGTGATTTTAGCTTCGTACCTCTAACAACATGGTGTGTACGTCCATTTATCTGCAACACGTGCAAATCTTTTTTATTTCCTTTGTCTATGCCGTTTTCTAAACTTTGAATTTTTTTACCAATGCTCACAACCATCCAGTTGGCAACAAAAACTTCTTGTGCAACAACACCCACGAGTTGTGTTTGTTGTACCAAGTAATTTCCCGCGAAAAATCGATCACTTATTGCGATTCCCATATTTCTGTTGTTGCGCTTTCAGAAGAAGCAGAAGATATGTAAAACTAAAAAATCGAGAACACACAAAAAGTAATATCACTCAAATGTAGGTACACTGTTAAATCGTTTATATATATTAAAAATATTTTTTATTTTATAAATTAAAACATAGATCTCAACTTAAGCAAACTTCATTATTTTGCAATTAACAAAAAAAAAAACACAAAAGAAAACATAAAAATATAATGTTGTTTAATTTCATTGCAAGTGCGTCCTTCTCAAACAACGAACGACACTAACTTAGCAAGTTTTTTTGTGGTTGTGATCGAAAAAAACTAACAGAGCACATGTAAAGTCGCACTACAAATGACACTAGCGTATCGAAGAAAAAAGAAACAAATAGCTTGTCTATTTTGTTCTTGGAGTTGCGTGTGTTTTTTGTAGTTGTGATCGAAAAAAACTAATTAAACACATGATAGTCGCACTACGAACGACACTAGCGTATCGAAGAAAAAAGAAACAAATAGCTTTGTCTATTTTGTTCTTGGAGTTGCGTGTGTTTTTTTTGTCGATTTACCGTGATCACAAGTGATTGAGCAAACAATAGCAAAACAAAGTTCAGACAAAAGTCCGTCGTTCTGGAAAATATTGTTTTTCAAAAAATCAAGATGTATTGTCAACATGTTTTTATACACAAAGAAGTTATTTCGGGACTTCCGATTTAAATGACATTTGTATATAAATAAAATATTTTTTCTAGTTTCTCATAATTTTTTAAAAGCCGTTTAAAAACCGGTATTGACCGAAACCGTTTATATCGGTTTTAGATATCGGTTTATTTCTGATTTTCGTATAACGGTTTCGGTTTTAAGAATGAAACGGTTTTAATTGGATATCGGTTTCAGTTACAATCCTTGATTTAAACTATATATTTTCATTTATCAAGTTTTTAAAATATCTTTAAAATACACGGAATACCGCAGTTTAACTGCAGCGGTTTCGACGAGTGGCAGTTTTGGATGCGAACCACACCTGGACGCGCTAAATGTGGTGAGCGTATTAACGAACGACCGACCATCGGATGCGGGAACAAGAGCAGAATTTTTGAAAATGGACAAGAAGGCGAAGGATCGATTGGTGGGATTTATACACAACGATTACCTCAATTATATTCGAGACAAGGACACGGCAAAGCAGATGTGGCAGAGTCTGCAGTCGGCGTTTGCAAAGAAATCCGTTGTGAGCCAACTGCTACACTAGAGGAGAGTGACTTGTTGGCGCAGCTATTTTTGGCGTGGTATTTTTTGGAGCTGCAGGAGTTGGAAAATCCAATTTTTATCAACGTTGCAATCCCTGATATCAAAGAGCTCAGGAAAAATCAGTGGTCTAAGCGACAAAGGCGTGCAGTTAATTATGAAGAACGTTTTGTATGTTCCAGAGTTGCGGGACAATTTGCTGTCTGTTTGGAAGCTCACTCAAGCTGACATATGTTTTCCCATTGGGTACATGGGTGGTACCAGTAAGATCCTGCAGAAGAATATTTGTTGTAAGTCAACATAGTGTATTTTGGTAAGTCACTATACGTTGATATTATAAACGTATCGTGACCTACCTCATGCAGTTATCGTGAAGTTGGTGTAAGGTGCAATTTAGGGCATACGTATTGGAGTTCAGCAAACAAATATACTGGCAACAGTATTGGCGAAGCAGGGTCAAACCAGCGGTGGTGTGATTGATCTGCCGGAACATGTTATATTTGAAACATACCTTCATATAATAGTTTAAGTTAATTTTAAGTTAGTTGTTAGTTAGAGTTATAAGTTGGAAGACGTGTTACATAATAATGTTAATATTAAAATATAACTTTAGATTAAATAAAAGTATGTCTTAGAAGAAAATACTTGTATTAATTATTTCATGATAGTAAAAATGGAACTTCAACGTTGGACATTTGGGTAGACATCATGGGTAAGTATAAAAGGAGCGTTGCGACATTTGGCTACACGCCAAGGCAACTGACTTTTAATTACAACATTTGGCGCAGCCGGTTTTCGAATCGTACATCAACTCCCAAGGGCCGAGAAGGACTGGATGGAGATTAATATTAGAAAAAATAACTATTTTGGATCAGAGAAAATATTTTTTGTATTTGTGAATATTGTGAAAAATAGTGAAAAAAATGTGAGCGGTAAAAAGTAAAAATTTGTGAATTTTTGATATAAAACAAATGAAATATTTGCGAATTTTTAATAAGCAAACCAATCATGGATTATGAAAATTGACATTTGAAAAAAGAAAAAACAATTGAACATTTTGAAATAAATTGTGGAATAAAATAAACTTTTAATAAAACTGTGAAATAAAATTGTGAAATGAATTACATATAAATTTGATAAATCAGGAAATTAAATAAGTAAACTAAATGTTTTATAAAATTGATTAATTGATATATTGAAGAATATTTTTAACATAATTGTGACACAATATATAATAGTTTGAGACATTAATTGATAATGATTAATAAAATTGTGAATTTAAATAAATTGAATAACATAAGAATTTTGATACAGCAATGTTTTCATAATGTTGCGAAATTAACTAAATAGCAAAACTGGTAAATTATAACAAAATTAAATGGAATAAATAAATTAATTTAGTTAATTAATAATATGTTGATATGATTTTGAAATATACATTAAAAAGTTTAAATAATGAAACATAAAAATGAGAAAAATAATGTAGCAAAAATTTGATAGATAAATTAAATAATGGTCAAAAGTTTATTTAATATGAAACTAGTATAAAATAAATAATTTAAATAAGAAAGGTATAGCTATATGATTATGTGAATGGGAAAATAAGAATCACCAATAAATATTGAAATTGTATTGAAACGCGTTAATTACGTTGTTCCTTACTTTTCTGGAGCGGAATCTCCATTATTAGAAACAGAATTTATTGAATGTTGTGAAACTGCAGAGCTTAAAATTAAAGAATCAGATAGTTAGGAATTTATTAAATGCGTTAGGTTACCTTTGGAGGGCGATGCCTATAAATTAGTGAGGACAAAACAGTTTCAAAAAATAGAAGAATTATACGAGTTGTTAAAAAATACGTACTTAAATGAATAATGAAAGTAACTATAAAAAAAGTGTTCCAACATGTT
This sequence comes from Dryomyza anilis, assembly GCA_951804985.1. NCBI lineage: Eukaryota > Metazoa > Arthropoda > Insecta > Diptera > Dryomyzidae > Dryomyza > Dryomyza anilis. Next base: position 63,666,110 of record OX638133.1, on the reverse strand, counting down.
CAGTTTGTAGTAAATTGGGGCATACTAGGGACGATTGTATTATGAAAAACACGCCTTTCTGCTATGAATGTGGAACTTATGGTCACGAATCTAATTGGAGATGTGCTAATAATAATTTGGGCAATTGTATATTACCTTTTGTACATAATGGTAGTAAAAATAATAGAAACACGGAAAATAATACAAGTAATATGGTATATTCATGGATGGATATACAAGGGCATAAAATAGATAATTGCCACGCGAAAAGAAAGCAGGAAATAATAGTTATAATCAGGGAAACTAACGGGGGCTCAGTTAAGGTCAGAAAACTGGGGACCCCCAGAATAATAATAGTAATATAGGGCCGAAAGAGTTAGGAATTGTAGATCAGACGTCGGAGGAGACTGTGGTCAAATTTACTACTCCATTGAATTTTCATAGAACAGAGGAGACCAATGGAGATAGCTTGGATTTATCTAATGTAAGTGACGTTGTCATTGACGTTTTCATTGAAGAAAATACAACGACAAATTTACCAGACTTTAACGAAAATATACAAAAGGATTTAAAGGGAGCTTTTGGTGGGTGTGTTAGACCATTAGGTTCCACCAAAGTCCAACATAGGAACATAGGGCGCTTGAGTTTAATGCTACACGTAGTATCACTTAAACAAGGCGTGCCAGCTGATGGTATAATCGGACGTGACAATTTATGGAATCGATCTGTTATAAATGCGATAGACATAACAATAACATTCTTTGATAAACATAAAAACCATATTATAAAACTACCAATGAAATCGCAGACAGAAATACAAAATATTTTTTACAATCAACAAATTAAAATTCAAGCGAGAACCGCAAAGATAGTATCATTACGTTTAAAAACAAAAATTCCAATAGTATTAATACATAAACAAGAAATTTTTCCAGGAGTATATTTGGGCGAAAGCATATCGACACTCATAGAGATGAAATCAACAAACAGGTTAATAAAATGGCATTATATCGCCAAGTATAACACCCTGGAATTTACCGATGTTGCTGGTTCCCAAAAAGAGCGGCAACAAAAAGTGGAGGCTACACGCTAGAAAAAAAGGGCTCTCCCAAACATAATTTTGCAGGCATTAACATGTATGTTTGGAATTTTATGTAAACATAATATATAATTGACTGATAAATCAATGAGCTCTGACTTATATTATAATATCCCGAAAACATTTTAATGTTGCCCCTCAAAATGGAGTATATTCTAATGGAAACATAATAATTACTACATCCAAATAAAATAAATATTTGAACCGAAACATAAATATGTTGAAAATAAAACATGATTTTGAACGACCTGAATATAAATATGTTTCCAGTGCAACATATCAGTTATTTCAGTTCAAAAAGTAGTATGTTTGCATAGAAACATATTTAAATATTTTTGGAAAGAAATCCTGAAAATAAAATAAAATGTAGTTTTTTTATTAATCTTTATTAAAAATCTTTAAACATGCACAGTGGGAATTTATAATAATTGAATTCCAAGAATAATAGAAACAAAGATTGCGCAGAACGTTGTTCAAAACTTGAACCTTCTGCGCATGTACGTAGAAATTTTTGACAACTGTAATTTTTTCATTGTGTCAGAACGTTGTTGTAAAAAAAAACAAAACATTTGAATTATTTTTGAAAAAATTGCTTGTGATTAATAGATATGTGTGCAAAACTGTACTGAATCGGCCATCAAAACTAAAAGATAAGAAAACACCATCGAAATGCTCTAAAAACAAAATAATTCAACAGCATTTGTGTAGCTCCGGTCCGTCAGGACAAGAAATATATATTTTAGATTTGAATTTTAAATTAACTGCCATCCACCCATGCCCTTGTACAGCAATGTCTTGATCAGCACGATAGTTGATTCACCCACTAAGCAAACTGCCGGAAGCCTGCTTCCTACCAATATTTTTCAGCAAAAATGTAAAAAAAATATTTTTTCAATGAAATAAATATTTGTAATTTATGAAATGTCTAAATTTAAATTTCCTTTACTTGACATTCCATACTTTTTGACGTCAGCAATACAGGGTGCACATGCGCAATATTCTATTATTCTTGATTGAATTCATATACAATTTTTTAAATGCATAAATAAATAATTCGTTTAAAACTGCAAGTACAAGTGACAGCATCAATTAATGCACAATTGCACCAGCAGACACTAAACCAGACGATCCAGGCTCGATTTATATTTGGCACAGTTACAGTTGATCACATAGCGTAGGCAAGGAATTCACGGAGGCTTTTGTAAAAAACACATGCCAAATTCTGCATGAAAATCGAAACACAGATTTTTATTTGTGGTTTTTTCACATTAGTTTCAGAATTTATATACTGCACTATATTTGTGCTTTTTGTAACACAATTTACAAATAACAAAATTATTACCGACGCGAACACGTTTTCTTAACGAACAACAAAAGGCACGTACGCAGAAAATGCCGATCACCGAGTGTCAACTTTGTATACAAGAAGAGAGCTGCAAAAATACATTTATTTACATTTGAATTCATTTTTTTTTGTTTGTTTTACAACATCAGTATGTTAAAAATGACCCATACTTCAAACGACGACAAAAGAGTAGATAGAAAATTCTGCTCAACGTGTGCCAACTTCGTATACAAGAATAATGTTGGAAGAATACATTTATTTAAATCCAATTTCTTTTTTTGTTTGTTTTTAAACATCAATATGTTCAAACGATGGCAAAAGATGGCGTAGATAGAAAATGCTACACAACGTTGCCAACTTCTTCAGTCGATAAATTATCGAATTAAGACGAGCGTTGCGAACATACGTTGTATTTAGATTTGATTAGCATTTTCTGTGTTCCGAAACATAGTTTTACCAAGTAAATTGCCAAGAAACAGTTTATTCAAATGCAATTAAAATTTTATGTTGGTATTGTAACATATTTATGGTAAAATTGACAGATTCTGCTGGACAATATTAAATGTTTACAAAATAAATTCAATTTCGATTATAATTTAATTACACTTCATTCCGAATACATGTATAGTAATTTCGTATTACTTTTTAATTCCATTCAAACATATTCAAACAAAACTTTTCTATCCGTGTAGTAATAGATTTCCGTAAATTGAACGACGTGACAATAAAACAAGTATTTCCGATTCCTCGAATAGACGAAATATTAGACCAATTAGGTCACAGTCGCTATTTTTCAACTTTAGACTTGGCAAGTGGTTATCATCAGGTACTAGTAGAAGAAAGAGATAAAGAAAAAACAGCTTTTAGACTGGGTCATTTCGAATTTAACAGAATGCCATTTGGCGTAACAGGTGCACCAATAATGAACCACATATTAACAGGTTTACAGGGTATCGATTGCTTTGTTTATCTTGATGATATAGTGGTATACGGAAATAATTTAGCTGAACATGAGCTTAGGCTGAGTAGAGTATTGCAGAAATTAAGGGAACACAGTCGCGTCACAGGCGTCGCGAATTGTCTATTTAGGACATAAATGTTCGGAGCTAGGTGCCCTGCCCGATCCCTCTAAGGTTTAATGCGTAAAAAATATTCCGGTGCCGAGAAATAAAAAAGAAGTGCAAGCGTTTTTGGGATTAATTAATTATTACAGAAATTTATAAGCAATATGGCAAAATTATCATTACCAATTAATAAATTATTTAGAAAAGATGTTAAATTCACTTGGACAGACGATTGTCATTTATTAAATTAAAAGAATCAATAATTTCACCACCCATTCTCGCATATCCAGATTTTACAAAACCATTTTTACTTACAACAGATGCAAGTAACGAAGCAATAGGGGCGGTACTATCGCAAGGTAAAGTAAAGAGCAACCGACCAATAGCGTTTGCTAGTAGGGCATTAAGTGGAGCAGAAAAAAATTAGTCCACCATTGAAAGGAAATTTTTAGCCATAGTCTGGGCAACAAATAATTTTAGAGCATATTTATTAGGAAAACCATTTACAATTTTCACGGATCATCAGCCATTACTTAATATAGCAATTCTCAAACATCAGACATCTACGTTAGCGCGTTTCAGACACAAATTGTGATTTTAAAATAATCTATAAACCGGGTAAAAAGAATTTAAAGGCAGATGCTTTAAGTATAATTCCATATTTAGATCCTGCAGTTCAAACACGGTCCAAAACAACACAATGTAAATTAGATCAGCAAATTTCAACAACAAAGCCTCAAGGCAGTACGCCGGTCGTAGATGAAACGATAACAGAACCAAGTAATGAAGCTAATAATGCTCAATTATTAACTGACCGAGAAGAGATTAAAACGGCAATAAAGGATTTTCATGACTCAGCATTAGGAGGTCACCAGGGCGCAGTAAAAACATACATTAGAATCAGAAAACAATTTAAATGAAAAGGGATGCAGAAACAAATAAAAGATTTCGTTAAAATTTGTTTAAAATGTCAGGTAAATAAAAGTTCTAGGCTTACAAAAATGCCAATGGTTCTAACTAATACACCAGTTAGACCATTTGATAAGGTATACATGAATCTGATAGGAATTTTAACGGAAACTATATCAGGAAATAAATATATTCTCACTTTTCAAGATGATTTCTCAAAGTATATGTGCTGCGTAGCCATACCAGATGCAGAAGCAAACACAGTAGCAAAAGCATTTTACGACGAAATCATTACACGTCATAATATACCGAAGGTATTAGTAACAGATAATGGTTCAAATTTCGTTTCAAAATTGTTTTCAGATACATGTAGATTGTTATTCCCGATTTACATTGTATCTTCTGTGAGTCTCACTGTCTCTCCTAGGATTGCATTTTTTAAAATTTTCATATAAAAATAGCATTTTTTTGAAAAATTGCAACCCTAAAAGATACAGTGAGACTCACAGAAGATACAATGTAAATCGGACATTAGGAATTAAAAAATTGTATATTACGCCATATCATCCACAAGCTAATGGGTCTTTGGAAAGAAGCCATCGACCAATAGCGGAATATTTACGGAGTTTTGCAAAAAAAGATGGGTGGAACTGGGACCAATGGTTAAATTTCGCAATGCATGTGCACAATAACACATTGCATATCTCCACTGGTCAAACGCCTTTCCGTACTTTATACGGATACGACTTCGATATGCCAACAAATCTTAAGCGAAAATGCTCACCCGTATATAATACCGATGATTACAACAAATTATTAAAATATCAAATTCAACGCACCCACGAAATCGTGAGAGAGAATCAAGAAAAAGAAAAGATAAATCTAAACAAATCTATGATAGCACATTACACCCAAAAATATTTAGCGTAGGCGATAAAATTTTGTTAAAGAATCAAAATAGAAAGAATAAATTTTCACCCATTTGGGTAGGACCGTACGAGGTACTTTCGATAGTAAGTCCTGTAACGACAATGATTTCTATCAAAGGAAAAGGGAAAACATTTTATTAAATTTCGTACATTCTTGAAGATTGAATCTTTCTGCTTAACACTAGATACACAAAATGGAAAAATATGCCGAACACATTTATTCGTCGACCCAGCTCTCGGCGGCTGGAGTGTATGCGGCGAGTTCGCTGTATTTGAACCACAGACCGATTTTCTTGTTGGCGGAATCGACGGCGTCTGAGCCATGAATGATGTTGCGGCCAACTTTGATGCAGTAGTGACCGCGGATGCTGCCGGGCTTTGAGTCGGCAGGGTTGGTCTCTCTCGGTCCCAACAAAACACGTCCAGACTTCACAACGTTCAAACCTTCCCACACCATTGGAACCACTGGGCCGGATGCCATGTGATTAACCAAACCGGGGAAGAAGGGACGAGCTGACAAATCGGCGTACTGATGCTCCAACAATTCCTTCGAAGGCGACATGAATTTCATGGCGCCCAATTTGAAGCCCTTCTCTTCGAAGCGCTGGATGATTTTTCCAACGAGTCCAAGTTGGTCGCCATCAGGCTTAATCATGATGAAGGTGCGCTCCTTTGTTCCAGCCATTTTGTACGAGAACTAGTTGACGAATGTTTAAATTTAAATGACATTAAAATGTATTTACATTTATTTAATATTAACACACTATTTTTTCACTACTACTATTTTTTCAGCACTCGTGCGTGCTATATGAGACTCATATGCTCCTCACATATTTTACACGCGCTCGTGCGTTTGAGCTTTTGAGGTGAATATGTGTTGTTAAAATTTCCACTAGCCCAAGGGGCTACATAAAATTTTGACAACCATAAAATAAATATTGAAGTTTATAAAATTTGAAAAAAAAAAAAACAATTTTTTTCAGCACAACAATTGAAAATAAAGTCTTTCTTCAAGAATTTCATCAGAAATTATAAATTTCATATTGTTTAACATGCTAATAACTATTTGTTCAAAATTGAGAGTTCAAGAACTGTTCGAGCTGCAGCCGTACAAACATCAGCACCAGCAATGTGAAAACAAAGAAGTATATCGGACAAGTACCCGCGCTATCCAACCAAAGCGGCCCATATATTGCGAACCACCACACACAATGCACGTTTTCACATTGCACAAGGGTTGTGATGGAGTGCACAGATGCATCTCCACCTTTTAAATTTCGTAGACCACACGAGTGCAGGTGTCAAAAATATCACATTTCCGAGTTCTGAGACACTGGTCTTAGTTGTAAAAATTTATTGCACGGGTGCTGGACTACCATTAAAATTATTTTGATCAAGTATTATGTCAAATTCAAACATTTTCCAAATAATTTTCCAATGGTTGTCAAAATTTTGTTCTGTCAAAATCAGGGTGGAACCAGAACCGGACCAGAACCGTTTCATTGTTATAGAACCGGAACTGGAGCTGGAACCGTTTTTGAATTTTTTTATGAAACCGGAACTGGATCTGGAATCGTTATATTATTTTTTATAGAACTGGAACAGAAATCCAGAACCGGAACTGGAACTATTACTAAAATAATTAGATCAGAAATTAATATATCAAAAAATAATAATTAAATCAATTTGGACAATGAAATTGAAACAAAAACAAATATTAATTAATTACACAAGTAGACAATGGCATTTTAAAAATGTTGAGTTTTGCAAATTTTTTTTATACATATTGATTGTCATACAAAATATGTTTTTTTTATTTTTGACAAATATTTTATCCACTTATTTCTCAAAAGATGTATATTATAATTAATGTTGATGGTACTTACGTTTAAGAGCGTGTCCCCGCGAGGAAACTTAAATACGACTATGGAACCAGGCGAATTTATAAATGGTCAATTCATATATTGCATATACATATGCTTTTTTTATACCAATATTTTTTAGTTAGTTTAAAACATACATGTAGGAATGAGACCCACGTCGTTTGATTACAAACACAAATTATTTTCTATTTTATATAAAAGTTTATTTAGCCCCTTATTATCCTTGGTAGGAGTTTCCAGGCTGCAACAAAAGTGCCTGCCTGTTACAAGCTTGACTACCAACGCTTGGTATATCGGGCCAGACACAAGGCTAGCACAATCGTTAGTCACAGACTCCACACAAGCCTTGATATATCAAGCTAGACACAAGCCTGGCACATTTGTCATTCCCGGATTTCAAACAAGCCTCATTAGTTTAGATTAGACACAAGCCTGGGACAAGCGTTACTCCTAGATTTTACACAGGCCTTTTTAGTTTAGATTAGACACAAGCCTGGCACAATCGTCACTCACTGAATCCACACAGGCCTTGATATACCAAACTAGTCACAGCACTGGCACATTTGTAATTCCCAGATTTCAAACACGTCTTGTTAGTTTATGTTGGACACAAGTCTGGCAAAATATTCATTCTAAGACTCCACACAGGCCTCGGTATACCAATATTGACACAAGTCAGACACAATATTGCGCCACATATAAAAATTGTCAAATTATCCTAACCACTTATGCTGAAGGAAATTCAAAATTCCGTCTCGACAACTTTTCGTCCCATGCATAATAATGCATGTGTACCGACTTTAACTTGAGTAAATTAAAGTTTACTATGGTGACATTTTTGTGTTGTTTTCATGTTAAAGAACACTTATCTGATGAAAAAAAATGTTTGTTGACGATTTTTTAAACGTCAAAAAATATATTATTTGTTGTTGTCTGATCAATAAGTCTGTAAATTAACGTAAGTATTACTGTTAAATTGGTTGTTAACCTCTTACATATTTATTTATCTACAGACTCAACTCTTAAGTGGAATGACATGCACAATGAATGAAATACTCATGACAAGGATTGTCGCAAGTCTGAGGCACAAGCCTTGGTACAAGCCTGGGACACAAACCTTGGTACAATCCTGAATAACAGTCTTGTAACATAGTTATCATTCCAGCCTTGACACATTCGTGGCACAGGCCTAAACACTGTGTTGGCACAAGACTGACAATTAAGTCTGGCACAAAATTTGTCAACGAGTCTGGATACAAGCCTGGGATACAGGCTTGTAACATAGTTATCATTCCAGTCTTGACACAATCTTAGAACGAGCTTAGATAACAGTGTTGACACAGGATTGAGTAGCATTGGCACAAGGCTGTGTCAGGCTTGTGCCGATCGTTAATTGCTACTTGGGTAATACCTAAATCTACATGTTCTGTTTATATTTTAAATATTATGTGGTAATGAATTTCAGAGTCGAATTGCGAATTGTAGATAGTTAAATTTTGGCAAAATAAAATTGAGGCTTCTATTTGAAACGAAAAGACGTAGCTTAGCAGAAAGATATAATGGAGTTTTGAAATATAACAACTTTTGCAGAAATATCCAGTTTCTTATATCCAGATAGTTTGTAATGCAACAAACTAAAATGCCCTTACTTACATCTTCGACATGTGAAAAAGTTTGGTTGTATGGGACGTGCCACTCCCCTTTGTCGAATATATCCGTAGTGGCTATATAAACGAATCCTCATTATTAGAATACATTTCCCATATGCGTTCTCATACAAAACACAAATTTAGATTTTTACCACTTTCCAGTTTTCCTTGGGAGTTTTCCGAATTCCCAGTATTGAGACGAATAAAACAAAAAAGAATCATCCAAATCAGTCGATCCGTTCTCATGTTTTTGCGAGACTAATGCATGGCAATTAATTTTTATATACATAGATAGATATGTATATAAATTTCATTTTTTTTACGTAAAAATAAAAAAAAAAATATTTTTATTGCGTTTTTTGGCTTGTTTGTGGAACCGGAACTGGAGTAAATTAACTTAACTACGTTATATTATATCAGAATATTAAATTACGTGTATATTTTAAATATGTGTGTGTATCACACATATTTAAAATGTACACGTAATTCAATATTCCGATATAAGATAATGTAAATAGAAATAAGTTAAAGAGGATGTTAAAAATAAATTATATATACAATTAAAAGATTTTATAATGTAAAGTAATAAGAGTATTTATTTAATGTACACGAAGAGACGGAGAAGAGACGAAGGGACACAGCTAAACGATGAATAAAAATGTAAAGAAGTAGCACGTCAAATAAGAACGTTTGTTGGGAAAAGGTCTGAAATGGTAATGTAATGTAATTCTTATAATTTCACAATAAATTGAGTAATTTCATCATGCTAAAATAACTTAGTCAGCGTATTTATAATTTCACAATAAATTGAGTACTTTCATCATTCTAAAATAACTAAGTCAGCATTTATTTGTGTGATCTGAGTGACCTATTTAACGTAGGCGTGTATACCTGTGCTATGTTAAGCGGTGTGCGCCAAGACAATTAAATGCTGTTTGTGTATAACATGCATAATGCTTAACCCTAAAAGTATGCCATAACGAAAAATATACTGGTTATGTTATGTTGTGGATCATAAGCACGCTGTAAGTTCCACGATTATGATACACAACAGTGGATCATATGTATAATGTCCTTCTACTAGGACTTTAACTTCCTTGATCCTTTTTATACTTACTGAGTCCTTTTTACTTTCTTTATATTATTTAAAACAACCGGGTCTTTTTTACTTTAAGACACTTTGTTCGCTTTAAAAGTTGGTTACACTTATACTTAACATTTATTTGTAGACACTTCAGCTTATCGGAAACAATTAATTCTTAGTCTATACTTAACTTCTACATAACACCTCGTTTCAGTTCCAGTACGTTAGTGGCTTCTGCCTGTAAAGTGCTGAAGTGCATTTAATCGGTTGGCATATGAATATATTCAAGCCTTCTATATTAATATGAGCTGGGAGCATTGCGCTCTGTGAACTTGTTTGTTTAAAATGCCATTGATGTAGGTACTGACCTATCGCAATTTAGCAAATAATTTTTTGATTTTGTTATATAATGGATTTTAGTCCATGATTCAATTCCTTCAATGAATTCAATAAAGGTTCTGCTATCTTGTTATAATTTGACGAAATCACCGTAATTTGTCTTTTCATAATTTCGTATGTTTTATGTTCATTATTTTCAATATCATTGAGATGTTTATAGATAGTCTCTCTTTCTCTTTAGATAGCTTTGCTTAGATTTTTTTTTGGCTCTCGCTTGATTTTGTCGCACGATTTCGTGCGTGCGTTGAATTTCGTATTTTAATAGCTTGTTGCTATCATCGGTATTATATACTGGTGAGCATTTGCGTTTAAGATTGGTTGGCATTTCAAAATCGTAACCGTATAAAGTACGGAAAGGCGTTTGCCCGGTGGACATATGCATTGTATTATTGTGTACATGCATTGCTGTATTTAACCACTGGTCCCAGTTTGATCCATCCTCTTTCGCAAAACTGCGTAAAAACTCTGCTAATGGTCGGTGGCTTCGTTCCAAAGGGCCGTTGGCCTGTGGATGATATGGCGTATTATGTAACTTTTTAATTCCTAACAATTTACACGTGTCCGAAAATAATTTAAAAACAAAATTCGAACCATTGTCGGTTATCAATACTTTTGGTATGTTATGTCGTGTAATAATTTCGTCGTAAAATGCTTTTGCTACAGTGCTTGCTTCTGCGTCTGGGATAGCTACGCAGCACATATATTTTGAAAAATCATCTTGAAAAGTTAATATATATTTATTTCCAGATATAGTTTCCGGTAAAATACCTACAAGATCCATGTATACATTATCGAATGGTCGTACAGGCGTATCAGTTAAAACAATTGGCATTTTAATAAGCCTAGAACTTTTATTTACTTTTCATTTTTGACATTTCTTAACGTAATCTTTTATTTGTTTCTGCATACCTTTCCACTTAAATTGTTTTCTGATTCTAAAATATGTTTTCACTGCGCCCTGGTGACCCCCTAATGCTGAGTCATGAAAGCCTTTTATAACAGTTTTAATTTCCTCTGGGTCAATTAATAGTAGACTTGAGTTTAATTCGTTCTTGGTGTCTGTTGTTATTTCATCCAGTACTGACGTGCTCACTTGTTTTTTGTTTTTTGGTTTTTGAAATTTGATTATCTAATTTATTCTGACGATTAAGTTCAATCCAACATAAGACAAGCATATCAAGGTGGAGGGCAAAATTTAAGGGCGTTTGCAAGGCGTTTAGAAGTATTGCTGTCGAACGCAAACGACATAGCCGACACAATGTATAAAAAGAAAACCTGCCAACGAACATTTTTAGCATGGAACTATTAAATTCTGTGCTAACAGCATTTAAAGTGGGAGTGAGTGACCTGACTGTAAAGATACTACTGTTGAGTAGCAAGGCAGATAATTTAAATGATTTATTAGACGAAGCGTTAAGGGCAGAGGCCACAATACTGAGGGGCCGAGATTACCGGAGGAACTGTATAGTTTTGAAAAAAGACCGAACGGAACCTCAGTTAGTAAAAATAATCAAGAAATTGATATTAGAAATTCACGACAAGATAGGAGTAAAAGTCAACAAAATAGAAATAATGGGAATAGAGGGGGTGCCATGAAAAAGGGGCCACTCTGTTCATTTTGCACAAGACCAGGACACACAAGGGATGACTGTTATTTGCGAAAAAATACACCATTTTGCAGAGAATGCGAGAAATACAGACATGAATCGAGTTGGAGATGTGGATCAAATAGACTGGGAGAACGCCAGGAGAACCAACAACAACCGGAATCAGCAGTACCAAGGGGGTTATAGAGGACTTCAGAATAACGGCTATCAACACCAACAGCAGCAAAATCAGAATCCGCAAGACAGCAATACTCGTAATAATAGAAATAATAATATTAATAATGATAATGAAAATAA